>CM042182.1:17590737-17615737 GCA_023376005.1 Doryteuthis pealeii
AACTGAAATTCTAGAACCAGTTAAAAACAGAAGAATATCTTTAGAAGAAATACAGAACAAACCAAGATAAGGAAGACAAGCTCCCAGATTAAGAACAGTTCAAGGACAGTTGTCCGACTGCCAAGAGCCCGACGGCCAAGTTACCACCCCAGTTTGGCGGCTGATGAAGACAGGATATCGCACGTGGTATTTATTACACGTTGTATAAAAAAAATTATGAAAAAAAATAATTGAAGCTAATATTCGGTATGAAATATTAATATTAAAGATTGTTATTTGAAACCATAATTAATTAAAAATGATCACTAATAGTAATTACTTGAAATCATATAACTTAGTATTATTTGGATTATTCGGACTATTGTCCACATCTTCATTGTTAATTTTACAACGTTTCGGCCTTTTCAGGTATTTCTTCTCGGACTCAGGAACCTTCTTGTCCTAATCGGGAGCCATCACGGAACTTTGAACCTAACCATTTATTCAGTTCACGGAGGTATCCTGTTCTCATTCCGCAAACCATAGCTGTGGTCCAGGTGTTAGGCTGTGTTAGTTATTATTCTATGTTACTGCTGCCCCTGACCAGGATTGAACCTGCAGTCTAGAGATAACTGTCACTTAGAACTGTCTTAAATTAACTCCTTTATCCACTAGGCTATGTGTCCAGAAATTCAGAGAAATAACTTTTCTTTCTTTACAAACTTTATCTTTTCTTGTATTATTTGTATTATTTGGACAATTGTCCTCATCTTCATTGTTATATGCACAATGTTTAGAGATAGCTGCAATCAAGAGATAACTGTCAATTAGAACTGTCTTAACCTAACTCCTTTATCCACTACGCCATGTGTCCAATTGGACAACCCAGTGTGAATTTTAGGACTTATAAACTTAATGTCTTGAATAATCCAAATAATACTAAATATCAAGCCTCATCTAAAAAAATTCCGAGAAATATCATAAAACCTATTGAAAAGAGATTGAGCTTGTCATTAAATAACCCTATAAGTGTTGATATGCCGTAAAATCAAGCAAGGAACATTCTAAATCTGTTGAAAGAAACAAAAAATAAAAGCTATATTAGATTTTAGTAGCCATCCTTTAGGCTTCAAGCAAGAGCGCTTCTCCATCGGAGATCCTTTGTGTTAAGCAGAGCGCGATCCTTGGTAAAGAATCCTTTGGTTGTTCCTTCGTGCTCCTCAGTATTGCAAGTCCTTCGTTAATGATTGCAAATGGACGTCTCTCAGTATCGGTGATTAAGTAGTCAACTAGCCACGCATTTGGGCTGTGTATGGAGACAAAACAGTTAATTACATTAACTGGTGAATGCAGCAAAAAGTCCGAAAACGAACGTAATAGACTGACTGTAGTTCGAACTCGCTTAACTACAATATCGCGGTTTAATATATTGACCACTAGGCCACTGGGGACTTCAAGAGAGAAATGTCTGGTTAGAGAGACATATGTTAATGCATTTCAATGTAGACAGGCTATGATTTACCGATTAACGCACTGGTCAGACAATCTATTGTAAGTGAATACCTTCTCTAAACCACCCCCACCCCCTACACCATAAATCTTTACTCCAAATCCCCACCACCACCTTACCCCGGATTTTTCCATCGACCTGACTTTCTCTCTCTTAATAAGACCAGATCAACAAATACGTACAATTGCTAAAACTGCACACACACAAATACTCACACACCAGGTGTGTCGTTTATGTGTGCGTTTATGTGTGTGTATGTCACTTTACGTGCGTTTATGGGCCGATCTAGCTCAGTTGGTAGAGCGTTCGACTAGAAACCACAAGGTTCCTAGTTCGATACCGGCCCTCGCCAACTCGGCGTATTATTGAAGTCAGTTAGTCTACTGGTGGTTTGAATAACAGCAACTAGCTAAGCACAACTGAAGCAGTGTCCAAGACAGTTGGTATTTATAGAAATCAAGAATAGTCCATTCATGCATTTGAGTGATTCCATTCCCTGAGTTCTGATTGGCTGCTTGGTTTCTATGATATTGTGGAGTTTTATAAATACCCTGTCATTCTGCATAGAATTGCGACTAGAGACGGGATTGTATTAAGTTACAACCGCTTGTTGCCGTGTCTTACCAATTCGACGGTAATTGGAACTTAGCTTGATTATTCTTCACGTATGAGTAGCACAGGGATCTGTCGGTAAAGTAAGGAGCTGTTGGTAGGTGTGGCGCTCCACCCCAGACGCCAAAAACAATCCCCTTCGTCTAGCGCTAGTGAAAGGGGGATAGACTCCCTGGCTGGGCTGATACCGACTTTAGCCACCCCGACGACTTATGTGTGTATACGCTGAGTTGGCGAGGGCCGGCATCGGAGTAGCACAAGGATCTGTGGTAAAGTGAGAAACTCATGGTAGGTATGGCGCTCCACCTCAGATGCTAAAATAATATCTTTGGTGTAGCACTAGTGAAAAGGGAAAATACCCCTCGCTGTCTGGCTGGTGCCGACATTAGGCCGCCCCGACGACTTTACTTACTTATGCGTGTATATATGAATACATTCATCCAACCTCTCCAAGTAGGAGGTGACACAAGAACAATCTTTCTTGAAATGGTTTTCCTCCTTATCATAGGATGGTTGCCAAAGCAATGTTAATGAGCCCAGTCTGCCTACTATTTAACCAAATCTGGATGGAAAATAGCTGAATGTACCACTTTCCAAAGGGCATGAGCATTATTTGAAATGCAAACTGTTGTAAGATTCATAGTTAATACACGAACATACAACTCCGACACGTGGTGTTAGACATAACATTTTATATAATAAACAGCACATTTATAAGACAAGATACAATAACAATAAAATACATGTACATAAACATACAAGAGTAGAGATTAAAGGACTTGAGAGTCCGTACATACAAAATCACTTACTAGTGATGGGGGCCGAAGACCCCAGGGAGTTACATAGCGTTGGGGGAAGAAGCCCCCACCGAGAAGGGTGTGACAATGGTCTACCCATGTGGTCGTTCCAGAAGATGTAGCTAAAAGAGGCAGAAGAGTTTGGACCTCACGCTTAAATACCAGACCTCCCTGGTGGCCAGCACGGAAACCCAGCGGGAAGATAACTCTTCCAGGCAAAGGGAAGATAATCCCAACACTGTTTTGATACGCCTAGAGCGTTTCCCTGTGGGTGTATATATGCTTATGTAAAATCGACTCGTCGCCCCGAGTTCAATTCCTGGACATGGTAATTGCATTTCACTTAGTGCTAATACCCTTGGGAAAGGTATGAATCCAATTCTCTCTCCAGCTATGAATAAGTAGCAGGGTAGACTGGGCACTTTAACCTTGGTTAGGCAACTGGTCAAGGAGAAGGAAAACTCTAAATTCAAAACCTGTTAAACTCCGCTTAAGAAATTGACCTTGTGTCACATCCTGCTCGTGTGGAGGGGTTGGTATATATATATATATATATATATATATATATATATATATATATATGCTCATGATTGTTTATGTCTTTAGGTAAGTGCGTATATGTGTGTCTTTGTATTTGTGCTTATATGTATGTGCTTATATGTATATATATATATATATATATATATATATATATATATATAAATGCAAGGTAATCCAAATGACTGGTTGTAAGGGATGATTCTATTTGGAATCTTAAAAAATCTCACTGAACAACCATACAGTATGCTCTTGTAGGGACAAACATATATTCATACAAGAATTTTTATGAATCCCTAAAGAGAGCTCAATGTATAATAATCAATATATTAGGTGATATACACAGCAATATTTAACTTTCAAAGAAAGAAAAACTTAACAAACGGTCATCCCGTTATAATTTATTTCAACCAGAAACTCAAAAAAAAAGTTTACATTTAAAAAAATTTATAAAAATTCTTAAAGGCCCCAGTCTCATCAGACGGATTTTACAAAAATAACCCGTCTGATGAGACTAGGGCTCTTAAGAATTTTTAAAGATTTAAAAATTAAAAAGAATTTTGAGTTTCTGGTTGAAATAAATTATTACGGGATGAGGTTTTGTTAAATTTTTTTACTTTCTTTGAAAGTTTTATATATATATATATATATATATATATATATATGAGGAAGAATGAATAAAGAAAAGAAAGAACAGAATGGATGATAAAAGATGAATCTAATCAATATCACTTACACATGTGTTTCGGTCAGTTCATCTGTGTGAAAATATCCATTCTGTTCTTTCTTTATTCATTCTACCTCATATAGTCGGATTCATTTCCAATTCCATTTTACACATATATATATATATATATATATATATATATATATATATATATATATAAGTAGTACAGACAGATACACACACATATAAACACAAATTTATGTACGCACTCACATACGGACACACGCACACACATATATGTGTATGTGTGTGTTCCTTATATTTGTGAGGGTTTCTTTTCATACACATGTACGCACTCACATAAAGACACACGCACACACACACACATATATATATATATATATATATGTGTATGTGTGTGTGTGTATGTGTGTGTGTATGTGTGTGTTCTTTTCCTATATCTACGTGTGTGTTGAAGTATGTTGAGTTCACCGTATGAGTTTGTGGGCGTATGTTTATATGTGTGTGTGGTAATATATATATACATATATATATATATATATGTGTGTGTGTGTGTGTGTGTGTGTGTGTGTGTGTGTGATTGTTAAGTGTCTTGGCGGATGTGTGCGAATGTGTGCGATTTTTCTTTTGTCTGTCCTTAACAAACAAAGCTTTTAACAAAATGCCTATCTACATTCTGGCTAACCAGTGACTCGAGGAGATATATTTATTTCTCAGATGACAAGCAAACCGGTGACAATTGGAGCAAAAGAAAAGATGTCCGAAGAAAAGGTTGGCAAGTCTGAGAAGGACAGACGATCGTTCTCTGCCTTTCCATTTGGACGTGGCGGGTCGGTGGCGACGGGATGTAAAAGGAATGCGCCGTTTGTGGCGGGCGGGAAAAACCGGTCCATTATGGCGGCCGCCAATCTACAATGCCACTGTTGGTCTGACTGGAGCGAATGTTCAGTGCGATCGAAAACAATAATAGTGAAAAGCATGGTTCTGATTAGTTCATTATGTTCAGGAAGTGCACACCTGGGTTTAAGATGGACGTGTATTATGCCGGACTGCTCTCCCTGCGTTATCAGGCACCGGTTAATAAGACGAAACAGAGAGCGACGTCAATGGAACGCCTTTCAATACAATATAGTTTGGCTTTACCTTTACAACCTATACACAAGCCACACGCACAAACATACACACGCATGCATATATATATATATATATATATATATATATATATATATAATAGCATATATTTACAAATATACGTAGGTCTCTTTTCTTTCTTCTGTGTAAGTATACACATACGTATATATATATATATATATATATATATATATATATATATATATATATATATACATATATATATATATATATATTTATGTATATATGTATATATATATATATATATATATATATATATATATATATATATTTATGTATATACATATATGTATATATTTAAGTGTGTGCTTGTGTATATTTATACATATACAAAAAGAAGGAAATGTCTGTTACTTTCACTTCTTTCTTTGTAAGTATATAAATACGCAAATACGTACATATATTCTTATACGACTATATACATATAGGTGTGTGCTTGTATATATTTAGAGCGCGTAGTGTAATGGTTAAAGTCATGGGAAATGGACTCGTCGCCCCGAGTTCAATTCCTGGACGTGGTAATTGCATTTCGCTTAGCGCTAATACCCTGGGGAAAGGTATGAATCCTACTCTTCCTCCAGCTATGGATAAATAGTAGGGCAGACTGGGCTTTTTAACCTTGGTTAGGCAACCGGTCTAGGAGAAGGAAAACTCTGAATTCAAACCTGTTGAACTCCGCTTAAGAAATTGACCTTGTGTCACATCCTGCTCGTGCGGAGGGGTTGGTAAATAAATATACTTATGTCATACTGAAATATTCTTTACACCTTTAACGATGTGCAAAAGTCTGCAAATAAAACTGTTTTAAACTGTGTATTCAGTAAAATGAAAAAAAAAGAACGCGCACCTATCTACAAGATGTCCAAGTTTGTTACTTTATGCATACACACACAATATATAAATATATGTATGTGTGTGTGTGTGTATGTGTTTATATTTATGTATATAAAAGTTCAGACGATTGGCTGGGGTTTAAACCACGTGACCTCACTTAGTCTATAAGTTTAAGTGGTGGACGACAACACGCCATATATCACGGAAAATAATCCAACATTTCGGTCCTTACTTGAGCTATACGGTCGGTCGAAAAGGCCCCATCTGATCAGTCGGCCGGTCATGTCAGGTTCTAGACACTATATGACTGTCCTCACTATATGACTGTCCTGACTTGTTAAATTGCACGCGCCCTGTCGGTTGGGGCGTTAGAATGCACCGACTGCACCTCTGCAGAGGGGTAAGACTCCCCTAATGGAGCCATCTGTTGGCCGTGGGAGGCGACCCGTGATGCTTAAGGATAGAACCCATGTGGTTGAGCAGTCCATGACTTGCAATATTCCACTTTAGGCTTTTCTTGGGCTAGACGGGCGGTCGGAGAGGCCCCCTCCGATCAATCGGCTGGCCACGTTAAGCCCTAGCACCTATATGATTGCCCCAACCCTATTGTCCTTATGGCAACCTCCAATCTTTCTTATCATATGGGTGCTAGAAGGCGGTGGCTGAGGGTCTACATGTCCTTGAAATGACGTTAAACTATCTGATGGTGAGGTTCCAGTTTTTGAGGTTTGGGGAATGCGGAGCACCCCTTCATCACCATTGCTCCCTGGTCCACTCTGACCCGGAATGGTAGTACCTGTTAGGGTCCCATCTATGGGTTGAATAGAAAAACGTGAGTTTATAAACAAAATTGAATATCCATTAAATATTACTTTATTTAAAAACTTTATCGGCATTAAATGACCCACTGAGGTTGATATGCCGTAAAACAACAAACCAAACCAATTTAAATTGAACTTATGAAATAAATCTCATATAGATGCTAGATGGCGGTGGCTGATGGCCAAGTTAATGAAAATTATTTTTTGTAATGTTATAATCATTTCTTCTCATGTTTCCTGGGAACAGAATCTAAAGGCAGTTGTGTGTATGTATGTCCGAATGTATCATACATATATAAAGGGCAGTTGTGTGTATGTATGTCCGAATGTAATCTATACATATATAAAGGGCAGTTGTATGTATGTCTGGGGGTTATCTATACATATATAAAGGGCAGTTGTGTGTATGTATGTCCGGGGAATCTATACATATATAAAGGGTAGTTGTGTGAATTCAAAAATAAAACTATTAACGACTAGTATAATATATATATATATATATATTATTATATATATATATATATTTAAATATCACCAGGGCTTGGTTTTTTGCAAAAATAATGAAGATTTGATTTATATTCGAGAAGATATTTAAAAATTCAAATTTTAAAAGTAACAGAAGTCATTTGCATGTTATTTTGTTTATCTTTTTTTTTTGTATGTTTTTTTTTTCGCTTTGAAATATAATATTGATTGATTGAATTAATTGCATCATTTATATCTTCTTTTTTTAAACAATTGTAAATCATTGAATGGAAATTTCTTACTATATTGTGGATTTTTATGGGGCAACCAGCGAGGATCTCACTCGTGATAAGTAACTTATTAAAAATCCCTCCTCTATCCAGTTGACGCCCGGTTGCCACTTCTAGTGAACTCCTAAAGCCGGTTTTGTCAAAGATTTCCAGAAGCGTTGAGTGGTTCTTTAGCCAAGTCTTTAGCACGTTTTTTTTTTTGGGGGGGGGGGCATCTATATATTTATTGTTTCCCGGTTAGGGGCCATAATAAAGACAGAAGGTAAGAAATGAGTTAAACAAATATATTAAGAAAGAGCAGTGGTACAAACATATACAGTCAGTCGGAAACACACGAGGCTGTCTTATCGGCTGTCTGCTGAAATACTAACACTCGCTTAAGTGCCGAACCTGCTGCTATTTATAATTGGAAGAGTTCATGCGTGCGTGATAAATTACCATAATAATATTAATACTCTTGTTCCTTGATCTTCCGACCGTCATCATCCTGCAACTTCCTCTGGTTAAAAAATAAGGCCGTCCAAATCGTCCAAGATAAAATTCAAAAATGTAAATCCTGATTATTTGGTGTTGCTTTATCATCGAATTCTAATTTCTTATAATAGGACTAATTCCTCTCATAATACATTTATGTATCTGTTGTGTATATCTTTCTTTTAAATGTATCTCTGTCACTTATGGAATAAATATGTTATTGTTGCACATCCTTTGTCGAAATGTTTTTATGTATACACTTGTATCCACGTTGGGAGGTTACTTTAAACCTTCCAACGTTAATATAACACACCCTCATGCTATTTTTTGTAGTTATCTGTAGTGATGGTTGAATTCTTGAACTTAGAGAATTTTGGTTTTCTTGAAGAGGAATCTTGGAGAGAATTCTTTCTTTTTCCGTCAGGTGTGGTCTGGTATCTCTCTCTGATTTTCCCCTCTCATGCTGAATATTTATAGATAGTTCTTCCAAAAACAACAACTTCTGGTTGGCTGACCAATCACAAGTTCAATCCACCAGTAGATAAGTCATCCTCCTACACATGAGATCCTCATATTGCACAAGCCGTTAAAGAACAGAAAGAAAAACTTAAAGTGTCTTGGAAAATCAAAAGTATGTTTTCGTGTTTGTAAACCGAGGAAGTCAGAGTCTGTGGGTTTCTCTGAATGAATAAAACTCAGCTAATAATGGATCATTCAGTTGTTATTAGAAAGAAAGAAAGGGAAGAAAAAGGAAATGCTACGGTAAATAGTAGGACAGACTGGGCTTTTTAACCATGATGTGGCAACCGATCTTGGAGAAGGAAAACTTTGAATTCAATCCTATCAAACCCCGCTTAAAACCGACTTTGTGTCGCTTCCTGTTCACGCATGATCAAGCGGACTATCACCTTTGTGCACAATAAATGTTTTTGGTTGCTTTCACAATGTTTTTGGTCCAGTTCAAACTCGTAAAGTTCTCAAATTAGACTACGTTGCACATTCATCTGTATGGCTTTCAAATAAATGGACAATGGATTTTTGGGGTTCTCAAATTAGACTACGTTGCACATTCATCTGTATGGCTTTCAAATAAATGGACAATGGGGGGGGAGAAATGCCGAAGGGATCGATGCAATTTTTGTTCTTTCCCACCCATGAGCTTCGGCTTGTGGGTAGGCCCACGTTAAAACGAGGCCTTGTTCCCAGCCCATACAAGTGGGTTATGAGGCAAATACACCTAACCCGTCGCCACGTGACGCAAGGTCGCAACTATGAGGCAACCGTCGAGGATCGAACTCGCTATTCAGTAATAATGGATGGGCGAGACTAGCATGCTAATCATCAAGACCTGGAAATAGGAGTGTCATATTGGGGAAATTAGGATTAACCATTTACGTAGAAAGAAGAATGAGAGGTGATCTAATTTAAACTTTTCAAAATAATGAATGGAATTTCTAATTGCGTTGGGCATTTATTTGATATCTCTCTTCAAACTGAAAATTGACTGTCAAGACGGATTTCAAAAACCAAGTCTATTAACAAATCAGATTTAGCTCAGTCGGTAGAGCGTTCGGCTAGAAACCACAAGGTCCCTAGTTCGATACCGGTCCTCGCCAACTCAGCGTATGAATAGCACAAGGATCTGTGCGGTAAAGTGAGGAGCTGATAATAGGTGTGGTGCTCCACCTTAGATGCTTGGTTTAGCGCTAGTGAAACGAACAATCGCAATCCTACCAACCACAGTAAATACATGCCATGGCTTAAACTGCTTCAGTCATTTGACTCACCCTGATATTTTTAGATGTCTTGTTCTTCCTGCCAACAAAGCCTTCATCAGATGATGACTCTGGGTTCAGGCATGGTTTCGGGGCCGAAGCATCATTACCACTATCCTAGAGCGCCCCAGCATTATCTCACGATACCACCAGACTTTGTCGGTTTGATGTCACAATGTAGGATTGCCATATCCACGCTGATGCGGTTAGAACTTTCTCCTGGATCTTTTTGATGTATTTCCTCTTGTCTGGTGGAGAAAGTCCAAGTTTAGACAAAAATGCCAAAGTTGAGTTGGTAATAAATCCCCGGCATCCGACTTCGATGGGAAATACATTTGTTATCCATCCGTTTCTGACGCATTGTTCACGTAGGTCTTCATATCTTTTTTTAATATATATTGTGCTATGTTATATATTCTGTTATTATCTGTTGTTATATATATATATACATACTTTTTTAATCTTTTATAATGTAAAAAGCGAGTAAAAATTTGGTTTGAACCCTGTGTTTATTTTTTTGTTTTTGTTTTATCGTTTTCTTTCGGTGGGGGTGACATTTCTTTTTTTTTGGGGGGTTTTTGTTTGTTTGTTTGTTTGTTGTTGTATTTTTTTAATCTCTTTTTTTTTGCGGGGGTGTTGGATTAAATTCCCCTTTTCGTGAATTGATTCTGACTTCCTCGCCCGCAGACAACAATTGTATTTACTTCCGTACATAAGAGATTTTTCTGATTAATTTTCCTCCAAAACGTTCCGATATATATATATATATATATTATATATATATATATAATATATATATATATAGTGTGTGTGCATGTGTGTGTGTGTGTGTATATATATATATGTATATATTATATGTTGGTATATGTATATATATGAAAATATGTGTATATATATATGTATATATTATATATGAAATATGTGTATATATATATGTTATATATATATGAAAATATGTGTATATATATATATATGTGTGTGTGTTTTTTTTTTTTGTGTGTGTTATATATGTAGATGTATAAGTCAGTATATATACATACGTATATATATACTAATATATGTGTGTGTATATGTATGTATGTGTGTGTTGTGTGTATGTATATATATATGTGTATATATTCATATGTGTATATATATGTGTCTATATATATATGTATGCATATATGTATATGTGTATATATGTATAAATGTGTTTACGCGTTTATATATATATATATATATATATATATTATAATATATGGCTGTATATATACATACATGTATATATACATATATGTATATGTGTGTTCATATATATATGTATATGTGATATATAGTATTTGTATATATAAATGTGTGTTGTGTGTGTGTGTGTGTGTGTGTGTGTGTGTGTGTGTGTGTGTGTGTGTGTGTGAAAGATAGATAGAAAGAGAAAGAGACATATCTGACATTTGTCATTTATTTTACGGTCGGGTGACGGCCCGAGGATAAAATAAATGGCAAATTCTGCTAAAAAAAAAGAAAAAAAACGATAAAGAAATTGTTCCTTTCTCTCTCTCCCCCCCCCATCACCCCGCATCACCCCCACCCCCCCCCCCCCCAATGATCCAAGACATTTTAAACTTTTGCCCGTAAAGACAAAACAATCTCTTCTTTTTTTTCTCGTTTCTATTTGCTTTCTGACTTAACACAATCAGTTGGAATGTACACAACATCTTTTCCCCTGGCGAGATCTGATTTATATATATATATTTCTCGGCCGCCATATTAGAAGAAGAAGAAGAAGAAGAAGAAGAAGAAGAAGAAGAAGAAGAAGAAGAATGTTCGCTAGTCCAAGGTTCGTATTTTATCAATTTGCCAAGTGGGACAAAAGAAAGAAGAATCTACAATAAAAACAAAAAAAACAAATTCTAACTTGAATAATCCAACTGAGATGGATTGGAAATTATGTAAATCACAAATAGGATTGGAATAAAAAAGAAACACATATATATCTATTATATATATTATGTATACATGCATTATATAATATCTATATATACTTGTATATATATATATATATATATATTATATATATATATATATATATTATATATATGTATATTATATATATATATATTATAATATATATATATATATATATAAATATATATGTGTGTGTGTGTGTGTGTATATATATGTTGTTGATTTTGAGTCTCCGTATGCTTTTAGTGAGTATATATATTTGAGATATATTTTTGTATCCGTTTTGGGGAATGGATCATTAGACTAGGCATGCACAAGAATGGCCTGAACACAGACACCGGCACATTAAAGGCATACACATATTTCCAAGACACCCCATACCACTCCATGACCCCTATCAGATTACTACACACACAGTACAAACTCATTAATCACCAACTAATCAATCAGCATCAAGCACACACACACCCTCATATCATGCAAGCAATCAGAAGATTACTACTATTCCGGTTCTTAAAGAAGGGATGTCACATTCCTGAAAATTTACCACTACGTCTAAATAAAAGAAACTAAAAAAAAAAACTACCGAGTTTTCTGATATTTATTCTTAGATTAACATATATGGTAACAACATTATCATAATATAGCACTTTAATGCTTCCCACCAATGCCCAAACCTGGTATATGTACTTCCAAAAAACGGATACAGATACAAAATCTAAATGTATATATATATATATATATATATATATATATATATATATTATATAAAGAATTATACTGATGATTCAATGCAATACTAGGATTATAGTACACTCACACATACACACGCATACACACACACACACACACACACACACACACACATATTATATATATTATATATATATATATATATATATATATATATATATAAATTACTTATCCAAACAGAAATATGTGTTGTTTTTCATAAAATTCGTCTTCCTTAGAATAAGAGGGTACGAAAATTTTATGCTACAATATTCTGAGATGGCAACAATGAATTCAAAAACAATTGTAATTATCATTTGAAATTATTGTGTCATGCGCTACTGTCATTTCAGCATCCATTCCTTTGTTTTGTGGCAGCTAAGTTGTTATCCAAGAACGAATGTACGGGGGTCATTTAATAAATAAAGGAAATTTTGTCTAATGAGTTTACAACAGGAACCCCAACCTAACCCCAGTCCTAACCCTAACCCTAACCGTGAATGATGAATGAAAAAGAAAACACGAAAAATTGAGGAAATTTCAAATTTCTTCTTTTTCTTCTTCATGTTCTTGTTCTTCTTGTTCTTCTTCATCTAATCCTTATGCTGCATTTAACCCTAACCCTAACTGTGAATGATGAATTATGAATGAAAAAAAAACACGAAAAATCGAGGAAATTTCAAATTTCTTCTTCTTCTTCATCTTGTTCTTCTTCTTCTTCTTCTTCTTCTTCTTCTTCTTCTTCTTCTCTTCTCATTTCATTCTTCTTCTTCTTCTTCTTCTTCTTCTTCTTCTTCTTCTTCTTCTAATCCTCATGTTGCATTTAAACTTAGCCATAACCCTAACCCTTCTAACCCTAACCGTGAATGATGAATGAAAAAAATACGAAAAATCGAGGAAATTTCAAATTTCTTCTTCTTCTTCTTCTTCTTCTTCTTCTTCTTCTTCTTCTTCTTCTTCTTCTTCTTTATTTCATTCTTCTTCTTCTTTTTCTTCTTCTTCTTTTTCTTCTTCTTCTTCTTCTAATATTCATGTTGCATTTAAACTTAGCCATAACCCTAACCCTCCTAACCCTAACCGTGAATGATGAATGAAAAAAATACGAAAAATCGAGAAAAATTTCAAATTTCAAATTCAAAGGAAATTAATAGTGATTGGTATCCCAGAATCCTCCAGTAAATTTATATGGTTTGCACTTCTCAACCTCCAAAGCTTTGATGACAGAACTCTGTTTGATTTGTAGTTTTCTTTAAGATAGATAGATAGATAGATAGATAGATAGATATTATCTGATATAAATAGATAGATGGATATTACCAGGCTGAGATAGATAGATAGGTAGATAGATAGATATTATCAGGCTGATATAAATAGATAGATAGATATTATCAGGCTGAGATAGATAGATAGGTAGATAGATAGATAGATATTATCAGGCTGATATAAATAGAAAGATGGATAATAGCAAGATAGATAGATAGATAGATAGATAGATAGATAGATCCGGCTAGATAGATAGATAGATAGATAGATAGATATTATCAGGCTGAGATAGATAGATAGATAGATAGATAGATAGATAGATAGATAGATAGATAGATAGATATATCAGGCTGAGATAGATAGATAGATAGATAGATAGATAGATAGATAGATATTATCCGGCTGAGATAGATAGATAGATAGATAGATAGATAGATAGATAGATAGATATTATCCGGCTGAGATAGATAGATAGATAGATAGATAGATAGATAGATAGATAGATAGATATCAGGCTGATAGATAGATAGATAGATAGATAGATAGATCTGAGATAGATAGATAGATAGATAGATAGATAGATAGATAGATAGATAGATAGATAGATAGATAGATAGATTTATCAGGCTGAGATAGATAGATAGATAGATAGATAGATAGATAGATAGCAGGCTGATATAAATAGATAGATGGATAATAGCAGGCTGAGATAGATAGATAGATAGATAGATAGATAGATAGATAGATAGATATTATCAGGCTGATAAAATAGATAGATAGATATTATCAGGCTGATATAAATAGATAGATAGATAGATAGATATTATCAGAGATAGATAGATAGATAGATAGATAGATAGATAGATAGATAGCAGGCTGATAGATAGATAGATAGATAGATAGATAGATAGATATTATCAGGCTGATATAAATAGATAGATAGATATTATCAGGCTGATATAAATAGATAGATAGATAGATAGATAGATATTAACAGGCTGATATACATAGATAGATGGATATTAGCAGGCTGAGATAGATAGATAGATAGATAGATAGATAGATAGATAGATAGATAGATAGATAGATATTATCAGGCTGATATAAATAGATAGATAGATAGATAGATAGATAGATAGATAGATATTAACAGGCTGATATACATAGATAGATGGATATTAGCAGGCTGAGATAGATAGATAGATAGATAGATAGATAGATATTATCAGGCTGATATAGATAGATAGATAGATAGATAGATAGATCAGGCTGATATACATAGATAGATGGATATTAGCAGGCTGAGATAGATAGATAGATAGATAGATAGATAGATAGATATTATCAGGCTGATATACATAGATAGATGGATATTAGCAGGCTGAGATAGATAGATAGATAGATAGATAGATAGATATTCGAATCTTAAAATCTGCTCACACTGTTGCAGCTGTAAACGATATTGTTATTAATATGGAAATATTTCCATTGATTACTTCATTCGTCCCAATCATTTTCTTTTCTTTTCTTTCGTTCTTTATAAATTTCAGCTGAAAATTTGAAAATCCCATTTAATGACAGAAAATGGCAAGATATCTTTTTTTCAATTTCTTTTGATCTTAATTTATCTTTCCGTATATAGCGTAATGGTTATAATCGAGGAAAATGGAATCTCCTCTCTCTCCTCTCTCTCTCTATCTCTCTCTCTCTCTCTCTCTCTCTCTCTCTCTCTCTCTCTCTCTCTCTCATATACCTATCTATCTATCTATCTATTTATCTCTTTATCTCTATCTATAATATATATATATCCTTCTCACTCTCTCTCTCTATATATAATATATATTTCTCTCTCTCTTTTTCTTACTCCCTCTCTCTCTCTCTCTCTCTCTCTCTCTCTGTCTATATATATATATATATATATATATATATATATATATATATATCTTTCTATTTTCCCTCTTTCTCTCTTTCTGTCTGTCTGTCTGTCTGTCTGTCTCTCTCTCTCTCTCTCTCTCTCTCTCTCTCTCTCTCTCTCTCTCTCTCTCTCAGCTATGCGTAATGTAGTGAAGTTGATTTGATTCTAGAGCCTGCGTAAATTAACTTTATCTAGGTAAAGATAAAACTCTATTAAAGATAAAACTTTACTAGGTAAAGATAAAACTCTCAATCCAACACTTCAATGTGTCATGGGTTACTGTTGAAGGGTAAGACCCATTACTCCCTTTGTCTTACAGATTTTCAGGAAGGTCTTAGTCTTGAAGTAATTGATTAAAGGCGGATGATATATATATATATATATATATATATATATATATATGAGTAAGAAAAGGTGGAATGAAAACATAACACAATGCTGTTAAAGAAGAAAACAATTTATAATATAATCATAGCTGATACTGATCAATATTTCGATTTTACAAAAATCATCATTAGAGCTCATTCACTCCCGTAGTTGTTTGGGTCGGAGAGGAAAGTCAAATGAGTTTACAAAACGAAAAATTAATACTGCAAAAAAATATATATATATATATATATATATATATATATATATATATATATATATATATTAACAGACTGAGATAGATTGATAGATAGATAGATATCAACAGACTTAGATAGATAGATAGATTGATATATATGTATTAATACGCAACCATTATCATTGTTATAATGGGTGGTTATTAATAATTACCCCAACATTAATTACCTCATTACAGGATGTGATACAAAGTTGATTTTTAAGCAGTTAGTAAATCAGTTGAGTACTTCAAATCAACCGTATACAGCTCAAACACCAGTTCTTTTGTCTACCTCTTGAACTAGACTGTAGGTTAAGCTGAATTTGAAAATGTCTTTAGCTAGAGTTGATGGCAAAATGCCGAGTGACAACATCCATAGCAACACTGGTTACTCAGATCTCTTTTTAATCTGTTCCTCGAGTCCAAGTATAAAAATGACATCATATTAATAACAGTTCTTTTTAGCTATCCAAATGATTATTATCAGCCAGTCAATACAAAATACTTAAAAGATATTAATCCAATTTTCTTTTCCTTATTTTTTATACAGCTTTATATTTTTAACCAACCACTGTTTTCACTGTTTTGAGTTTTTAATCAAAATGAAAGAAAGAAAAAAGTAATAAATTTATTTTATTGTATTATTTAAGTAGTTGGCTTAAATTCAGAGTTTTCTTTCCCCTAAACTGGTTGCATTACCAAAGCTAAAGAACTCAGTCTACTATTCACCCATAGCTAGAGGGAGAACAAACGGGGTCATGCGTTTGTCAAGGGTATTTGTGAGAAGTGAAACATCCATTGTTTTTAACCAGAGTCACTGATTCCATCGCTGTCTGGTTAATGCCGACAATAGACCACTCATTACTTTTTACTTACACCAACCAGTTTTGGGCAGGGTAAATTTTAAATTCAAACCAGCCATACACCGTTTAAAAATTGACCTTGTAGCTGAAGAAATACATACTTTAAAGCTCCAAATAAGGAAACAATTTACTATCAACAGGTTGTGTTTCAATATATATATGTGTATGTTTGTATATATGTATATAATTATCTTATTATAATGGAGATTGTGTGTTTTTCTGTCTGTAACCGAAACTATATTCCTACTCAAGTCACAATTCCCTTAGTTATTGACATCACATTCTCCATGATTTTATTTTTATCTAAACCTCAATTATTAATAAAATTGTCTTACATTATTAATACTGTTAACTATGTCTACGTACAGATAACATGCAATTATATTTATATATACAACAAAATAGCGGTTTACAGTGTGAATGGGAAGGCTAATTTGCATATTGATATTAAAAATGTGATTTTAATAAATATGTGCTTAGTATTATTGATTTCTAACCGTTTGGTTTTATTTTAATGAATATAATCAAAAATCTCTTCAATGAATCTTAAATGAAATCCATTAATAAGAAAAAATAACTGTCATTTTATTCTTTACTTCCTCTTTTAACTAAATACTTAAATTAGAAAAATAACAAGGAAAGGCGAGAGTGATGGAAGAGTACGTTTCAGTTGTTCTATTTATCTATTATCACCCCCTCTGTTTCAAATCTTTTTATATGCATTCTTATTTAGTTTCATTAGCCTTTCTAATTTAATACGATATTTTATTACATTAAAACTTAAATACTTGCACCTGGAGGGTGCATATATTTGCTAGTGTATATAATTATATATATAATGTATGTATGTGCATAAATGTATGCTAGGGAAAGAAATATGTGGCAACTTTTCTACATCTAGGACCCCAATATAAGAAAAATTACATGAGGGCTGGAACATAAGCAATTGAAAATAATTAGAAAGATATATTCTGTGGTATTCATCCAAACCTGTTTAAATAATAATATATATATATATATATATATATATATATATATATATATATATATATATATATATATATATATATATATATATATATATATATATATATATATATATATATATAAGATAATCTACTGAGTCAGACGAACCTACTATTAGTTTCGCATAAAGCTCTTCAGGGCTAAAATCTGACTGAAGAAGAAAAGGAGCAAGACCAATAAATACTACTAACCACAGTAATCATTTAAATTATCAAATCATACTGACCAACAAAAACACAGAACGCTATAAGTTTATTGTTTAATTAAAAAATATTAAAAAATATATAAAAAATATTTAATTTCTATATTAACTGATTTTTTTTTTAAATTTATATATTATTTAGAATTAAGCAGATTTGAAACAATAATTACTTGGCTCTACTTAGGTTTCGAGCACTTTTTACAGATTAGCTTCTCCTAGCAGTTATATGAATATATATATATCTTATATACATATATATATACATATAAATTGTTTTTTCTTTTGGCCAAATACTATACCAATAGATTATTTTTTGTTGGTACGAATATCGTGGTCTTTTCTTTTTTTCAAAATTTTTTCTTCCCGGTTGATGTTTGGTAGTATATTTTTACAATCAAACTCTCTGCTGGGTTTTTTCTCTCCGCAAGGATCTACCAACACGCTTGGTATATTAAATTATATATATATTATATATATATATATATATATAATATATATATTATATATATATATGGGGGGTAGATGCATGTAATCATCAAACAATTATTTTGAATATTTTCCACATCAATTTTACACAAAATCGTAGGTATTTATTTATTTGTAAATTTTTTAGTTAACTTCTCGTTACTGTAAAAAAAATGAATAAATAATTTTTTTAAAAGAACAAGAGTAAAAAGCAATTTTTAAAATTGCTTTCTCAAATTTTGAGTGTATATAGCATAAGAATATTGTGACGTAGTTTCGGTTACTGACAGAAATACAGACAATCTCCATTATTAATAGATTATTATTATTACTAGGTAAAAAAACACCCTCTGGGTGGTGTAAAAAAAAATTTTTAAGATATTGCCTGAGTGGGGTGGAGTTAAAAATTCAATGTCAGAGGGGTTTTATCATAAGTAAAATCATCAAATTTATTAAAGGATTTTTTTTTTAAATTGTGTTGTTTGTTTGTTCTTAGTAACAACACAAGACATTGTTTGTTTTGAGCTCGTATATATTTTGTTTTCTTCAAATCCCAAACACACGCGCGCATGAGAATTTGGCCAATTCAACGAGAGGTACCATTTGAGCTCCATCAACACGTTGCAAAATGTGCACCTTTTCCATTGTTGTTTCCCAATTTAGCTAACGGGTTGACAAAGAATTTAGTTCAGTTTAAATAAGGGATAACAATAAATAGAATCTCCTTTCTCACTTTTGTCAGGAAATTTTCTTCTGACAACAATAAACCTACACGATATAGTATAAAGTGTCTACTAATTAAGTGTCCAATTTCAAGAATATTGATAAAGATTAACCTCTTTGATTTTGCAATGCAAATTAATGACTAAAATTTAGGCCCGAAAAAAAATTCATATTTTTTTGTTTTCGACTTTTCGTGGGAAAATACGGTTTTAAATTACTGTAAAAATTATTTTCTTTTCTTTCCAACCATATAAATATTTTCAAGATTGGTTTATAAATACTCGAGAAATTGTAAATTTAACTGATTAAGGTCGCAAATTTGAAAATGTCCACATTTATCAGCTAACTGCTTGAAATGCTATATTTACCCATAGCTGGGAGGAGAACAGACGGGTTCATGCGTTTGCCAATGGTATTAGTGTGAAGCGAAACATCCATTGTTTTTAACCAGAGGCACTGATTCCATTTTCTACCACATTAACCGCCTTTGAGATATGCAACTCTGTTTCAATGTAAAACCTTATTCAATATGACATTATCATGCCATGAATTTTGTCAATTTCCTGTGTGCTGACTGTTAGGAGCCTTCCTTCATCTGAAGGAGGAAATCTTCTAAGCCTTCTCATTTTCGTTTGAATTCGGCTATTTCTTAACCATAACGTAGAGGAAGGAGCATTGTCCCCCTAGTGTAACCAGCATGAACTCATAAATTCCTTTAGGCGATAACCCCTTTGATAAAGAAGTAGAGAATGACTATAAGATGAGCGATTTCGTCCATTTTCTCATAAAAATTGCTGACTTCCCGATATTCAATTATCTATTACATAAAAATACTTAGGGACATCCTACAATGCGTGCAAGCTTTAAAATGGCGGAACTGTAAGTGAATAAAACTGTATTTTGTATCTGATGCCCTTTTAGATTAGGCCACAATCTTATCAGACACCTCTACGTAACAGCTCTTTTTCTTTTAAAAGGTATTCGGATCGAAATCACTCCATTGTCTATCTATCTATCTAATGATATATATATATATATATATATATATATATATATATATATATATTATTTCCAGCTTTCTTTTCTTTTTACCCCCTAACAAAAAATATTAACACACTTTATCTCATTTTATTATGACACAAAAAAAAATAACAATCATCCCTAAGATCATATTAAAAACAAATAAATTTACCAATATAAACACATATATTTCACTAAATTAAAAACAAATTTTAAATCATATATTAATAGAATTTTTTTTTTTTTTTTGCACAAGTCAATAATATTACTTATGAAATTAAAAATTCCCCTTTTTCAAAAAAAATATTCTCTAACCGTAACATACAAACATCACTATTTTCTCTTTCTGTGGAGCGTTTCTCAAATAATTTCAAAAAAATTATTTTTTCGAACACTTCAAAATTCTCCGTATTTTGACCGTTTTTAACTTCAAATATCAAACATTTTACCCTGAGAAGGCCGTTATTCTTTGTATGCTTAAAGATTTTATAATTTTCTATTATCATTATTTTATTTTATATCTAAAATAATAATAAATAGAATACATGTGTACATGAACAGACTCCTGGCCTAAACACGTGTTAGTAACTAATATTAAATCTATTTTATCCATTCAACATTTTCATTTCTTTATTTTATTTTTTCTTTCAACATACCGTCGGATTCATTTCCATTTTCAACTATAATTGATCTTTTGTTTATACATAAAAAATACAAACCATCCTTAAACAAAATTAATTTCCAATGCAGTACACACATTTTAAAATGCCTATAGCACCTTTCCCAACAATTCTCCTCCTTCCATTAATATAATTTGAAAAACTGGAACACATCACCCCTGATAATGGCACTTCGAAGTGCCGAAAGTACTCGAGACATGAACGTTGGTGGACTAATCCACGAATTCCACCCAAATATTAAAAAGTTGGCCAGAAAACTTGAAAAAATTACAAATAAAATTGTTAAACAGATGTGTCTGTTGTTTAATTCAACATGCATATATATATATATATGCATATATATATATATATATATATATATATATATATATATATATATATATAATATATATATATTATATATATATATCAGGAGCCTGTCTTACGCTTAACTAATAATCTGAATAAACGAATAGAATAAGCTGCATGCGAAAACTGAGAGAAAAATATTAACTAACGTCGCGTTCAACCGTTATTGTCCGAAAAAAAAGATATATCAGTTTAACTAAGGAATTTCATCGACTTAGTTAAGCGTAGGGTTGAGTCCTAAGTTAAACCTATTGCGAAACTGTTATTCGGTATATCTGACTCATCAGACTTTATTATTTGCTCTACTTAGGTATTGAGCACTTTTTAATTTTTAGCTTTAGAAAATCCTGGCGGTTTATATATATATTTTTCATATATATATTTTTTTCTTTTGGCCAAGTGTTATAGTATTAACCGATTATTTTCAGTTGATACAACTATCTTGGTCTTTTTTATTATTATTATTATTATTTTCCCCAAGTGAAGTTTGGTAGTATATTTTTACAATCAAACTACTTGCCGGGTTCTTTCTTACCGCAAGGGCTTACCAACAGTTTATATATAATATATATATATATATAATATATATATTATATATATTATATGAAGAAAAGTTTGTAGAAAAAACAACAAGAGGTTAAATGTTTTGCTGACAAACGTCTGTTTCGACCATGTGAAGAGGTCTTTTTCAAAGCAACAGTTGCTTTGAAAAAGACCTCTTCACATGGTCGAAACAGACGTTTGTCAGCAAAACATTTAAATCTTGTTGTTTTTTTCTACAAACTTTTTCTTCACATATTGTCGATTAATATCCATTTTACCCTTTAATATATATATATATATATATATATATATATATATATATATATATATATATATATATTGGTTTGTTGGTTGATTTTGAAGGCTTTCACAATGCAAGTATAAAGAAAAATAAGGTGACAGTGGTGTTGTTTGTTAACCTGTGATTTATTCTTAATATTTCGAGATAAAAATCTCTTCTATTGAAGATCTAAAACTGAAGTTGTTGCTAGAGACTGTCCATTTGGTTCTGTCTCATGCCTTTCAAACTCTCAGTCTGTCTGTCTGTATGTCTGTCTGTCTCTCTCTCTCTCTCTCTCTCTCTATATATATATATATATATATATATATATATATATATATATATATAATATATATAATATATATAAAGATATGAAAACACCACAACATGCTGTTAAAGTGAAAACATTTTATAACTTAGCTGATATTGAACAATATTTCGATTTTATGAAAATCGTCATTAGAGCTTGTTTATAATCCGTGTTGTTAAGAGCGGAAACGAAAGTCACGTGAGTTCAAAACAAAAACCTTGACGTTGCAAAAAAGAAAAAAGTTATACAATAATTTCGAATGTGACCCCTTCTGCCGCATTTTTCTCGGTCATCAGATTCTGTGTATCTTATTGTAACAGTTTTTAAAAAAGAATATATAATGATAAGATTTGACACTATACGAATTATTTTATTCAAAACGGGATGAGTATTAGTCTGTTGACGTTTAGTTTTCAACAGATTTATAGAAAAAGAATTTGTATTTTTGTAATTAATATTGAAAATTTTCTTTTTTTTGTTTTTCTTATATATAAAGTAAAAAAGTATGAACGGTTGTAAGGTTTTATTTTTATTTTTTGGAAAATGTGAAAAATTTTTAATTTGTTCGGAAGTATATAACGAAAAATGTCATGTGAAGGGGATTTTATGGTTTCTGACTACGATTGTCGCTAAATAAGGGGATATATTAAAAAAGCCTTGTCTTTGGGATATAGTTTTATGGGTAAGAATATTCATAAAATTTTCATAAAATCGAAATATTGTTCAATATCAGCTAAGTTATAAAATGTTTTCACTTTAACAGCATTTTGTGGTGTTTTCATATCTTTTTATATATACTCATACCGTCGGATTCATTTCCTTTCTTTTAACTTTATATATATATATATATATATATATATATATATAATCTGTGTGTGTGTGACTTGATTTGTTTGTGTATTGTATCTACCTCAACCTGTTCATCACTGTTTATATTCCCATCAATCTGGTGCTGGACTTCTTATCGTCCAATAATGGCCAGAAAGCTGTTGTTGTAAATCATAAATACTTACTAATATCGCCAACGATAATCACTAGCTGTCACATACTTTTAGTGTTGTGTTAAAGCTAAAATTCACTTCATAAATAACTGTGTTAGTCTATCTTTAAAATAGGCATTTATATCAAGTTACGCTCAACTACATCTCAACCAACACCTATCAACCATTCTACATTCATGGCTACATGTCTGTATATCACTCGGTCTAGTCTCAATATACAAATTATCCTATTATTTATTATACTCAAAGAAACAGATAGATCGATACTAACAAGTTGGGACAGACAGATAGATTAATAGATAGATAGATGGATACTTGAATATTACTCAGCTGAGATAGATAGATAGATAGATAGATAGATAGATAGATAGATAGATAGATAGATACATATGAATATACTGAAATATATCTATCTATTACTAAGCTAGGATAGATAGATAGATAAATAATGAACAGACTGAGATAGATAGATAGATAGATAGATAGATAGCCATTCAGAATAGATAGATAGATAGATAGCCCTTCGGAATAGATAGATAGATATATAGATAGATATGAATATACTGAAATATATATCTCTATTACTAGCTGAGATAGATAGATAGATAGATAGATAGATATGAATATACTGCTGCATGGCCCACACTGGCGTGCTCATGTGCTGGTTTCCATAGGAGAATGTCACTTATGAGTTCGTCCCTGCTTATCCAGCAGTGTCCAGCATTTCTTGTTTGCCTCACTCGGATGGTCTGTATGATAGGCATGTGCAAAAATATTAAAAAGAAGTTAATTTTTTTCTAGATTTCTTAATGTTAAAACAAAAATCAGGGAATTGTCCAATGAATTTTGTAATGAATAGCTTAGAAATATGAATATACTGAAATTTATCTATTACCAATCTGAGATAGATAGACACACAGATAGATAGATAGATAGATAGATAGATAGATCTAACTATCAATCTATCTATCTGTATGCCTATTTATCTTAGCTTAGTAATAGATAGATAGATTTCAGTATATTCATATCTATCTATCTATCTCAGCTTGGTAATATTCAAGTATCGATCTATATATCTATTGATCTATCTGTCTGTCCCAACTTGGTAGTATCTATCTATCTCTTTCTTTGAGTCTGTTCTCTGTCT
>CM042182.1:17618237-17645737 GCA_023376005.1 Doryteuthis pealeii
ATTAAACATGTGTCCTTATTTATTTAGCTCTATCGGCTGAGGCTGTACAATATGCCGACAGCACCTCTGCTGAGTAAAACCTCCTTCCAATCAGGCCACCTGTTGGTCGTAGGTGACGACCCGTGGTGTTTGCAGAGCAGTCCATGACATGCAACGTTACTTGGGCTAGACGGGCATTCGGAGTGGTCCCTCCAATCAAGCGTCATGTCAAGCCCTAGACCCTATATGATTGTCCCTACCGTATTGCTCTTATGATAAAAACTAAATCTAGCGGTGAGGTTCCAATTATGGAGCTCTGGGAAGTGTGGAGTACCCCTTCATTGCCATTACTCCCAGGTCCACATTGACCCGGAGTGGTAGTACTTGATAGGTCCACCAAGTACGACCACTCCAAGAAGTTCAAAGCCTAAGTAAATAAGAATTATTTGAGGTGGGTGCAGGGATGTACTCATTTCAAATATCAAGCCTGTACCGATGAGTGGGGTGGGAGGTTTTATTTTATTTTAGAACTGTCTTTTTTGTTACAATTAGGAATTGTTTTGACGCTACTGCAAAGCACGAATTGTGTCGACGGGTGATGGGATGGGTGGATGTGTCAGCTTAACGTTTGTTTTTAGGAATGAACATTCGTATTTTCTTTCCTACAGCGACGGAGTCTTCTGTCTGGCAAATTCAAAACTAAACTCGTGCTGACGTGGGGGTGGAGTGGTGTATACTGTATTTCTTATTTTTTTGTTAATTATTGAATTATATCGCTTAATTATTTAAAAAAGATTAAAACCCAAATTGTGTGTGTTTCTTAGTTATAAGCATATCAAGGAGTATGCGAGATTTCAAATCTGAATGACCTCTCCTTTGTGAGTAATAAGTCGACACGTACATACCAAATTTCGTTTTATATATAGATATATATAAGTAAAGTAAGTAAAGTCGACGAGGTAGCCTAAAGTAGGTATCAGCCCATCAGCGAGGGAGTCTATCCCCTTTTCACTAGCGCTAGACCAAGGAGATTGTTTATGTGTCTGAGGTGGAGCGCCACACCTACCATCAGCCCCCTAATTTACCGCACAGATCACCGTGCTACTCATACGCTGGGCTGGCAAGGGCCGGTATCGAACTAGGAACTTTCAGGTTCCCATCCGAACACTCTCCGACCGGCCCTAATATTTTTTTTATTATAGAGATATCAAAAATTGGTATAATTCATTGGGAGAGCTCAATGTATAATCATTGGAGAATTATATACAAAGCCATTAAATTAATACAGAAAAATCTTAAATATCATTTTTATTAACAGTTATAAATTTATTTCAACCGATATTTTGTATATACGAGAATATCTATAGATTCTAATAAGATTCTAATGTATATAAAGTGGGGGATCAATCTTATATTGTTATTAAGTAATAATTTGTGATTCCTAGCTGAATGCTATACCGACTGAGCTAAACCGACCCAAATATGTATATATATATATATATATATATATGTGTGTGTGTGTGTGTGTGTGTGTGTGTGTGTGTGTGATGTGATGTGATGTAATAAATCTGATATTTCGCGCCAAATATTTAACGATTATAACATTTTGCTTTCTTCTTGGCCGAGTGAACCTTTTTCGCGCCTTTTAAACACACACAATATGGCGCCCGTCTCAATTATGACTCCGTAATTGTCCCAGGTGACAATTTCAATGAGTTTCATTCGTGCGAAACACCAACAATAAATCGGATGAAACACGAATTACAATTGGTTTAATGGCAAAGTGAGCGTTCTGATGTTATAACCAATCACTGTCTGACCTTTCGACTGTCCAGTGTTAAGTCAATCTCACAAATGTCTGGCCGGTAAGTAATCAGTTTTGACAATAGTTACTCGTATATAAGTCGAGTTTTAAGACTACATATCTTATTATAATGGAGAGTATGTAACCCTCGGTCTCTAACCTAAGATACGTCACCACTGACGTCATGATTCCCTTAGTTATTTAAGTTATATTCTCAGCGATTAGAAATAGTCATTATCTTGATTAGCATCTTGTTAGAATTACCGCAAAACTACCCATATTATTAATGCATTTAAAACCCTGAAATATGTCTTATATATCTCTAATTGATAAAGATTTACATAGTATATGGTGGGAATAATTTGCATAATGATTTTAACAAAATGGGTTTAATAAATGATTATTTGCTGTTCCTTAGTTCTAATATTATTTTAAGGCTACATATCTTATTATAATAGAGATTATGTAACTCTCAGTCAGTAACCGAAGCTACATCACCACTGACGTCATGATTGCTTTAGTTATTTAAGTTATATTCTCAGCGATTAGAAATAATCATTATTTAATTTTGATTAGCATCTTATCTATTAACAATGTCTCTATTAAAGTTGAGTTAGAATTGCCACAAAACTGCCCATAGTATTAATGCATTTAAAATCCTGAAATAAGTGTTATATATCTCTAATAGATAAAGATTTACATAGTATATGGTGGGAATAATTTGCATAATGATTTTAACAAAACTGGGTTTGATAAAGGATTATTTGCTGTTCCTCAGTTCTATCATATTATTATCATTAAAAGCAAAGTAAAGTAAAGTCAACGGGGCGGCCTAAAGTCGGTAACAGCCAGTCAGCGAGGGAGTCTATCCCCTTTTCAATAGCGCTAGACAAGGAGATTATTTTAGCATCTGAGGTGGAGTGCCACACCTACCATCAGCTCCTTACTTTACCGCACAGATGCCTGTGCTACTCATACGCTGAGTTGGCGGGGACCGGTATCGAACTAGGAACCTTGTTTTCCTAGCCGAATGCTCTACCGACATCTCCCGTTTAACAATTTTATTTGCGATTTTTTCAAGTTTTCTGGCCCACTTTTTAATATTTGGGTGGAATTCGTGGATTAGTCCACCAAAGTTCATGTCCCGAGTACTTTCGGCACTTCGAAGCGCCATCATCAGGGGTGATGTGTTCCAGTTCTTCAAATTATATTAATGGATGTGAAGTGCTGAAAGTACTCGGGACCTGAACTTTGGTGGACTAATCCACGAATTCCACCCAAATATTAAAAAGTTAGCCAGAAAACTTGAAAAAAGTCACAAATAAAATTGTTAAAACAGGAGATGTGTCTTTTGTTTAATTCAACATGCATAAATGAAAAAATGCTGCCCAAATACACACACACACACACACACACACACACATATATATATATA
This sequence comes from Doryteuthis pealeii, assembly GCA_023376005.1. Classification (NCBI taxonomy): domain Eukaryota; kingdom Metazoa; phylum Mollusca; class Cephalopoda; order Myopsida; family Loliginidae; genus Doryteuthis; species Doryteuthis pealeii. Next base: position 17,621,456 of record CM042182.1, read on the forward strand.
TATATATATATATATATATATATAAGTGGGCGATATCAAGTATTATTTTGATGGGATTCAACCAAAAGTGAGAACTAAATCGTATGTATAAAGATTTGTGTACATATTTTTACATATACATATATAAATGAATAATGGATATATATCTTTTGAAAATAAATTTATTTCGACTTCGTCGTCTCATCAGTTCTGTATTTTTTTCTCTTTAATTATTTCACCGTCGGTTTTACTGGTGTGATTTTCCTGTTTCTTTATTTTATTTTATTTTCATTTTTCTAGTAAGACCATGGTAAAATATTTTTATTTTAAAAACAGAACTGATGAGACGGCAAAGTCGAAATAAATATATCTTCTAAAGGTATATATATATATATATATATATATATATATATATATATATATATATGTGTGTGTGTGTGTGTGTGTGTGTGTGTGTGTGTGTGTGTATAAACCTACATCGGTTTTACCTCAACGACATTGTCACGTCGTCTAACTCTCCATTTGACAGATAATAGCTCCATTTCACAACACCTAAAATTACATTCATGCCCCCACTCTAATTACCGAAATATCCAAACGGAAAATACAGACATTCTGCACAAAGAAAAAAATAAACAAAAACTCCAAATACTAGAAGCTTTATACATAAAACAATACAAACCATCCTCAAACAAAATTGATTTCCAATACAGTACACACATTCTAAAATGCCTATAGCACCTTTCCCATCAATTCTCCTCCTTCCAGCCTCCACATCCATTAATATATATATATATATATATATATATATATATATATATATATATATATATATAAGTAAAAGAATCCAGCTGACTGGTATGTAGGGGATGATTCTATATTACGCACACACACACACACACACACACACATACACACACACACACACACACACACACACACATATATATATATATATATATATATATATATATATATATATATGCTCGAATGTTTTCACGCTTCGTTGACTAAAAATCAAATTACTGATAGGATCGAAACAGCAATCTCTAGGTGCTAATAAAATTGTCTCTTTAATATATTCCGTTGAATCATAAATTCTGTCGTGTACCATTTTACAGACTCCTGTCATAAATTATTTTTTAGTATCTCTATGTACAAAGGGACCAATATTACTTCCCCATGCAGCATCAGGCAGATGTACCATACAGTTATTCCCTGGCTACGGGGCATGTCTGCTCGTTTCATTCCACTTCTAACTATATACCAAACGGATACCATCTGACATCACGTCATGACGTCGCACCAAATAACTTTATTCTTGCCAACAAACTGTCTGGCGCACTTAGCATCTAACAGTCAACCACTTCATCCTCAATAAATATTTGAATATTATATATATATAGTATCACACATAAATAAGTGCATCGCCTACTCTCACTCACTCTTTTTCTCTTTCTCTTTCTCTTTCTCTTTCTCTCTTTCCATGAGACTTATTTGATAGAATTCTAAAGTCCTAGAAGGTTCTCAAACAGTGGTTCTCAAATAGTGCGCCCGGGCGCACTGGTGCGCCCCAGGGCTTTTTCAGGAGCGCTCCGTAGTATTCCTGAAAAGTCTATCCAGATATGAAAGCAAATGTATATTAAGTTACTATATTATACCATTTCTTTACGAACACTCTGCTTGTTTCGTTGCAACATTATTATGATAGTTATAAGTTACTTTTCTTGCAACTAAATAAAAACATAGGTTTCAAACAATTTTATTGAGAAAAATGAAAATCATTTATGGTAGTTTATTGAAAGTTAAAGTTCATAAATATTTTTGTTTTTTTTATATGAGAAATTACTGGTTATGCCACTTCATCACTGTCATCATCTTCTACAGCATTTTTTCCAGTAATTTCACAGCATGTATCGCAGACAGATGGCGTACAGCCATACCAAGTGATAAATGTTTTGGCATTAATGTACGTCCATTAGTCCTATTTTGTGTAGAGTGCGCTATCAAGTATCTGTAGTACTGTAAGTACGCCCAGACTGTATAAAGTTTGAGAACCACTGAGTTAACTTAACATATTAGTCCTATTTTGTATAGAGTGCGCTATCAAGTATCTGTAGTACTGTAAGTACGCCCAGACTGTATAAAGTTTGAGAACCACTGAGTTAACTTAACATATTAGTCCTATTTTGTATAGAGTGCGCTATCAAGTATCTGTAATACTGTAAGTACGCCCAGACTGTATAAAGTTTGAGAACCACTGAGTTAACTTAACATATTAGTCCTATTTTGTATACAGTGCGCTATCAAGTATCTGTAGTACTGTAAGTACGCCCAGACTGTATAAAGTTTGAGAACCACTGACTTAATAACATATTAGTCCTATTTTGTATACAGTGCGCTATCAAGTATCTGTAGCACTGTAAGTACGCCCAGACTGTATAAAGTTTGAGAACCACTGACTTAATAACATATTAGTCCTATTTTGTATACAGTGCGCTATCAAGTATCTGTAGTACTGTAAGTGCAACCAGACTGTATAAAGTTTGAGAACCACTGACTTAATAACATATTAGTCCTATTTTGTATACAGTGCGCTATCAAGTATCTGTAGCACTGTAAGTACGCCCAGACTGTATAAAGTTTGAGAACCACTGACTTAATAACATATTAGTCCTATTTTGTATACAGTGCGCTATCAAGTATCTGTAGCACTGTAAGTGTGCCCAGACTGTATAAAGTTTGAGAACCACTGACTTAATAACATATTAGTCCTATTTTGTATACAGTGCGCTATCAAGTATCTGTAGTACTGTAAGTGCACCCAGACTGTATAAAGTTTGAGAACCACTGACTTAATAACATATTAGTCCTATTTTGTATACAGTGCGCTATCAAGTATCTGTAGTACTATAAGTACGCCCAGACTGTATAAAGTTTGAGAACCACTGACTTAATAACATATTAGTCCTATTTTGTATACAGTGCGCTATCAAGTATCTGTAGTACTGTAAGTACGCCCACACTGTATAAAGTTTGAGAACCACTGACTTAATAACATATTAGTCCTATTTTATACAGTGCGCTATCAAGTATCTGTAGCACTGTAAGTGCGCCCAGACTGTATAAAGTTTGAGAACCACTGACTTAAAACATATTAGTCCTATTTTGTTATACAGTGCGCTATCAAGTATCTGTAGCACTGTAAGTGCACCCAGACTGTATAAAGTTTGAGAACCACTGACTTAATAACATATTAGTCCTATTTTGTATACAGTGCGCTATCAAGTATCTGTAGTACTGTAAGTGCACCCAGACTGTATAAAGTTTGAGAACCACTGACTTAATAACATATTTGTCCTATTTTGTATACAGTGCGCTATCAAGTATCTGTAGCACTGTAAGTGCGCCCAGACTGTATAAAGTTTGAGAACCACTGACTTAATAACATATTAGTCCTATTTTGTATAGAGTGCGCTATCAAGTATCTGTAGTACTGTAAGTGCACCCAGACTGTATAAAGTTTGAGAACCACTGACTTAATAACATATTTGTCCTATTTTGTATACAGTGCGCTATCAAGTATCTGTAGCACTGTAAGTGCGCCCAGACTGTATAAAGTTTGAGAACCACTGACTTAATAACATATTAGTCCTATTTTGTATACAGTGCGCTATCAAGTATCTGTAGTACTGTAAGTGCACCCAGACTGTATAAAGTTTGAGAACCACTGACTTAATAACATATTAGTCCTATTTTGTATACAGTGCGCTATCAAGTATCTGTAGTACTATAAGTACGCCCAGACTGTATAAAGTTTGAGAACCACTGACTTAATAACATATTAGTCCTATTTTGTATACAGTGCGCTATCAAGTATCTGTAGCACTGTAAGTGCACCCAGACTGTATAAAGTTTGAGAACCACTGACTTAATAACATATTAGTCCTATTTTGTATACAATGCGCTATCAAGTATCTGTAGTACTGTAAGTGCACCCAGACTGTATAAAGTTTGAGAACCACTGACTTAATAACATATTAGTCCTATTTTGTATAGAGTGCGCTATCAAGTATCTGTAGTACTGTAAGTACGCCCAGACTGTATAAAGTTTGAGAACCACTGACTTAATAACATATTAGTCCTATTTTGTATAGAGTGCGCTATCAAGTATCTGTAGTACTGTAAGTACGCCCAGACTGTATAAAGTTTGAGAACCACTGACTTAATAACATATTAGTCCTATTTTGTATACAGTGCGCTATCAAGTATCTGTAGTACTGTAAGTGCACCCAGACTGTATAAAGTTTGAGAACCACTGACTTAATAACATATTAGTCCTATTTTGTATACAGTGCGCTATCAAGTATCTGTAGTACTGTAAGTACGCCCAGACTGTATAAAGTTTGAGAACCACTGACTTAATAACATATTAGTCCTATTTTGTATACAGTGCGCTATCAAGTATTTGTAGTAGTGTAAGTGCACCCAGACTGTATAAAGTTTGAGAACCACTGAGTTAACTTAATAACATATTAGTCCTATTTTGTATACAGTGCGCTATCAAGTATCTGTAGCACTGTAAGTGCACCCAGACTGTATAAAGTTTGAGAACTACTGCACTTCTAACTCACTTAATTGGTTGGTTGATTTTTACGGCATCTCAACCCATTGGGTTAGTTTATGCCGAAGCCGTTTTTGTTTTATTCATTCCTGATGGATACTCAATATTTTCAGACTCCTTTTTTGTTCAATTTAACCCATAGATGTGACCCTAACAAATACTACCATACCGGGTCAGAGTTGACCTGGGAGTAATGGCAATGAAGGGGTATTACCACACCGGGTCAGAGTGAACCTGGGATGAATGATGATAAAGGGGTACTTCACACTCCCAAGAGCTCCAGAATTGGAACTTCATCATCCCAGAATATTAAGCCCCTTACCTACCGCCTTCTAGCATATATATGATAAAAAGTGTCAACATTATACAGAATTTTAAAAAATTAAATCATTTCTCAACCAAATATTGAGATCAACCCAATATTTTCACCGGTAAGTCATTCATTTATATATATATATTATATATATATATATATATATATATATATATATATATATGTGTGTGTGTGTGTGTGTGTGTGTGTGTGTGTGTGTGTGTGTGTGTGTGTGATTTGTTCAAGTATTTGTTCATATGGGTAATTCAAATATTTTATTACTGTATTGTCTAGAGTCCAGAATGACAATGCCTTCACCTTTATTAGAAGGTGTGATGATAATATTATTGTTTTTTTCACAAACTCTTTCGTGTATCTATATGTTTCCTAGGTGAAATATCACACCATCTGATAATGGTGGAAGTTTTCGCATTATGGAATCGACACAATACTGTAATAAAATATTTGAATTATTAAATGATCAAAACATTATATATACTAGTACAAAATAAAAAAACACCCTCCGGGCGATGTAAAAGTAGATTTTTGAAACATATTGCCTGAGGAATGGGTGTTAAAAATCAATGTCAGCGAGTTTGTACCCTAAGTAAGTAAAATCATCAAATTCATTAAAAGATTAAAAAATAAAACAATTTGAAATTTAAACTTTAAATATATATTAAAATAAAACAAACTATATATAGATATATAATACCAGTCATGTATTTATTAAAACTTGTTTTAAAAAACAATGAGGACTGTCTAATGTTGCATGTTCAAATTTTGAGTGTATTTATTCGATTATGGCGATTTTGGGTAATGTGACGTCAACAGTGATGTAGTTTTTGTTACAGACAAAAACCGGAAGCGAATCTCCATTATTAATAGAAGATAATATATATTTTTTTTTATTATTTATTTATGTTAAGAAAGCAATTACAGTGCGTATAAAAATAAAATAATGTTCAGGCTTATCGATTTCAAAGAAACTTTATCATTAGAGACTTTTCTGAAATGGACCCCGTCTTGTGCGGGGTTTTTTTTTTGGGGGGGGGGTGTACATTATAAACACGCGTCTCGTGGGGGGGGTTATAACGCCACGCGGAAGAGTCGTAATAGCCGTTGTTCAATCAATTTCAATTTCATTCTTTTTATCTATTTATTAATTTATGTACTTATTTATTTATTTTTATATATTTGTTTTATGTATATATATGTGTATATATGGAATGTGTATTTTAATTAATTATATATTCTGTGTTTAATTCTTACCTATTGTTTATACGAGGACCTCATTTAGCTATCCGAATTAGAGAAAGTTTATTAATAGCTAATTAAACACAGAATATATAATTAATTAAAATACACAGAACAACTCAAACAAGCAGATGTAAGAGATATATTTCGGTGCACATTGAGTGCGACCTCTTCAGCCTTTTATTTGAAATATTTGTGCATCATATATTTGTTTTTATAGTAGAGAAAGTGAACGGGTGAGGGGGTGGTTAGATGATTATATCAGGAGAGTGGGATAGAATTTGTGAGGATTTTATTGGCCGGGAGAATTCTTTCTGGATTGGGTAGGAATAGAAATAAGATCAGATGTATGGAATTGTTGGAGGAAATTTGATACGCCCATCAAATATATTTGCAAATTGTGTGTATATTACATAATTTCCACAAAAGAATATTGCGAATCAAATTAGGGGAAGAATAATCCTTAATCGTTTACCATTTCCTCTCATCCATCAATTCCTAAAAGAGTCTTGCAAATAAAAATGATTCCAAATTCCGAAGATTAAAAAAAAAAAAAAGAATCCATTATATCGACGCACCTGCGTTGATGAAAATCTTCTTTCTTCACTTTTCATAATTGTTTATTTTGAAATGTCATCTAAAATATTAAAGAAAAGGAAATAAAATTTTAGATTTCGGGATCCTTGGATCCTTGGATCAATCGTTGCTCTAATTGCTTCAAGAATCGTTTACCATTTTATTTTATTTGTCAGGAAATCTTTGTAAAAAAAACATCTTATTATCTGCATTTTCCTTGATAGATAAATAATTAGAAAATAAACAGCAGCAGCAACAAAACAACAACAACAACAACAATAATAATAATAATAATAATAATAATAATAATAATAATAATAGATCAAAGGACTATGAAATTAATGACAATGCACAAGGCTCTCCAGCCTAGAGATGATAAAGATAGATTATATGCATCAAGAAAAGAAGGTGGAAGAGGGCATTTCAACATAGAGGACTGTGTAGAGGTCACAATCCAGGGGCTCGAAGAGTACACAAAAAAGAGCAAAGAAAGATTACTTATAACAGCCAACAACAGCAGATGTAATGTATGAACCAACAGAAAAACAACAAAAACTAGAAAACAAAGATGGGAAGAAAAACAATTATATGGACACTTCAAACGACAAATTAGAGAGGTTGCACATAAAAAACCTAGACATGGTTAAGAAGAGGAAACCTCAAAAGAGAAACTGAATCACTAATAATTTCTGCACAAAATAATGCCATAGGGACAAATTATATCAAAGCAAAAATTGATAAGACCCAACAAAACAGTAAATGTAGACTGTGCGGTGACAGAGATGAGACTGTAAACCATGTATTAAGTGAATGTAGCAAACTAGCACAACGGAAGTACAAGGCTAGGCACGACTGGGTTGGGGAGGTGATCCACTGGGAATTATGCAAAAACATTAAACTTTGACCATACAACAAAATGGTGTATGCATAAACCAGAATCTGTTCTTGAGAATCACCCTATCCCAGCCAGCAGACCAGACCTAGTATTGATTAACAAAAAATAGAGAACGTGTCAACTGGTGGACTTTGCAGTCCCAGCAGATCACAGGGTGAAGCTGACGGAATATGAAAAGATGGATAAATACCTGGACCTTGCCAGAGAACTGAAAAAGCTGTAGAATATGAGAGTGAAATTGATACCAATTGTAATTGGTGCAATTGTAATTGGAAGGCTTGAAGAAGCGGAATTTAACATTCCAGCGAAACATACTACACATTTTTGTCTGAGTTTTGTTCTTTCATTCCTTATTTTATCTCATATATATATATATTTCTTTTTTACTTTTAAACTTAAATATATTGAATGCTTCAGTTCGATACTTTCTCATCCCAACTTGTCTATATATATATATAAAAGTCAGTTGTATGCATATGTATGTCTGGAAGAAACGAAAATAAAACAATTAACGACAAAGTAAATATATATATACATTAAATATCTTCAGGGCTTGGTTTTTTAGCAAAAATAATAGAGATTTAATTTATATTCGTGAAGATAATTAAAAAAAATAAGATTTAAATGATAACAGCATGGATTTTTTTTTTTTTTAGTATTTTAGATAGACATGAACATTTCTTTTCAGAGTAGCTGGATCAATGCAAGGTCTATTTTGTTTGTTTTTGTTTTTTGTTTTTTGTTTTTTACATAGTGATTTAAATGGGGCATCCTACGAGGATTCAACTCACGATTCAGTAATAATTGATCTGCGGGGCAAACTTAAAACAATCTACCCAGTCGACGCCGGGTAGCCGCTGCCAATATAATATAAATTAGATTACAATAACTGAAAATTAATTGTGCTTTTATGTTAAAATAAACATTGAAATGGGGTGTGTAAAAAAACGAAATATCGGAAGGGGGGTAGAACGAAAGAAATGTTAATGATAGAAAGAAGGTAGAAAAAGAAATGGACGCCTAGGATTTGAACTCGGGTTGACGAGTCCATTTTTCCACGATCATATCACGCAACTCCAACATGTCACATCATTATATGTTGCTCCTCTTCATTTATTTATTTATTTATTTATTTATTTTACTTTTAAACTTAAATATATTTAATACGATGGTCTCGATTCTTTCTGATCCTATCTTGTATAACATAAATTAGATTACAATAACTGAAAATTGATTAAGCTTTTAAGTTAAAATAAACATTGAATCGAGGTATATAAAAAAAACGAAATATCAGAAGGGGAGTAGAACGAAAAGAAATGTTAATGATAAAAAGAACGTAGAAAAAAATGAACGCTTAGGATTTGAACTCGGGTTGGCAAGACAATTTTCAACTACACTAAACAATATGCCACGCTTCAGTCTCGATACTTTCTGATCCCATCTTGTATAATATAAATTAGATTACAATAGCTGAGAATTAATTGTGCTTTTATGTTAAAATAAACATTGAAATGGGGTGTGTAAAAAACATAAAATATCGGAAGGGTGTAGAACGAAAAGAAATGTTAATGATAAAAAGAAGGTAGAAAAAGAAACGGACAGAGAATTCTTTTTTTAATCGGAAAAAGAAAAAAATGGAAAGAAGACAAAAAATGGAAAAGAAAATGAAAAAGAAAAAAGAAAAAGAGTGAAAGAAAAAAAGAAAGAAAAAAAGTGTGAAAGAAAAAAATCGAAAAATGTTGAAAAACATTTGAATTATTTCAAGGTTTTAATTGTAGCTTTTTAAATTGCAAACGTTTTAAATCAACCACGCCTTTTGTATTTTATCTTTTAATTCTTGAGGCGGTGAAAGGTTGTGTTGAAATATTCTAGACATAAAATTTCACGGGATTCTAAACTATTTTAATTATTTTGGGTCTTTTTTTAAATTTTTATTTCGGCTATTTAATTAAATAATTTAATTTTGTTAATGTTGTGAATCGTTAACTTGGGTTTATAAACTCGTTTCACGTTTTCATCTTTGGTTCCTTCGGATTTTATACTCCATTCTATTTCTTATATATATATATATATATATATATATATATATATATATATATATATATATATATATATATATATATTGAAGGCCAATATAATACGTATGAAAAATAAAAATAAAAATATGTTATTAAGATGTTTAATCATTTTTATTTTTATTTTTCATACGAATTGTATTGGCCTTCAAAATATTAATATATTATAACATACTTAACAATGCTTCAAGCAAATTACCAATTGCTTTTTATATATATATATATATATATATATATATATATATATATATATATATATATATATATATATATATATGAAAAATAAAGCCGAAGGAACCAAATATGAAAAGGTAAATATATATATATATATATATATATATATTTATTATAAATGGGTACAAGAGATAACCTACTCGAGTTTCACCATAAGGATCTTCAGGGTTAAATCCACTGAATTAATCGAGCTACTGATTAATTGCAGTCGATCACACGTGTGTGTTCATTGTATTAGAGGGTTCGTTAATAAGGGACGCTTGTTTACGATTTGAAATTTCTCACCGGAAGTTTGTTTTTTCGTGAGGATCAAAATGTAAAAAAAAATAGATGTGAATTGATTTGTGCGAATGTTTTTACTAGAATATGGCTGTATAATAACTGTATTATAAAAAACCGTTGGAATTTATTTATTTGGTTTGTTTTGATTACAGTTATTATGAAGTGAGTGTAGTTATGTGCATTGGTGTGTATTATAATTTCTGTAATTATGTTATTATAATTAACGTTTAAGGCAGATTAATAATAAAATCAAAGGACAATGAAGGTGAATAAATGTGGTTTTGTTAAAATATGTTTAAATTTATTTATTCAAATTTTTATTTAATTTATTTTAATTGAAGCTAATATAAAACGAATACGCGTGGAGTAGTATTATAATCTTTTTGATCATTATGTATTATTATTATAATTTAATCCTACATCTACTTGTTTGAGTTGTTCTTTTGTCCACATCTTCCCTCTGTTCTTTACCACATTGATATAATGGAATTACCCATCTCCCCCGTACCTGAACAGTGGCGATGGTTCGAAACCACTATTTAAGAACACACAGATTACTCTGAGCAGAATTCACCTGAAGTACTTAGACTACAGACTCTCCTCCTAATACTCACGTTACCTTACTATATATCACACACATATATATATATTTATATATATAGATGTGAAAAAAATTGAAGTGAACCCGACAGTATGTAATGTCGGATTCACTTCCATTTTTTCTTCACATCTTGACATTTGAAAACACACATAACGAATAAGGAAAATAAACAAATATGGATAATGGTCAATTGAACAATGCATTAACTGATAATATTATATATATATATATATATATATAATATATATATATATATATATATATATATATATACAGCAAGCTCATCCCAGTCGAGCAACACTTCCGACTAGATGACCATGACTTTGACAGAGACGCCAAATTTACCCTCATATGAAAGAATCCAAAGAGATACCTACACCAAATTTGTAATCGAAAACCACGAGTACAGATGGATAAAAAAGATAAAGAGCTTTCATCCGTTTGGCTTTAATCAGAAAACAGACCCGTCATTTTAACAAGAGCAATAAAACTGTCTACAACTTGAGGGTGGCCGATGTCACCTAAAGAAACAAACACTGACCACCACATATCAAACAAGCCACTTTTGACTCAATTAAAAATCTAGAAGTCACGCGCACAGTAGCGAGATACATACACACACTTACATTCTCACACATATATGTAAACACACACATACATTTATATGTATACACATATAGTCATATACGCAACTCCCATGACCCCACCCTCACATATATAAGAGCATTAAAAAAACAACCCACCTCATAGAGGTTCTTCATTGAACAAATGGACTTGCTACTACTAACACACTCGTCTACACGGATTTTAATAGCTAGTCAAACTCGCAAAAACACTTCAATTTTTATAGTTCATTATAATGCTCCATTTCAAAAAATCTATAAACAATTTCTTCAAATAAGAAATTTGCTCCTGACGATGACCTAAGGTCGAAACTAGTTGAGAATAAACAACATATAAGAAATATTCCTGCTTGTCTTTTTGTTCATACTATATATATATATATATATATATATATATATATATATATATATATATATATAAGTAAAATAAATAACAGAAAACTTAGATTCTTTGCTTATATCCTATTTCAGAAAGCCTATTTTATATTGCAAAATAATCTAAGTCTTCTGTTATATTTTTTACTAATAAATTTGCTCTGTGACTCTAACAATAAGAGCACACACTGAGCTCTGCAAACTGCGACACGTTTAAAAGAAACCTCATATATATATATATATATATATATATATATATATATATATATATATATATATATATATATATATATATATGTATGTATATATATATATATATATATTATAGAAAGGAAGGAAGAACTCAACACCGTAAATCCATAATAAATTTATTTCGACCAAAATTGGGGCCTATATAAATCTAAGTTTATTTAATATAGCTCCCCAAAATTCAGTCTCATCAGATGGGGATCAATTTACTTAAGATAAGTAAATTGATCCCCATCTGATGAGACTGAATTTTGGGGAGCTATATTAAATCAACTTAGATTTATATAGGCCCCAATTTTGGTCGAAATAAATTTATTATGGATTTACGGTGTTGAGTTCTTCCTTCCTTCCTATGATAAATATTGCTCTGTATATAATCTAAAAAGTTTATTATACATTGAGCTCTCTTTAGTGATTTAAAGATTCGCTGTATTTATACATACTGGATCATACAATATTAATAAAGTGTATCTTAGAAATCACACATAGAATCATCCCTTACTACAAAGTTTTGGATAAATCTCTTATATATATATATATATATATATATATATATATATATATATATATAGGGTAAACTATAGACACGTGTTTCGAGGTATCACCTCTCATCAGTATAGTTTACGATTTTTAGCAGCTGCCTCTGGCTGGGTTCGAGACCCGAACGAACTTACGCTATATATATATATATATATATATATATATATATATATATAGAGAGAGAGAGAGAGAGAGAGAGAGAGAGAGAGAGAGAGAGAGAGGGGAGAGAATAATTTATTCTTATTTCTAAACTCTCAAAGTGTAAATAAAAATCCCGTCTCTATAATTTGTAATTATACAAATACAAACTTTCGCTTGGAGAAAAAAATACATAAAAAATACATAAAATAAATACATAAAAGAAATGACCAAATCAAATGCACCACCTGGAAAGAATCCGTTAGTACGATTATAATGAGCAAAAGAAAAAATACCGTAAGAGTTACCTAAGTTAAATATACTAAAGTGCTCAATAAATTAATTAGAACCAATGAATAATAAAGTAAGTCTAATGAGTCAGAGAATATGTACCTAGGCTTCTCCTAGTGGATCATCAGGATAATTCTGACGCTCATTAGGATAAACCATGGTAGATATTCTTGGACTCATTAAGCTTACTTTTATATATACTAGCAAATATATGCACCCGGAGGGTGCAAGTATTTAATTTAATGAAATATTATATTAAATTAGAAAAGCCAACGAAACTAAATAAGAATGCAGATAAAAAGATTTGAAACAGAGGGGGGTATAATCGAAAGATCAAATAACTGAAACATACTCTTCCATCATTCCCGTCTTTCATTGCTAAATTTTCCTAATTTAACAGACTGAAAAACACACAATCTCCATTATAATAAGATATATATATATATATATATATATAATATATATATATATAATATATAGGGGGGGACTGTTTCGTTCACAATTATTTTTTGGTATATAATATATATAATATATATATATATATACCAAAAAATAATTGTGAACGAAACAGTCCCCCTACGACAACGCTAAAAAAGAAGAACCCGTTTTGACAAGTGTTTTTGCATAGAAGTCCTCAACTAAATAAAATGCAAGAGCAATATTATCTTTAATATAAAATAATTCTTATAAGCAATTCGGTTGTGTCAACAAAAAAATTGAGACGAACGACTCAACATAAAAAAAGGTTTGTTCTATGGAAACAAAATAAAAGATGAAAACAAACATAAAAGTCAAAGCTGGTTATAAAAACCGATATTATGAGTGGACCCCGTGCTACAACCCCGTGACTGAGTTTCGGACCAATAAACACACCAGACGGTGAGTTGTTTGATTGTAGCTACGGTGAAGATACGGGGGTCAGAATGTCAGTTAAGGCAGCATTTAAACGCTTTTTAAAGTACTGAAACTCACTTACAAAAAGGGGCCATATGCCAAAAATAATTGTAAACGATAATATATATATTTACAATTCACCACCTAAATTTATAGACTAGGCGAGGTCACGTGGTTTATTCCACGTTTAATAATATATATCATTATTATTATTGTTATACTATATATATATATATTATATATATATATATATATATATATATATATATATATATATATTTAATATACCAAGCGTGTTGGTAGATCCTTGCGGAGAGAAAAAACCCGGCAGAGAGTTTGATTGTAAAAAATATACTACCAAACATCAACCAGGAAGAAAAAAAATTTTGAAAAAAAGAAAAGACCAAGATATTCGTACCAACAAAAAATAATCTATTGGTATAGTATTTGGCCAAAAGAAAAAACAATTTATATGTATATATATGTATATAAGATATATATATATTCATATAACCGCTAGGAGAAGCTAATTTGTAAAAAGTGCTCGATACCTAAGTAGAGCCAAGTAATAAAGATAATCTACTGAGTCAGACGAACCTACTATTAGTTTCGCAATAAAGCTCTTCAGGGCTAAAATCTGACTCAGATTTTAACCCTGAAGAGCTTTATTGCGAAACTAATAGTAGGTTCGTCTGACTCAGTAGATTATCTTTATATATATATATATATATATAATATAATATATATATATAATATATATATATATATGGGGGAATGGAAGTGAATCAGACAGTATGTAATATTGTAAAAAATTGAAAAAACACAAGTTTATAAACGAAAAATGTTTACTTCGCCCACGCTGCAGTGTTTCGGTCTGTTTCGATAAACCTTCATCAGGGCTTTCGTTGGTGAAATAAACATTATTTGTTTATAAACTTTGTTTTATATATATATATATATATATATATACATATATATATATATATATATATATATATAATATATATATATGATAAAGAAGATGACTTACCGGAGAATAAAATATTGAGTTAATAGTACTCAATATCGTGGATAGAGCATGTATATATAAATTAGGGTAGCATGGACATGAAGTCAACGGCGTTTGGTTACTCCCAGTTTCTTGTCGATGCAATTTTTAAACCAAATTCTGGTTTGAAAATCGAAACCCAAACTGGCTGATAGGGGCGGATAGCGTGTGAGAGAGTGAATCAAAGTAGTTCGTGCTATCAACATGCCTTGGTGATGAGTAAGATGAATTAAAATCCTCAAGTCATTTCGGAAAATAATTTTTTTTGTGTGTGTGTGTGTGTGTATGAAGGAAAAATGGAAGTGAATCAGACAGTATGTAATATTGTAAAAAATTGAAAAAACACAAGTTTATAAACGAAAAATGTTTTCTTCCCTAACGCTGCAGTGTTTCGGTCTGTTTCGATAGACCTTCATCAGGGCTTTCGTTGGCGAAATAAACATTATTTGTTTATAAACTTGTGTTTTTTCAATTTTTTACAATATACACACACACACACACACACACACACACACACACATATATATATATATATATATATATATATATATATATATATATATATATATATACTTAATGATTTTAAGTATATATACTTAATGATTTTATGAACTTTGCTAAGAGTTTACTTCCTATAATACTACCGTTTACTCAACTTTGAAAACGATATTTTTCAAAATACCTCGTAGATAGATAGATAGATAGATAGATGATTGAGATAGATAGATAGATAGATAGATAGATGGATAAGGAACAGACTGAGATAGATAAATAGATAGATAGATTTGTGAGTGTTGTATTTCAGATTAACCTGAAAGATTTTCTGGGAAATTGAAAAACTTCACCAGCTGACAAACCCCTAAAAAACAAGATTTTAATTTATTTTGGGGCTTACATTAATCTAGATTATCTGAATTTTAAATGCGCTCTCTCTCTCTCTCTCTCTCTCTCTCTCTCTCTCTCTCTCTCTCTCTCTCTCTCTCTCTCTCTCTCTCGCTCTCTCTCTCTCTCCTTTTTACTACTCTCTCTCTCTTCCCCTGTTTCTCTTTCTCTCGCTATATATATATATATATATATATATATATATATATGTGTGTGTGTGTGTGTGTGCGTGTTTGTGTGTGTATGTGTCTCCACGCTTATCACTTTTCTCATCCTTTATGTTAACTTTACCTCCCTTTCCCCCTGCTCCTTTCTCCCCCCCCCCCGACCATTTCTTTCGACTTTGCAGACATCTCTAATTCAATGAAATTTATCTGCCGATAATAATTACAAATTCGCCGATCAACTTCCAACCGGTAATATTCACTTCTCTCATGATCGTAAAACCCAAAGAATTTCCTTTTTTCTTTAAAAGAGGGAAATAATAATAAGGTTTTTCTCCCCATTCGAAATATTTCATTCGATTCCATGTTTGCTCCAATAAACCAATATATTTCGCTTTACCAAAAAAATTCGAAATAGAATAAAAAATAAAAAATCCGACTCGATTTTCTTTCACCTACATCAATCATGTTTTAACAACAATTGAATTGTGTGTTGTTATGGCTAGTGATTTAGTCTAGCAGACAGTTAATAGTGAGTTCGATTCTCACTGGGTGACTCATACTTCTGGCCTCGTGCTAAGGTGTTCCCTCTTTTTTTAAGGTGCTCCAGCATGTTTTAGGCCTAGTCAACAGGGATATGATTGATTGGACCATATAACCTTTAAGCACCCCATCTGCGATCTCGATTCATAAGGACGTTTTTCATCTGCACTGTCAAAATCCGGTTGTTTGTTAGAGGTTAGGGTTAGGGTTAGGGGTTAGTTTTATAATTTAAAACAAAACTCTAAAAATCGTCTGTTAATAAACAACTGGATTTTGACGGTGAAAATGGAAAACATGTCCTTATGAAACGAGATCGCAGATAGGGTGCTTAAAGGTTATATGGTTCGATTGATTAGATACATTGGCTTGGTGTCAGACAAGGCTGTGGCACTATTACATACCCACATTGACATCTCGCACACAAGAGAGTGAGACTTCAGATAATTGTGTTCTTCAGTGATAGAGAGAGAGACAGAGACTTACTTGGTGAGGAGATCTTACTTGCTTCTTGCTGATCCTTCTACCTTCTCTTCCGGCTGCCATCTTTTTGTCTACTTGGGTTCCTCCATCTAACTTCTTCCAAAGTAAAGGCTGGTTTCTACTGACTAAGGGCTGATTTGGTCATTGCAATCAATTACCAAGACATTTTTTGTTGCTTGATCAAGTTTTCATTCTTTATGTCCATATCACCGCGCGGAGAGAACAGCCTCAGCACGTCTCAACTCTTCGACGGCGGGGCTGAATCTCAAAACTCTCACCTCTCACTCTTCCTATCTCCCCTTCGCCACGTACCATTCTATGTCCAATCAAAACTATGTCACGCGTCTATGCTGACATCTCATTTAAAATTTTTCCGTTCCAACACACACCCACTACTCAAACTAATCAGGCTACTTCAGACCACCCTCTTTCTTTCACGTCATGCTCATTGTGTAACAAGGCTAATAAATATTGGCTAAAATATTGGCCTTGTGTCAGACAAGGCTAAGCTTCATCAATTTGTAGATGTTACCAAAGAAGAACAATTAACTCATTGATTAATAAAAAATAATAAGATGAATTAAAAGTCATTTTAAAATAGTATTATTTGTATTATTCGGACTATTGTGCTCTTCTTCGGTGTTATCTTTACAACGTTTCGGTCGATGTGTCCTCCGGCCTTCTTCAGGTATTTCTTGTCGGACTCGAGAGCCTTCTTGTAATCGGAACCATCACGGAACTTTTAACCTAACCCTTTATTCAGTCCACAGGGGGTATTAAGCTGTGTTAAGCTGTGTTAATTATTTTCTATATTATTGCTGCCCATGACCAGGATTGAACCTGCAGTCTAGAGATAACTGTCACTTAGAACTGTCTTAACCTAACTCCTTTATCCACTAGGCTATGTGTCCAATTGGACAATCCAGTGTGAATTTTGGGAACTTATAAACCTAATGTCTTGTTTTGCCTAGAATATTTACCTATTCACTTATGCATGATTTTTTTTACCTAGACTCATATTCCCGAGAAAAAAAGGCCCCAGCGATAGGGCTGATAAGATGTATATTTTGAAGAGTGATTTCCCCTTATCATTTGATTAAAGATACTTTTAAACTTTTTAAATGACTGGGCTGGCGTGTGTCATACTAATCTGTCTCTAGATCACAGATTATGTTGGGATTATCTGTGAGTGAAATCATCGTCCTTGGCATCCCTCATTACCAATGATAAACTTCGATCGTCTAATCATTGGTGTCAAGTATCTGGCCGCCATCCTTGGCCAGTTGTAAAGAACTTAAAGTAAATAAATAAGTAAGTCCTGAGTTATAGAATCCTTTGGTCAGTGAATAAGTCCTGAACTATAGAATCCTTTGGTAAGTGAATAAGTCCTAAGTTTTGGAATCCTACGTAGTGTCAAAAAGGTCCAGCGATATAATCCTATGATCCGTCGTCCACGAAGATCCAAGTAGTAATGATTAGGTACGACCAGAACAGTATAAATAATAATATCAGCAGCAGAATACTGCCAGTGGTTGGTCAAAAGGTTGGTCACATGGTTGTCGGCGAGTCTATAAGTAGAAGTGACCATTTACCACACGCCTTATATTTAAAAAAAACACCAACAATTAGATCAATTCAGCATATATTGTCGCATTCTTTTCTACAAAATATGGGTCCTCGCTTTGGTCAGATGGTGCGTTTATTATATTGTGTAGTTGAAGGGTCCTTAAATACCTGTGAAACTTGAGATCCCAGAGTTCATACTTAGCTTGGTCGCCATCGAAGAAGATCCTTACGTTCCTGGGCCCATAACCTCTTACGATTTTATGGGCCATCCTTTAGGCTTCAAGCAAGAGCGCTTGTCCAGCGAAAATCCTTTGGTTGTTCCTCGGTATTACAAGTTTCTCGTCAATGATTGCAAATGAACGTCTGTCAGTATCAGTGATTAAGTAGTCAACTAGCTACGCATTATGGCTGTTGATTGGCGGAGGAATAAACCACGTGACCTCGCCTAGTAGCACACAACTATATACAACAATAATCCAACAAGATTATCTGTGGGTGAAGGTTATATAATGCTAATCAAATTAATCGAACATCGAAAACCAAATCTTTGATTAATTTGAACATCGAGTTAGTAAATCGATTTGATTAGTTTTTTTCTGTTCGACAATCGATCTCTATGCGTCTTCTAAATGAATCATAATCAATTAAACAAATGACAATTAGAATTTCTGATCAGCAAAACAAGAAGGTTAAATGAATCGCCTTTTAAAATAACGGCCTTCCTCAGAGTAAATACTTTGGTGTTTTAAATCAAATCGGTTAAAATACGGAGAATTTCTGAGATGTTTGAAAAAATAACTTTTTTGAAATCGCTTGAAGAAAACGTTCTACAGCGATAGAGAAACATGTTGATGTCATCGTCGCATGCGACGGACTCTGAAAGGAAAGAAGATAGCTGGAAAATATAAGGAATAAAGTCAGGTCGAATTTTAATTTTCAATGCATGAGGAGTATTTGATTTAAAACACCAAAGAATTTACTCTGACGAAGGCCGTTATTCCTTGTATACTAAAAAAAAATTGTAGTTTTTCTATTGTTATTTTCAATATCGATTAGTTCAGTTGAGTTAGTATATCGATTTGATTAGTTTTGTCTGTTCGATAATCGATCTCTATGCATCTTCTAAATGAATGATAATTAATTAAACAAATGACAATTAGAATTTCTGATCAGCAAAACAAGAAGGTTAAATGAGTAGCCTTTTAAAATCAGCTTGGTCACCAGGTGAAATGCACGGGATATGCATGTTGAGAGGTGATAGGAAGCACAGCCTGCCATGTCATATGTGTCACATATGAAATGCACGGGATATGCATGTTGAGAGTGATAGGAAGCACAGCCTGCCATGTCATATGTGTCACAGATGAAATGCACGGGATATGCATGTTGAGAGGTGATAGGAAGCACAGCCTGCCATGTCATATGTGTCACAGATGAAATGCACGGGATATGCATGTTGAGAGGTGATAGGAAGCACAGCCTGCCATGTGACATGTGTCACAGACGAAATGTATGAGATACATGTTGAGATGTAAGCACACAAGCTGTCATGTCACGTGCGTTACAGATGAACACGTGACTTAGAATTTACTAAGCTTTACTTCATCTGACACCTTGGCCTGTGGTTTCTTTTGGTTTCTGTCGTGATCACCATTTTAAGTACTAGACAGGATCGTTGCTGCTTAACTTTGGGAACTGTTGCTATGTACCTTACTCAGATGAACATATACTTTGAAAATGTAGCGTGTGGTGTAATGGTTAAAGTCATAGGAAATGGACTCGTCGCCCCGAGTTCAAATCCTAGATGTGGTAATTGTATTTCACTTAGCGCTAATACCCTTGGTGAAAATCCTACTCTCCCTCCAGCTATGGATAAATAGTAGGGCAAACTGGGCTGTTTAACCTTGGTTAGGCAACCGGTCTAGGAGAAGGAAAACTCTGAATTCAGACCTGTTGAACCCCGCTTAAGAAATTGACCTTGTGTCACATCCTACTCGTGCAGAGGGGTTGGTAAATAAATATACTTTGAAAATGTCATACTTAAATATGCTTTACATCTCTTAGGATCTGCAAAAGTCTGTTTTAAACTGTGTATTCAGTAAAAATATTTTTTTAAATAAGAAGGGAATACGCACCTATCTATATATTAATACACTTGTTCCTTAATTGTCCGACCGGTATCATCTTGCAACACACTCTGCAAAAAGTCGGCCCGTCCATCCATACATTAACATTCTAGCCTTATTGGAGGGACTTACAATACGCTCTGTATCCTCAGCAGATGGGTAAGATATCTCCCCGACTCCAAAAAATGTGAGTTCTGGGTATGACAAAAAACTGCATTTGGTGGTGAGGCTCCAGTTCTGGAGCTCTAGGGAGTGTGGAGTACCCTTTAATTGCTACTCTGACATGGAGTGGTATTACCTGTTAGTGTCCCATCTATGGGCCAAATAGATATGTTTAAAAACGCGCACCTATCTGCAGGGTGTCCACAAAGCCTGGGTACATTTCACTATTGTATTTATTTATGTTATTTTTCCGAGAAGGCACATATAGAAATTTAGAAAATAAAATCATAACATAAACAATTGAATATAAGAAATAAAAATGATTTTGTTTTAAAAGTAGGTGTTAATGTATCCAGACTTTGTGAACACCCTGTATATATTAATACTAGTGTTCCTTAATTTTCTGACCGGTGTCATCTTGCAGCATACTCCGATTAAAAGTGAGACCGTCCAAATCGTCAAAGATAAAATGTAATAATGTAAATCCTGATTATCTTAAATTTTAATTATTGCATTGTTTTGGGGACGAGTTTTACGTCAGCTAGCAAATTGTATAGAATATTTTTAATTGACATGATTAATATATATGTAGTTTGTTGTACTCATAAGTAAGGAGTTATCATACTAGTATATATATATACATATATATATATATATATATATATATATATATATAGAGAGAGAGAGAGAGAGAGAGAGAGAGATGTGAGGTATCCAAAACTTGGTCGTAAGGGATGATTCTATATGTGATTTTTAAGACACACTGTATTATTATTGTATGATCCAGTATATATAAATAGAGTGAATCTTTAAATCACTACAGAGAGCTCAATGTATAATAATCTTTTTAGATTATATATAAAAATCTTTTTAGATTATATATAAAAAAAAATTTTTACAGAATGTATACATTAAAAGACTGTCACTATGGTGACAGGAAGTCATTGCAAATGAGAAGAATATATATATATATATAAATATTTTAAAGACAATTTAATTGTGTTCGTTTTTTTGTGTTCTTAGATGGTTTTTTTTCAATAAAGGAATTTTTTGTACAAACAAGAAGAAAATAACAGAGAAAGTTACCATGAAAAGTATTAAAATTAGCAAATTTATAATTAAGTACACCACCGGTTGGAAAATGAGGACCATATTACCTTTAGGAACCCCTTTTTTATCTCGATTAAGAAAGGACATGTTTTTCATTTACACCTTCAAAATCCGGTTGTTATTAGGGTTAGGGTTAGGGATTAGGGTTAGGGTTAGTTTTATAATTTTTTTTAAATCTAAATATCGTCTGTTAAAACAACCGGATATTGACGGTGTAAATGAAAAACATGTCCTTTCTTAATCGAGATCAAAAAGGGGTGCCTAAATGTCATATGGTCCGAAAATGATTATGAATTCTACTTTCTCGGATGAAGAAGATCCCTGAGCTTGCTGTTTGGTCTCCAACGGCCGGGAATTTCCCAAGAATAAGAATTCCAAGAAAGTAGAAATTGATAGGATTGGGGATTAACCTAAATTGAACGACAATCAACGTGGATTAATAATCAGGCCTTATTATTGAGAGGCGCTCAAAATTGAATTGGATATGGAAATCTAATTGATAGGCTAATTATTTGAAGAGGCTTAAGTAATATTAAATCACCCACAGTTAGATTTTTGTAACATGGACAGTGACGTCAGTACATTCACTTGCCACTAAAATCTTCACATCCCTTGTTTCTCTGAATTTTTTAGATGAGGCTTAATAATTAGTATTATTTGGATTATTCGGACTATTAGCCTCATTTTTATTGTTATCTACACTATTTCTCTGATTTTTTAGATGAGGCTTGATAATTTGGATTATTTGGATTATTCGGACTAGTTGTCCTCATCTTTATTGTTATCTACACTATTTCTCTGAATTTTTGAGATGAGGCTTGATAATTTGGATTATTTGGATTATTCGGACAATTGTCCTCATCCTTATTGTTATCTACACTATTTCTCTGAATTTTTGAGATGAGGCTTGATAATTTGGATTATTTGTTTTGAGATGAGGCTTGTACGTTTCGGACGATACGCCCACCGTCCTTCTTCAGGTATCTCTTGTCGGACTCAGGAATAATCTAGTAAATAAATAAGCAGAGAGGGTCGAATATCAAAGTAATTTATATGATTTTTTTTAATTAAAACGTGGACAGACTTAAACTATTCTGAAAATAAAATTAATATCTCCTATTTAGAATATTAAATGCAAAAAAATCGAAACGTATTTCATTAAAGAGAATTTTTAATTTGTTTGAAAGGTAAATAAAAAATGACTTAAACATTGTTTACATTTTTGATCGAACATCTTTAAGTAAAATTTATTCAATTAATATCATATTTCTAAGTAAAACACACACACACACACACACACACACACACACACATACATATATATATATATATATATATATATAATATAGAGAGAGAGAGAGAGAGAGAGATAGAGAGATGAGAGGTATCCAAAACTTGGTAGTAAGGGATGATTCTATATGAGATTTCTGACACACTGTATTATTATTGTATGATCCAGTATGTATAAATAAGTGAATCTTTAAATTTCTAAAAAGAGCTCAATGTATAATTAAACTTTTTAGATTATATACAGAGCAATATTTAATTTCTAAGATATATATATTCTCTTCCCACCCTGTCGGCTGGGGGCGTTAGAATGCACGGACTGCACTTCTGCAAAGGAGTAAGACTCCCCCAAATGAGTGATAGTACCTGTTAGGGTCCCATCTATGGGTTAAATAGAAAAATGTATTTATAAAAAAAATTCTGTATCCATTAAGAGTTGGTTTATTTCAAAACTTTATCGGCATTAAATGACCCACTGAGGTTGATATGCCGTAAAACAAATCAAAACAAACCAAACCAAACATTCTCTTCGAACTCGGGCACTTTCTTGTAATTGGGATCACGGAACTTTGAATCCAATCCATTATTCAATCCAAGCGGATATACTGTTCTCATTCCGCTAACCCTGACTGGATACAATTGTTAAGCTGTGTTAATTATTGTTCTATATTACTGTCGCCATTATAATAAACTAGCAGCGTTTACCCGGCATCGCTTGGGTAGAGGAGATTTTTTTAAAGTTAGTCCCGCAGATCCATTATTACTGAATCGTGAGTTGAATCTTCGTGGAATTCCCCATTTAAATCCCTATGTAAAAAAAAATAGACCTTGCATTGATCCAGCTAATCTGAAAAGAAATGTTAATGTCTACCATCTAAAATATTAAATGAAAAATAAATCCATGCTGTTATCATTTAGATATTATTTTTTAATCATCTTCAAGAATATAAATCAAATCTCTATTATTT
>CM042182.1:17650737-17653237 GCA_023376005.1 Doryteuthis pealeii
TCAATTAGTTTTATATAATTCTCATTCCGTTATATATATATATATATATATATATATATATATATATATATATATATAATAATATATATATATATATATATTTCAGATTCTGCTGGTATAAATACATATAAATACTCAACTGTTAAACGCCGATTGGCAAGTTGGTGTTTTGCATATTATATATACTAGCAAATATATGCACCCTCCGGGTGCAAGTATTTAAGTTTAAATGTAATGAAATATCGTATTAAATTAGAAATGCTAATGAAACTAAATAAGAATACAGATAAAAAGATTTGAAACAGAGGAGGGTATAATCGAAAGATAGAACAACTGAAATTTACTCTTCCATCACTCTCGTCTTTCATTGTTATTTTTTCTAATTTAAGCATTTAGTTAAAATACGATGTAAAGAATAAAATGACACTTATCTTTTCTTGTTAATGGATTTCATTTAAGATTCATTGAAGAGATTTTTGCTTATATTCATTGAAATAAAATCAAACAGTTAGAAATCAATAATACTAAGCATATATTTATTAAAATCACATTTTTAATATCAATATGCAAATTAGCCTTCCCGTTCACACTGTAAACCGCTATTTTGTTGTATATATAAATACAATTGCATGTTATTATTATGTAGATATGGTTAACAGTATAAATAATGTAAAACAATTTTATCAATAATTGAGGTTAAAATAAGGATAAATTCATGGTGAATGTGACGTCAATTACTAAGGAATTGTGACTTGAGTAGTGATTTAGTTTCGGTTACAGACAGAAAAACACACAATCTCCATTATAATAAGATATATTATATATATATATATATATATATATATATATTGAACATTAATATATTAAACATATATATATATGTATATACACATATATATATATGTTCAATATATTAATGTTTAATATATATATATTATATAATAATGATTGGAAGGCAATTACAATGCATATAGAATAAAAACAAAAAGATGTTTTTAGTCTTATCGATTTCAAAGTAAACTTTATCTTTAGATATTTATCAGATATTTATTTACTTTGAAATCGATAAGACTAAAAACATCTTTTTGTTTTTATTTAATATGCATTGTAATTACATTCCAATCATTGATATATAATAACATACTGAACAATGCTTCAAGCAAATTACCAATTACTATATATATATATATATAAGATGTGTCATAAAAGTATCGAGATTGAAGTTGTATCTACCAAGACAGAAATGAACAATGAATGGAACGTTAATTTTTTCACAAAACATGGTGTTTCATAAAAACATCGAGTTTGAAGCTGTATTTACCAAGATAAAAATGAACAATGAATGGAAAGTTAATTTTTTCACAATACATGGTGTTTCATAAAAACATCGAGTTTGAAGCTGTATTTACCAAGATAAAAATGAACAATGAATGGAACGTTAATTTTTTCACAATACATGGTGTTTCATAAAAACATCGAGTTTGAAGCTGTATTTACCAAGATAAAAAGGAACAATGAATGTAACGTTAATTTTTTCACAATACATGGTTTCATAAAAACATCGAGTTTGAAGCTGTATTTACCAAGATAAAAATGAACAATGAATGGAACGTTAATTTTTTCACAATACATGGTGTTTCATAAAAACATCGAGTTTGAAGCTGTATTTACCACTTTCAGAATACATGGTGTGACATAAAAGTGCCGAGTTTGAAGCTGTATTTACCTAGCTAGAAATGAACAATAAATGGAACGTTATTTTTTTCTGAATACAAGGTGTGTCAAAAAGTACAAAACATTTTGATACTTTTGACACACCTTGTATATATATATATATATATATATATATATATATATCAGATTCCTTAACCACTCGGCTATCGTCACCTACAATCTGGAATGGAGATTTTAACTGATAAATACACACATCTGTATATATGTAAAGGCCAGAAAGTGTTCCATCCTTTTTATAGGAGAGCGTTGCTTTTTTAAGCTTAGTTGGTGGTCGTCGGCGAAATCACCGTCCACTAGGGGAGCATATATAGTCATTTACAGACACCGGGTTTCGACGTATCACGCCTCATCAGTGTGGTTAGATATTCGCAGGCTACCTGCAGTCGGGATGGAATCGATTCATCATCAGTTAGGCTCCTTAAACACTCGGCTATCATCACCTAAAAACCTTTTTTAACTAAGAAATACACACATCTGTATATACGTAAAGGAGGCCAGAGAGTGCTCCATCTCTTTTATAGGAGATCCGTAGCTGGGTTACCAGGTTAGTTGGCATTAGGATGATTCTAAGTTGGACCTTTCTTCCAACACCGGAATGTTAACGTTGTTTAGGTCTAAGTTGAGAGCTCGATGTTCAATATTATTGAACAGAGCAATATAATTAGTAAAGAAAAAGGCTTAAAAATCGTCCATTTTGAGGTTATAGATCTGTTTCTTCCCACAGTTATCTGTGTATACCTATGAGTTTCATTTTGAATAAAGTTAG
>CM042182.1:17655737-17693620 GCA_023376005.1 Doryteuthis pealeii
GAGCTTCCCTACTCCTAAAAATTGGTTTATAAAACTATTTTTGTCCGGTTCTGGGAAAACACCAAACTGTCTTTTTGGTACAAATAATTATGTGAAATAATAATAGAAAAAAACATTCTTAGATTCAGTACTACATAAGGATATTGATCTTGCTATGAAAAAATCAGAAATCATCAATAACTTAAAATTGGATTTCTTGGGTAAAAATGCTTTTATAAACCAATTTTTAGGAGTAGAGAAGCTCTAGATCTCGTTTTACAGACAAACATAGATTACGAAAAACCACTATTTTTCGCCAACCCCTCTAAATTTGGCATAACTCCGCCAATATTTGGAATTGGAAGCTCAAATTTTGGGGGATGTCTAATTTTAACACAGTCCACACCTGTACACAATTTTATTTCAAATGCATTTTATGCACCTTCACGCTGGTAGTTTTTAGGATACCGCGTTGAAGATTATTGATCTGTAAGATAGAGTCGTATGTTGCCTATGAGCACCCCTCAAGTTCGTCCTTGTACCAGACTAAGTCTAATAAATATCAGTAATAAATTGAACTCATGAATCATTGAACACAACGAATAGGAAACACTTCGAAAAACTTTTTGAATATAAAGAATTAAAATCTTTTTTAACATTTAACACTTAAAAACTTATTACTTTAAAAAATGTTTTAAAATCTTAAATTACACTGTGAAATAAAAAAGACTGAAATTTAAATCTTAACTTAAAAGTAGCCATGTTTTTTGTTTGATTTTGTTTACGACAAACTGCCACATTTGAGCCAATTTTTTTTTTTTTTAAATAAAGCGGCCGACCAATGAAGCACTTTGATTGCAGAGGTTTTATTTTATTTCTGATAACCATCGTTAATTTTCATGAAGTATTTTATATCGTTTTTAGTGAGTATTATTTTAACATTTCAAACCGTTTTATTTTATTTAAATAAAGAAAGAAAAAAACAAGAATTTTTTCTTTTTTTTTTTTTACGTTTATTTCCATTTTCTGCTAAAACCCAACTTTCGATGAATTTTTAAAGTTTCATTTTTTGTTTTATTTTTTATTTTTTATTGTTTCGTTATTGTTTTAAATTTTTGTTTTGTTTTTATTTGTTTTATTTTTTTTTTTTTTTTTTTGCTTGTATCTTTTTTGGTTTTTGTGGGGTTTTTGTTGGTGCTCTTTTTTTTTCTTTTTTCTTTTTTTTTTTTTTGGCTTATTTGTTTTCACAGCATTTAGAGTTGAACTTTTTTTATTGTTTCTTTTTGTTTTGTTTTTCTTCCTTCTTTTCTTTTTTTTTCTTTTTTCTTTTTTTTTTTTTTTTTTTTTTTTCTTTTTTTTTTTTTTGCTTATTAGTTTTTCACAGCATTTCAATTTGGAGCTAATTTTTTTTATTGTTTCTTTTTGCTTTGTTTTTTTTTGTTGTTTTTGTTTATTTATTTATTTATTTATTTATTTATTTTTTTATTTATTTATTTATTTATTGCTTGTTTGTTTTTCATACCATTTCAATTCAGAGCTGAACTTTTTTTTTTCTCTTTAAATTTTACTGTGTGTTTTATTTCATAATTGACGTCTTCTTTCAATAGCAGAGAAGACCATCAAGAGACCCACAAGAGGTTGCTGCCTCCTACACTTAAAACATTAACCAGCTTGACATTCTGACAATTCTTTAAAGCTGGTGTCGAGGAGGGGGGGAGATGCGGGAAAAAAACATTGGACGATTCCGTCAAATAAAACGAAGAAATTTTCCATAAAACTAACAACAATAAAGAAGGATACATTTTCATTTCCCTCAGAGAATATTAATTCCTTTCCGAATGGGAACGTTTTCCCTCCGGAATTCCAAGATTTGGATAGAACATAAACATGTCAAGGACTTATAATCTCATGACAATGATAGATTTTACAAGTCTTATAAAGAAACATTTATACTTATTGTTGACTAACATTAAAGGAAAACAAATACGGCTATTACTAAAGTTTCAGAATATAAAATGGCGATATATTTTTTCAAAAAGATATCCTTTTATTTTACTAAGAGGGAAAAATCACTGAAATCTTTGAAAAGTTAAATATTATTATTGTATGTATATTGTATATATTTCATACTAGCAAGAATATGCACCCTCTGGGTGAAAGTATTTAAATTTAATGTAATAAAATATGTTAAAATCAGTTACATTTTAGAGACTGGTCTTCCTACTTAAAATCTAAGAGACAAAAATAATTTAGTTGCTCTGTTGTTATCCGAGGCTAAATATCAATTGAATTTAGTTACTGTGTTGTTATATCCACTTTTTCCTGTTAGTCCCCCGAAGTTTTTATCCCAAGTACTTTCGGCACTTCGAAGTGCCATCATCAGGGGTGATGTGTTTGCGTTCCATTTTTTTTTTCAAGTTAGTAGTAGTGAGAATAACTAGGAGGGGAACTCGTAGAAATTATATTAAGGGGCGTGGGGACTGGAAGGAGGAGAATTGGTAGGAAAAGTTTATAGGCATTTTAAAATGTGAGTAGTGCATTGAAAATTTACTAACTTAAACAAAACTGGAACATAAACACATCACCCCTGATGATGGCACTTCGAAGTGCCGAAATTACTTGGGATATGAACTTTGGTGGACTAATCTACGGATTCCATCCAAATGTAAAAAAAGTTGGACAGAAAGCTTGAAAAGATCGTTAATAAAATTGTTCGGTCTAAACTGGTGTGTTCATGTGAAGGTGGTCTACAAGAGAACGTCACTTGTGCGTTCGTCCTTATTTCTTCAGCAGTGTCCAACAAGTCTTGTTCGTCTTATTCGGATGGTTTGTGTGATAGGAAGCAAGTGGTAATACATTTTCTTCTTGTGGGGTTGCTGCTTCCAAGATTTTTCAAGACAGCACGCTGCATCCTTGTGTAACTCCCATCTATCTTTTCTTCTAAGCGCTTTGTTAGAGTCTAAGTAGTGCAGCCGTACAATAGCACTGATGCGGCTACGGCTTGGTTTTTTATTTTTATTTTTTTTTTTTTTTTTTGCTTTATTTATCAGAGATATCAGTCACAACTACTGGCTATGAATTTTCGCCCTTGAAATGTTTTATTAAATACTTTGTTTAAATGTTTAATTTATATACAATATATAATAATTTATGTGGATAAATTTTTTTAAAGAAAACAAACACAGGATGTTATGAACGATGGAAACTCTTTATATGAATACTTAAGTATTTCGGGGTTTTTTTTTAATTAAAACCTTCTTCAGGACATTGAATATTTGTATGAGTAAAAGATGAAAGATGTTCAGTGTATGTTGAATGTGTGATAAAAGGTTATTAACCGTTATTTACTTAACCTGTTATCCTACATTCAACATACACTGAACATCTTTCATCATTTACTCATACAAATATTCAATGTCCTGAAGAAGGTTTTAATTTTTTTCAAACTGAAATACTTAAGTATCGATATAAAGAGTTTCCATTGTTCATGACATCCTGTGTTTGTTTTCTTTAAAAAAAATTCTCCACATATTGTCGGATTAATTTCCTCATCTTACTTCCATAATAATTTATATATATAATGTTTCAATGTTTTATTAAGTATTTTGTTTAAATGTTTAATTTATATATAATATATAATGATTTATATATTTTATTTGTTTCATCTAGCAATTATTTAAGAAAATAACATTATTTTGTGGCATATAATGAAATTTAAGAGAAGCTACTTAAGAAAGCTAAAATATTTTTGTGGAAAGATGGAATTAATGTGCTATGATGTTTTTTTTATTTTATATTTCTCAATTCATCGTCGTCGGGTCGGCCTAATGTCGGTATGAACCAATCAGCGAAGGAGTCTATCCCTTTTCACTAGCGCTAGACCAAGGAGATTATTTTTAGCATCTGAGGTGGAGCGCTGCACCTACCATCAGCTCCTTATTTTACCGCACAGATCCCTGTGCTACTCATACGCTGAGTTGGCGAGGACCGTTATCGAAGTAGGAACCTTGTGGTTCTACCGACTGAGCTAACTCGGCCCTTCTCAATTTATATGCTCCTAAGAACGTTATTTTTTACCTGTGATGAAAAAAGATATTTACTTCGAGAAATTTCGCCCTTGAAATAAAACTAAGAACACTATTCATGGAGCATATGGTGGGGATCGAACGCACTGTTACTTGTTTGAAACATTCGCTCGTTAACAATTGACCCTTTTTTTCTACCAGTGATGAAAAAAATATCTTAACTTCACTTTAAGATCAGGTTTTTATGGCATTTTCTAACTCTTTAGCCGCTCCCTATTTTTTCCCGCCCAAAGGTAAATATTGCCCGGAAGTTGTTTGTCTTCCATATTTTTTTCTTCTTCTTCATTTTCTTGACAGACGACGATCGATGATGAAGGAAAAATAAGCCATGTCTTTTTTTTCTTTTCAGCTTTTCGAGACTCAAATGTTTTATTCAAAGAAAACAAAATTTCAAAAAAAAAAAAAGGAAAACAAAAGCCCGCCAAAAGCGAGCGTTCTTCCCACTGGAGCTGAAAAGGTGTCTGACTGTTTTTTTGTTTGTTTTTTTTTTTTTTTTGTTTGTTTGTTTTTTTGTTTGTAGATGATCAAGTGTCAACTGTCGACTCGGCTGATCTTAACAAAAAAGAGAAGGTCGAAGTCATCGTCGTCATCGTCTACAGGATACACCCCTCATTTCCCTGTGCCAGTCAGTCTGACTCGGGTAACTAATCCGTCTTTGTTTACTTTAACTGAATACAAACTCACCGACATTTCAGTAAAAATACCAAAAAGAGAATGACGTAAGCATCTCATTGTCATAAAGATGCGGCATATTGTTTACGGTATATTGATATTAGCTTATTCAAGCAGATTTCAATTTCACAACAGCATTCATATCTACCTTATATATATACTAGGAAAAAATGCCCACCGGGCAGTGTAAAAATAATTTTTTGAAATATATTGCCATATTGTTTACGATATATTGATATTAGCTTATTCAAGCAGATTTCAATTTCATAGCAGCATTCATATCTACCTTATATATATACTAGGAAAAAACGCCCACCGGGCGGTGTAAAAATAAATTTTTGAAATATATTGCCATATTGTTTACGATATATTTATATTGGCTTATTCAAGCAGATTTCAATTTCGTGGACGCATTCATATCTACCTTATATATTTACTAGGAAAAAATCCCACCGGGCGGCGTAAAAATAATTTTTTTTAAAGATATTGCCATATTGTTTACGATACATTGATATTAGCTTATTCAAGCAGATTTCAATTTCACAACAGTATTCATATTTACTTTATAGATACTAGGAAAAAAACACCATTTGAGCGGTATAAAATACATTTTTGAAAGATATTGCCTGAAGGGGGGGGGGTAAATAAATAAGTGTTGGAATATTTTGACATATAAGTTGTGCTACAATACACCACCTAAATTTATAGAATATGCGAGATCAAGTGGTTTATTCCTCCGCCAATGAAGATCCCGAATGCGTGGTTGGTTGACTACTTAAGCACTGATACTGAGAGCCGTTCATTTGCAATCATTGACGAGAGATTTACAATACTGAGGAGCACCAAGGAACAACCAAAGGATTCTATACCAAGGATTTCCACTGGACAAGCGCTCTTGCTTGAAGCCTAAAGGATGGCCATAAAATCATAACAAACGTTTAATATTTGTTTAATTAATTACTTACTTAAAAAGCCTTATATTCACTCCACTCCATTGATGTATTTGTTTTGTTTTACGACAGTAAGGACCTCCAAAACGTTTCTGAAAAAATTCTTTAGAGAAAAATTTTAAAATCGTACGATTTTAATTTCACTGCATCATTCATATCTACCTTACATATGCTAGGAAAAAACACCCTTCGGGCGGTGTACAAATACATTTTTGAAAGATATTGCCTGACGAGAGTGGGAAAATTAAATAAATAAAATTAAACGTTTAATATTTTTTTTAAACAGCTGAAAGAGAAAGAAAGAAAGAGTCAAAACTATAGAAGAAAGAAAGAAAGAAAGAAAGAAAGAAAGAAAGTCAAAACTATAGATGAAAGAAAGAAAGAAAGAAAGAAGAAAGAAAGAAAAGAAGAAAGAAAGAAAGAAAGTGAAAACTATAGATGAATAAAATATTGATAAACTTACACAATTCCTGAGGGTCTAGTGACATAGTCTCGGTTACACACTGACAAACACCGAATCTCCATTATAATAAGATTTTTTTAAAACTGAAATAGAAAGAAAGATAGAAAGAAAGAAAGAAAGAAAGAAAGGTAGTTAGAAAGAAAGAAAGACAGAAAGAAAGGTAGCTAGAAAGAAAGAAAGAAAGAAGAAAGAAAAGATAGATAGATAGATAAGAAAGAAAGAAAGATACAAAGAAAGATACAAAGAAAGAAAGAAAGAAGAAAGAAAGAAAGAAAGATAGAGAAAGAAAAGATAGAAAGAAGAAAGAAAGAAAGAAAGAAAGATAATAAAAGAAGAAGAAAGAAAGAAAGAAAGAAAGAAAGAAAGAAAGAAAGAAAGAAAGATAATAAAAGAAAGAAAGATAGATAATAAAAAAGAAAGAAAGAAAGATAAATAATAAGAAAGAAAGAAAGAAAGAAAAGAAAGAAAGAAAGATAGATAATAAAAAAGAAAGAAAGCTAGAAAGAAAGAAAGAAAGAAAGATAGCTAGAAAGAAAGAAGAAAGAAAGATAGATAATAAGAAAGAAAGAAAGAAAGAAAGGTAGTTAGAAAGAAAGAAAGAAAGAAAGAAAGAAAGAAAGAAAGAAAGAGAAAGTAAGAAAGAAAGAAAGATAATAAAAAAGAAAGAAAGAAAGTGAAGAAGACAAAAAAAGAAATTGAAATAAAAGAAAACAGATTTTATAAGAATTTTAAGTCAACCATTTACATTATGTGGAAGATAACTTTTTTTTGTTTAGATGCATCGATTGGATGCCAGACCAAAATAAAGATTTCCTTACTTCCCGCCAATTCCACCATTTTCTTAATAAACAAGTTTGTTTTTAAGTGAGTAAATCTGTCTCGTCTTTTTGACTTTTGGTCAATGACTGACCAAAGCAAAAAAAAAGTAGACAGTATGCCACAGCTGGTCAAACATTCAAGAAATATTTCATTCACTGACCGTTTTGCTCGGCCGTCCACAGGGACAACATCCTAACCGATACGTCAAACTCGCTTAGAAAATAGATAAAATATGAGAAAATAAAGGTAAGAAAAATGCGGTTAGGGTTTAGGGTTAGGGTAGGAGATATTTCACTCAACCACACCTGTTTTTTGCACTGACTGAAGGCGGCGTCTAATACAAGTAACGCCACCTTGTGTTAGAAACGATCAAGACAAGATTATTTCCTAGATTATATCTATCTATGTCATTAGATTGGTTTGGTTTGGTTTGGTTTGTTTTACGGCATATCAACCTCGGTTGGTTATTTAATGTCGATAAAGTTTTGAAATAAATTCATTTTTAATGGATAGCCAATTTTTTTATAAACTCATGCTTTTCTATTTAACCCATAGATGGGACCCTAACAGGTACTACCATTCGGGGTCAGAGTGGAACATGGAGCAATGGTGGTGAAGGGGTTGCTTCATATTCCCCAAACCTCCAAAACTGGAACCTCACCATCAGATAGAGTTTAACGCCATTCCCAGGACATGTAGACTCTCAGCCACCGCCTTCTAGCACCCATATGATAAAAAGGGTTGGGGCTTGCCTTAAAGGCAATAGGGTTGGGGCAATCATATAGGTGCTAGGGCTTGACGTGACCAGCCGATTGATCGGAGGGGGCCCCTCCGACAGCTCGTCTAGCCTAAGTAAGGTTCTAAGTGGAGTGTTGCAGGTCATTGACTGTTCATCCACCAAGACTCCATCCTTAAGCATCACTGGTGGCCCCATTGGTGGAGTCTTACCCCGCTAAAGAGGTGCAGTCGGTGAATTCTAATGCCTTAGCCGACAGGGCGGTAATGTCATTAGATAAACAGCTCACCATCTTAATGTATTCAATGGGCACGCTAACTGTAACGGTTATCATCATGAGAAATGGAATCAGTGAGCCGTGTTCAAACCCTAGAGTAGGCAGCTTACATTTTATTTCGCGTTAATACCCTTGGGAAATGTATGAATCCATCTGTTCCCCACTAGCTATGTTACAATTCGTGGTATCATGAATTGTTAACAAACCTTGTAGCTGAATAAGGGGCCATTGGCTTTCAGATCATCCAGTGGAAAAATATCAGGACTGTTGGTAATCCTGATCCAGAGGCGCAAATTAGTTAGTTTAGATTTTAGTTTTCAACCGGACTTTAAAGCAAAGGGGACGTTCTTCTCTCTGCTGAGGTTGAAACTCACCCGCGCGGCGAATAAGAATGGGCAAAATAAATCTTGATCAAGAAATAAACGTCTTGAGGTTCATTTAATTAAGTACAATGACTAGAGTTAGTAGAGAAGAAGCCATTAGTTAGAGACAGCAACTAGAAGATGATAAGATGACAACCAGACAAGAAGTTATCAGAAACAGTAAAGAAGAAAAGAAGTAACAATTAAGTTGTAAGTCTCTCTCTCTCTCTCTCTCTCTCTCTCTCTCTCTCTCTCTCTCTCTCTCTCTCTCTCTCTCTCTGTATTGAGCATTTTTGTTTTTTCCTGCTAGTTAACAACTATTTACTATACTAAATAACCATATATATATATATATATATATATATATATAATATATATATAAGTTAATCCACAGACACGTGTTTCGAGGTTTCATCTCTCATCGGTGTGGCTATACTTTTAACAGCTACCTCTAACCGGCATCGAGACCTGATTGAATTTTCGTCTGCCAAGTCTCTTACCCATACGGCCATTAGCGGCTGTCAACTTTAAGAGAATAATTAATTAATACATTCCTAAGCGGAAATGATTTCACGAGAGTCCTCTAAATATGTAAACAAATTGAGGGTTAGCTATGCGCCAGGCGGTGAAATTTCAATTAAATCCTTTATATATATATATATATATATATATATATATATATATGGTTATTTATTTTGGGGGGCCATATGACCTTAAGGCACCCCTTTGGCATTCTCGACTCGTGGGGACACTTTTCTCATCTACACAGTAAAAATCCGGTTGTTTGTTAGGGGGTTAGGGTTAGGGTTAGTTTTATAATTTAAAAAAAACTCTAAAAATCGTCTTTAAACAATTAACCGGACTTTGAAGGTGTAAATGGAAAAATGTCCCCACGAATCGAAATCGCAAAGGGGTGCCTAAAGATCATATGGTCCATTTTATTGTATGGTATCTTTTGGTATTGTAAATAGTAAATAGTTGTTAACTAGCAGGGAAAAAAACGAAAATACTCAATATATATATATATATATATATATATATATATATATAGAGAGAGAGAGAGAGAGAGAGAGAGAGAGAGGGAGAGAGAAAGAGAGAGAGGGGGGAGAGACACAGAGAGAGAGATCTGATCTTATTTATTTATTTTATCTAAAAAAATAAATAATGTCAGATCTCTCTCTCTCTCTCTCTCTATATATATATATATATATATATATATATATATATTGAGCATTTTCGTTTTTTTCTCTCGATCTGATAGATAGATAGATAGATTGATAGGAGAGAGAGATCGAGATCAGAGAGATCGAGATCTGAGAGATCTGATCTTTTTTTTTTAGATATAAGAAATAGATAAACAAGAGTGAGAGAGAGAAAGAGACAGAGACAGAGACAGAGAGACAGAGAGAGAGAGAGATCTGATCTTATTTATTTATTTTTATCTAAAAAAAAAATAATGTCAGATCTCTCTCTCTCTCTCTCTCTCTCTCTCTCTCTCCCTCCCTCCCTCCCTCCCCCATTCAATCAATCAATCAATTTATCTATCTATCTATCTATCTATCTATTAGAAACCACAAGGTTCCTAGTTCGATACCGGTCCCCGCCAACTCAGCGTATGAGTAGCATATGGAACTGTGCGGTACAGTAAGGAGCTGATGGAAGGTGTGGCGCTCCACCTCAGATGCTAAAAACAATCTGCTTGGTCTAGCGCTATTGAAAAGGGGATAGACTCCCTCGCTGACTGGCTGATACCGACTTTAGGCAGCCCCGTTGACTTTACTATATATATATATATATATATATATATATATATATATAAAGAGTTATTTGTTACCGATGTTACCGTTGTTACTAGTTGAAGTAAGATTTTATTTTTGTACTTGACAATATTGGAACGACCAATTCAATGTGGAAAATAGGAAATGCAGCATAGAACTGAATTCTTCTTTCTTTTATCTTTTAATTTTTTTTCTTCTTTTTACATTATTACTAAAAGAAGTAAAAATAACTTGAAATTATTTCCTACCAAATTAATTCATCAATACTGTACTCTATGCACCGATTGACTCCTATGGCATTAATTGATAAAATAAGAATGATTCATAAAACATCGGAAGAAACTTAAAAATACTTTTAACCGCTTTTAATATGTTTATTCTGAGTCAGAAAAAATTGAATTCACTGATATTCTAACTTGGAAATTTCATATTGTTGTAGTAACTTCCTTGGCGCAAAACGATGAATGTCAGTGCAAAATCAATCCTATGAATGATGTTATATAGAAACCAATTATATATATATATATATATATTAATATATATATATATATATATATATAGGGGTTGGTATATATATATATATATATATATATATATATATATATATGGTAGAAATGTGAGGAGGTTAATCCGACAGTATGTGGAGAAAAGTAGACAAACACGGGATGTTGTGGAAACTTGATGTTTATTGTCGACGGTGCAACGTTTCGGTCTCTTATTAGACCATCTTCAGGACTTGAATATAGTTCTTACTCCAATGATGGAAATTCTCAAAATGCTGAAAAAAATCACACCAACATACCAACAACACATATATAACTTAACGACAAATCCAGTTCCCAATCACACATAAACAAAAAACAATTAAACAGACACACACACACACACATACACATATTTATCTAACCAATCCCCACAATCTAACACCTGTGGTACCACCATTCACCATTTCGGCACTCCCCATTCCAGAGAGAAGAAGAATCCATTAACCACCCCCAACTACACTTCCCCCTACTGACGACCTTCCGCTTTCAGCATTTTGAGAATTTCCATCATTGGAGTAAGTGTAACGTATTGGCTTTCTATTAGCGATACGTTACGTTGCGGGTTCTAATTAGCGATACGTAACGTAGTGGGACCAGTTAGGGATCTATTACGTTGGGGTACCAGTTCGTATTTAACGTTAGTGCCTTTCCTTCTTCGGCACTACTACTCGTATATTCGTACGTACGGAGTTTCGTTTGTTTACATACACAGATCTAGCTGTAGCAGTCGGTCTTAGCTAGCCCCAAAATCCTTCTCCCACTTCTTTTGGTCAAGGGAAAGGTATCACGTTTCACGGCCGCCGCGTGCTCCTCGTTATGGCCAATTTGACGTGTTGACAAGTTTACACTTTAATGACTTTCATTCATGAGTACGATTTCTTTGCGATAGTGACTTTTACTATCTTGTTTGCATCGTGAGTCCATTCATAAAGATATTTCTTTCGTTGTAAATAGAGCAGACTAATAACACCAGGTTTTACTTCTCAGAAGTTTATTATGTTCCAAACTTCCTATCTTTTGAGAGAGAGAGGGGGCCCCTAATAATCTCTGTCTTAACAAGAGGTGTATTTTTAACTGGATTCAACTTCGAGTTTTTTTTAGTCCTTAGTAAACTTCTCGGTGAACAAGCTTTTCTTAGCCTTTCCTTATCGTCCTTAGCGACAACAGCTTAACTCCGTACGATTTCTGCCTGACTATCCTTCTCGGATCGCAGACCCTAACTAACTGCTCTGCTCGCGGACTCTAACTCCAACTCACTCCAAATCCAACTGACTCCTCGTGATTCTATTCGCGGGTCTTAAATAGTATTTCTAAAATCTTCTAGACGATTCCTTCTCTAGAACGTTCGACTTCTTTCGATTCGTTCCAATCTCACTGGTCAACCAGAGTTCACTAACCTAAAGATCAAAGGCTTATTGGAGCCACTCATCCTAATATTTCGTTAAATCTAGACTTATCGTCTCATTTCTCTCGTTAAAGAGATGTTATCTATCCTAACTACTTTTTCGGTGATTCCACAAAGACCACCCAGTAATCTAAGATAGTCGGTAGTACATTTTTCTAAGGTTCTTTTCCAAGTCTGGCACAAGGCCACAAATATAGGTGCGGCGATTATATAACATAAGAACTATATTCAAGTCCTGAAGATGGTCTAATAAGAGACCGAAACGTTGCACCGTCGACAATAAACATCAAGTTTCCACAACATCCCGTGTTTGTCTACTTTTCTCCACATATATATATATATATATATATATATATATATATATATATATATATCAACCCCTCCGCACGAGCAGGATGCGACACAAGGTCAATTTCTTAAGCGGAGTTCAGCAGGTTTGAATTCAGAGTTTTTCTTCTCCTAGACCGGTTGCCTAACCTAGGTTAAAGAACCCAGTCTGCCCTACTATTTACCCATAGTTGTAGGGAGAGTAGGATTCAAACCTTTCCCAAGGATATTAGCGCTAAATGAAATGCAATTACCACGTCCAGGATTTGAACTCGGGGCGACGAGTCCATTTCCCATGACTTTAACCATTACAAAACGCGCTTCCTATTTATATTATATATATATATATGATGGACTCTCCCGTCGATCGACGTATGAGTGTTCATACAATGAACATCCACACAGTGATTTTGTTTATAGTGGTGAAGGCTTGTGTTGGACCATCCACACTTTTTGGCACAGTCGATAGGAAAGAATTGGTGCATCAAGGGATGCCACAAACCCAATCAACGACCGACCTCAAGAACTTTGAATTCAGAGTTATCCCTCTCCTAGACTAGTTACCTACCCAAGGCTGAAGGGCCCAGTCTGCCCTACTATTTAACCCATAGCTGGAGGGAATTTTGCATTCACAGTTATCCCACTCCTAGACTGGTTACCTACCCAAGGCTGAAGGGCCCAGTCTGTCCTACTATTTTACCCATAGCTGGAGGGAGAATATATGGATTCATACCTTTCCCAAGGGTTATTAGCGCTATGTAAAATGCAAACAGCTTCGCCTAGGAATTGGACTCGGGTCGACAAGTCCATTTCCCACGACTCTTACCATTATGCCATAATATATATATATATATATATATATATATATATATATATAATATATAATTACTGAAATAAGAATGATTCATAAAACATAGGGAATAAACTTAAAAATACATAGGTAACACAGTACAAATGAATGGATTATCGAATGAGGCTAGCGCATGATTTAATAATTTTAACTGCTAGAGACTATTGCATCTGATTGGCAAGGGACTGATTTTAGTTTTATTTTAAAGGGCGCCTCCAGTGGTGTAAAGGTTAGCGATCTAGTCTTGTATACCATTTTTACTGGATGGCCCATACATCTGGCATAGTATCAAACTACGATTCATGTCTTGTATGCAAATAACCCCCTCCGCTACGAGTAGGATGTGACACAGGGACAATTTTTAAACGGAGTTTGACAAGTTTGGATTCAGTGGTTTCTTTTTCACTAACTAAAAATCTAGCTTTCTAAGCATTACCCCACGCACACATATACGAGGGTCGTCTGTAGGAAGCGCGTGGTGTAAGGAATTGTGACATCAGTGATGATGTATTTACAGACAGGCTCAATCTCAATATGATAAAATATACAATTTGTGCTCTATCTTTAGATAGATATTTGATTATTGGAATTTTGATATTGTTTGAAAGTTGAATCAATAATCCATACAATGCTGTAAATATTATGTACTTTAAACCAATATAAGTTAAATAGGATAAAATTTAAAATGTTTATAATTGTAATTGTATAATTCTGGTCAAAATCGTGGGATTATTTACATATGGATCAGAGTGTAGTACCTGTGCACTCTGCCAAGGGTCAAAGTGTTATTCATCAGATTTTTTTTCTGCCCTACTATTTACCCATAGCTGGGGAAAGAAGAAACTTGTCTTTCCTAAAGCGATTCATGCAAAGTAAAATGCAAATAGTCATGTCCCAAATTTGAACTTGGCATACCAAATGCCATTCTGTTTTACCATTATACCATCCATTCCTTAATTATTATGTACATACACTCATGCAAGACTTTGACAACAAGAGACAGTAAGAGATTTCTTTTTCCTAGACTTATTGCCTAAGTTTGTTTTGTTTTGTTTTGTTTTGTGGCATATCAACCATGGTGGGTCATTTAATGCCGGCAAAGTTTTGAAAGATTCGTAGCGATACTTTGGTAGAAATTTATTTTAATTCAATTTTTTTATAAACAAATTTTCTATTAACCATAGATGGGACCCTAACAGGTACTACCACTCCAGATAACTCTGGAGCCATAGTAATAAAGAGGTTCACTATATTCCACCGACCTTCAGAATTGGAACCTCACCATCAGATAGAGTTTAGCGTCATTCCCAGAACATGAATACCCTCAGTCATATCTGTTATATACTGACGTTCTCACAGTACCAAATCTATATAATGTTGCATACCCTTTTCTTACTTCTTTACTTCTTGTCGTCTTTTCTTCTGGCCGGCTTTGGTTCTTCTATCATCTATCTTGGTCTGGTCTAGCGTCTGGTGTTGACTTGGGGATTCCGGTCTGGTCTTCTATGGGGATTTCTCCTTATCAGAAGCCCTGTGTCATTGTTAGTTTTTAGGTAATAAACACAAGACTTCGATTTACGTTGATGTTACTTTATTTCCAAATCCCCAACCAGACAATCTGCGCAGATGAGGGACCGCGTGTATAACACGACTTACCCCTTCGAGCTCGCTGCTACCTTCTAACTGCTGAGTTACTTCTATCCTTAAACCGAAACAGGGTCTTCTATGCCTTACGGTTCTCACGATTTATCCCCGGAAGGCAAGGTGAGAGTGAGGTCAAGCGTTGTCACTCATCCTTCAAGGCCGTGGGCTGCACTAATCGCCATTATGTTTCTACAATACCTTATATAAGTATTAGGGATCCAATAATTATGTAACAATAGCCTTCTAGCACATGATAAAAAGGATTGGGACTTGGCATGAGAGCAATAGAGTTGGGACAATCATATAGGTGCTAGGGCTTGACATGGCCAGTCGATTGATTGGAAGGGGCCTCTCCGAACGCCGTAAAGTGGAGTGTTGCCTAACCAAGGTTAAAGAGTCTTGTCCGCCCAACTATTTACCCATAACTGAAGGGAGAATAATTGAATACATACCTTTCCCAAGAGTATTATCGCTATGTGAAATGCAAACAGCTTCATCCAGGATTTGAACACGAATTGCCGCGTCCACTTCCTATGTTGTTAACCATTATACTACGATCGCGACCAGTGTACCTTATCTTTGATTTATTTTAAAGGGCGCCACCCATGGTGTAACCGTTTACTATCTAGATTAGTTGACCATTACTAATGAATTCGATCCTCACTGGGTGTACCATATTTCTGGTCTCGAATAAAATTATTATTAGGGAAATTATTATTATTGAAACTAGTACAAAATAAAAAACACCCTCCGGGCGATGTAAAAATAGATTTTTTAAACATATTGCCTGAGGGATGGGAGTAAAAAATTCAATGTCAGCGAGTTTGAACCCTAAGTAAGTAAAATCATCAAATTCATTAAAGGATTAAAAAAATAAAACAATTTGAAATGTAAACTTTAAATATGTATTAAAATAAAACAAACTATATATAGATATATAATACCAGTCATATATTTATTAAAACTTGTTTTAAAAAAACAATGAGGACTGTCTAATGCTGCATGTTCAAATTTTGAGTGTATTTATTCTATGTTATGACGATTTGGGGTAATGTGACGTAAGCAGTGACGTAGTTTTTGTTACAGACAAAAACCGAAAGCGAAACTCCATTATTAATAGATATATCACTAATTAGGACGGAGTCTATTATAGTAGTGACCACCCCAAGCAGATTTAACAGGTTTGAATTCAGAGTTTTCTTTCTCCTAGACTGGTTGTCAAACCAATTTTTCCATTCTCTTGACGCCAGCGAAGGTGCCTCCCCCAGAGAATGGAGAACATTCTGTTCATGTCATTGCAATCCAGTACGACTGTGTTGGGCACTTTATCCTGTCAGCAGATGTGTAGAATACTGCATGAGTAGTATTTAACACATGGTCAATTAAACAGAGTTTAACAGATTTTAATTCAGTTTTCCTTCTCCTAGACTGGTTGCCTAACCAAGGTTAAAGAACCCAGTCTGTCCTACTATTAACCATTAGCTTGAATTCAGTTTTCTTTCTTCTAAACTGCTTGCCTAAATAAGGTTAAAGAGCTCAGTCTGTCCTATTATTTACCCATAGCTGAAGGGAGAGCTCTACCTCCAACAAACTACATGTCTTGTAATGGTTAGAATATCATTACATGTTTCATGATTACAATGAAATTAAAAAAAAGTTGACATCTGACACTTCTCATTTTTGCAGGTTTATCTGTCCAAGTCTTTCTGTAGAGATATAGCTTATCAGTTGATTTCTCATATTTTCCGAAAACTAAAATAGGAAATTTGCTTATCAGAACATAAAGAAAATAAATTTACACTATGGTCCTAGTTTAGTCTGTAAAGTTATACAGTGCACACTCCTTATAACTAGATTATTTTTTTTTAAGTCTCGGTTTTATATTTATTTGTAGGCCATAATCAATTACATGTCTAATGGTTAGAGTCATAGGAAATGGACTTGTCAACCCAAGTTCAATTCTTGGACGAAGCTGTTTGAATTCCACATAGCGCTAATACCCCTGGGAAATGTATGAATACAACTCTCCCTCCAGCTATGGGCAAATAGCAGGGCAGACTGGGTTCTTTATCCTTGGCTAGGTAACCTGTCTAGAAGGAAAACTGAATTCAAACCTGTTAATCACCGCTTTAAAAATTGACCTTGTGTCACATCCTGCTCGTGCGGAGAGGTTGGTAAATATATATAATCAATTGTTGGGGTTGGAGTTGCTAAAATTAGAGGAGTCAGAGTTAAAGGTTTTGTGTTCTGACTCCACATCCCTGCTATTTACCCATAGCTGGAGGGAGAATAGTCGGATGCATACCTTTGGAAAAGGTATTAGCCTGATATGAAATATCATTACATGTTTCATGATTACAATGAAATTAAAAAAAAGTTGACACCTGACACTTCTCATTTTTGCAGGTTTATCTGTCCAAG
This sequence comes from Doryteuthis pealeii, assembly GCA_023376005.1. NCBI lineage: Eukaryota > Metazoa > Mollusca > Cephalopoda > Myopsida > Loliginidae > Doryteuthis > Doryteuthis pealeii. The sequence continues at coordinate 17,673,051 of CM042182.1, forward strand.
TCTTTCTGTAGAGATATAGCTTATCAGTTGATTTCTCATATTTTCCGAGAACTAAAATAGGAAATTTGCTTATCAGAACATAAAGAAAATAAAAGGAAATCATTATAACAATATTTGCAAAGTTCTATTTCTGCAAAACAATGCAATAAAACTAAAAAGAACATTTGTTTTCGTCTTTATCTCGACGTTTCCTTCGCGGCTATCAATCGAAAAAAATGTCACCGTTATCTAACACTGATCATTTTTGCTTTCATTTCGTTTTTATTCTTCGGATTTTCTTTTTATTAATTCCGCGTGAGAAAAGAAGGAAAAAAGTGATATCAATTATCCTCAGAAATTGCTTTTCGTTTCTCCCATGTTTTTTTTTTCTAACTTCCGAAAGTGGAGAGTTCGTTTGTTGTCTTTGTGAAAGGGATTCAATTGCACAGAAGTTAATACGGTATTTACAGAGAAAATAGTTTTTCTTGCTTTCTTTTATTTTTCTTCGATTCTATCTATCTATATCAGTCTATTCCTATCTATCTATCTATCTATCTATCTATCTAACTATCTTGTGATTTTCTCTATTTTCTTTTCAGTCTATTCTTATCTATCTATCTATGTGCTTCAAATACATGAAAAGGGTTTGTTTTTATATTATTTTACTGTGATTAGATATAAAAAAAAGAATTAGCGTGACTTGTTTTATGGTTATAAAAGAAATAGTCACCGTCGTTTATATATATATATATATATATATATATATATATATATATGTGTGTGTGTGTGTTGTGTGTGTGTGTGTGTGTGTGTGTGTGTGTGTGTGGTAATCAAAATGACTGGTTGTAAGGGATGATTCAATTTGAGATCTTCGAAATCTCACTGTATAACCAAACTGTACGCTCCTGTAGGTGCAAACATATATTCATACAAGGATTTTTATTAATCCCTAAAGAGAGTTCGATGTATAATAATCAAAAAATTAGATTATATACAGGCAATATTTAACTTTTAAAGAAAGAAACATTTCACAAATCGTCATTCCGAAATAATTTATTTCGACCAGAAACTCAAAAGATTTTCAAACTTTAAAAGAAAAAACAATTTTTGATTTTAAAAGAAAATCAAATTTTTTTTTAGATTTAAATTCAGAAAAAAATTTTAATTTTACAAATCTTTGGAGTTTCTGATCGCAATAAATTATTACCGAGTGACGGTTTGTTAAGTTTTTCTTTCTTGGAAACTTATATATATATATATATATATATATATATATATATATATATATATATATATTAGACAAAATTAACAAAGAATATTTAAGTTAGAAGCATTATAGACTATATCAGGAAAGCAGAATTATGCGCCCGATGATGGGAACCGAAAGATAATTTCTTTTAGGTTCCCTGAAATAGTCTATAATGCTTCCACCTTAATCTTCTTTGTTACCTTTTCCTAATATAGATTTGCTCTGTGACTGACAATAAGAGCATACATTGAGCTCTGCAAATTAAGACAATTGAAAAACTACTACGTAATAAGGAAGATTTCTTCACTCGATCTTTGGATTTTATATATATGGAAAAGCGCAGTCATAATTATTGGCAAGTCTAAGAAAGAGACAACACATCGTTAACAATATCAACGGTTTTATTATTATATACAACGGAAAGGAACATGTTTTGCACACTAGGTTGGAGAGAAAAGACACGACGAGGAGCTTTGTCTGGTGTATTGTTCTATGCTAATTAGAATTGAGTATTTCAGCAAATGTGGACTGGACTGTTTCAGTTATTTTATCGGAGTTTTTCTTGGCGGCAAAGTTTATTTCATCAAGTGGAAAAGATTTCGACAATTTCCGTGTTTCTTCCCTCGGGCTTTCGCAGGTCTGGCTGTGTTTTTTTAACAATTCAGAGCGTCTTTTGTATAGAAAAATTGAAGTTATCCTACAATGATGACAAGGTTAACCATTGCTATCCGCCAGCTATCTACCTTTGATTTCTGACAGCTTTGATAAACATATTACCTTTGTATCTGTAAACACAATAAATAAAATCAAAATTTATACAATATTTTGATTTTCCCATTTTAACAAAACCATTTCCTTTAATTAACAAAAATAACTTTTACATAATAATAACATAATACCTTTACTATGGGTAAATAGCAGGGTAGACATAGCTAGGCAACCAGTCTAGAAGGAAAACTCTGAATTCAAACCTGTTAAACTCTACTTAAGAAATTGACTTTGTGTCGCATCCTATTCACGTAGTGGGGTTCAATTAAGCACATATTCTCCCCCCCCCAAAAAAAAAAAATATATATATATATATATATATATATGCGCACATTTCTGTCTGTCTGTCTGTCTGCATGTCTGTCAGCTGTATAAGTAGAGTGATATCCCCCCTGTGTGTTGTCTGAATGTACTGGTCTGCCCTTGGGAAAATGGGCATAAACAAAGAGGCGACCATTTGCATTCGTCAACCGACGTTTGAACTGCTAACCACGTCTTCTGTACTTTATATCGGCATTTACACAAAAGGTTTTTCGTGAATCGTTAACTGAATTAACAGACGAAATTTAATATCATGACATAAAAAATAGTGAAACGTAAAGTTAGTTAATTTACGATGTTATTATGACACGCACACACTCATTTGCAGTTCTACTGTACCGCGCGTGATTATAGAGTGCGTGTCAGCATTTGAGCGTCCCAGTGTATGCGGAGTTGGGTATGAGCAGATGGCAAAGCATACTTTCGTACTTTTTCAAATGTGTCCAAGCTCGCGGCAATAAAAACAATGCTAATTAACTTCAGAAAACAGAAACAAGACGAATAAACATATAAGACGAATTCAAGATTTATTTCTTCTGACAAAACAGAAGGAAAAGAAGATTTGAATACTTCAATTGAAATAAAAATCTTGTTACAATTCTAAACAAACAAAACGAAACCGAATAAGAAGACCGAATTAATTGATAACACAATTAATGTTTAAATGAAATAAAAATGGAACAATTATTGAACATTTTTTTACATTAACTAATAAAATGACGATGTTGTTTTCTATGATAATAAACATTCACACACGCACATGATGATGGGACCGAAAGATAATTTCTCTAGGTTTCCTGAAATAGTCTATAATGCGATCGAAGCATTATAGACTATTGACTTCTTTGTTATTTTTTCCTAATAGGATTTTGGGTAATTTATGAGGAAGTGCGTCCCGGTCTCCTGCCTCAGAAATTGCTACCTGGGGACTATTAAAATAACGTCCCCAGCTATGTCGTCTCAGATTTTCTTTTATTCGTGTTTGTTTAATGTCTTGTTTTTACTTTAAATAAACAAGAATTACGACAAAAATCTATCTATATTGTTTTGTTTATCTATCTATCTCAGTCTATTCCAAACTATATATCCATCTTCATATCTAAACAAGAATTACGACAAATTACGATAAATAAACAAGAATTACGACAAAAATCTATCTATATTGTTTTGTTTATCTATCTATCTCAGTCTATTCCAAACTATATATCCATCTTCATATCTAAACAAGAATTACGACAAATTACGATAAATAAACAAGAATTACGAGAAATTACGTTAAATAAACAAGAATTATGACAAATTACGATAAATAAATAAGAATTACGCCAAAAAAGAGAACCCCACCTCTAAAAATACATTTAACGCCCTAAGCTGGTTGTTTTCTTTCAAATAACACCGATATAGCTGGGGATGTTATTTTAATAGTCACCGGGTAGCAATTTCTGAGGCTGGAGACCGGAACGCACTTGCTCATAAATTACCGGATTTTGCTCTGTGACTCTGACAATAAGAGCACACATTGAGCTCTGCAAATTACGACCACTGAAAAGCTACTACGTCGTAAGGAAGATTTCTTGATCTTTGGAAAAGCGATGGCATAATTATTGGCAAGTCTAAGAACGAGACAACACTCTGTTAACAATATGAACGGTTTTATTACCCTATTATAATGGAGATTGTGTGTTTGTCTGTCTGTAACCGAAACTAAATCACTACTCAAGTCACAATTCCCTTAGTTATTGACGTCACATTCACCATGAATTTATTTTAATTTTAACCTCAATTATTAATAAAATTGTTTTACGTTATCAATACTGTTAACCATATTTACATATTAATAACATGCTATTATATTTATATATACAACAAAATAGCGGTTTACAGTGTGAACGGGAAGGCTAATTTGCATATTGATATTTAAAATGTGATTTTAATAAATATGTGCTTAGTATTATTGATTTCTAACTGTTTGGTTTTATTTTAATGAATATAAACAAAAATCTCTTCAATGAATCTTAAATGAAATCCATTAACAAGAAAAAATAACTGTCATTTTATTCTTTACTTCCTATTTTAACTAAATACTTAAATTAGAAAAAATAACAATGAAAGACAAGAGTGATGGAAGAGTAAGTTTCAGTTCTATTTTTCGATTATACTCCCTCTGTTTAAAATCTTTTTATCTGCATTCTTATTTAGTTTCATTAGCCTTTCTAATTTAATACGATATTCTATTAGATTAAAACTTAAATACTTGTACCCGGATGGTGCATATATTTACTAGTTATATTTAATGGAGATGAATATGTTATAACTTCAGAAAACAGAAACAAGACGAATAAACATATACGACGAATTCAAGATTTATTTCTTCTGACAAAACAGAAGGAAAAGAAGATGTGAATTCTTCAATTGAAATAAAATCTTGTTACAATTCTAAACAAACAAAACGAAACCGAATAAGAAGACCGAACTAATTGATAACACAATTAATGTTTAAATGAAATAAAAATACTAACTAACAATGGTCTTTTAATCTAGTTTGCTAACCATTACACCAGGTGGGGTGTCCAATTATTTTTGGGTATAGTTATTCATTAAGCTAAGCTTAGATGTGGCACAAGGCCAGAAGTAAGTGGCGCCCAATGAGAATCGGACTCACTAACAATGGTCTGCGAATCTAGCTTGCTAACCATTACACCATGTGAGGTACCCAAGTTATTTACTAAGCTAAGCTTAGATGTGGCACAAGGCCAGAAGTAAGTGGCGCCCAATGAGAATCGGATTCACTAACAATGGTCTGCGAATCTAGCTTGCTAACCATTACACCATGTGAGGTACCCAAGTTATTTACTAAGCTAAGCTTAGATGTGGCACAAGGCCAGAAGTATGTGGCGCCCAATGAGAATCGGACTCACTAACAATGGTCTGCGAATCTAGCTTACTAATCATTACACCACGTGAGATGCCCACATTTTGTGTATATAGTTATTTACTAAGCTTGGCTTAGATGTGGCACAAGGCCAGAATTATTGAACACCCAGTGAGAATCGAACTCACTAACAATGGTTTGCGAGTCTAGCTTGCTGACCATTGCACCACGTGAGGTGCTCATATAACTAAGCTTATTTAGAATATTTATAGTTATTTACTAAGCTTAGCTTAGATGTGGCACAAGGCCTGAAGTATGGGGCGCCCAATGAGAATCGAACTCACTAACAATGGTCAGCAAAGATAGCTTGCTAACCATTACACCACGTATTCTAAGCGACCCATATACGCAACTACGCCAAATCCAAGCTGTAAGACCTATGTCTAATGGACTAATCCACGAATTCCACCCAAATATTAAAAAGTTGCCCAGAAAACTTGAAAAAAATCACAAATAAAATTGTTAAACAGGAGATGAGTCTTTTGTTTAATTCAACATGCATATATATATATATATTATATATATATATATATATATATATATATATATATATAAGGTATCCAAATGACTGATTGTAAGAGATGATTCTATTTAGGATCTTTAAAACCTCACTGTATAACCAAATTGTATGCTCTTGTAGGTGCAGACATATTCATACAAGGATTTGTTATAAATCCCTGAGAGAGCTCAATGTATAATAATCAATAGATCAGATTATATACAGAGCAATATTTAACTTTCAAAAAAAGTTTAAGTTTTTCCTTTGTTAAGTTTTTCCTTTCTTTGAAAGTTATATATATATTATATATATATATATATATATATATATAGAAAGAGAGAGAGAGAGAGAGAGAGAGAGAGAGAGAGAGAGAGAGAGAGAGATTGCGTAAAACTTTGTGTATTTTTTTTTGGGGGGGGCTTGTTTTTTGTTGTTTTTTGTTTTTTAGATCCAAACAAAAAACAGAGTTTCAATATCTAGCCGTTGTTCTCTCCCTGGTTCAATTTATTCCAATATGTCGGGTGACCTTTCCCCTTTATCAAGGTATTATATGACCGTGTAGAAAAGTGAAATCAACAAATATATATTCACTCATTCATTGGCATTTCAGTCTTCGAAGATAAATTTTTAAAGTTTTTGTGTGTCCCTGAAGTTACAGCGCCTCCTGTTACTGTGAAGTCCGATGTTTGAAAAACATTCTCGACCACAGATTTTGCATTTGAAGGCTGTCCCTGAACATGTTGATGTTCCGATGCTTTGTTACCGCTGCTTTCTTCTGAACCTCTTAGCTTCATGGTGTTGTGTCAGGGTGACTTCTGAGATGTACAGTACTCTACGGAGATTCTGCCGCCACCGAGGGCGGTCCTGAGCCAAATTTTCCCGGCTGGAAGGGGTAATGCCAATATATATATATATATATATATATTAATATATATAATATATATATATATATATATATATAAGATTTGGCATTAAATAACTATGATTATTATTCCAGACATTTTAAGTTGCTGTTTTCCTTATATAAAGATTCGAAGTGGCTACCCAGTGATGCCTGGGTAGAAGGGGGGGGGGGCTGGTGTATTGATTTGTTTACTTTTGAGATTTACAAATGCTGAACATTTTTAAGTAGAATTTCAATGCTATCTCTATGTATTTTTTTAATTTTTAAAGATAGGTACATAGATAATGTTCTCATAATTTGTTTCTTCTGTCCATGTGACAAAATAAATACCATCATTTATTTTACTCCTAAATTCTGTCTTAGTATTAATCATATATATATATATATATATATATATATATATATATATATATATATATATATATATATGACAGTTTCTCACCTGTGCAATTTTCAAATCAACTTGGTTTGAAAAATCCCCAGGCAAGAAAATGTTAGTTACCAAATGCAGTTAAACTTCACATCCATGCTACCATAACTTAGATATACATTCTCTATCAATGATATTGAGCACTCTTTATTTATAAATAGAGCAAACCATTTTATCAATGTTAAATTATATAAATTATATATATGCTACAATTATGCTACAAATCAACCAAAGTACCCGGCGTAGATAGGTACTTCAGCTAGGTGTTAATAAGTAAATGTTAAATAAAATAATCCTCGATGCTATATTTCTGCCTATTTGATGTATATATATATATATATATATATATATATATATATATATATATATAATATTATATATATATATGAGGGTAAGTAAACAAACAAATGTGTTTATTTTTATATGGCTTTAAGCTGACAATTTTTGGAGGATATGTGCTTAATTGAAGTCATACCTAATTTTGAAAATTAATTAGTTAATAATTAATGAATTTAGGCGGGCATATATGTTCAAATGTAAGACTAAACAAATCAAGAAAATGCCAATCCCTGAATGTACATTTCGACCTATTGCTGGTGAGACCTAATAGGTCTAAATGTACATTCAGGGATTGACATTTTCTCGATTTGTTTAGCCTTACATTTGAACATATGTGCCCGCTTAAATTCATTAATTATTAACTAATTAATTTTCAAAATTAGGTATGACTTCAATTAAGCACATATCCTCAAAAAAAAAGAAAAATATATATATATATGTGAGTGTGTGTGTGTGTGTGTGTGTGTGTGTGTGTGTGTGTTCAGTAGATATTGAAAGGGGAATAGTTGTAAATATGTATTAAATTGTCGATGAATGTAGGTTTTAAAATAATTCACGGAACAAGTACCCATTCTCGTGTTAGTTTGTAGATAGACATTAGAAGATGTGATTAGACTAATTGAACTGTCCTCTTCAATTTTGATATCGCAATAATGATTTCGATTTATTGATATCCTGTCGATAAGAACGGTTGAATCGGAATTGTCTTGCAATAGATACACGCTAATTTTTTTCTAGAATTATTTTTGTAACCACTACTAATGTCAATCAAGAGAATTCAACCTCCCATATTTAACCATCATTACGCCAATCAGTGAAGCAGATGACACTTATAGAAGAGTAAATACAGAATAACCACACGTCTCTCCACTTTTTATTCATTCGGTTTTAATTTAATTCTATTTAATTGGAATTGTGTGGCCGCTGCTAATTCGAAGCGATCATTTTAAGAATGCCAATTATCCTCAAAGAGGCGAATTCGTTTATTGTAACATTTAATCAAATTTTAACAGCCACCGACATTCTAATAAATATAACGCATTGTTGTAATGGGGGATATAAATAGTTGTGACTCAACAATGGCAGACATCCAAACAGCCATCTTAAGTATTTTAATAACAGATGATTAAGCAAGATTTTTTTTAGTAGTAGTTTAATTGTAAGAGAGGTTCATGGAAGATGAAATCAGCGATCTAAGTTCAAGTTTCACTCGACGTAGTTTATGTTCATTTCGCATGAAATAATCTTTTGGTTTGGTTTTGTTTTACGGCATATCAACCTCAGTGGGTCATTTAAAAGAAGCTGTTTTTATTTTCGGTGATGATGCAGAAAAATGTTGTTTTTTTTTTTGTTTTTTTTTAAGTAAAATTATCTATATTTACAGGAACATACGTATCAATTGTTATATTATTATTATTAAATAATATTTACGATCTGTAGAAATTTTATTTTCCATAGATTTTTTGTGGAGGGAAGGGATGAATAAATGAGGGAGATTATAAAAAATGAGATAAAATAAAATAATAATAAGAGAGATGGAAACTGAAGGTTTATATATATATATATATATATATATATATATATATATATATGTGTGTGTGTGTGTGTGTGTGTGTGTGTGTGTGTGTGTGTGTGTGTGAATAAATAAAAGATATATGTGGTCTGAAGAAGCTCGTGGGCCCTAGATACCCACGAGTAGAAATGGTCCATAACCACGATACCTATGGTATTTAAGGCCTTTTTATTCACAAAGAACTTTGCTCTGTTTACAATAATTAAACATTGAGCTCTCGTACGGAACCTGAACTCTACAACAAACTACTGGTAGAGAATAGGACCAGCCTAGAATCACCTTGTACCAAGAAACTTGGTACCACACCAAAGTATATATATAAATTTCTACAGATCGTAAATATTGTTTAATAATAATAGTATAACAATTGATATGTATGTGCTGTGAATATAGATAATTTTTACTTACAAAAATAAATCTTTAAAAAACATTTTTCTGCATCATCACCGAAAATAAAAACAGCTTATTTTTTTTTCAATAGAGAAACGTATTTAATTTAGCAAAACAAAACAAAAAACGTAAGTTGATCAAAAAGTTGTTATATATATATATATATATATATATATATATATATATATATATATATATATATATATATTATATATATATATATTTATATTATATATGTACTATTATAAAAAAAATGAAGAAGCAAATCATTCGTTAATGAAACTTGTGTTTTTTCAATTTTTATAATATTATATATAATATATATTCATATATATTAATACTCTTCTCTTTCCTTCTTATTCTTTAAAGAGAAATATCATAGGACTCTTAAATTCTGTGTTTGTAATATTTAAAAAAATATGAATTAACTTGAAAAATAATAAAGAAGAAGCTACGCAAAATTCATTTATTCATTCATTGTTGATTTTTCTTTTCAAATAATTTTTCGTATATGTCTCAAATGTATTCCAAGAGTTAGGCTATCAGACAATTGTTAGTGAGTTTGATTGTCGATGGGTGCCGTAAATCTATTGCCTTGTGCCAACCTAAGCTATACTTAGTAGATAATACTAAACTTATTTTACTACAGTGCAAGGCCAAATATGGGGAAATTGTAAAACTACTTTAGAAGTTTAGAGGGATAAATAAGTAAAATACCGAATTTTGATATATTGAGAAACAATTTTAGGGGAAAGTTGTTGGGGTAAATCCTCAATGTAAAATGAAAAGATAAGACAGAAGATAAAAACTTTATGAAACAAATTTAACATAAGAAAACAAGAAAAGAGAAGATTGAATTGAGAGTGAAAGTTTTTGCAAATTTGTTGTAATTTGCGAGGTAACTTAGCAAAGAAGAAGCTCGGTTAACAAAAATCTTTGAAATTTAGTTTAATTGGATATTTTCTGGTTTCTTTGAATCAGCTGCTTTTCTTTGAAATTAAGGTTTTCTTTGAGATTTGGATGTTGACATTTCGCTTTTGTTTTCATGAAGTTTGGTTTGGTTGTATTTTCTTGAATTTTGTATGTTGAATTTTCGTTTTTAATTTTCCCGGTTAGCTCCTTGCTAATTGTTACTTTTAGTCGGTTAAATAAAGAGTGAATATCGATTACTTAATTGTATGTTGCTATAATTCTTCGTAATACAAGTAATATTTTACAGCCTGAATGTAGAGTTAGCTCATTGTTGACTGATAGGGCATTTCAACCCTTATTGGGTTATTTAATGCTGAAGTGAGTCTTTTATTTATTATTTTTTTGTTTTTGTTTTGTTTTGTTTTTGCAAACAATTATAAGGTTTCAAGAATAAATTTACCGAAACTCTTTGCCTCGGCAAAATGTGACACAAAACCAATTTTTAAAAAGTCTACAGCTAGTTTGAATTCAGAATTTTCCTTCTCTTATATTGGTTGCCTAACCAAGGCTGAGGAATAAAATATGTGGTTTCAAGTGATTAATAATCATTTGCAAGCAATTAAACCTTCAGATATCTATTCTTAAAACAAATAATTTGCAGTTATATAATTTCAAGTATTTCTGTCTAATAATCATCATCATGTCGCGCAGGCAGCAGGGATATCCATGACAATCTCTCGCCAACCTTCCCTATCATTCATCGCCCCAGGGAGTTCTTCCTCGCTGCAGCCAGCATCTTTACATAGCTGGTCAATGTAGGTCCTTGCTGGACGGCCCACACTGGCATGTCCATGTGTTGGCTTCCACAGGACAACATCGCTTATGAGTTCGTCCTTGCTTCTCCAGCAGTGCCCTGCATGTCTAGTCCGTCTCACTCGGATAGTCTGTGAGATAGGGGCAGGTGACCATACAGCTGCTCCCTTGTGGGATGCTGTTTCCACGATTTGTTCAAAACTGCTCGCAGCATTCTTGTGCAGCTCCAATCTAGGCGCCTCGTTAGGGTCCAGGTGGTGCAGCCATACAGCAGTACTGATATGACTACAGCCTGGAAGAGATTTCTGTCTAATACTAATACACAATTATAGGGTCTCAAGTATTCTAAGTAATTATATAGTTTTGAGTAACTAATACTCAAAGTAACTAATCCTTTGTAAACCATTAGAGCTACAATTAACTATTCTTAATACAAATTACACTTAATAGGGAGAAAAAGTTGGTCCTGTGGGGGAGTAAAATAAAATTAATAAAAAAATTAAATAAAAAAAATTAAATAAAAAATAACAAACTCCCATGAGCCTTCACCGGAAGAACCCTCCGAGCTTCTGCGGGGAAAGGACAGACCCCAAAGAGCATTAGAGTTTAGGACTTAACTGGGTCTAGTCACTACTACTGGCCAGGGAGATATTTCCTTGTCACGTGGTGGCTATGACCCACGAATAAAGCCTAAATCATAAAACCACCTTTTGTCTTTGTCTCTTTCTTTTTTTCTCCCTTGAATTCCTTTTCAGCGTGACCACTAAATAAGATGGGGTTAAAAGCAAACCCTAGGTTAGCGTCAATTCTTTTTTTGTTTTTTTGAGTCCCATTTTTTGTGTTAAATAAGATTATTTTAATTATCAATCAAGAAACAAATTTGAGACATCAACTGATGCCAGAAGTGAAACAAATATTTGACATTATTTTAAAGATATTAAAGTAGAATATTAAAGTTCCAAGATAAGATGATTAAGCATCTTATAAAAATATAATGTTATATTGTTGCAGCCGAGATGTAACGCAGGACAGATGTGTCCTATGGTGGCTGGACTCACTCCGCGTGATGAGTTACGGCCAAATAAATCTCCTTTTTTTTCTTCTTAGCACTGCATAACGTGTATAAAAAGAAACTCAGAAAGATGGAAATATTATACACTTTTTTCTTTTCTTTTCTTTTTTGTCTTCATTGACATTAAATACAATTTTGTTTCATTTTTTCGGTTTTTTTTTGTTTTTGTTTTTGTGTGTGTTTTATTTTTGCTATTGTACGAGTAGATGTCTCAATTGGTGGTCTTTTTTTGTCCAGGAATTATCAGAAAACGGATAAATACTGTCTATCTTAGGGTCTCGACTCTGGTTCCAAAGTCAGAGATGTCCATTTCATAGACTGGCTGCTAAATAATCTATGACTGCTATTGAGATAAAGGAATAAAAAATCTATTCCTTTTTTCCTGACTTAGAGTTTTCATGTGTAACATGATGAACCGATAGAGAACGAAGGGGTTGGATCGTTCTTTTTAAACAACATATCGCTTTAAAAGTATTCACGCGCGCTGTCGCTGTTTAAATCCAACCTTGCATATGTTAAGATATAATCACAACAATGACCAAATCAATAGATAGGAGATAAGTGTCCTCTTCGCCTGTCACTTGGGAAAGCTGGATTATATTTCCTGTTAGGGAGACACGATCAATATTATAACATCACAGCAAACAGGGATTGACATCTTCTGCAGAGACATTATGTAACTATCTATGTTTTACGTATCCATATGAATGTATATATATATATGAAATAAAGTTACATAATATCTCACCAGCAAATTGTCCATATCCGATCTCCAAGCAGAAATGGTGGATTTTTAAAAGAATCCGATGATGAGTTAAATGGTCGAGATTGACAATTTTCAAGAACGAGAACAATAGACATCGTTTCAAATTAAGATCAAACTTACAGCCAACAACTGAATTTGACGGAAACAGAGAAAAAACGACGTTAATACATTGCGGAACGTAAAGAGTTGAGGAAGTTTTTGTGATCTCATGGCATTAAGTAGAAGTAGGCAGATATTCGGAATGGTCACTAAAGATAATAATAATAATAATAATAATAATAATAATAATAATAATAATAATGGACAAATATCTGGACCTTGCCAGAGAACTGAAAAAGTTATGGAATATGAAAGTCAAAGTGATACCAATTGTGGTTGGTGCACTTGGAACAGTCCCAAAAGGATTAGAAAAGGGTTTGGAAAGTTTGGATATCAGAGGAAGAATTGAAACCATTCAGAACATTGCACTGCTGCAATCTGCCAGAATACTCAGAAGAGTCCTGGAGACCTGAGGAGACTTGCTGTCACTCAGACTCCAGTGAAAGACCATCAGCTAATGCTGATGTGAAAACTCAAAAGGAGTAAGTAAGTAAGTAATAATAATAATAATAATAATAATAATAATAATAATAATAATAATAATAATAATAATAATGGGAGAGGTTGCACATGAAAAAAACTGAACATGGTTAAGAAAAGGAAACCTTAAGAGAGAAACTGAATCACTAATAATTGTTGAACAAAATAATGCCATAAGGACAAACTATATCAAAGCGAAAATTGATAAGACCCAACAAAATAGTAAATGTAGACTTTGCGGGAATAGAGATGAGACTGTAAACCATGTACTATGCGAATGTAGCAGACTAGCACAACGGGAGTACAAAACTAGACACGACTGGGTTGGGAAGGTGATCCACTGGGAATTATGCAAAAAATTAAATTTTGACCATACAACAAAATGGTATATGCATAAACCAGAATCTGTTCTTGAGAACGAAACGCATAAAATTCTCTGGGACTTTGAGATAAAAACGGATCACCTTATCACAGCAAGAAGACCAGACCTAGTGCTGATTAACAAAAAAGAAAGAACTTGTCAACTGGTGGATTTTGCAGTGCCAGCAGATCACAGGGTGAAGCTAAAGGAAAATGAAAAAATGGACAAATACCTGGACCTTGCCAGAGAACTGAAAAAGTTATGGAATATGAAAGTCAAAGTGATACCAATTGTAGTTGGTGCACTTGGAATGGTCCCAAAGAGATTGGAAAAGGGATTGGAAAATCTGGATATCAGAGGAAAGATTGAGACCATCCAGAATACTGCAATCTGCCAGAATACTCAGAAGAGTCCTGGAGACCTGAAGAGACTTACTGTCGCTCAGACTCCAGTGAAAGACCATCAGCTAACGCTGATGTGACTCAAAAGGAGTGAATAATAATAACAAAGACAGATCACTCTATCCCAGCCAGGAGACCAGTTCTAGTGTTGATTCAAAAAAGAGAACGTATAAACTGGTGGACTTTTCGGTTCCAGCAGATCACAGGGTGAAGCTGAAGGAAAATGAAAAGATGGATAAATACCTGGACCTTGCCAGAGAACTGAAAAAGCCTTATCCATTTGCTACGACGATAACAAGCAACAAGTGCCTCCGTTTATATAACGACAGTAATCATTATAATTCATTAAACGTCTTTTGTGGAGGCGCAATTGTTTAACGGTCATCGTTGTAAGAAATTCAGACGGTAATACGAGTTCCAATCCTGGACGAGGATGTTTGCATTTCACATAGCGCCAATTATCTTTGGAAAGGTATGTATCCAACTATTATCCCTCCAGCTATGGGTAAATAGCAGGGCAGAATGGGCTCTTTAACCTGGGTTAGGCAATCGGTCTAGCAGAAGGAAAACTCTGAATTCAAAGGAGCTCTCTTCTCGTTTCTCAAAAACTTGGGGGGGGGGCTGCCCCCCCCCAAAAAATGGGGTATAGGAACTATTGTAGCGTAATTGTTATGGTCCTCAGAGAATTTGGCGATTGAAAGGAGAAAGAGAGGAAGAAGAAATAAGAACAAAGTTAACATTTTGAAGAGTATACTGTTGTGGGGTTGTTAAGGGTCACAAATAAAGACAAAAAACTGGTGAAAGTTGACACAAGTGAATTGAACAGAGAAAGTAGAATTTACAGAAAGGTGGTGAAGTTACGTCCGACAATACAGTCTAGAACTGAATCGTGTCGCTTGTTCTTCAAGCTACAATTGTCTTTGCTACTTATAGTAATAGTAGGATCATTCCATTATGTAGATAGGTTATATCACCAATAACATAAACACACAACGAGGTAACGGCAATGACCGTAGAATGACCCGGAAATAGTTTTAAAGATAAAAACGGAAGTTCCGTTTTTATTGATTCTGACAATAGGTTGTTTGCAGTTGTTTGTGGCTAAATGGATTGGAAATCAGTATAAGGGATAAGTTTATAGGATAAAGTTCAAGTTTATTATAAGCGATAGTTTAGTAGAATGTTTGTTTTAAACAATTTTAATAAACAAGTTTTTTTTCTATTTAACCTATAGCTGAGTCCCTAACAGGTACTACCACTATATGATTGTCCCAACCCTATTGCCCTTATGGCAAGCCCCAACCCCTTTTTATCATATGGGTGCTAGAAGGCGGTGGCTGCGGGTCTAAATGTCCTGGGAATGACGTTAAACTCTATCTGATGGTGAGTTTCCAGTTTTGGAGGTTTGGGGAATGTGGAGCACCCCTTCATCACCATTGCTCCCTGGTCCACTCTGACCTGGAGTGGTAGTACCTGTTAGGGCCCCATCGATGGGTTAAAATGTGTGTATAAAAAAATTGAGTATCCATTAAGAATGAATTTATTTCAAAACTTTATCGGCTTTAAATGACCCACTGATGTTTATATGCCGTAAAACAAACCAAACCAAACCAAAACCCTGAATACACGAATAGGAAAGGCATGGTCGAAAATCGGATCTCACTAACAAGCTAAAACGACAATTCTTCCAAGCGGTGGTTGTGTCAGTGCTGCTGTATGGCTGCACCACATGGACCCTGACGAAGCGCCTTGAGAATATGATAGATGGGAGCTGCACAATGAAGCTGCTTGCGGTCTTGAACAAGTCGTGAAAACAGCACCCCACAAGGAAGCAGCTGTACGGACACTTGTCTCCTATCTCACATCTGAGTGGAATGGACAAGACACGCTGGACACTGCTAGAGGAACAAGGACGAACTCATAAGCGATGATCTCCTGTGGAATCTAGCACATGGACATGCTAACGTGGGCCAACCAGCAGGACTCTGTGCGGATTCTAGATGCTGTGCTGAGGACTTCCTGGCGCAATGAATGATAGAGAGGTTGGCGAGAGATTGTCATCGATATCCGTGCTAATTGCGGGACATGATGATGATGATGATGATGATACTTAAAAAATTGACCTTGTGTATATCCTGCTGGTGCGAAGAGGTTGGTAATATATAGATACACATATCTATGAATAATGGAGATTCGCTTTGGTTTTTGTCTGTAAACAAAAAATACGTCACTGCTTACGTCACATTACACAAAATCGTCATAACATAGAATAAATACACTCAAAATTTGAACATGCAACATTAGACAGTCCTCATTGCTTTTTAAAACAACTTTTAATAAATACATGACTGGTATTATATATCTATATATAGTTTGTTTTATTTTAATATATATTTAAAGTTTACATTTCAAATTGTTTTATTTTTTAATCCTTTAATGAATTTGATGATTTTATTTACTTAGGGTACAAACTCGCTGACATTGAATTTTTAACTCCCACCGCTCAGGCAATATGTTTCAAAAATCTATTTTTACATCGCCCGGAGAGCGTTTTATATTTTGTACTAGTACAAATAATTCAGAAAGAAACAATGGGTAGAGCCTGTAGCGTAATTATTATGGTCTACGGGGAATTCGAGATTAAAGATAAAACGGTATTCGGATTACTGGAGAAAGAGAGGAAAAAGAAATAAGAACAAAGAGAAGTTAAAGTGTGTAACTCAACTTTAATGAATTTGATGATATTACTTACTTAGGGTACAAACTCGCTGACATTGAATTTTTAACTACCACCCCTCAGGCAATACGTTTCAAAAATCTATTTTTACATCGCCCGAAGGGTGTTTTTGATTTTGCTAGTTTTCTTAAAGAATATCTATTATAATCTCTTTAAATAACTTGATATTATCATATTCCCCCTCCTTATTGTACATATCCTAATCAAGTTGGCTATTCATACCATTCAATGGGAATCGCCGTGGCACAATGGCTAAATGCAGGATCGCGACATTGCATTAAGCAAGGTCAAACTCCAGTTGGGATATTATGTTTTCTTTTGAACTAATACTCTTGGGAAAGGTATGAACCCTCTCATCCTTCGAGCTATTGGTCAAATAGTAACCTACTACTATTCTCTGCAATGATTCATTTTGCATGGCGTCGCACACCTACCATCAGCCCTTACTTTACCGCACATATCCCTGTGCTACTCATACGCTGAGTTGGTGATAGCCTACACTGGGAACGTTGTGGTTTCTACCGAACGTTCTCTACCGACTGAGCTAACCCGGCCGATGGCTATTTGTGGCAAGATACCTGTATGTATTTACCCAACTCCCTTGCAGGATGTGACTCAAGGTCAATTTTTAAAAATTTGCTTAAATTCATATACTCAAAATATTGCCTTCAAAACTGATGAAAAACACGTCAAAACGGGGCTTTTTTCACTTGTTAGACGCATGTAAAACCAAACACCACTTAAAAAAACGTCCTGCCGATCCCCTTCAAACTATGAAAGTTAACATTCCAACTGTGTTTTCAGTTAGGGTCATCCCGTCATATTTACTGGTTGGTACCGTGGAAAAGTTTGGGGAATTTTCTAAATCGCGTTTGAAGGCTTTTTTTTACTTCACAAACGCTGCTATTAAAAAAAAACTGGTAACACTATCGAAAATGATAAAATAACATTGAATTTGGTATTTTTAGCAAGCCCCTAACGGTTTCTAATGATGCAAGTTTGAAAATTTTGGTTAACTTTAAAAATTTTGCTTAAATTCATTTTTAAGTAAAGTACTAGTGGTTTGCATTCAAATGTTTCCTTCTTTTCGACCTGCAGCCTAGAGATAACTGTCACTTAGAACTGTATTAACACAACGCCTATATCCACTACGCTATGTGTCCAATTGGAAATTTTATCAAAAGATTCAAATAAGTTTATATAACTCTGAATTATCGCAGACGGCAACATTGAAATAAGAGAAAAGTGATAAAATTTAACAAGTTTCACAAAATTCTTCAACAAATTCCCAAATTTTAATAAACTTCGTACAGGTAACGAGTTGTTGAGAAATTTTGTATATAAGGTGCGTGCTAGATACACGCTCATTTTTATAGACTCTGCGAGAACTATGTGATCAAACTCTTGGCCAATCGCTGGCAGTACCTACTGCTACTACAATACTTATACGGTAGTACTAAACCATAAACTACTCATAACTACTGCGATTTTTGTGATGACGACATAAGGTATAAATCCCGTCGACCTTTACAATACGCAGGATAGGACTTATTCGCTTACCAAAGGATTCCATAACTCAGACTTACTTACTTTAAGCCTTTTTCAACTGGCCAAGGATGGCATTTAAAAACTTAACACGAGTGTCATGGGAATCCGTGCTGTCAGCACATGATAATGATGAGGATTAAAGCAATAAAACAAAAATGGATTCATGTTTCTCAATCTTTTAATTTGTTAGTAGCCTGGGTCCTGCGTTTAAAGATTTAAAGTTGTTGGCACCTTTCCCTCCACTAAGGACGATGGTGTAGTGTACAAAAGAAAAAATCTGCATCTGCGCAAGTGACTCAGCAGGACAGTCTTTGTTGCACTAAATGCACACAAACTGTAATGCTTACTGGAGCTGCTGTCTTTTCGCCCTCTTTCTGTCTATCTTTGCTGTTGAAGCTACTCTCCTCTCCTTTCTGCCTCTCTCCATGCCTTGCTTAACGTTAAGTCGCCAGGCCACTCTATTATTTGCATCTACCTCCCATTGTCTGCCCCAATACTGTGACCTTGTGCCAGACTAATGTAAACTTATATTTGCATTACTTTTAAAGTGATTTTTCCCGTCGGCAGGTTGAAATAAAGTGTTGGTATTATTTACTCAACCCGTTCTTCAACGGGTTGGATGGACCACAAGGTCGTAAGTATGGGGCATCCAGTAGGGATCGAACTCGCTATTCAGGAGTAATGGAATTGCGATATTCATTACACCAGGTTGACATAAAGTGTATAATATTGTTATAACTCCGAAATAAGTTAAAGCAATACACATATTTATTACCATTTCAAATATCATTAAACTACACAAAAATATTCAATTCGACAATGAATCCTCAAATTAAAGTGGAAACATAAGATTTTACATACCCTAAAAATAGTTCTCTTGTTTACATTCTGTAATTCAGGCAATAACATTCCATTTAATTATATTATAAGCTAAAGAACCCAGTCAGAATTCAATTGGTAAATATATCATCATCATCATCATCATTATCATCATCATATCGCGCAAGTAGCACGGATATCCATGACAATCTCTCGCCAACCTTCCCTATCATTCATTACCCCTGGGAGGTCTTCTGTGCAACAACCACGCATCCTCGCCATAGTTGTTCATGTAAGACCTTGGTGGGCAGCCCACATTAGCATTCATGAGCTCGTCCTTGTTTCTCCAGCAGTGTCCTGCATGCCTAGTCCGTATCATTCGGATGGTTTTAATGATGGCAGGTGGGCCATACAGCTGCTGTTCCTTGTGCCGAACGTCGGTCTACTGTTTCCCACACTTATTCAAGACATTGCAGTCAGCCATCTTGTCACTTCCATCATAGCGCTCGTTAGCCGCTTCAATGGCATGCAGCCATATGTAACAAGTATATGTGTCGCAAAAGCGCCCTGTGTATTATTTTCTAGGCTGTAATTCTTTTTTCAGAGCGAAGGAAACAGAAGAAAGAAGAGAGAGACGTACGTCAAATTACTTTCTATCTCTCTCATTATCTATCCTGTGTTCTGTACTGCTGTCCCAACCCAATACGGGGCACCGCAGAAATTCTGACTCCTCCTAGGCCGACAAGGGATAAAGACAGATTTTTCTTCTCTTCGCCGTTTCTCGTCGCTGCGTCAATCCTTTTCCGGTTCAACACCCGGAACTTCCGTTCTTACTTTCAAATCCACTTCCGGGGTCAATTCCTCGGATCAAATTACTGGCACCCCGCTTGTGTTTTACATCTTTCCAAATTTTTAACCCATTTGTTTGTTCTTATTTCTTCCTTCCTCTCTTTCTCAGAAAATTACAGAATTACAGTTTATTCTTAATCCCCAAATCCTGGTAAGACACTAATAATACAAGTACAATACAGCAGTATTGCACTATAACCCACGACCTGGACAGAATTGTCTCTTACACTTGTCAGTAAATATTTATAGATACACGATATTTTAACCGGGTGGTCTTTAGAATTCAAGATGGTATCACAAACAAACAGAAAATAATGCGTACATCTCTA
>CM042182.1:17693720-17731220 GCA_023376005.1 Doryteuthis pealeii
ACGAGAGAGATTATTACACAGGTGGGTCCAATTATTTGGAGGTTATAGTTTTCATTAAGCTTAGCTTAAGATGTGGCATCAAGACCAGAAATAAGGGCGCCCAATGAGAATCGAACTCACTAACATGGTCAGCGAATCTAGCTTGCTAAACCATTACACCAGGTGGGGTGCCCAATTATTTGGGGTTATAGTTATTCATTAAGCTTAGCTTAGATGTGGCACAAGGCCAGAAGTAAGGGGCGCCCAATGAGAATCGGACTCACTAACAATGGTCTGCGAATCTAGCTTGCAAACCATTATATCACGTAAGGTGCCCATATTTTGTGTATATAGTTATTTACTAAGCTTAGCTTAGATGTGGCACAAGGCCAGAATTATTGGACACCCAGTGAGAATCGAACTCACTAACAATGGTTTGCGAGTCTAGCTTGCACCACGTGAGGTGCTCTTATAACTAAGCTTACTTAGAATAGTTATAGTTATTTACTAAGCTTAGCTTAGATGTGGCACAAGGCCAAAAGTATGGGGTGCCCAATGAGAATCGAACTCACTAACAATGGTCAGCAAATCTAGCTTGCTAACAATTACACCAAGTGAGATGCCTATAATTATTTATTAAGCTTAGCTTAGATGTGGCACAAGGCCTGAAGTATGGGGCGCCCAATGAGAATCGAACTCACTAACAATGGTCAGCAAAGATAGCTTGCTAACCATTACACCACGTGAAGTACCCTAGGTGACCCATATATGCAACTACGCCAAATCCAAGCTGTAAGACCTATATGAAAATAACATTCATCCTTGAAAAATGACATAGGTAACACAGTATGAATGAATGGATTATCGAATGAGGTTAGCGCATGATTTAATAATTTCAATTGCTAAAGACTGAGTGGCACGAGACTGAACTTAGTTTTATTTAAAAGGGCGCCTCCAATGGTGTAAGGATTAGCGATCTAGTCTTGTAGACCATTT
Organism: Doryteuthis pealeii; assembly: GCA_023376005.1. Classification (NCBI taxonomy): domain Eukaryota; kingdom Metazoa; phylum Mollusca; class Cephalopoda; order Myopsida; family Loliginidae; genus Doryteuthis; species Doryteuthis pealeii. Next base: position 17,694,696 of record CM042182.1, read on the forward strand.
TGACTGGATGCATCAAAGTTCTGGCATAGTATCAAAGTACGATTCATGACTTGTATGCAAATTCCCCCCCCCCTCAGCTACGAGTAGGATGTGACACAAGGACAATCTTTAAGCGGAGTTTGACAGGTTTGGATTCAGAGGTTTCTTTAGTGAAAACTAAAAATCTAGCTTGCTAAGCATTACCCCACGCACACATATACGAGGGTCGTCTGTAGGAAGCGCGTGGTGTAATGGTTAAAGTCATGGGAAATGGACTCGTCGCCTCGAGTTCAAATCCTGGACGTGGTAATTGCATTTCACTTAGCGCTAATACCCTTGGGAAAGGTATGAATCCTACTCTCCCTCCAGCTATGGGTAAATAGTAGGGCAGGCTAGGCTCTTTAACCTTGGTTAGGCAACCGGTCTAGGAGAAGTAAAACTCTGAATTCAAACCTGCTGAACTCCGCTTAAGAAATTGACCTTGTGTCGCATCCTGCTCGTGCGGAGGGGTTGGTAAATATATATACGAGGGTCGTCTGAAAAGTACATAGATTGACCAAGATCATCATCATCATCATCATCATCATCATGTACCAGCAGCACGGATATCCCTGACATTCTCTCGCCAACGACCCCTATCATTCATTGCCACTGGCAAGTCCTCTCCGCAGCCTCCGGTATCCGCGCAGGGCTGGTTAATGTGGTTATTTGCAGGACGGCCTGCACTGGCGTTCTCATGAAAACGTCGCTTATGAGTTCTCACTCGGATGTTTTGTGTGATAGGGGGCAAGTGCTTTCTTGGGGGACGACTTGTTCAAGATCACACGAAGCATTCTTGTGCAGCTACTGTCCAACTTATTTAAAAATAGTCAAAGTAAGAGTAAAAAAACAACAGACATAATTGAAAGCATGGATATCAAATTCTATTTAAGAAGAACGGGTGGATAACCCTACCCCATGAAAATAAACTGACCCGCTACTGAAATCGCAGATATTTCACCCCACTCCACTTTGGCCCTTATTTAGGCTTGACGGTCGATCGAAGAGGCCCCCTTCGATCAATCGGCTGGTCACGTCAAGCCCTTACACCTATGTGGCTGTTCTAATCCTACTGCTTTTATGGAAAATCCCAATCCATGTGATATATGTGCTAGAAGGCAGTGGTTGTGGGTCTTCATCTCCTGGGTATGACAATCTATTATCTGATGGTGAAGTTCCAATTCTGAAACTATCGGGAATGTGAGTTTAAACCTCAATTATCAATAAAATTGTTTTACATTATTAATACTGTTGGCCTTATCTACATCTTATTATAATGGAGATTGTGTGTTTTTCTGTCTGTAACCGAAACTATATTACTATACGGGTCACAATTAACATAGTTATTTACATCACATTTTCCATGATTTTATTTATATTTAAACCTCAATTATTAATAAAATTGATTCCCCTTTTTATTAGTGTTGTCCATATCTACATACAAATAACATGCAATTGTATTTATATATACAAAAAATAGCGGTTTGCAGTGTGAATGGGAAGGCTAATTTGCATATTGATATTAAAAATGTGATTTTAATAAATATGTGCTTAGTATTATTGATTTCTAACTGTTTGGTTTTATTTTAATATAAGCAAAAATCTCTTCAATGAATCTTAAATTAAATCCATTAACAAGAAAAAATAACTGTCATTTTATTCTTTATTTCTTAATTTAACTAAATAGTTAAGTAAGTAAAATTCAGCAATGAAAGACGGGAGTGATGGAAGAGTAAGTTTCATTTCTATTTTTCTATTATACCCCCACTCTGTTACATATCTTTTTGTCTGCCTCTAATTTAATACGATATTTCATTACATTAAAACTTAAATACTTGCACCCGGAGGGTGCATATATTTGCTAGTACTACTAATAGTTAAAAAACCAACGGTTGGTCGTGTCAATCCCTATGAACTATATGGTTGCTCTTATAGCAAACACCCACCAGAAGACGGTGGCTAAGGATCAACCATTAGTATATATCAATACACACCAAGTTAATGAAAATCATCCATACCAATTTATTAATATACATGAACTTAATGAAAATAATTTCTTAAATCACACTCGCACACACACACACCACACACACACACACACACATATATATATATATATATATATATATATATATATATATATATGAAATGAACATCTGATGAACTTTATCAAGACAACCCTAATAAAAAAGTTATAAAACTCAGCTAATGAATTTATTAGCAAGCCACCCAAAAAACAAAAACACCTGTTTAAAAGACTAATGTTAAAAATGAAATTCCGTTCCACTCCCACAAAAACAGGAAGAGGGAGTGAAATACTCATGTATATATATATATATACACATGCATGTAAGAATTCATTTTCATATTATCAATCAAAACCTGAAGAAGATACCAGAAAATCTGAAACACGTGTTGCATATGTAAAACAAAAAGAATTTTTTTTTAATTTTCTGAGAACAAAATACATTTTGCGGACTTTCTTTTTTTATAGAATAGATACATATATATATATATATGTGTGTGTGTGTGTGTGTGTGTGTGTGTGTGTGTTTAGGCAGCATTCTTTCATTTATTCATCTAAACAACCTACATAACAATTCTTCTCCCCAGACAAGTAGGCTTAATGAGACCAATGTATTATATAGATTTAAATGTCCCTTAGGAGATTGCTGTCTCCCAGAAAATGAAAATACCTACATCGGTTTTATATCAACGACATTGTCACGTCGTCTAACTCTCCACTTGAGAGATAATAGCTCCATTTCCCAACATCCAAAATTACATTCATGTCCCCACTCTGATTACCGAAATATCCTAACGGAAAATACACACATTCTGCACAAAAATAAATAAAAAAATCCAAATACTAGAAGCTTTATACATAAAACAATACAAACCATCCTTAAACAAAATTAATTTGCAATGCAGTACACACATTTTAAAATGCCTATAACACCTTTCCCATCAATTCTCCTTCCAGCCTTCACATCCAATAATATAATTTGAAAAACTGGAACACATCACCCCTGATGATGGCACTTGGAAGTGCCGAAAGTACTCGGGACATGAACTTTGGTGGACTAATCCACGAATTCCACCCAAATATTAAAAATTTGTCCAGAAAACTTGAAAAAAATCACAAATAAAATTGTTAAACAGGAGATATGTCTTTTGTTTAATTCAACATGTAATATATAATATATATATATATATATAATATATATATATATATATATGTGTGTGTGTGTGTGTGTGTGTGTGTGTGTGTGTGTGGTGTGTGTGTGTGAATGACTGGTTGTAAGGAGGATTCTATTTGGGATCTTAAAACCTCACTGTATAACCAAATGGTATGCTCATGTAGGTGCAGACATATTCATACAAGGATTTGTTATAAATCCCTAAAGAGAGCTCAATGTATAATAATCAATAAATTAGATTATATACAGAGCAATATTTAACTTTCAAAAAAGTTTAAGTTTTTCATTTGTTAAGTTTTTCCTTTCTTTGAAAGTGTTATATATATATATATATATATATATATATATATATATATATATAGAGAGAGAGAGAGAGAGAGAGAGAGAGAGAGAGAGAGAGAAAGGGAGAAAGAGAGATTGCGTATAAACTTTGTGTACTTTTTTTTTGGTCTTGTTTTTTGTTGTTTTTGTTTTTTAGATCAAAACAAAAAACAGAGTTTCAATATCTAGCCGTTGTTCTGTCCCTGGTTCGATTTATTCCAATATGTCGGGTGACCTTTCCCCTTTATCAAGGTATTATATGACCGTGTAGAAAAGTGAAATCAACAAATATATATTCACTCATTCATTTGCATTTCAGTTTCCGATGACTATGATAAATTTTGTATGTTCCCCTAAAGTTACAGCGCCTCCTGTGACTGTGAAATCCGATGTTTGAAAAACATTCTCGACCATAGATTTTGCATTTGAAGGCTGTCCCTGAAGATGTTGATGTGCCGGTGCTTTGTTGCCGCTGCTTTCTTCTGGACCTCTTGGCTTCACGGTGTTGCGTCAGGGTAACTTCTGAAATGTACAGTCTTCTACGGAGATTCTGCCGCCACCGAGGGCGGTCCTGAGCCAAATTTTCCCAGCTGGAAGGGGTAATGCCAATATATATATATAAGATTTGGCATTAAATAACTATGATTATTATTCCAGACATTTTAAGTTGCTGTTTTCCTTTATATAAAGATTCGAAGTGGCTACCCAGTAATGCCTAGGTAGAAGGGGGGGGGGCTGGTGTATTGATTCATTTACTTTGAGATTTACAAACGCTGAATATTTTTAAGTAGAATTTCAATGCTATCTCTATATGAATACCATCATTTATTTTACTCCTTAATTCTGGCTTAGTATTAATCATATATATATATATATATATATATATATATATATATATATAATTAATGGTGATATTATGATTTCACACTCATAACTTAAAGTTTCTTGGTAATTCAATCATCAGATGAGAAGTGGTTGAGATGTCAAAAACCAGTCGTGAAATGGTTGAGATGTTAAAAATCAAATATATATATATATATATATATATATATATATATATATATATATATATATATATATATATATTTAAATGTTTTTTTTAAATTAGGCGTTATTGTGAAGCATTAAAAATAAATAAATGAATGAACTCGATATAAGGAGTATTGGATTCACTTACTTTTTAATTATTTTTTACATAAATTTTCAGGGTTCGTTAGATACCCTTTGTCAAATGTTACTGTTCAACGGTTTCTTTGTCTCTGTTGTTATCGACAGTGGCAGCGTTTGTAAATATTTTGTAATAACGGAGAATTCCGATATCTGCGTTTAATCCTTCACGTGCGTTTGTAATTTTAGAATCCATTTAGATTCTGATTTTTTTCTAGATTGCGTTGTTGGAAATGCGTGTTCTAATAAGATGCATTTGAGGTGTGTAAGGTTGTGTGATAAGGTGTTAAAATGAAGTGCTATTGTACTATGCGGGGATTTGAGATTTATAGTGGATTTGTGGTTATTTAGTCTTAGTCTAAAGGGTGTTGATGTTTTTCCCACATATCCACTATTTCTACATTGTGTGCAGTACAAATAGTATATAATGTTAGCGCTATCGCATGTTAGGTGTGGCGGATGGATTGTTATGTTTGTGTAGGGTATTTTTATTTCGGTTTCCGTATGTATGTGGCTGCAAACTTGGCATCTAAGCTTATTGCATCGTTTATTACCTTTCCGTACGGTGTTATGTAAATTTTTCCTGGATGCAGTGAGGATGTTACGTAGGTTGGGTGGTTGTTTTTTGCGTTAATGGGCGGGGTTTTGAAGATGGACTTTGTTGTGGGGTCGGTTTGTAGGGTTTTATATATATATATATATATATATATATATATATATATATATATATATATATATGACAGTTTCTCACCTGTGCAATTTTCAAATCAACTTGGTTTGAAAAATCCCCAGGCAAGAAAATGTTAGTTACCAAATGCAGTTAACTTCACATCCATGCTACCATAACTTAGATATACATTCTCTATCAATGATATTGAGCACTCTTTATTTATAAATAGAGCAAACCATTTTATCAATGTTAAATTACATAAATTATATATATGCTACAAATATGCTACAAATCAACCAAAGTACCCGGCGTAGATAGGTACTTCAGCTAGGTGTTAATAAGTAAATGTTAAATAAAATAATCCTCGATGCTATATTTCTGCCTATTTGATGTATATATATATATATATATATATATATATATATATATATATATATATATATATATATATATGAGGGTAAGTAAACAAACAAATGTGTTTATTTTTATATGGCTTTAAGCTGACAATTTTTGGAGGATATGTGCTTAATTGAAGTCATACCTAATTTTGAAAATTAATTAGCTAATAATTAATGAATTTAGGCGGGCATATATGTTCAAATGTAAGGCTAAACAAATCAAGAAAATGTCAATCCCTGAATGTACATTTCGACCTATTGCTGGTGAGACCTAATAGGTCTAAAACGTACATTCAGGGATTGACATTTTCTCGATTTGTTTAGCCTTACATTTGAACATATGTGCCCGCTTAAATTCATTAATTATTAACTAATTAATTTTCAAAATTAGGTATGACTTCAATTAAGCACATATCCTCAAAAAAAAAGAAAAAAAAATATATATATATATTGTGTGTGTGTGTGTGTGTGTGGTGTGTGTGTGTTCAGTAGATATTGAAAGGGAATAGTTGTAAATATGTATTAAATTGTCGATGAATGTAGGTTTTAAAATAATTCACGGAACAAGTACCCATTCTCGTGTTAGTTTGTAGATAGACATTAAGATGTGATTAGACTAATTGAACTGTCCTCTTCAATTTTGATATCGCAATAATGATTTCGATTTATTGATATCCTGTCGATAAGAACGGTTGAATCGGAATTGTCTTGCAATAGATACACGCTAATTTTTTTCTAGAATTATTTTTGTAACCACTACTAATGTCAATCAAGAGAATTCAACCTCCCATATTTAACCACCATTACGCCAATCAGTGAAGCAGATGACACTTATAGAAGGGTAAATACAGAATAACCACACGTCTCTCCACTTTTTATTCATTCGGTTTTAATTTAATTCTATTTAATTGGAATTGTGTGGCCGCTGCTAATTCGAAGCGATCATTTTAAGAATGCCAATTATCCTCAAAGAGGCGAATTCGTTTATTGTAACATTTAATCAAATTTTAACAGCCACCTACATTCTAATAAATATAACGCATTGTTGTAATGGAGGATATAAATAGTTGTGACTCAACAATGGCAGACATCCAAACAGCCATCTTAAGTATTTTAATAACAGATGATTAAGCAAGATTTTTTTTAGTAGTAGTTTAATTGTAAGAGAGGTTCATGGAAGATGAAATCAGCGATCCAAGTTCAAGTTTCACTCGACGTAGTTTATGTTCATTTCGCATGAAATAATCTTTTGGTTTTGTTTTGTTTTACGGCATATCAACCTCAGTGGGTCATTTAAAAGAAGCTGTTTTTATTTTCGGTGATGATGCAGAAAAATGTTTTTTAAAGATTTATTTTTGTAAGTAAAAATTATCTATATTTACAGGAACATACGTATCAATTGTTATATTATTATTATTAAATAATATTTACGATCTGTAGAAATTTATTTTTCCATAGGTTTTTTGTGGAGGGAAGGGATGAATAAATGAGGGAGATTATAAAAAAATGAGATAAAATAAAATAATAATAGAGAGATGGAAACTGAAGGTTTTTATATATATATATATATATATATATATATATATATATATATATATATATATATATATGTGTGTGTGTGTGTGTGTGTGTGTGTGTGTGTGTGTGTGTGTGTGTGTGTTTGTGTGTGTGTGTGAATAAATAAAAGATATACGTGGTCTGAAGAGGCTCGTGGGCCCTAGATACCCACGAGTAGAAATGGTCCATAACCACGATACCTATGGTATTTAAGGCCTTTTTATTCACAAATAACTTTGCTCTGTTTATAATAATTAAACATTCAGCTCTCATACGGAACCTGAACTCTACAACAAACTACTGGTAGAGAATAGGACCAGCCTAGAATCACCTTGTACCAAGAAACTTGGTACCACACCAAAGTATATATATACATTTCTACAGATCGTAAATATTGTTTAATAATAATAGTATAACAATTGATATGCATGTGCTGTGAATATAGATAATTTTTACTTACAAAAATAAATCTTTAAAAAACATTTTTCTGCATCATCACCGAAAATAAAAACAGCTTATTTTTTTTTCGATAGAGAAACGTATTTAATTTAGCAAAACAAAACAAAAAACGTAAGTTGATCAAAAAGTTGTTATATATATATATATATATATATTATATATATATATAATATATATATATATATATATATATATATATGTACTATTTATAAAAAAATGAAGAAGCACATCATTCGTTAATGAAACTTGTGTTTTTTCAATTTTTATAATATTATATATAATATATATTCATATATATTAATACTCTTCTCTTTCCTTCTTATTCTTTAAAGAGAAATATCATAGGACTATTAAATTCTGTGTTTGTAATATTAAAAAAATATGAATTAACTTGAAAAATAATAAAGAAGAAATAGCTACGCAAAATTCATTTATTCATTCATTGTTGATTTTTCTTTTCAAATAATTTTTCGTATATGTCTCAAATGTATTCCAAGAGTTAGGCTATCAGACAATTGTTAGTGAGTTTGATTGTCGATGGGTGCCGTAAATCTATTGCCTTGTGCCAACCTAAGCTATACTTAGTAGATAATACTAAACTTATTTTACTACAGTGCAAGGCCAAATATGGGGAAATTTTAAAACTACTTTAGAAGTTTAGAGGGATAAATAAGTAAAATACCGAATTTTGATATATTGAGAAACAATTTTAGGGGAAAGTTGTTGGGGTAAATCCTCAATGTAAAATGAAAAGATAAGACAGAAGATAAAAACTTTATGAAACAAATTTAACATAAGAAAACAAGAAAAGTGAAGACTGAATTGAGAGTGAAAGTTTTTGCAAATTTGTTGTAATTTGCGAGGTAACTTAGCAAGGAAGAAGCTCGGTTAACAAAAATCTTTGAAATTTAGTTTAATTGGATATTTTCTGGTTTCTTTGAATCAGTTGCTTTTCTTTGAAAGTAAGGTTTTCTTTTGGATTTGGATGTTGGCATTTCGCTTCTGTTTTCATGAAGTTTGGTTTGGTTGTATTTTCTTGAATTTTGTATGTTGAATTTTCGTTTTTAATTTTCCCGGTTAGCTCCTTGCTAATTGTTACTTTTAGTCGGTTAAATAAAGAGTGAATATTGACTACCTACGTGTATGTTGCTATTATAACACCATAGTTGTGTTATGGATTGACTGGCGATATCTCATTAGATAGTTAAAAAAAACAATTTTGGATATAAAAATAACAATTGTTTTTAGAGTCGTACAAGCAACTTAGATCAGAGTACAAGTCAGTGGTGGGGTAAAGTCAACACTAGATAAGAAAAATTTACCCGAATAATTTTGAACAAAAGAAATTCTAATCGCAGAAATAGGTTGACATAAAGCAAATGACTGTTTCATACAAATGTTGTCATATTGTCATTTACGTGAAGACTACACAAGATAAGAAAATGTATTACTCGAACAGGGGAGATTTTAAAAGCTAAAAATTCGGTTGATATAAAACAAATGACTGTTTTATACAACTGCTGTCATCTTCATATCTATTGTCGTTCTTGTGAGGACTGCATAGGATAAGAGAATTTACTCAACAAAAACATTTTAAAGATTAAATCTTAAAAGTGTTGATTTAGTAAGAATAATAATTTGGCGGGTAATCTCTTCGACCAATTCCTGGGAATTATCATAGCAACTGACAGATAAGTCTGGCACAAGACCATTTATACAATAACAAAAATATTATCAGGTACCTCACCAATCAGGAAGACTTGTTGCCCCCCCCCCTCCAAGATGTGTAACCCAAGGCCATGATTTCGATTGGCCGTCCAATCAAATGCGACCGCGTGGGTGATGTTTACACTGTAGGGCCATTGGTCCGGCGTTTCTATTGGCTGGCCAATCAGAGCCCTGGATTCAGGGGTTTGGAACCCATAAAAGAGGTCCCAAAAGGGTTCCAGGCAGATTGGATAGCTGGTTCTTGACCAGATTGGATAGCTGGTTCTTGACCAGATCGGAGAGCTGGGTCTTGACCAGATTGGATAGCTGGGTCTTGACCAGATCGGAGAGCTGGGTCTTGACCAGATCTTGACCAGATCGGAGAGCTGGGTCTGACCAGATTGTCTTGACAGATCGGAGAGCTGGGTCTTGACCAGATTGGATAGCTGGGTCTTGACCAGATCGGAGAGCTGGGTCTTGACCAGATAGCTGGTTCTTGACCAGATCGGAGAGCTGGGTCTTGACCAGATCGGAGAGCTGGGTCTTGACCAGATTGGATAACCTCTCTCACAGCCCTCGTCGCCGTCTTTGCTTTGTCATCTTGTTACTCAAAGTCCTGAATTTGAATCAGAACTCAACATATATCGCCAGTCAGTCCACAAAATTCCGACAACTTCAACTTCGATACCCCTTTGTGGTTGTACATGATTTTTATCACTGTATAATTAATAAAGGTCTTTTATTGTTAAAAACGCGTTCGTATTAATTGTGGAACAACATTGATGAATTTGGTCACTTTTAGGTACAGCCCGGAACAAGCACTTCAACTTTCCTGTGGGTCAAATAACACCCATCGTGTTAGATTCGGCGCCGCGACAGCATAGTGTTACATTTGGTCCCGTGACCAAATCATAGTATTACATTTGGCACCCGACCAGCATAGTATTACATTTGTTGCCGCGACCACCATAGTATTACATTTGGTCCCGTGACCAGATCATAGTATTACATTTGGCACCCCGACCACCATCGTATTACACTATAATTCTTCGTAATACAAGTAATATTTTACAGCCTGAATGTAAAGTTAGCTCATTGTTGATTGATAGGGCATTTCAACCCTTATTGGGTTATTTAATGCTAAAGTGAGTCTTTTATTTGTTTATTCATTTTTGTTTTTTGTTTTTTTGTTTTTTGCAAACAATTATAAATCACAATTATTTATCGAAACTCTTTGTCTCTGAAAAATGTGACACAAAACCAATTTTTAAAAAGTCTACAGCTAGTTTGAATTCAGAATGTTCCTTCTCTTATATTGGTTGCCTAACCAAAGCTGAGGAATAGAATACGTGGTTTCAAGTGACTAATAATCATTTGCAAACAATTAAACCTATTATTATATTTTTTTGTTACCTTTATTTTTTAAATAAGAAAATTAGAACTGTATTGAATAAAAACATAATGAAATACAATTTAACGAATTATGTGCTGTAATAAGTTTTAATATTTATTTCTTAAATAATATTTTCTTTGGTGTAATAAATTTGGAAACTTTAATGTTTTATTGAACTTATTAACATAAGTGTATCTGAAGCTCGCTCGTACCTCAAATTTGAGCTCATAACACAAAGCAAAAAATCAACCGAGTGACAGCTCGTAACTCGGAAAGCTCGTAAGTTAGGATACTCGTAAGTTAAGGTACCACTCTACTGTAAAAGAAAACAATTTCAGCATAAGTTTTCGCCACAAAATGTAAACTTCTCTATATGCGATGTAAGTACTGCATCAAGAAGCAAGCATTATAATACCTAAAAATTATATATCTATTCTTAAAACAAATAATTTGCAGTTATATAATTTCAAGTATTTCTGTCTAATCATCATCATCATGTCGCGCAGGCAGCACGAATATCTATGACAATCTCTCGCCAACCTTCCCTATCATTCATCGCCCCAGGGAGTTCTTCCTCGCTGCAGCCAGCATCTTTACATAGCTGGTCAATGTAGGTCCTTGCTGGACGGCCCACACTGGCATGTCCATGTGTTGGCTTCCACAGGAGAACATCGCTTATGAGTTCGTCCTTGTTTCTCCAGCAGTGCCCTGCATGTCTAGTCCGTCTCACTCGGATCGTCTGTGAGATAGGGGGCAGGTGACCATACAGCTGCTCCCTTGTGGGATGCTGTTTCCACGACTTGTTCAAAACTGCTCGCAGCATTCTTGTGCAGCTCCCATCTAACTTATTCTCGAGGCGTCTCGTTAGGGTCCAGGTGGTGCAGCCATACAGCAGTACTGAAATGACTACAGCCTGGAAGAGATTTCTGTCTAATATTAATACACAATTATAGGGTCTCAAGTATTCTAAGTAATTATATAGTTTTGGGTAACTAATACTCAAAGTAACTAATCCTTTGTAAACAATTAGAGCTACAATTAACTATTCTTAATACAAATTACACGTAATAGGGAGAAAAAGTTGGTCCTGAGGGGGGGGGGTAAAATAAAATTAAAATAAAAAAATAACAAACTCCCATGATCCTTCACCGGAAGAACCCTCCGAGCTTCTGCGGGGAAAGGACAGACCCCAAAGAGCATTAGAGTTTAGGACTTAACTGGGTCTAGTCACTACTACTGGCCAGGGAGATATTTCCTTGCCACGTGGTGTCTATGACCCACGAATAAAGCCTAAATCATAAAACCACCTTCTGTCTTTGTCTCTTTCTTTTTTTCTCCCTTGAATTCCTTTTCAGTGTGACCACTAAATAAGATGGGGTTAAAAGCAAACCCTAGGTTAGCGTCAATTCTTTTTTTTTTTTTTTTTGAGTCCCATTTTTTGTGTTAAATAAGATTGTTTTAACTATCCATCAAGAAACAAATTTGAGACATCAATATAACAACTGATGCCAGAAGCGAAACAAATATTTGACATTATTTTAAAGATATTAAAGTAGAATATTAAAGTTCCAAGATAAGATAATTAAGCATCTTATAAAGATATAATATTATATTGTTGCAGCCGAGATGTAACGCAGGACAGATGTGTCCTATGGTGGCTGGACTCACTCCGCGCGATGAGTTACGGCCAAATAAATCTCCTTTTTTTTTCTTCTTAGCACTGCATAACGTGTATAAAAAGAAACTCAGAAAGATGGAAATATTATACACTTTTTTCTTTTCTTTTTTGTCTTCATTGACATTAAATGACATTTTTCGGGGGGGGGTTGGGGGTTGTGTGTTTTGTTTTTTCTATTGTACGATTAGATGTCTCAATTGGTGGTCTTTTTTGTCCAAGAATTATCAGAAAACGGATAAATACTGTCTATCTTAGGGTCTCGACTCTGGTTCCAAAGTCAGAGATGTCCATTTCATAGACTGGTTGCTAAATAATCTTCATACAATGACTGCTATTGAGATAAAGGAATAAAAAATCTATTCCTTTTTTCCTGACTTAGAGTTTTCATGTGTAATATGATGAACCGATAGAGAACGAGGGAGTGGGATCGTTCTTTTTAAACAACATATCGCTTTAAAAGTATTCACGCGCGCTGTTGCTGTATAAATCCAACCTTGCATATGTAAAGATATAATCACAACAATGACCAAATCAATAGATAGGAGATAAGTGTCCTCTTCGCCTGTCACTTGGGAAAGCTGGATTATATTTCCTGTTAGGGAGACACGATCAATATTATAACATCACAGCAAACAGGGATTGACATCTTCTGCAGAGACATTATGTAACTATCTATGTTTTACGTATCCATATGAATGTATATATATATATGAAATAAAGTTACATAATATCTCACCAGCAAATTGTCCATATCCGATCTCCAAGCAGAAATGGTGGATTTTTAAAAGAATCCGATGATGAGTTAAATGGTCGAGATTGACAATTTTCAAGAACGAGAACAATAGACATCGTTTCAAATTAAGATCAAACTTACAGCCAACAACTGAATTTGACGGAAACAGAGAAAAAACGACGTTAATACATTGCGGAACGTAAAGAGTTGAGGAAGTTTTTGTGATCTCATGGCATTAAGTAGAAGTAGGCAGATATTCGGAATGGTCACTAAAGATAATAATAATGATAATAAAAAAATGGACAAATATCTGGACCTTGCCAGAGAACTGAAAAAGTTATGGAATATGAAAGTGAAAGTGATACCAATTGTGGTTGGTGCACTTGGAACAGTCCCAAAAGGATTAGAAAAGGGTTTGGAAAGTTTGGATATCAGAGGAAGGATTGAAACCATTCAGAACACTGCACTGCTGCAATCTGCCAGAATACTCAGAAGAGTCCTGGAGACCTGAGGAGACTTGCTGTCACTCAGACTCCAGTGAAAGACCATCAGCTAACACTGATGTGAAAACTCAAAAGGAAATAATAATAATAATAATAATAATAATAATAATAATAATAATAATAATCGGAGAGATTGCACATGAAAAAATCTGGACATGGTTAAGAAAAGGAAACTTTAAGAGAGAAACTGAATCACTAATAATTGCTGCACAGAATAATGCCATAAGGACAAAGTATATCAAAGCGAAAATTGATAAGACCCAACAAAATAGTAAATGTAGACTATGCGGTAATAGAGACGAGACCGTAAACCATGTACTATGCGAATGTAGCAAACTAGCACAACGGGAGTACAAAACTAGACACGACTGGGTTGGGAAGGTGATCCACTGGGAATTATGCAAAAAAATTAATTTTGACCACACAACAAAATGGTATATGCATAAACCAGAATCTGTTCTTGAGAACGAAACGCATAAAATTCTCTGGGACTTTGAAATAAAAACGGATCACCTTATCCTAGCAAGAAGACCAGACTTAGTGCTGATTAACAAAAAAGAAAGAACTTGTCAACTGGTGGATTTTGCAGTGCCAGCAGATCACAGGGGGAAGCTGAAGGAAAATGAAAAAATGGACAAATACCTGGACCTTGCCAGAGAACTGGAAAAGTTATGGAATATAAAAGTCAAAGTGATACCAATTGTAGTTGGTGCACTTGGAATGGTCCCAAAGGGATTGGAAAATCTGGACATCAGAGGAAAGACTGAGACCATCCAGAATACTGTAATCTGCCATAATATTCAGAAGAGTCCTAGAGACCTGAGGAGACTTACTGTCACTGAGACTCCAGTAAAAGACCATCAGCTAACGCTGATGTGACTCAAAACGAATGAATAATAATAACAAAGACGGATCACCCTATCCAAGCCAGGAGACCAGTCCTAGTTTTGATTAAAAAAAAAGAGAACGTGTAAACTGGTGGACTTTTCGGTTCCAGCAAATCACAGAGTGAAGCTGAAGGAAAATGAAAAGATGGATAAATACCTGGACCTTGCCAAAGAACTGAAAAAGCCTTATCCATTTGCTACGACGATAACAAGCAACAAGTGCCTCCGTTTATATAACGACAGTAATCATTATAATTCATTAAACGTCTTTTGTGGAGGCACAATTGTTTAACTGTCATCGTTGTAAGAAATTCAGACGGTAATACGAGTTCCAATCCTGGACGAGGATGTTTGCATTTCACATAGCGCCAATTATCTTTGGAAAGGTATGTATCCAACTACTATCCCTCCAGCTATGGGTAAATAGCAGGGCAGAATGGGCTCTTTAACCTGGGTTAGGCAATCGGTCTAGCAGAAGGAAAACTCTGAATTCAAAGGAGCTCTCTTCTCGTTTCTCAAAAACTTGGGGGGGGGGGCTGCACAACCCCCCCCCCCAAAAAAAAATGGGGTATAGGAACTATTGTAGCGTAATTGTTATGGTCCTCAGAGAATTTGGGGATTGAAAGGAGAAAGAGAGGAAGAAGAAATAAGAACAAAGTTAACATTTTGAAGAGTAAACTGTTGTGGGGTTGTTAAGAGTCACAAATAAAGACAAAAAAAAAAGGTGAAAGTTGACACAAGTGTATTGAACAGAGAAAGTAGAATTTACAGAAGGAAGGTGAAGTTACGTCCGACAATACAGTCTAGAACTGAATCGCGTCGCTTGTCCTTCAAGCTACAATTGTCTTTGCTACTTATAGTAGGATCATTCCATTATGTAGATAGGTTATATCACCTATAACATAAACACACAACGAGGTAACGGCAATGACCGTAGAATGACCCGGAAAGAGTTTTAAAGATAAAAACGGAAGTTCCGTTTTTATTGATTTTGACAATAGGTTGTTTGCAGTTGTTTGTGGCTAAATGGATTGGAAATCAGTATAAGGGATAAGTTTATAGGATAAAGTTCAAGTTTATTATAAGCGATAGTTTGGTAGAAAGTTTTAAACAGTTTTAATAAACACGTTTTTTTCTATTTAACCTATAGCTAAGACCCTAACAGGTACTACCACTATATGATTGTCCCAACCCTATTGCTCTTATGGCAAGCCCCAACCCTTTTTATCCTGAGGGTGCTAGAAGGCGGTGGCTGAGGGTCTTTATGTTCTGGGAATGACGTTAAACTCTATCTGATGGTGAGTTTCCAGTTTTGGAGGTTTGGGGAATGTAGAGCACCCCTTCATCACCATTGCTCCCTGGTCCACTCTGACCCGGAGTGGTAGTACCTGTTAGGGCCCCATCGATGGGTTAAAATGTGTTTATAAAAAAATTGAGTATCCATTAAGAATGAATTTATTTCAAAACTTTATCGGCTTTAAATGACCCACTGATGTTTATATGCCGTAAAACAAACCAAACCAAACCAAAACCCTGAATACACGAATAGGAAAGGCATGGTCGAAAATCGGATCTCACTAACAAGCTAAAACGACAATTCTTCCAAGCGGTGGTTGTGTCAGTGCTGCTGTATGGCTGCACCACATGGACCCTGACGAAGCGCCTTGAGAATAAGATAAATGGGAGCTGCACAATGAAGCTGCTTGCGGTCTTGCACAAGTCGTGAAAACAGCACCCCACAAGGAAGCAGCTGTACGGACACTTGTCTCCTATCTTACATCTGAGTGGAATGGACAAGACACGCTGGACACTGCTAGAAGAACAAGGACGAACTCATAAGCGATGATCTCCTGTGGAATCTAGCACATGGACATGCTAACGTGGGCCGACCAGCAAGGACTGCGCGGATTCTAGATGCTGTGCTGAGGACTTCCTGGCGCAATGAATGATAGAGAAGGTTGGCGAGAGATTGTCATCGATATCCGTGCTAATTGCGGGACATGATGATGATGATGATGATGATGATGAAACTTAAAAATTGACCTTGTGTCATATCCTGCTGGTGCGAAGAGGTTGGTAAATATATAGATACACATATCTATGAATAATGGAGATTCGCTTTCGGTTTTTGTCTGTAACAAAAAATACGTCACTGCTTACGTCACATTACACAAAATCGTCATAACATAGAATAAATACACTCAAAATTTGAACATGCAACATTAGACAGTCCTCATTGTTTTTTTAAAACAAGTTTTAATAAATACATGACTGGTATTATATATCTATATATAGTTTGTTTTATTTTAATACATATTTAAAGTTTACATTTCAAATTGTTTTATTTTTTTATCCTTTAATGAATTTGATGATTTTATTTACTTAGGGTACAAACTCGTTGACATTGAATTTTTAACTCCCCCCCCCCTCAGGCAATATGTTTCAAAAATCTACTTTTACATCACCTGGAGAACGTTTTTTTATTTGGTACTAGTACTAATAATTCAGAAAGAAACAATGGTTAGAGCCTGTAGCGTAATTATTATGGTCTACGGGTTATTTAAGATTAAAGATAAAATGGTATTCGGATTTCTGGAGAAAAGAGGAAAAAGAAATAAGAACAAAGAGAAGTTAAAGTGTGTAACTCAACTTTAATGAATTTGATGATTTTACTTACTTAGGGTACAAACTTGCTAACATTGAATTTTTACACACACACACACACACACACACCCGCTCCCAGGCAATATGTTTCAAAAATCTATTTTTACATCGCTCGGAGGGTGTTTTTTATTTTGCTAGTTTTCTTAAAGAATATCTATTACAATCTCTTTAAATAACTTGATATTATCATATTACCCCTCCTTATTGTACATATCCTAATCAAATTGGCTATTTATGCCATTCAGTGGGAATCGCTGTGGCACAATGGCTAACGTCCAGGATCACGACATTGTATTAAGCAAGGTCAAACTCCAGTTGGGATATCATGTTCACTTTTGAACTAATACTCTTGGGAAAGGTATGAACCCTCTCATCCTTCGAGCTATTGGTTAAATAGTACCACTACTATTCTTCTGCAACGATAGTTTTGGCATTAAATAGCCCATGAAGATTGATATGCCATTAAAAATTTATTTAACATAGCAATATGAGTGATTTGGAGTGGGCTAGACAGCGAGGGAGTCTATCCTCTTTTCACTAGCGCTAGACCAAAGAGATTATTTTGGCGTCTGACATGGTGCGCCACACCTACCATCAGCTCCTTACTTTACCGGACATATCCCTGTGCTACTCATACGCTGAGTTGGCGAGAGCCGGTATCGAACTAGGAACCTTGCGGTTTCTAGCCGAACGTTCTACCGACTGAGCTAACCCGGCCGATGGCTATTTGTGGCAAGATACCTGTATGTATTTACCTAAATCCTCTGCCATGAGCAGGATGTGACTCAAGGTCAATTTTTAAAAATTTTGCTTAAATTCATATACTCAAAATATAGCCTTCAAAACTGATGAAAAACACGTCAAAACAGGGCATTTTTCACTTTGTTTAGACGCATGTAAAAGAAAACTTAAAAACGCCTGCCGGACCCCTTCAAACTATGAAATTAACATTTCAACTGTTGTTTTCAGTTAGGGGCCATGCCCGTACATATTACCTGATAGTTGGTACGTTGGAAAAGTTTGTGGAAATTTTCGAAATCGGGGTTTGAAGGGCTTTTTTTTACTTCCCAACGCACTATTTTAAAAAAAAACTGTGTAACACTATCGAAAATTAATAAAATAACATTGAATTTGGTATTTTTAGCAAGCCCCTAACGGGTCTAATGATGCCTGATAGTTTTCAACTTTGAAAATTTTGGTTAACTTTAAAAATTTTGCTTAAATTCATTTTTAAGTAAAGTACTGGTGGTTTGCATTCAAATTTTTCCTTCTCTTTGACTGGTTGATTAACCAAAGCTAAAGAACCCAGTCAGAATTCAATTGGTAAATATATCATCATAATCATCATCATATCGCACAAGTAGCACGGATATCCATGACAATCTCTCGCCAAACTTCCCTATCATTCATTGCCCCTGTGAGGTCTTCTGCGCAACAACCAGCATCCTCGCATAGTTGGTCAATGTAGGTCCTTGGTGGGCGCCCACATTAGCATGTCCATGAGCTCGTCCTTGCTTCTCTAGCAGTGTCCTGCATGCCTAGTCTGTATCATTCGGGTGGTTTGTGAGATGGGTGGCAGGTGGCTATACAACTGCTTCCTTGTGGGGTACTGTTTCCACGATTTATTTAAGACTGCACTTAGCATTCTTGTGCAGCTTCCATCTAGCTTATTCTCGAGGCGCTTCGTTAGGGTTCAAGTGGTGCAGCCATATGTAACAAGGCGATATGTGTCGCATAGGTCAACTCAAGTTGTAGTAGTAGTCGTCGTTAGTAGTAGTTCAGAAACAACATACACGCAAGTTGTATAGTCACAAGGGCCTGTGTATTTATTTCTAAGCTCGTGGGTTCTTTTTTCAGAGCGAAGGAAAGACAGAGAGAAAGAGAGAGAGAGAGTACGGTCAAATTATTCTATCTTCTCATATATTATCCTGTTTTGTACTGCTGTCCCAAACCCAATACGGGGACCGGCAGACACGTCTGACTCCTCCTAGGGCCGAAAGGACAAGAGACAGATTTTCTTCTTTCTCCGTTTCTCGTCGCTGCGTCACATCCTTTTCCGGTCAACACCCGGAACTTCCGTTTTTACTTTCAAATCCACTTCCGGGGTCATTCCTCGGTCAAATTACTGGCACCCCGTTGTGTGTTTACTCTTCCAAATTTTTAACCTTTGTTTGTTCTTATTTCTTCTTCTTCTCTTTCTCTAGAAATCCGAATACAGTTTTATTTTTAATCCCCAAATCCCGGTAGACACTAATAATTACGGTACATATACAGCAGTATGCATATAACCACGACCTGGAAGAATTGTCGCTTTAACTTGTCAGTAAATATATAGATACACATATTTTAACCGGGTGTGTCTTAGAATTCAAGATGGTATCAAAACAAACAGAAATAATGCGTACATGATGATATAGAATTTGTAAAAAGTTTTACAAATTGCACTGAGGAATAGAAGAAAAAGAAAAGATATCAAATATTAACAAAAGGTTTTGTTTGAACATCGCAATATGTTGGCAAAGGTTATTGAGTATTTTTATGCGTCACATTATGGTACAAACATTTAATGACAATTAAGTGAAGAAATAAAATGTGTGTATACATATATATATATATATATATATGTGTGTGTGTGTGTGTGTATAAATATATGTATATATATATGTATATATATGCATATATATGTATATATATGTATGTATAAATATATGTATATATATGTATATATATATGTATATAGATATATATATATATATGTATATATATGTATATAAATATATATATATAAATATATGTATATATGTATATATGTATATATATGTATGTATATGTATATGTGTATATATATATATGTATGTATATATAAATGCGTATATATATATATGTATATGTATATATATGTGTGTGTGTGTATAAATATATGTATATATGTATATATATGTATGTATATATGTATGTATAAATATATGTATATATATATGTATGTATATATGTATGTATAAATATATATATATATAAATATATATATATATAAATATGTATATATGTATATATATATGTGTATATATATGTATATATGTATGTATATATATATATGTGTATGTATATGTGTATATATATATGTATGTATATATAAATGCGTATAAATGCGTATATATATGTATGTATATATATGTATATGTATATGTGTGTATATATATATGTATGTATATATAAATGCGTATATATATATATGTATATGTATATGTATATGTGTGTGTGTGTGTGTGTGTAAATATATATATACATAATCTTTTTTAAAAAAAACACTGATAGAAAATGTCTTCTGTAATGTCCCATTTAATTTTGCTATTATGTGGATTATCCTTATGTGGATTTACATAAAAACGCCATTAAAAAGAAAGAGGAAAAATCTTTCTTTTTTATCATATATCAAAAGCAGGACTGTGAACTATTATGTGTGTTACATAATTCGTGGGCAGCCTACAAATTATGTCTATAAACGTAATAAGATTTGAATAACGGTATGGTAAATGGAAAGTTACCATTAACCGTTGTAGAAGTGATTGACAGGCAGTTCAACTTTCGCTGACTTGGGTGACGATTTCTGATTGACTAAAGGAAAAGCATGAGAAGGAACTGAGTTAAGTTAGTTAGATTTTGGCCGTTAGTCGAATGGAGCAGACGCGAGGGTCGTTTGCTCCCATGATGCCATCTTCTCACCTTGTGGTTATAAAACCATTTTGGACTTTTGGTTTGGTTTGGTTTGGTTTGGGTTACGGCATATCAACCTCAGTGGGTCATTTAATGCCGACAAAATTTTGAAATGATTTCATTCTTAATGGACACTAAATTTTTTTATAAACACATTTTTATACGAGCAATAGTGTTGGGACAATCATATAGTTGCTAAGGCTTGACGTGACCAACCGATGGATCGGAGGGAACCTCTCCGACGCCCGTCTACCCCAAATAAGAGCCAAAGTGGATTGTTACTGCTCAACCACATGGCTTCTATCCTTAAGCATCACGGGTCGCCACCCACGGCCAACAGGGGGCCCCATTTGGGTGGGGGTGCCCCACTGCAGAGGTGTAGTCGGTGTATTCTAAAGCCCCGGCCGACAGGGATGGAATTCAGTTTTCCTTCTCCTAGACCGGTTGCCTAACCAAGGTTAAAGAGCACAGTTCATCCTACTATTGAATCATAGCTGAAAGGAGAATAGTTGGACACAAACCTTTCCCAAGGTTATTAGTGTTGTTTGAAATGCTAACAGCTACGTTAAGGCTTTGAACTCGGGGCTTCATGTCCATTTTCTACGACGATAACTATTACATGACGGGCGCCTCTATAGTGTATGTATATACATAAATAATTTTGCATTATTTCTCTGAATTTTTTAGATGAGGCTTGATAATTAGTATCATTTATATTATTCGGGCTATTGTCCTCATCTTCATCATTATCTGTACAACGTTTCGGCCGATGGGCCCTCCGGTCTTCTTCGGGTATTTCTTCTCGGACTCCAATTGAATACATAGCCTAGTGGATAAAGAAGTTAGGTTAAGACAATTCTATATGACAGTTCTAAGTGACAGTTATTTCAAGACTGCAGGTTCAATCCCGGTCAGGAGCAGCAGTAAGATAGAATAATAATTAACACAGCTTAACACCTGTACCCCTATGGTTATCGGAAAGAGAACAGGATACCCTCGTGGACTGAATAAAGGTATTAGGTTCAAAGTTCCGTGATGGCTCCTGAATACGACAAGAAGGTTACCGAGTCCGAGAAGGTTCCCGAGTTTGAGAAGAAATACACGAAGAAGGCCGGAGGGCACATCGGCCGAAACATTGTACAGATAACAATAAAGATGGGGACAATAGTCCAAATCATACAATTTTCTACATCATTAAATCTTTATCTATCTATCTCTGCCTGGCGTCAGGGTATATTCTAAGCTGTGTCGATAGAAATAAGGCTATAAAAGGGTTAAAATAGTTTCAAAATGCTGTATGTATAGTGTGGTCCTATGCCAGTCACGGTACTTTATAAGATGACTTAGTTCGATGACTACCACATGTGTCTCCGGCCAGCTGCTCTTTCGATGCCCTCTGCACCCACGTTGTGTTACTTTGATCCACAGAACTGGGACCGATGCAATTTGATTGAAGCGTCTTTGTGACAGGTTGAGAGATTAGTGGAAATGAGCTTCCGTGGTTGCCAGCAACTCTAAGAATGAGACAGGCAGTGGCGGAGGATCTTAGGTTTGACATGTATATATATACATATTTACCAGTCCTTCTGCAGGAGCAACATGCGACACAAGGTCAATTTCTTAAGCGGGGTTTAACGGGTTTGAATTCAGAGTTTTCCTTCTCCTATACTGGTTACCTAGCCATGGTTAATAGCCCAGTCTGCCCTGCTATTTACCCATAAATGGAGGGAGATTGGTTTCATATCTTTCCCAAGGGTATTAGCGCCATGTGAAATAACAACAGCTTCGTCCAAGATTTGAACTTGGGTCGACGAGACATGTATATATATGTGTGAGCATATATATATATATATATATATATATATGTGTGTGTGTGTGTGTGTCTGTGTGTGTCTGTGTGTTGTGTGTGTGAGTATATATATATATATATATATATATATATATATATATATATATACTTTGTTTACTAAAACAGTTGTCACCAAGTGAATGAAACATCAATTTCTTCTTTGACAAGTGTCAAGCTACAACAGTTTCGAAACGCCCTTCCCGATGGTCGGGAACATTAATGACAAATGGCGACTATTTACTGATCGAATAGTTTTCGACTTCCAGTTAACGAAACCCGATCAATCATTATCTAGAGAGAGAGGGAGAGAGAGAGAGAGGGGGGGGAGAAATCGATAGGTATGAATGAGATAGGTAGATTGATAGATGCTATCGTATTTTGGGTCGAAGAATCTGAAAGCTATTAGGGATATGCAATTAAACTGATATATATATATATATATATATATATATATATATTGTGTGTGTGTGTGTGTGTTTATATATATATATATATAGTGTGTGTGTGTGAGAGAGAGAGAGAGAGAGAGAGAGGGGGAGAAATAGATAGAAATGCATGGAATGGGTAGATTGATAGATACTAAGATATTTTGGGTTGAAGAATCTGAAACCTATTAGGGATATAGAATTAAACTTATATTATTATATCTTATATATATATATATATATATATATATATATATATATATATATATATATATATACCCCTCTGCGCGAGCTGGAAGCAATACAAAGTCAATTTCTTAGGCAGGATTCAACAGGTTTGAATTCAGAGTTTTCCTTCTCTTAGACGGGTTAACTCTCCAAGGTTAAAGAACCTTGTCTTCCTTACTATTTACCCATAGCTAGAGGGAGAATATTTGGATTCATACCTTTCCCAAGAGTATTAGTGCTATGCTAGAGAATATGTGGATTCATACCTTTCCCAAGAGTATTAGTGCTATGCGAAATACAAACAACCTCGTCCAGGATTTGAACTCGGTTCGATATATATATATATATATATATATATATATATATATATATATAGATATGAAAACACCACAAAATGCTGTTAAAGTGAAAGCATTTTATAACATAGCTGATATTGAACAATATTTCGATTTTATGAAAATCATCATCAGAGCTTGTTTATACTTGAATAAAATCGAAATATTGTTCAATATCAGCTATGTTATAAAATGTTTTCACTTTAATAGCATTTTGTGGTGTTTTCATATCTTTTTATATATACTCATACCGTCGGATTCCCTTCCTTTCTTTTAAAAGTTTCTAATTCTGTTTATTTAGTAAACAGATCGAAACACTGCAGCGTAGGCGTAATAAACATCATTCGTTTATGAAACTTGTGTTTTTCAATTTTTACAATATTACAAATATATATATAGAGAGAGAGAGATACAGACAGACAGACAGACAGAGTGAGACAGAGAGAGACAGAGACAGAGACAGAGAGAGAAAGAGAGAGACAGAGAGAGAGAGAGAGAGAGAGTTTATTTGAGGATTGTTTTAAAAATCGTCCCCCATCTTTAAGCTTTGAAGTTTCTAATTCTGTTTATTTTGTAAGAGGCAACCAGTAAAAGCCGCTAGTCCTATCACTGGCCTCCACAGGGTATGGATATAACACGTGAATTATTTCTGACACAACAAAACAGGATTTTTCGATAAGCAATGCAAGCAAAACGTGAGAGGGTTTAACTGAATTTTCCTATGGCTTTTGGAGTCTCTTTACCGAAACTAAAGATATTGACCAATTAGGCATCAACTTTGCTTTGGCTTATTCACAAACGTCATGACGGAACTAAGTAAGTCGATTTGACAGCTCTAACCATAGAAGTGGGCAGCACATCACAAACTATTATCAGATACACCTACGTATTATCTTCCTGTGTTTTCCATGAAGACATCTCACTTTACCCAGCGGTCAGCTTGAAACGTGTCAAATCACGGTTTAAGAAAGCTATAATTATGGCTTTGATCGAGGCTTGCAAGTTTTGACCCGAGTTAATGGTTTTGTGTTTTCGTCACACATTACTTCAGTGATATGGTGTAATTTGAAGATGCTTCAAGTCTTCCATTTTTAATTCCAGATGTTTGGGCATGCAGAGATCGATTTCTGTTAAGGGGTTTGTTTAGTTCGGAGAAGCTGATCATAATTATTTTTCTTACGGGCAAAGATTAGTGTTTTGAGGATTTGTATATATATATCCCCCTAGAGTTGAGCACTCTGGGGGGAGAGGGGATTTCGCTGACGACCGCCAACTAAAGCGTAAACGCAACGCTCTCCTATATACGGGATGGAGCATTCTATGACGGCCTTTACACACAAAGCGATGTGTGTATTAAAACAGTTAAAATCCCCTTCGCATTCTGTAGGTGATTTCAGCCTGGTGATTAATGTGTCTGACTGACACTGAACCGATCGGATTTCAATCACGGCAGTAGGTAGCTTACAAATGTCTAGCCACACTGAAGAGACCACGTGTCTGTGGATGACTATATATATATATATATATATAAGGTGTGTCAAAAAGTATCAAGATTTGTTGCACTTTTTGACACACTTTGTATTCTGAAAAAAATATCGTTCCATTTATTCTTCCTTTCTATCTTGGTAAATACGGCTTTAAACTTGGTTAGGAGGTTGATTTAGAATGTTATCACAATGCAGGTGTAAAGAAAAAAATAATAATACAGTAACAATGATGTTGTGTGTTACAATGTTTTTATAAATACATTGTAACACACAACATCGTTGTTACCGTATTATTATTTTTTTCTTTACACCTGCATTATGATAACCTTCTAAATCAACCTCCTAACCAATATATACACAATGCTTCAAGCAAATTATAAAACTCTCTTGGAAGTGATTGGAAAGTCGAGGGTTACGAGCCAAATTTTCTTACATAATTCATAGATAGTCAATGAATTATGTATGTAACGTAGTAAGAATATTGTTGAATAAGAGTTTGTTAGAGAAAGAAGGAAGTGTACTAATATAAACATATTTACTCAACCACGAACAGACAATGATACAAGGTTAGTTTTACAGGTTTAAAATTTCAGTTTTTCCTTCTCGTTGACCAGTTGCCATGCCAAAGCCAATGAGGCAGTCTACCCTACTATCTACTCATAGTTGGAGGGAAAATACTTAGATTAATGCCTTTTTACTATCTAATATATATATATATATATATATATATATATATATATATATATATATATATATATATATATGTGTGTGTGTGTGTGTGTGTGTGTGTGTGCTTTTAATTTTAGTCAGACCTAATTTTTTGAAAGTTAATTCATTTATGGTTAATTAGGCGGGATTTAACTACTTAAATGTACGCCCAGCGTGTGACTCGAACCCTTTGTGCCGAAACGGCATGCTGGCTTCTTACCATCACGCCAAAGACAAATTGCGATTCCTGTTTGGCGTGATGGTAAGAAGCCAGCGTGCCGTTTCGGCACAAAGGGTTCGAGTCACACGCTGGGCGGTCCTCGTATCTATAGCTCTGCTGAAGAGACCTAATAGGTCGAAATATATATTCAGAGATTGATTTTTCTCGATTTGTTTAAATTTAAGTAGTTAAATCCCGCCTAATTAACCATAAAAGAATTAACTTTCAAAAAATTAGGTCTGACTAAAATTAAAAGCACATATTCTCCCAAATACACTGTCGGCTGAAAATAGCTAAAAGTTGTTTACATATATATATATATATACACACACACAAGGTGTGCCAAAAAGTATCGAGATTTTTTGTACTTTTTGACACACCTTGTATTCTGAAAAAAAAAATAATGTTCCATTCATTCAGTCTTTTCAGAATACAAGTTGTGTCAAAAAATACCAAGTTTAAAAGTGGAAAGAATTAATGGAATGGAAATTTATTTTATATTAGGTCTGAGATCTGTCAGCTGTTCCTTATAAACATTCATCTTAATTCCACAGAATATTTATAATCTTTCCACAGATTATCTAACATTGCCTTAAAAGGAGTTTAGGATGGGGCATTCACTATTGATGATGGTAGTTTCATCAAAAGTTCGATTCTTATTGGGTGCCCCATACTTCTGGCCTTAAGCAACATCTTAGTAAATAATGTGACCCTAAATAGATTAAGGGTTTTTTAATGCACATATAGGAAAGGCATGGGCCGATATAAATAAATTATCGGTCATATGGAAATCCAATCTCACAGACAAATTAAAGAGACAGTTCTTCCAGGCCATTGTCGTGTCAGTGCTGTTCTATGGCTGCACCACCTGGACTCTAACGAAGCGACTAGAGAATAAACTAGATGGGTGCTGCACAAGAATGCTGCGGGTGATCCTGAACAAGACGTGGAAACAGCAGCCCACGAGAAAGCAGCTGTACGGCCACCTGCCACATATCACCCAAACCATCCGAGTAAGACGGACAAGACACGCGGGACACTGCTGGAGAAGTAAGGACGAACTCATAAGCGACGTCCTCCTGTGGAAGCCAGCACATGGGCACGCCAGTGTGGGCCAACCAGCAAAGACGTACATTGACCACCTCTGTGTGGATACAGGATGCTGCATAGAGGACCTCCCGAGAATGATGAGTGATAGGGACGGATGGATGATTTTTATAAATCGAAATATTATTCAATATTAGCTATGAATAAGATATAAAATGTTTTCACTTTAACAGCATATTGTGTGTTTTCATATCCTTTTATCTATCTATCTATCTATCTATCTATCTATCTATATATATATATATATATATATATATATATATATAATATATATATATATATTACTTTAAGGGTAATCATTATGATCACCTATATAGGTGGATACGAAGGAAAAGAGTGAAAAAAAAATTGTTTTATTTGATAAAAACAAGGGCCCTTTCGTCCGGTTGCTCATCAAGGTTTATACAGCCGGAGACGACTAAAAGTCAAATTGTAAATACATATGGGTATATATATGAGGGTTTTTTTTAGGGAAAAGAAGAAAAAAAAATTTACTTTCTTCTTTTAAGTCCCCATTAAGTGACACCAGGCCCCAGACACTCGCCCAATAAAATAAGCGAGTGCCTAGGTCTGATCTGTCTGCACAAGGTAGGACGAAAAAAATTAATAATTACGGCCTCAAGGACCTGTAAATGGTGTTTTGTCCTAGCCCTGTGCAAAATAGAGAATTGGTGATCATTATAACTAGACCGGCAAGCGCTCATGTTGATTAGATGTTCGCAAATCGAAGACTCGCTGCTCTGCGATAACCCGGATGTTATGGGTTTGTGTTCGCGTATTACTCGGGGTATGTGCTGGTTAATTCTGACAGCCAATCTTTGAATCGTACGGCCAATATAAGTGGCTTCACACGCACACGTATATTTATAAACAAGTAAGCTTTGATTGAGTATTGGCAATACGTCCTTACTAGCAGAGCGAAAAGCGGCCCTGGTAGAAAATATTGTTCTAACTTTGGCTGCGGGATAGCAACGGCCCACCGAGAAAGTAATTTTGTCGGCTAAAGTCTGACTAGCCGGTCCAACCCAAGGTAGACGAATATACACTGGGCATTTGGATGGACCAAAAGGTCCATCACGATAGAATTTTGCCACAGTAATTCTAATTATGTCTGTGATGACATCCTCGGGATACCCATTATTTAAAAAAATTTCCGTGATGTTCTTGAGTTCTCCATTGATTTTGTTACCTGAACAAATTTTAAGTGCTCGAAAGGTTAGGCACTTAATCAAATTAATCTTTCTGGCTTTTGGGGCAAATGAATCCCAGCTCAAGTACAGTCCAGTGAACGTCGACTTTCGAAACACGCTGGTCTCAAAAGAAGAAGAACACCTTTCTACAAGAACATCAAGAAAGGCCAGGGCACCATTATTTTCCTCCTCCATAGTAAACGTTAAGGAGGGGTGCAGATTGTTTAAGCTCTGGAACAATTTTAGAGCTTCATCCCGGTTACTGAAACTGTGTCGTCAACATACCGTAAATATATATGCGGTTTGGGGACTTTGTTGAACAACTGCCTCTCAAGAAACCCCACGAATACATTGGCCATAAGAGGGCCTAAAGGACTACCCATACTAACACCGTCTATCTGACGATACATTATGTCGTCAAAACTAAAGGACACGGATTTCGTAGCCAATTCCATCAGTTCCACAAAGGTATTCTCCGGAAACGGGGGAGACTTAACCCCAGGGCGACGGTACAAAAAATCCGCGCAAATGGAAATGGTCTCATCTAGTGTATCAAAGGAGACAAGATATTGCGTGTCACCACTCACAGGCAACTGGCGGATAGTAGAGGCAAAGGAAAAGGAATCAAGAATACAGAATCCTGAATAAAACTGAAGTACAGGATTCAGTAAGATTACCAACCATTTAGCCAAATCTGAATGGCACATAGACAAAATGGGTCTAAAGCACAGGGCTAGGACGAAACACCATTTACAGGTCCTTGAGGCCTAATTATTAATTTTTTTCGTCCTACCTTGTGCAGACAGATCAGACCTAGGCACTCGCTTATTTTATTGGGCGAGTGTCTGGGGCCTGGTGTCACTTAATGGGGACTTAAAAGAAGAAAGTAAATTTTTTTTTCTTCTTTTCCCTAAAAACCCCCCTCATATATATACCCATATGTATTTACAATTTGACTTTTAGTCGTCTCCGGCTGTAGATGAGTTGTTTTTATCAAATAAAACAATTTTTTTTTTCACTCTTTTCCTTCGTATCCACCTATATAGGTGATCATAATGATTACCCTTAAAGTATTATTTAAATTTGCTTGTACCAGAAATTTATTTATATATATATATATATATATATATATATAATATATATATATTAAATACGAACAATTATTTTATAATCCAAATTTAATAGTTATTTCTCCTGAAGAAATATAATGATAAATATAAATTAATAACCGTCGAGGTAACTTTCCACTAGATCCCCTGTTATCTTGAATATAACGAATTCTGATTCAACAATATTCTTACTACGGTACGTACATAATTCATTGACTATCTATGAATTATGTAACATAAATTGGCTCGTAATCCTCGACTTTCCAATGACTTCTAAGGAAATAAACAAGTGTCTTTTGGTAGGAATTACAAGGTTCCTGGTTCGATACCGGCCCCCGCCTACTCAGCGTATGAGTAGCAAAGGGATCTGTGCGGTAAAGTAAGGAGCTGATGGCATGTGTGGCGCCCCACCTCAGATGCTAAAATAATCTCCTTGGTCTAGCGCTAGTGAAAAGGGGCAACCGGTCCAGGAGAAGGAAAACTCTGAATTAAAACCTGTTGCTCCGTGGTGTAATGATTAAAATAATAGGAAATGGACTCGTCGCCCTGAGTTCAAATCCTGGATGTGGTAAGTGCATTTCACTTAGCGCTAATACCCTTGGGAAGGGTATGAATTCTACTCTCCCTCCAGCTATGGGTAAATAGTCAGGCAGACTGGGCTCTTTAACCTTGTTAGGCAATCGGTCTAAGAGAAGGAAAACTCTGAATTCAAACCCGTTAAACTCCGCATAAATTGACCTTGTGTCACATCCTGCTTGTATGGAGGGGTTGGTAAATATATATAATATATATATATATATATATATTTACCAACATCTCCGCACGAGCAGGATGCGACACAATGTCAATTTATGCGGAGTTTAACAGGTTTGAATTCAGAGTTTTCCTTCTTCTAGACCGGTTACCTAACTAAGGTTAAAGAGCCCGGTCTGCCCTGTTATTTACCCATAGATCGAGGGAGAATTTGATTCATACCTTTCTCAAGGGTATTAGCGCTATGTGAAGTTCAAACAGCTTCGTCAAGGAATTGAACTCGAGGCCATTTCCCATGACTCTAACCATTAGACCACGCGCCTCCATTGGTAAATATATATACGATTAGCTTTGAAAATCCGTGATCTGTACTGAAATACTTGCTACGATTGCCGTGGGAAATTTTACAACAGTTTTGACCAGCAAGTGGGGACTGAAGCACAAAAGAATAACAAAAGAAAGATAAAAACCAAAAAAAATGGTAAGTCTGTGGAAGTTAATTAGTTTTGAAGAGAAATATATCAAAAGAACACGTAACTACGCCAACATATTGGAGGGTGGCCAGTGGGCGTCATGTGGGGGGGGGGGACTCCCAGGTGGTCAACAACAATCGAAAATGCTTTGTTCTTTCATGGGGAAAAAAAGTTACACGACATTCAAAATGTCTAATTAGCGTTTTTTTTTTTTGTTTTTTTTGCTTTTTGTTTTTTTTCTTCTTTTTTTCGCAAAATATCTTTTCTTTGAATTCGTTTAATTACTCATAGAATTTTACAAGCCAATCCCCGACATGTTTTTTTATTTTTTCATTTTTTTTACGTTGAACACCGCTTTCCATTATCCCCCCTTTTTTTCAATTCAAATAAGTATAAATGGTACGAATACCAAGTCCAAAAACACCCTGCAAGTGATGAATAGTTATTTACTAAGCTTAGCTTACTTGCAATATATATATATATATATATATATATATACACACACACACTTTGGTGGGGTACCAAGTTATTTGGTAATAGAATGATTCTAAGCTTCTAAGCTGGTCCTTTCTTCCAACTGTATGTTCAGGTTCAGGTCCGGGTTGAGAGCTCAATGTTTAATTTTTATAAACAGAGCAAAGTAATTTGTAAAGAAAAAAGTCTTAAAGTATTTTCAATAAAGAATGTGATCTGATGAAACTCGGAGAGTCTCAGATACCCACGGGTGGAAATGGACCACAATCGCTTAATACCCGACTTTTAAGCCTTTTTTCTTTTCATATATATATATATATATATATATATATATATATATATTGTTACCTTACCTTTCCTTTGGATCACAGCGCCAGTGTGGAGATGGAGGATTTGCTGCATGGGCAACAGCTCATCTTCCATACAAACCCGCCCAGGCTATGTACTTCAAAAAGAAAAAAAACTTTGATACTCCTCCATCGTCTCTTGTAGACGGAAGGTTGCCAATAAATATATATATATATATATATATATATATATATATATATATATATATATACACCAGTTCCACCCCGACACCAAAAAGATGGCCCAAAAATTAGAAAGGATCAACCAAAAACTCGTCCGACAAGAATTGTCTGTACAGTTCAACAAAACTTGTATAAAAGAAAAAATGCTGCCAAAATACACAGGTTTGAATTCAGTTTCCCTTCTCCTTTCTCATAGACTGGTTACCTATCCAAGGTTAAAGAGCCAAGTCTACCCTACTATTTACCCATCGCTGGAAGGATAATATATGGATTTATACCTTTTCCCAAGGGTATTAGCGCTATGTGAAATGCAAACAGATTTGAACTCGGGTCGACGAGTCCATTTCCTACGACTCTACCCATAACACGACGCACCTCCATTAGCTTACTTGCGATATAAGGATTAGATGCACCCAGTGAGAATCAAAATAGTTGTCGTGGTCGCCTAGCCGAGCCTAGCTCTTTTTAACCATCGAATTATGTAAGTCACCCCAAAAGAACTACTACTCTGTCGGTCGGTGTTTTAAAATACACTGACAGCACCTTTGCAAAGGCGTAATACCCGCCCTTCAAATGGGGCCACCAGAGAAAAAATCATAATGACTAAGCAGTCCGTTACTCGGGTACAAAGTGGTCACGTGACTTGTAATACTCCATTTCGGCTAGACAGGCAATCGGAGAAGTCCCATCCAATCAATCGGCTGGTTGTGCCAAGCCCTAGCACCTATATGATTGTCCCGATAGTATTCTTCACGTTGCCCTCATGGCAAACATCTAACCCTTTTTATCATATAGGTGCTGAAAGAGGGTGGCTGAGGGCAGAGTTGGTCAATGTAGGTCCTTGTGGGCGGTCCACATTAGCATGTCCATGTGTTGGCTTCCACAGGACGAGCTCTATGGGGAGCCAACGACCATCTACACTGACAGTAGTAAGATTGGTGTACTTCATCATGTCATCATCTAGTCGCTAACCCTCTCTATCATTGTCACAGAGAGTTCCTCAGCGCAGCATCCAGTATGCTTGCACAGTTGGTCAATGTAGGTCCTGTGTGGGCGGTCCACATTAGCATGTCCATGTGTTGGCAGGAGAACCTCGCTTTTGAGTTTGTCCTTGCTCCTCCAGCAGTGTCCAGCATGCCTTGTCCGTCTCACTCGGATGGTTTGTGAGATAGAGGGCAAATGGTCGTACAGCTGCTTCCTTTTGGGATGCTGTTTCCACGACTTGTTGCTGAAAATTATTTCTACCAATTAATTGATACACATGATGTTAATGAACATCATTTCTATAAATAAATCATATATGAAAAAGAAAAAAAAAACAATATTTGTGTTGTGATGTTAGTTCAACAGTAAAAAAAGAAGTCAAGTCGAGGTAGGGTAAAAAGAGACAAGTGTATTTACAATAAGGTACAAGAACGGCTAGCTTGCCGCTAAACAGTAACAGTACGGTAACAGTACGGTAACAGTACCACCTTTTCCCTCGGTGTCTCACTATTTATAGTGAGAACCGGTGTATATTCTCCACTGTAGGAACGGCCGGTATAACAATTTGGCATTAAATAACCCACAAGTTTTGACTTGCCATTAAACCAACTAACAGAACTAAAAGTATCTTATATTTGGTACAAGGCTGCTACTATTGTAACATAATGGAGAGATATTACTGTAACACTGACGTGTAAAGTAGCATGGAAACGTTTTTAGTAAAAATATGTGTTAGATGAGAATGGAAAAGTTTCAGAATTAATCATCATAATGCCACATAGTGTTGTTTCCATTGTATGAACCGTGAGACGTGGTGAAGTGGGTGAGAGGAGTGAGAGGTCAGAGTCTGAATTAAGTTTGGTAGAATGTGCTGAGAGAGCAAGACATGGGCTTTTGCTCTCGGCAATTGTGACTTTGGGGGAAAATAAATAAAAAATTATTGAGAAAAAAAATTGGCCTTGTGTTATTACTAAAAAATCTAAATGGCACAAGGCAATATGTCCATCCAGCACCGCAAGTTAGTTTCCAGACTCCAAACATCTAGGAACTGCAAGTCAACTGAAACAACAATCCACCAACCAGGATTCGAGTTTCTCTAATGTAGTACCGATCCAGAAAAAAGTATACAACAATTAATTTTAAATCAACATGTCCATCATTCCATTCAGAAATGAACGCCATGACGTAACAAACGTTAAGACGCCATCTCTCCATTCCAAAAGGAATAGCGAA
This sequence comes from Doryteuthis pealeii, assembly GCA_023376005.1. Lineage (NCBI taxonomy): Eukaryota > Metazoa > Mollusca > Cephalopoda > Myopsida > Loliginidae > Doryteuthis > Doryteuthis pealeii. The sequence goes on from CM042182.1 coordinate 17,728,870, forward strand.
ACGTGACACGAAAGACATTTATAAGGGAAAAATCACCTCTACTGTGAATTCTATCACGACAGGGGAAGTTTTAACAAAAAAAAAATTATTTCCTTGCTCAGAAAGAACTGGGATGGCGGGCCGGGTTAGCTCAGTCGGTAGAGCGTTCGGCTAGAAACCACAAGGTTCCTAGTTCGATACCGGTCCCCGCCAACTCAGCGTATGAGTAGCACAGGGATCTGTGCGGTAAAGTAAGGAGCTGATGGTAGGTGTGGCACTCCACCTCAGATGCTAAAACAATCTCCTTGATCTAGCGCTATTGAAAAGGGGATAGACTCCCTCGCTGGCTGGCTGATACCGACTTTAGGCCGCCCCGACGACTTTACTTACTTTTTTACTTTACTTGCTTCCGTAACTCATTTAAATGAGCAAATATTGGATACATTTATTGAGAATGATGCGGAAGCAGAGATTTTTGATGCGGAGGATGAAGAGGGTTTTTTTCATCTTCGCATTATAAATGACCTCGCTGTATGTGAGGGTAAATTTGCAGCTAGGGGAGACGGGAAGATTTTGGCTAGTAGTAAAGTGATTTCTAGCCGGAGTACTCCTAACGTCACTAGTTATAAATCAAAATTTGCTCTGGTTGTTAAGAAAAGCTGTTTAGCATTGAATGGTAAGTTTGCCTGTGCGAAGTGTTTATATACAATTTGTATTAGCCAGGTTGATGAATTAAAGTTCGTCGACCCTGACCACTTGTTGAATAGAAGCAAAGTTCCTTTAGAATTTCCGCTGGGTAAAAGTCCCGTTAGAAATACCCTAAAGAATCTACACATGGATGCTAACAAAAGACCCACTGGTTGTAGTATCGCCCTTAGTGAGGACTGAAATCATTACTCGGTTGTAGTTGATCTTCAAGGCTTGTTAACCGTTGAATATATACAAGGTATGTCAAAAAAATTAGAGATTTTTGTACTGTTTGACACACCTTGTATTCTGAAAATTTTAACGTTCCATTCATTGTTCATTTTTATCTTGGTAAATACACCTTCAAACTCGATACTTTTATGACATACCTTGTATTCTGAAAAAAATTAATGTTCCATTCATTGTTCAATTCTATCTTGGTAAATACAGCTTCAAACTCGGCACTTTTATGACATACCTTGTATTCTGAAAAAAAATAATGTTCCATTCATTGTTCATTTCTATCTTGGTAAATACAGCTTCAAAATTGGCACTTTTATGACACACCTTGTATTCTGAAAAAAATATACGTTCCATTCATTGTTCATTACTATCTTGGTAAATACAGCTTCAAAATTGGCACTTTTATGACACACCTTGTATTCTGAAAAATATATACGTTCCATTCATTGTTCATTACTATCTTGGTAAATACAGCTTCCATCTCGGCACTTTTATGGCACACCTTGTAAAAATTTAACGTTCCATTCATTGTTCAGTTCTATCTTGGTAAATACAGCTTCAAACTCGGCACTTTTATGACACAGCTTGTATTCTGGAAAATAATTTTCCATTCATTGTTCCTTTCTATCTTGATAAATACAACTTCCATCTCGGCACTTTTATGACACACCTTGTAAAAATTTAACGTTCCATTCATTATTCATTTCTGTCTTGGTAAATACAGCTTCAAACTCGGCACTTTTATGACACACCTTGTATTCTGGAAAAGAATTTTCCATTCATTGTTCCTTTCTATCTTGGTAAATACAGCTTCCATCTCGGCACTTTTATGGCACACCTTGTAAAAATTTAACGTTCCGTTCATTGTTCAGTTCTATCTTGGTAAATACAGCTTTAATTTCTATACTTTTATGACACATCTTCTACATTACATTACTCATTTGTGAGGTGTCCAGATAAATAAAGATCAGTTGAAGATACTTGATTCCTATAAATTGATTTTCATTCAATAAATGGATATGCTATGTCACCAATGCATTTTCCTCGTTTTCTTATTGTTTGGTTTGGTTTGGTTTTGTTTTACGGCATATCAACCTCAGTGGGTCATTTAATGCCGATAAAGTTTTGAAATAAATCAATTCTTAATGGATAATACAATTTTTTTATAAATACATTTTTCTATTTAACCCATAGATGGGACCCTAATAGATACTACCACTCCGGGTCAGAGTGGACCAGGGAGCAATGGTGATGAAGGGGTGCTCTACATTTCCCAAACCTCCAGAACTGGAATCTCACCATCAGATAGAGTTTAACTTCATTCCCAGGACATGTAGACCCTCAGTCACCGCCTTCTAGCACCCATATGATAAAAAGGGGTTGGGCTTGCCATAAGGGCAATAGGGTTGGGAAAATTATATAGGTGCTAGGGCTTGACGTGG
>CM042182.1:17736220-17756220 GCA_023376005.1 Doryteuthis pealeii
TACTCTAGGTTATTCTGCTTTATATTATATTCTCTCTACTATGAAACATGACTAAGACTTCACACCTGTCGAGGTTTCGATGCATCAAGCCAAAGGCAAACATCTTTCAAAGTAAGATGGATACGTTCTATGTGTAGGGTTTGCCCTAGAAACCAAAACGTCGAAATTCTTTTGATATATTCAGCCTAGTGAAATAGTTATTATTATTATTTGCTCCTTTTGAGTTTTCTCATCAGCATTAGCTGATGGTCTTTCACTGGAGTCTGAGTGACAACCAGTCTCCTCGGGTCTCCAGGACTCTTCTGGGTATTCTTGCAGATTGCAGCAGTGCAGTGTTCTGAATGGTTTCAATCCTTCCTCTGATATCCAAACTTTCCAAACCCTTTTCTAATCCTTTTGGGACTGTTCCAAGCGCACCAACCACAATTGGTATCACTTTCACTTTCATGTTCCATAACTTTTTCAGTTTTCTGGCAAGGTCCAGATATTTGTCCATTTTTTCATTTTCCTTTAGATCTGCTGGCACTGCAAAATCCACCAGTTGACAAGTTCTTTCTTTCTTGTTTATCAACACTAGGTCTGGTCTTCTTGCTGGGATAAGTATTATTATTATTATTATTATTATTATTATCATTATTAGCAAGAATATGCGCCCTTCTTCTAATGTAAAATTCGTCGTCAGGGCGGCCTAATGTCAGTATCGGCCATGCTGCGAGGGAGTCTATCCCCTTTTCACTAGCGCTAGACCAAGGAGATTGTTTAATGTCTGAGGTGGAGTGCCACACCTACCATCAGCTCCTTACTTTACCGCACAGATCCCTGTGCTACTCATACGCTGAGTTGGCGAGGGCGGATATCAAACTAGGAACCTTGTGGTTTCTAGCCAAACGCTCTACCGACTGAGCTAACCCGGCCAGATTAGAAACACTAGGTAAATTGAATAAGAACGCATATAAAATGATTACACTTATTTCAAATATATTTTAATTGGGGTCAATATAAAAGTCTGGAGTTTGAGTGACAACAAGTCTCCTCAGGGCCCCAGGACACTTCTGAGTATTCTGGCAGATTGCAGCAATGCAGTAGTCTGGATGGTCTCAATTCTTCCTCTGATTTCCAGATTTTCCATTATTATTATTTCCTCCTTTTGAGTTTCACATCAGCATTAGCTGATGATATTTCCCTGGAGTCTATGTGACAGCAAGTCTCCTCAGGTCTCCAGGACTCTTCTGAGTATTCTGGCAGATTGCAGCAGTGCAATATTCTGGATAGTCTCGATTCTCCCTCTGATTTCTAGATTTTTATTATTTCTTCTTTTTGAGTTTTCACATCAGCATGGTGGTCTTTTACTGGAGTCTGGGTGACAGCAAGTTTCCTCAGGTCTCCAGGACTCTTCTGAGTATTTTGGCAGATTGCAGCAGTGCCGCGTTCTGAATGGTATCAATCCTTCCTCTGATTTCCAGACTTTCCAAACCCTTTTCCAATCCTTTTGGGACCGTTCCAAGTGCACCAACTACAATTGGTATCACTTTGACTTTTATATTCCATAACTTTTTCAGTTCTCTGGCAAGGTCCAGGTATTGGTCCATTTTTTCATTTTCCTTTAGTTTCACCCTGTGATCTGCTTGAACTGCAAAATCCACCAGTTGAAAAGTTCTTTCTTTTTTATTAATCAAGACTAGGTCTGGTCTTCTTGCTGGGATAAGGTGATCCGTTTTTATTTCAAAGTGCCAGAGAATTTTATGCGTTTCGTTCTCAAGAACAGATAGTACATGGTTTCCACTCTTCTTCTCCTTCTTCTTCTTTTTCTTCTTCTTCGTTTCCACCCTTCTTCTTCTTCTTCTTCTTCGTTTCCATCCTTCTTCTTCTTCTTCTTCTTCTTCTTCTTCTTCTTCTTCTTCTCTTCTTCTTCTTCTTCTTCGTTTCCACTCTTCTTATTCTTCTTCTTCTTCTTTTCCTCTTCTTCTACTTCTTTTTCTTCTTTTTCTTCTTCTTCTTTTCCACTCTTCTTCTTCTTTTCTTCTTCTTCTTCTTCTTCTTCTTCTTCTTCTTCTTCGTTTCCATTCTTCTTCTTCTTCTTCTTCTTCTTCTTCTTCTTCTTCTTCGTTTCCATTCTTCTTCTTCTTCTTCTTCTTCTTCTTCTTCGTTTCCAGCCTTCTTCTTCTTCTTCTTCTTCTTCGTTTCCATTCTTCTTCTTCTTCTTCTTCTTCTTCTTCTTCTTCTTCTTCTTCTTATCCAACATCCATCACAATAACCATATTCTCGATGAAGCCATTTAGAGATTTTTCACAATCGAAAAGACAGCTTTGTTACCATTTCAGAACTTAAGTCAACGCTGCCCGACGTTGTGATCGTCCGGACGTGGAACCTTTTGCGACACCAAAGTCAAAAGTTACCAGCGTTTCAGTTGACAGCTTCTCCAACGATGGAATCTGTCATCCAAAAGCGTTCGTCACAAAATATAGAAGCGATTTTTTTACACCTCTGATCACATCTACAGCTGAAACCACTCTTGCTAGCCAAATGTTTATAATTACTAAGAATACCACGTGAGGAAACTGGACAATTTCCACCTCAGATGCCTACGCCGCATTCTATGCATATGCTGACAGGACAAAGTGCCCAACTCAGGCGTGCTGGAATGTGCAAACATAAACAGCTTGCCCGCCATTATCTGCGAGGGACGCCTGCGTTGGCTTGGTCATGTCAAGAGGATGGGCAAAGGCCGCATCCCCGAAGACCTACTGTATGGCGAATTAGTAGAAGGCACCGACCGGTAGGGAGACCACGCCTGCGCTTTAAAGATGACTGCAAGAAGGACATGAAGACATACCACATCAACACCAATACATGGGAGGTTTGCGCAGACGACCGTACGGCCTGGCGCCTCCTCGTCAAACAAGGAACGAAAAGGAGTGAAAAAGAGAGGAAAAAAGCCGCCACAGAAAAGAGAGCCAGAAGGAAGGAGAGACAACAGCAACTACCGCAAGCATCACTGTTTGCAGTCACTACACCAGAGATTGGCATTCAAGAATTGGTCAGTTCAGCCACTCACGCAGTTGCAGATAAATGTTAAAATGTGGACACTACGCCATCGTCTTTGGTAAACGGAAGGATACAACGATACAACGATACGGTTGCTGCGACAGATCTATATTTCAATAGATTCAACTTGATGTGATCGTTTGTCGATGGTCTGCCAACACTGTTGTTGTTTTATTAAGATTTAATTATTACAAATTCCATTAATAAAAACAAATTATTTCATGTTTATTTAAGTTTAAAACTTCCAGGTGTGAACTATGTTAACATTAGACGATCACCAAAATTTGAGCTTCCAATTCCAAAAAATTAAAAAATTCATCTAAATCTAAATAGTGTGGTTAACAATGAAGATGAAGACAATAGTCCGAATAATCCAAATAATTCAAAATATCAAGCTGTTGAAACCTTACAAGTGTAGAATAATTATATTAGTTCTAATTACCATTGAATTGGTAAGACAAGACAACAAGCAGTAACTGAATATGAATATCTTGCGAAACCTTACCACCAATTACCATTGAATTGGTAATAGTAACTGAATATGAATATCTTGCGAAACCTTACCAGTGTATAATAATTATATTAGTTCCAATTACCATTGAATTGGTAAGACAAGGCAACAAGTAGTAACTGAATATGAATATCTTGCAAAACCTTACCAGTGTATAATAATTATATTAGTTCCAATTACCATTGAATTGGTAAGACAAGGCAACAAGCAGTAACTGAATATGAATATCTTGCGAAACCTTACCAGTGTATAATAATTATATTAGTTCAATTACCATTGAATTGGTAAGACAAGGCAACAAGCAGTAACTGAATATGAATATCTTGCGAAACCTTACCAGTGTATAATAATTATATTAGTTCCAATTACCATTGAATTGGTAAGACAAGGCAACAAATAGTAACTGAATATGAATATCTTGCGAAACCTTACCAGTGTAGAATAATTATATTAGTTCCAATTACCATTCAATTGGTAAGACAAGGCAACAAGCAGTAACTGAATATGAATATATCTTGCTTCAATACTACTGCAGAGTTTCAGGGTATTTATGAAGCCTCATAACATATGAAACCAAGCTGACAATCAGGACTCAATGAATGGAATCACCCAAATACCTGAATGAACTATTCTTGGTTCTTTAAATACCAACTGCCTTGGGCACTAGTTCAGTTGTGCTTAGACAGTTGCTGTTGTTCAAACCAGACTGACCGATTTCAATATATTGTTTAACACAAAATTTGAAATGGATAAATTACTCTTTTCTAATATTATGTTTTGTTTGTTTGTTTTTTATGGTATATCAACCTCAGTGGGTCATTTAATGCCGACAAAGTTTTGAAATAAATTAATTCTTAATGGATACTCAATTTTTTATAAAAATATTTTTCTATTTAAACCCATAGGTAGGACCCTAACAAGTACTACCACTCCGAGTCAGAGTGGACTAGGAAGCAATGGGGATCAAGGGGTGTTCCACATTCCCCAGACTTCCAGAACTGGAACCTCACCATCAGATAGAGTTTAACGTCATTCCCAGGACATGTAGACCCTCAGCCACCGCCTTCTAGCACCCATATGATAAAAAGGGGTTGGGGTATTTGCAATAGGGTTGGGACAATCCTATAGGTGCTAGGGCTTGACGTGACCAGCCGATTGATCGGAGGGGGCCTCCAAGAAAGGGCCAAAGTGGAGTATTGCATGTCATGAACTGCTCAACCAATTGGGTTCTATCCTTGAGCATCACGGGTCGCTACCCACGGCCAAAGGTGGTCCCATTGAGGGAGTCTTACCCCTCTGCAGAGGTGCAATCGGTGCATTCTAACGCCTCAGCCGATAAGGCAGTTTCTAATTTTAATTTATTCAATTCATTTTGTCGTATATAAGTGTCCGTGTATATGTTTTGAAAATAAGATTGCACTAAAAACTAAAAAAGTGCTCAATACTCTCTGAGTATTTTATCTCAAAACAAATAAAAACTATTCTTCTACTTAAGTCTCTTAATCAGACAACAAAGAAAAACAGAAAGTGAATATTATTCGGTGCAGAAAAAAAACGAATAAGAACGAAATATCTCAAGGATATAGGAGAGAGAGTGGGAGAGTGAGAGAGAGAGAAAGAAAGAGAAAGAGAGAGGGAGAGAGAGTGGTTTTTCTTTATTTTGCTGATCAAGATTCATGATACTTAAGTCGTAGGAAAACTTTACCAGTTTTAACACACACGCATATATATATATATATATATATATATATATATATATATATATATTATATATATAAATATATATTGTTCAACACCAGTGTTTATATATATATATATATATATATATATATATATATATATATCGTCGAACACAAGTATGTATGTATATATGCTGCCAGATTTAACATACATACATACATATATATCGTTTAACACATCGTTTAAGCATGAAACTTGTGTTTATATATATATATATATATATATATATATATATATATATATATGTCTTGTCATGACCAGCCGAGTGATCGGATTGGAACTCTCCGACGCTCGTATAGCCCAAGTAAGGGTCGAAGTGGAGTGTTGAATGTCATAGGACCACTTAGCCACAAAAATCCTGTCCTCTGGCTTTGCTAGTCACCCCACACGGCCAACAGGTAGCCTCGATGTGGTAGGTCTTATCCCTCTGCAGACAATCCCAGCCAACAAGTCTGTTTAATGAGCGAGGCTAATTATATTTAAGATAAAACGAAGTGTTGGTTAAATAATTTAGATGAGTTACAATGTTTATCACTTGAAAAGAATTCGTTTCATTCACGTTGAAACAATTGAACCAAAAACAAAAATAACTTAGAAAAAGAAAAGAAAAAAGATGTCGTTATTTGTTTTCAACACAACAAAAATCTTAAACTGACAAAAGCGAATAATTACAGAGACATTTTAAATGAAGAAAACAAACAATAACAATGAACGACTGATAGAATTGAATGAATTTTTTAATAAGAGGAGAAATTGTGTTGAATAAATAATGTGTTGTTAACAAAATAAGTTCAATCCTTGGGGAAATCTTCATCGAAATAAAAATTATAAATTCAAATCTTCGTAGATTCGTTTAATTCTAGCAAATAAATACTAAATAACTAAATAAATTAAATATTTTTCTTTATTCTACCAAATGTTCACTTAATTGTTCTCAACCTTGTTGTTTCGACTGTCTCGTTTCGATCGTTTCAGTCTTCGGCCTTCTTAGAGCAATCTGAAACTTTAAGATATTTCAATCAATAAATAGGAGTACTATCGTCGTAAGCGAGTTCGAACTCGAGGAAGTCTATCTCGTTTTCACAAGGATATTTCTCTAGCACTAGACCAAGGAGATTGTTTTTGCGTCTGAGGTGGAGCGCCACACCTACTATCAGCTCCTTACTTTACCGCACAAATCTCTGTGCTACTCATACGCTTAATTGACGAGGGCCCTTATCGAACCAGAAGCCTTGTGCTTTCTAGGCGGACCCTCAACTGACTGAGCTAAACCGGCCCTTGTAATTCATGTAATCTCATATAAGTCGACAGAGTGACCTAAAGTTTTTTTTCCAAGTTTAGTCAGCCAGACAGTGAGGGGGTCTATCCCTTTTCACTAGCACTAGACCAAGGAGATTATCTTAGCGTCTGAGATGGAGCGCCACACCTACCATCAGCTCCTTACTTTACCGCAGAGATCCCGGTGCTATTTATACGCTGAGTTTGGCGAGGGTTGGTATCGAACCCGGAACCTTCTGGTTCCTCGTCGAACGCTCTACTGACTGAGCTAAACCAGCCCTTACACAAGTGTAAGTGTTTTGTTACGTAGTCTGAAATCAGTCAAAAATCTGAATGTTTCTTCGACGCCTCTATACAATAGCAAAATCGTTTGGTTTTTTTTTTTAATAAATAATTTAATCAGAAGTTTATGAGTATTTTTCAACACTTACGATAAATTAAAAAAAAGACGAAAGACATTTTTATACTAAAATAGTTTAATTTACAGAATAGAAATGCAATTATGTTTATTTAAATAAAAATACAGTTTTTATTTGCAAAATATTTTTTATGTTTATCTAAATAAAAGGATGCTGTTCAGAAATAGTATCACAAAATTTGTAAAATTTGTTTTTGTCAGATACAATATAAGTTCAAAAAATTATTTGTTCGTTTATTTTCAAATATTTGAAAGCCGAAGTTACTGGTGATGAGTTAAAATATGAACCTTTCATTAAGTTGATGATTTGGGGTGCCTATTGGATACTTGGTCCAGATATTCTATAGAATGCCTAACTATACTGCAAAATACCTACCATTGTATGTCCAGTTGGTTTCTTTGAAGCAAAAGGAAAACTTTTTATTATTGTTACGATTTCATCTTGGTCCTTGCTGTCGTAGAATGATGACCCGAGTAAGTTGCTATTTAAAATAAGTAGCGTGATGATAGATATTAAGCTCAGTTTAACTAACGAATGAAATCGACTTAGTTAAATATAAGGTAATGAGATGATTGAAATTGAAACAGTGGTAATTAACAATGTATTGAGCAAGATAATTTACTAATGAGACTGCAATGAAAAAGTTAAGAATGGAAGGGAGAAAATTATTGAAACTCTTAATAGTTCAGGTTTAAAGCGCGCCAAGGAAACCAGAAGCCGACCCTTTTTTAGAAAATATTTTCTGAGGCAATATCGTTGGGGACAATTTCAATATTATTCGGGAACAAGAATCGTTTTCCGATCTCGACCGGAGGATCCGTGGCTTCGGTCCTGGACCGCGAAAATTAACATCGTTGATCCCAGGGGGCGTTCCCCCAGGCAACACCTGCCCCATCGATTTAAAGGGGCAGGGCTGGGTTTATTCCCCGGTGCCTGAGACGCATCCTTGAGGGGGAATGCTGACGGAATCGACGCATTTTTGCACCCGCCTGCCATGAGCTTCGGTTCGTGGGTGGTCCCACCTTAATAGGACCTTGTGCCTAACCCGTACAACGTGGGGTACGTGGTAAATACAAATATCGTTGGGGAAAAAGAATAGTTTTCTTGTTCCCCAATGATACTTGCATCGTATATATATTTTATATATATTTTATATATATATATATATCAAGAAGAGGGAGATTATCGAACTTTTAATAGTCCAGGCTTACCAAGGGGAACCAGAAGTCGACCGTTTTTAGAACATATTTTCTGGGCAATATCATAGGGGAACAAGAACAGTTTTCCTGTTCCCCAATGACACTTGCATCGGATGTATATACATAAATGTATATGTGAGGTCTCCTAAACGCTGGAGTCGCAGGGAAATTGTTCGTGCGGCTATTGGCAACACTATTGTGTTTGTTTTGCATGCCTGCACCTGTACCTGTCACACCTCGCTGTCTTACTCAATCTAGGCTTGACAGTTGTTTCTGATGGAGCTTCTGATTGACGTTCCCACCAAGTCGGTTGTAGGGTTTTAAAAAGAAAGTGAAACTATGGAAAGTAAAAGTGAAAGTAGTTGATGACCCAGTTGTTTTCATTACTAACAACTGGTGTTCATAGAACAATATGTGACAGTATTGAAATTAATATATATATATATATATATATATATATATATAGAGAAGATATATAGAAATATAGATAATAGAGAGAGAGAGAGAGAGTGAGAGAGGGGATATAGATAGATATAGATATATAATATATATATATATATATATATATATATATATATATATATATATATATATATATATATTTAGAGATAGATAGATAGATAGATAGATAGATATAGATATATAGATATAGATAGATAGATATATATAGATATAGATAGATATGCATAGATAGATATAGATATAGATATATATATATAGATATAGATATAGATAGATATAATATAGATATATAGATAGATAGATAGATAGATAGATATAGATATATAGATAGATAGATATGATAGATATATAGATATAGATAGATAGATAGATAGATAGATAGATAGATAGATAGATAGATAGATAGACATAAATAGTCGGTCGTAGGTTTTTAAAAGTGAAAGTGAAAGTGAAAGTTGTTTCATTACTAACAACTGGTGTTCATAAAACAATACTTAACAGTATTGGAGTTAAATAAGTTAAAGCGAAAGGGAGGGAGGGGGAGAGGGGAGAAAAAATGCAGGAAGAGAAAGAGAGAGGGGGGGAGATTTTGGACTGAAATCTTCCGTGCTCTCCTTCAGGCAGCACAAAACTGTCTTTTAGTTTTGAGGATTTTACATCGACTTCTTCAGTGCGCCTGCCTGCCGAGTTTCTCCAATTAGATCAACTTCACCATCGTTCTATTTTGAGGGGGTGGCGGCGATTTAAACATTTTTGCGTGAGCAGCACCTCCCACCACCACCGCCCACTTCCGCTTTGCATCCAGGGAGTCAATTTTTCTCGAATTTAGAAACACACCATGATTTGCAGAGCGGGAGGAATTAGTTTTCTTGCCCCAAAATGTCACGCCGAGATTTCGAGTTGAAATTTATGTCTTCGAGGTGAATTTGTGGCTGTAACAATTTTGGATTGAGTCTTTTGGTTGTTTTCTGAATTTGTAAAAACCGAAGATGCCATAAACGTTATCCGTCAGACAATTTGAAATGGAAAAAGTAACTCCGAAAAACATACCTTTACATCATAATGTGCTTCTGTTCTACAACTAATATATATATATATATATATATATATATATATATATATATATATAATAAGATTTTTTTTGAAGGCAAAATAATGCAATTTATGTTGAAAAACATATTTATTTAATTTTTTTTCCTTTTTTTCTCTTAATATTTAAAATTAAATAAATATGTTTTTCAACATAAATTGCATTATTTTGCCTTCAAAAAAATATCTTATTATATTTTATGATTAATGCTTCAAACACAAAAAAAAATCTTTATTTCAATATGCCCGAGCGGGGCCTTATTTTTATAGTAAAAAAAAGAAAAGAAATGAAATATATCTTAAATAATTTTCAAAAATTTCCCGCAAAACACAACACGGGATTTAACGGAATTTGACGATCTTTGCCGAACTTTTAAATTCCCATCAGAAGATTCAACGGAATAATACCAACAGTTGATTTTAACAAACACGGATGGGAACTTTTCAATACTCTGAAGATGGACATTTGTCCGAAAATATTAAGAGAAAAAAAAGGAAATAAAAAAATTAAATAAATATGTTTTTCAACATAAATTGCATTGTTTTGCCTTCAAAAAAAATATCTTATTACATTTTATGATTAAGGCTTCAAACACACTATAATGAAAAAAATCTTTATATATATATATATATATATATATGAAATTTTAAAAAAGTGGACACTACGCCATCGTCTTTAGTAGACGGAAGGATGCCAACAACATCAATATATATATATATATATATATACTGTAGTGTGGGATGGTCACTATTTCAGCTTTTGCTGGAATGGTGTACCAAAGGCAGTATTAATTGGTAGAGTGCTCAATATAAAATAGAACTGTTATATAATAATAGATATTATTATATTATATATTATTATATTATTATATTATATATTTATATATTATTATATATATATATATATATTATATATATATTATATTATATATATATATATATATATATATATATATATATATATATATATATATATATATGATGTTGTTGGCATCCTTACGTCTACTAAAGACGATGGCGTAGTGTCCACTTTTTTTAAATTTCATCTGCAACTGCGTGAGTGGCTGAACAGACCAATTTTTGAATGTTTGCAGTGACTGCCAACAGTGATGCTTGCTGGAGTTGATGTTATCTCTCCTTCCTTTTGGCTCTCTTTTCTGCGGCGGTTTCTTTCCTCTCTTTTTCACTCCTTTTCGTTCCTTGTTTGACGAGGAGGCGCCAGGTCGTACGGTCTTCTGCGCAAGCCTCCCATGTGTTAATCAAATTTACAAATGAATCAAATTTCAGCATCAAATATCCCCTAGGGGATTAATATGCCTTTAAACATATGAACTAAACAATAGTAATTCAAATTATCTGCCGAATCATGTCAATTTCATTTTACAAAATTGTCTTTCGTATACCGTTTTATTTCATTCAACATCTTATATATATATATATATATATATATATATATATATATATATAGAGAGAGAGAGAGAGAGAGAGGGGGGGGGGAGACACACACAGACAGACAGACAGAAAATATATATAAAGAGACATACATACATACAGACAGACAGACAGACAGACAGATAGACAGATAGACCAAGAAAGAGAAAGGGGGTGGGATAGGCCTTGTGTTGTAACGGTTACCGTCGTAGGAAATGAACAAGACGAAACGAGTTCTAATCCTAGTCGATGCTTTTTGCATTTCACATAGCGCTAATACCTTTGATAAACTATTCTCCCCCAGCTATGGGTAAATAAAAGGGGTTGTGAGGAGAAGCTAGTGATTGTTTGACACATGCCTTCATCATGTCACACCATTAGCGCGGACATCCATAACGATCTCTCGCCAACCGTCCCTATGACTCATCGCTCTCGGGAGGTCCTCTGCGCAGCATCTAGTATCCGCGTATGTATATGGGGTAAACGGTGCTTGGTTACTGATAGTTTCTTGCCTATGCGTTTATTCAAACCAAAATAGAAACTGTCAGTAACCCAGCGCTGTTGACTATATATATATATATATATATATATATATATATATTATATATAAGGGTGGCTTACCGGTGAATATGGGCACGGTCGTTGGAGGTACACAGGATCCAGGGGTTAAGCCCGTGATAAAACAAATACAAAGTGCTCAATACAAAGTAGAGCAAAATTATTGAAGAAATGGATACAACAGAAACCTACTCGAGTTTCATCGCTAGAATCATCAGGGTTAAATCCACTGAACTAATCGAGCTACCGATTAATTGCAGCTGATTACACGTATGTTCAATGAATAAGGTTTATCGTTACCGCTAACGATAACGGTAACGATAAATCTTATTCATTGAACATACGTGTGATCAGCTGCAATTAATCGGTAGCTCGATTAGTTCAGTGAATTTAACCCTGATGATTCTAGCGATGAAACTCGAGTAGGTTTCTGTTGTATCCATTTCTTCAATATATATATATATATAGGCTAAAATTAAAATGCATGGAATAAGATTCGATAATTATAGAAACAACTTCAAGAAAAAATCTTCTGACGAACAGATCTTTATCTCGCGAATATAAGAATAAATCAAGTAAACAAACAACACATAATTAACCTTCTTTTTCTTTACACTTGCATTGTGATATTTTAAAAAACCAAAAAATATATATTAATATATATATATATTTATATATATATTATATATGTGTGTGTGTGTGTGTGTGTGTGTGTGTGTGTGTGTGTGTGCAATATTGTTAAAATTAAAAAAACACAATTTTCATTAACGAATGATGTTTATTACGCCTACGCTGCAGCGTTTCGGTTTGTTTAGATTGAAACACTGCAGCGTAGGCGTAATAAACATCATTCGTTAATGAAAATTGTGTTTTTTCAATTTTTACATTACATATTGTCGGATTTATATATATTATATATATATATATATATATATATATATATATATATAATGAAAATCCTAAGAACCAGTCATTTTTCACTTATATGGAAGTAAATTAATCTTTTTAGAACTATTTGTATTTTCTATTTCTATATATTGTCGGCTTCGTATGCATATTTTACCCCTTATATGAAAGCGCAAATATTGCTGTGTATGAAATGATATAATTGTTATATATATATATATATATATATATATATATATATATATATATATATATATATATGTGTGTGTGTGTGTGTGTGTGTGTGTGTGTGTGTGTGTGTGTGTAAAAATTGAAAAAAGGTCTAAAACAACCGAAACACTGCAACGTAGGCGTAATAAACATAATTCGTTTATGAAACTTGTTTTTTTTTAATTTTTGCAATATTACATACTGTGGGATTCTCTTCCTTTTTTTCTTCATACAAACACGTACACACACACACACATACACACACACACACACACACACACACACACACACACACATAGCTGTTACTACTTACTATTTTTCTCACGGGAGCTACAAATTCCATTATATCATCTGCTGACATTTTCCTCCATTCGATTTTTCGCCAAACGATTCATTCTTTCTTCTGTCTTAAATATTCCGCCATTTTATTTTGTGATTGTTTGTTTTCCGTTTGGGCGCGTTTTGTCGAAAACAAAGACACGGCGTAATATGTTTGTTTTTGAATCTGGCAACCGGAAAGGTTCTTGACAGAAAGGGTCAAAAAGAGGGCCGAGAATGTTTGAAGAGAGCAGGTCAGCCTACAGGCAAATGAACTCGAATGAAAAGAGACCAGAAGAATCCGACAGGATAACAGGGATAAGAAAAAAATCTCCTTGGAGATAAAGGAATAAGGGACTTTCCAAGAAAACTGGCATGGAAAGAAATTGGGATAGCCAAAAGTGATAAGTAATATTAATCAATTATTATTATTGATAATAATATTAATCAATTATCAGTGCAGTAGTCTGGATGGTCTCAATTCTTCATCTGATTTCTAGATCCTCCAGTCTTTTTCCCAAGTTTTTTCGGGACCGTTCCAAGTCCGCCAACTACAATTGGTATCACTTTCACTCTCAAATTCCACAGCTTTTTCAATTCTCGGACAAGGTCTAGGTATTTATCCATCTTTTCATTTATTATTATTATTATTATTATTATTATTATTATGTTTTCACATCTGCCGTAGCTGGTGGTTCGTTGGAGGCTGAGTGATAGCAAGTCTCCTCAAGTCTTCAGAACTTTTCTGAGTATTCTAGCCGATCCCAACAGTGCTGTAGTTTGGATGGTCTCGATTCTTGCTCTGATTCCCAATTTACCCAAATGTCAGAATTTGAGCCCAATCAGAGAATTAGTTTACAAATTACAGTTATTTAAGTGAGGCTACTGTTGCAAATTTTCAAAACAATGGGAAAGGCATGAATCCAATTCTCCCTCCAGATATGGGCAAATAGCAGGGCAGACTGGGCTCTTTAACCATGGCTAGGTAACCAGTCTAGGAAAAGGAAAATTCTGAATTCAAACCTGTTAATACTCCGCTTAAGAAATTGACCTTGTGTTATATCCTGCTCGTGCGAAGGGGTTGGTAAATATATATACAGGGAATATAGTTAGTCTGTTCTATTTACCCATAGCTGGGTGGGGAGAGTAGTTGGAAGCAGACCTTTCCCAGGGGTATTAGTGCTATGTGTAATGCAAATAGCTTCGTCCAGGATTTGAATATATATACATATACATGTGTGTGTATATATATATATTGAATACATATACATATATGTGTGTGTGCATATATATATGAGGGCTGGGTTAGCTCAGTCGGTAGAGGGTTCAGTTAGAAACCACAAGGTGCCTAGTTCGATACCGGCCCTCGCCAACTCAGCGTATGAGTAGCACAGGGATCTGTGCGGTAAAGTAAGGAGCTGATGGTAGGTGTGTCGCTCCACCTCAGATGCAAAAACCACTAACACTAGTGAAAAGGGGATAGACTCCCTTGCTGGTTGTCTAATACCGACTTTACTTTTTTACTTTATATATACTAGTACAAAATTTTAAAAAACACACTCCGGGCGATGTAAAAATAGATTTGTGAAACATATTGGGTGCGAGTAAAAAAATCAATGTCAGCGAGTTTGTACCCTAAGTAAGTAAAATCATCACATTCATTAAAGGATTAAGAAATAAAACAATTTGAAATGTAAACTTTAAATATGTATTAAAATAAAACAAACTATATATAGATATATAATACCAGTCATGTATTTATTAAAAGTTGTTTTAAAAAAAACAATGAGGACTGTCTAATGCTGCATGTTCAAATTTTGAGTGTATTTATTCTATGTTATGACGATTTTGGGTAATGTGACGTAAGCAGTGACGTAATTTTTGTTACAGACAAAAACCGGAAGCGAATCTCCATTATTAATAGATATATAAATGTGTGTGTGTGTGTGTTTGTGTGAGTGTGTGTCTGTACATATATATTTTCTGCCTGTAAAAAAAATATATGTAAATAGGCATATTTGTATTTCCAAGTATTTTAATTTGTGTATCGATCAACGCGTGTCTTTCGGTCACATTTCACCGGACTAATGCCCCTCTGTGGGGCCGCGTGTGAGGCCATTATGACAGTGGCACGCATGCGTAATGATTCCAATGTTGGTAATGCGCATTTCCCGCCCAAATTGCCTGCTGTTCACGCAAACGTTCGCCAAACCCATTCCGCATCACAAATGAACCCCAATATGGAATCCTATCTCCAACAGCACCTTTCACTGCCAAACTCTTCAGCCAGCTTTTCAACCGAAGATTTTCCCGCCTTCCGCCCCGCCATTCCATTTAATCCAAAAAGGATTTCTTATCTTGACAGTGCACGGCTCCCCTAATCAACACCAACTACAAGACCCCCACCCAACCCTGGGGTCGGTGGGTAATTAAATCAACTACGCTTCACTCTTTGGCGAACACTTATTATTATTGTTCGTATTGCTTTTATTATTCGAACGGGTTTCATTTCTTCTTTTTTCTGTCTTTTTTTTTTCACTTCAAATCTTTCACTTCTTTTTATTCAACTGTTTTTTGTTTTTTTCACTTCTTTTTATCACTTCTTTTTATTCAACTGTTGTTATTAACTCTTTCACTTCTTTTTATTCAACTGTTTTTATCAACTCTTTCACTTCTTTTTATTCAACTGTTTTTATTAGCCCTTTCACTTCTTTTATTCAACTGTTTTCACTTCTTTTTATCACTTCTTTTTATTCAACTGTTTTTATTAACTTCTTTTTTATTCAACTGTTTTTAGACTTCTTTTTATCACTTTTTTATTCAACTGTTTTTATTAACACTTTCACTTCTTTTTATTCAACTGTTTTTCACTTCTTTTTATCACTTCTTTTATTCACTGTTTTTATTAAATCTTTCACTTCTTTTTATTCAACTGTTTTTAGACTTCTTTTATCACTTTTTTTATTCACTGTTTTTACTTTCACTTCTTTTTATTCAACTGTTTTTAGACTTCTTTTTATCACTTTTTTATTCAACTGTTTTATTAACACTTCACTTCTTTTTATTCAACTGTTTTTTCACTTCTTTTTATCACTTCTTTTTATTCAACTGTTTTTATTAAATCTTTCACTTCTTTTTATTCAACTGTTTTAGACTTCTTTTTATCACTTTTTTTATTCAACTGTTTTTATTAACTCTTTCACTTCTTTTTATTCAACTATTTTTTCACTTCTTTTTATCACTTCTTTTTATCACTTCTTTTTATTCAACTATTTTTTTCACTTCTTTTTATCACTTCTTCTTATTCATTTCTTTTTATTCAACTATTTTTTTTCTTTTATTCACTATTTTTTCACTTCTTTTTATTCAACTATTTTTTCACTTTTTTATCAATTCAACTGTTTTGATAAACTCTTTCACTTCTTTTTATTCAACTGTTTTATTAACTCGATTAGTACTCGTCAAAATGACGTACAGATCTTCACTTCTGTCAAGGATAGGTGTGTGGTATCTGTGCACTCTACCAAGTAGCAAAATGTTTATTCAGGCTGTGACAATCTAGCAGTCACCAATGCGAACAGCGCTAGAGAGATTGTTAAGAGATTGTAACGCCACACTGTTAAATCCGCTTAGAATTGGCCTTGTGTCACATCCTGCTCATGTGAAGGGTTAAAAATACATACACTAAAACTGTCATCTGTATGCTGGTGTCGATGAGAAAGACGAAACTATTTCAGCTACAAGGCAAAACAATCTCCCTTATCTAGTGCTAGCAAAAAGGGCATAGACTCCCTCGATATCTGACTGATACCAAGAATATGCCAATCCGCCAACTTATATATATATATATATATATATATATATATATATATATATAAACAACGTTCACAAGAACAAAGTTTATACACAATCAAGTTATATATATATATATATACATACATATATATATATATATATATATATATATATATATGTACGTGGATGGGTTACCGGGTAAGTTGGTATTAGGATTCTAAATTGGACATTTGTTCCAAGAAGTAGAGTTGTTCAGGTCTAATTTGAGAGCTCGATGTACAATATTATTGAACTGAGCAATATAATATAAAAACATTTTTACCGCATATAATCACAAGATAGCTGGTTTCTAAGCCTTTTTCTTTACCATATATATATATATATATTATATATATATATATATATATAGAGAGAGAGAGAGAGAGAGAGAGAGAGAGAAGAGAGATTTTCTCTTCTTATATATCGTTTATTTTGACGGCATTTCTTTATCGGGAATTTGCTGAGATAGCTGTTGTGTATTGAACGATTAATTGTCTAGTGCTAGCGAAAAGGTTATAGACTCCCTCGCTGTCATAAGAATAATAGGTTTGGAATAATCATATAGGTGTTAGGGCTTGACGTGACCAGCCAAAGAATTAGAGAGGGCCTCTCCAACCACCCATTTAACCTAAGTAACGGCCAAAGTGGAATGCCACATGTCATGGACTGCTCAATCACCAGGAATCCATCCTTAAGCATCACAGGTCACTACCCACAGTCAACAGGTGGCTCCATTGGGGTGAAGGGGTCGGTTATTTTCTATAAGTCTAACATAAACAAAGGGAACCACTCTTGACTGATAAATTATTTATTTATTTATTTTCCCATTAAACTAACCCTAAACCCTAACCCTAACCCTAAACACTAACCCTAATCCCGTCTTCTTTTTTCCTAGTAGATAAATAAATAAATAAATAATATATCAGTCAAGTAGTGGTTCCCCTTTGTTTATGTTAGACTAATAGGAAATAACCGTAAGATCTTACCCTTCTGCAGAAGTACAGTCAGCGTATTCTAAAGACCCAGCCAACAGGACTGACAAGTTTTCTTTATACTTTAAAGATGACATTCAGTTTCTGTAGTAAAGATCCCCAGACCAGTTATCTGACTTCTTGCAATCTGTAATTACCAGATAATTGGCTTGCGATACATATGTGTGTGATATATTATATATATATATATATATATATATATATATATATATATATATATTGTGTGTGTGTGTGTGTGTACTGCATATATATGTGTTTATATGTTTGTATTGTATATACATATATATATATATATATATATATATATATTTGTGAATAAAAAAGGCCTTAAATACCATGGGTATCGTGATTATGGACCATTTCCACTCGTGGGTATCTGGGGCCCACCAAGCTTCGTAAGACCACGTTTTTTATTTTATCCAGACTGGCAAATGGCCAAATTCAGTTTACATGTATACATTTCTCCCCGCCCCCCAGGGGCGATATTTGTGTATTTTTTCTTTCAAGCGTCTTTTTAATTATTGGAATTTTTTTTTTTAATGTCATTCCGACTTCTTCCTTTAGTAGTTCCAATGCCTGTCTGTTATTGTCTAGTGTTAATTTTATATATATATATATATATATATATATATATATATATATATATATATGTATATATATATATTTACCACCAATCCATCCGTACGAGCAGGATGTGACACCAGGTCAATCTATTAAGCGGAGTTTAACATGTGTGAATTCAGAGTTTTTCTTCTCTTAGACTGATTACCTAGTCAAGATTCAAGAGCCTAGTCTGCTCTACCATTTACCATAGCTGGAGAGAGAGAGAGAGAGAGAGAGAGAGAGAGAGAGAGAGAGAGAGAGAGAGAGAGAGAGAGAGAGAGTTGTTGAATTTATACCTTTCCAAAGGGTATTAGTGGTATGTGCAAACAGCCTCGTTCAAGATTTGAACTCAGGTCGGCAAGTCTATTTCCTACGATTATATATATATATATCTTTCCAATTTTCAGGTTGAGCACTCTGTGTAGAAGGGACTAATTGCGAAAATTCACCGCTTCGGCGAAATGCTAGTCCCACTTGTTTACAAGTTAGAGACCTCTGGTGAGTTTATTTCCGGTTTAGGAAATATAGCGATTATTCTGCCTTCTATTCTAGGCAGCTGCTTGTGGACCCATCGGTAAGAGACTTGACGAGCGAAAGTTCGTTCGGGTCTCGATCCCGACCAGAGGTAGCTGCTGAAAAATAAGTCTAGCTGTACTGATGAGGGGTGAAACCCCGAAACGCGCGTCTGCAGATTACTTTATATATATATATATATATTGGAGTTAATATGGTTGGTATAATTACAAGCCAACAGTGCTCAATATCATTGATATAGCGTTTATATTTGAGTGAATGTAGCGTGTACATGGAGTTACCTGGTTGCTGACAGTTTCTCGCACATGAGATCTTTAGACTACGTGTATATATACATATATATATATCGTACACCCATCCCGCACACATATACACGCACATAGACACACACACATATATATATATATATATTATATATATATATATATATATGTGTGTGTGTGTGTGTGTGTGTGTGGATTTCATAGAAGTTTGTCCATTTTGTAGGAGTGACATTTTCTTTCATTTTATCTCAAAGTATGTACTTACACAATCCTTCACCCATGGACAAGATGTGACACAAGGTCAATTTTTAAACAAAGTAAACCTGTAAGTCGTGTATGGCTGACCATATATGGAATGAAAAGGGAAACCATCTGCCCTTATGGGATGAAGTTAGGATAATAGATAGGGAAGAACATTGGAAGAGAAGACGCCTCAAAGAATCAGCTCATATGATAGGCTGTAGTGGGTTGTTAAGTAGATAAATCATAGAAATGAACACAATATGGGAACCTATAATTAAAAAGGTTAGATTAGATTAGATAAAAAAAAACACCCAATAACTTGGTAAAAAATCATACATAAGTGAATAGGTAGATATTCTAGCCAA
>CM042182.1:17763720-17776220 GCA_023376005.1 Doryteuthis pealeii
TTAGACCACGCGCCTCATACCTTCATATATGGCTGTAGATTCTTGTAACATTGTATTGTTCTTGTAAATCGGTCACATTTGAAGCCATTCATCATTCATCATCATTGGCAATTCAGTCTCGAAAGACTATGATAAAAGTTTTTGTGTGCCCCTGAAGTTGCAGCGCCTCCTGTGACTATGAAGTCCTATATTTGAGAAACATTCTCGACCACAGATTTTGCATTTGTAGGTTGTCCCTGTAGATGATGATGTTCCGGTGCTTTGTTTCCGTTGCTTTCTTATGGACCTCTTAGCTTCATTATGTTGTATCAGGGTGACTTCTGACATGTACAGTCCTCTATGGAGATTCTGCCGCCACCGAGGGCGGTCTTGAGCCAAATTTTCCTAGCTGGAAGGGACAATGCCAAAGCACCTGAGATCATTTTTGCAGACATCCTTGAATTTCTTCTCCTTTAAAAAAAATCTATTTGTTCATTATTACTGTTGTTATAGTTGAATTGTTTTATTATTGTTATTATTATCTATTACATTTGGAGTAAAGTTGTTCAAATTGATACACTCGTCACACATTTACTTGAAACTGATCACAACTTTAATTTAGATTGTTAGATTTGTTTAAAAATATTTATTAGAACTAGAAGTGGCCACCCAGCGTCTATTGAGAGAAACGGTGACTATGTGGAGGAGTAGGGATGTGATCCACAGAGGACCAGATTCATTTTGATGTATGGTACAAGTTCCTGTGTTTGTAAGTATACCTGTCCTAAACAAAATGGCATTATTTTTTTACTCACCTATGTGGAGAAGTAGGGATGTGATCCACCGAGGACCAGCCTCCTTTTGATGTATGATACATGTTCCTGTGCTGGTAATTATACCTGTCCTAAACAAAATGACATTACTTTTTGACTCGCCTATGTGGAGAAGTAGGGATGTGATTCACAGAGGACCATATTCATTTTGATGTATGATACATGTTCCTGTGCTGGTAATTATACCTGTTCTAAACAAAATTGCATTACTTTTTGACTCACCTAAGTGGAGAAGCAGAGATGTGATCCACAAAGGACCAGATTTTGATGTATGATACAAGTTCCTGTGTTGGTAAGTATACCTGTACTAAACAAAATGGCATTACTTTTTGACTCACCTATGTGGAGAAGTAGGAATGTGATCCACAGAGGACTACCTTCATTTTGATGTATGATACATGTTGTTATTAAAGTTTAAGGGTGATTATTCGTAAGCAGTACTTACCTATATTATATACGGGCTGCAATTAAAACCAGCAAAATAAAAAAAAACCCTCCGGGCGATGTAAAAATACATTTTTGAAAGATATTGCTTGAGGAGGTATAAGTTAAAAATTACATGTCGGAGAGTTTGAACCATAAATCATGAAATCATCAAATTTATTAAAGGAGTAAAAAAAATTAAAACAATTTGAAATCGAAACTAAGTTCTATTAACTTTGAATATCTATTAAAATAAAACAAACTATATATAAATATATGATACTGGGGATGTATCTATTAAAACTTTTTTTAAAACATTGAGGACTGTCTAATGTTGCATGTTCAAATTTTGAGTGTATTTATTCTATGTTATGACGATTTTGGGTAATGTGACGTAAGCAGTGACATAATTTTTGTTACAGACAAAAACCGGAAGCGAATCTCCATTATTAATAGATATCTGTGATGAGATGAGTTTAGCAAAGTTTATGACGTCATTTAAATTTAAGTATTCATAAATTACCAACCATATTTCAGAATATCTTAATATACGAAATGGTCTCCTTAAAGAAAGAAGAAATTGATTAATATCAAAGTTGTTTTTTTTTTTTTTTGTTTTTTGTTTTGTTTTTTGTTTTTTTGCCTATGCTTAGTGATTTCGGGACGTGTGCAAAACGACCAGCCTGCTAAAAAGATAGTGTAAATTAGGGCAGGGTTATATATGACTGTAGATTCAAACAACTAGTGACAAAACAAAACTCACGATAAAGTCATGCTGAAAATATTGGTTTCTGCTAGATCACCAAATTTAAGCAGCTATGACCCCAATTCATTTGTTGATATCAACTAATTTTTAACGAAAGAGGAAAATGTAGGAGTTATTTTTTTAGTTAACATAAATGGTGTTGTTAAAAAGAAAAAGAAAAAGATCATTCTTTTTTATTCTGATTTTACTTATTGTGTTTATAGATAGAAGAAAAGGTTGCAGCAGTGACCTAAAAGTTGATATGGCTGTCAAATCAATGATGTTTTGGGGGTTGACAGTTAGCACCCGCTGACCTTGTTACGATGACAAAAATAGTTACAATTTTTCTATAAAACACTCGCTCTGAATTGTAAACTTTTATTCAGAGGCTGCTTCGCCAAAAACGAAGTTTGTCACTGGGCCACGGTGAATTCAGGATTGTTGAAATAAGAAAATTGCCTCTAGGAGAAATAGACTTTGCCGCTAAGAATAATTCCATAAAGAACTAAGTCCACATAAAACAAAACGCCTTACAAAGCTCCTCATTGTGTCTTTTCTCTCCGACCTAGTGTGCAAAACGTACTCATTCATTATATATGAATAAAACCGTTGTTATTGTTAACGGTGAGATCTTATTTCCATTAATTTCTCAACCCGTCACAAAGACGCTCCAATCAAGTTGCATCGATCTCAGTTCTGCGCGCCAAAGGAACATAGTGTGGGTGCAGAAGACATTGAAAGAGCAGATGGCCAGAGACACCCGGAAACCTTTTTTTTTTAACTCGGGAACCTTCTTGTCGTAATCGGGAACCTTTTTGTCGTAATTGGGAGCCATCACGGAACTTTATTCAATCCACGGGAGCACCCTGTTCTCATTCTGCTAACCATAGCTGGGGTACAAGTGTTAAGCTGTGTTAATTATTATTCTATGTTACTGTCGCCCTTGACCAGGATTGAACCTGCAGCCGAGCGATAACTATCACTTAGAACTGTCTTAACCCAACGCCTTTATCCACTGTGCAATGTGTCCAATTGGACCAAAGAAGGTTACCGAATTCGAGAAGTCATGAAGAAGACCGGAGGGCACATCGCCCGAAACCTTGTTCAAATAACAATAAAGACGAGGACAATAGACCAAATAATCCAAATAATACTAATTATCAAGCCCCATCTCAGAAATTTTATTTTGCGACTTAATTTATTTATTTTGAGAGCCATAGTTTGAAAACCCCTGGTCTAGAGGATTTAGAAAGTATGATGGCTGATAGGGACGGATTGCAAGCCAGAGTTAATGGAATCCGCGCGGCCGACAAGCCCTGAAGAGAAGAAGAAGAAGAAGAAGAAGAAGAAGAAGAAGAAGAAGAAGAAGAAGAAGAAGAAGAAGAAGAATTAAGTTTATTGTTGAAATATAACATTTTCTTTTAGAAATGTTAAAAATCTCAGTCGTAATCGGGAGCCAACACAAATAACATGTACAAATAACAATGAAGATGAGGACAATAGTCGGAATAATACAAATAATATTAATTATCCAGCCTCATCTCAAAATTTCAAAGAAATAGTGTAGATAACATTACAGATGAGGACAATAGCCCGAATAATACAAATAATACTAATTATCAAGCCTCATCTCAAAAATTCAGAAAAATAATGTAGATAACAATAAAGATGAGGACAATAGTCCAAATAATCCAAATAATATTAATTATCAAGCCTCCTCTAAAAAAACAGAGAAATAGTGTAGATAAAAATAAAGATGAGGACAATAGTCCAAATAATACAAATAATAATAATTATCAAGCCTCATCTCAAAAATTCAGAGAAATAGTGTAGATAACAATAAAGATGAGGACAATAGTCCAAATAATCCAAATAATAATAATTATCAAGCCTCATCTCAAAAATTCAGAGAAATAGTGTAAATAACAATAAAGATGGGGACAATAGTCCAAATAATACAAATAATACTAATTATCAAGCCTCATATCAAAAATTCAGAAAATATAAAATTAATTTTGTGAAAACCACCCCCATATTCATTGTCCTACCTTCAAATACGACTTGCTCTGAGAGTTTACTGTCTCATAAAACTCATTTACCATTAAAACAATTTACTTTTATTCCTACCAATTCAGCCCCAATGGCGGGAGACTGTATCGTAATTCGCAGAAACACACGAAAAATCACGACATTTCTCTCATTGTAACCGAGGAACTTTGACCTGGAATAAATCTTGGTGTTTTCAGACATGCGCAGTGTGGACATACTAACTAAGCCAATGGAGTCTGGGATATGTTTAACTGCTGCCATTTTGCCTCGTCTGATGCGCTAATAAAATTAATAAAATTCCCATGGTTTTTGCTCGAGTGAATATTGCATTTGGATCCTCTGAACAACTAGAAGAAATACAAATTGTATTTACAAGTTGGAACTAAAAATGGCTGACTTTATATTGATTATCTTACTAGCGCCGGCTACCCGGCGTCGGCTGGGTAGAGGAGTATTTTTTTAAGTTAGTCCCGCAGATCCATTATTACTGAATCGTGTGTTGAATCCTCGTGGGATGCCCCATTTAATCCCTATGTAAAAAATAGACCTTGCATTGATCCAGCTACTCTGAAAAGAAATGTTAATGTCTACTATCTAAAATATTAAATGAAAAAAATTCCATGATGTTATCATTTAAATTTTATTTTTTAATTATCTTCACGAATATAAATCAAATCTCTATTATTTTTATTCAAAAACCAAGCCCTGGTGATATTTAATGTGTATATATTTACTTTGTTGTTGTTTTATTTTCGAAGTGTTCTCCGGACATACATATACACACAACTGCCCTTTATATATGTATAGATTACCTTCGGACATACATACACACAACTGCCCTTTATATATGTATAGATTGCATTCGGACATATATACACGCAACTGACCGTTATATATGTATCGATGTGCTTTTGTGGTAGATATAAACTTAAGAGTGAACTACCTGGTAGGTTAAATCGAACTTAACGGACCTAAATTCCACCATTGTATGTCACCCCCACTGAAAGAAAAAATATACCAAAAATCAGGGAATTAACGGAATTTAATAAAATTTTCAGTGTTGATATATTAATGAATAAAATATATAATGCACCAGTTATTTTATTTGAAAAATTGTACATTTTTTCATGTCAGTTAACTTTGAACTACGTATATTTGAGAATCTGTGTTACGCCCCAAAGCTCTATCCCCACAATATGTACCAATAGTGATAAAAACCAAACACCCAGTCTACATCATGGTGTTTGCTGTGGTCACTAGCAATGGTGATGTAATGCCTCCATTCATCTTCCCACATGACCTCAGACTCAACACTGAGGTCTACATCAATTGCCTAAAGGAGGTAGTACTGCCCTGGATCAACAGGGTGGCTTCTCCCTTTACTTTCTTTTCTCTTCTTTCTCCTCCTCCTCCTCCTCCTCCCTCTACATTATCCTATTTTCTCCCTCTGCATTCTCTAGTTTTACCTTTCTCTCTTCTACATTTCTTTCTGAATATCAATATAAATTTTCTATTATCATCATAAAAAAACGGACGTATCAAATTAATTCCATTTAACATTTTTCCCGCCTTCAGATTTTAATATCTTTGCTCATTTTATTTTTATTCCTCTACAATTGTTTCCATTGTTTTATTTTGGTTTATTTGTGTTTTTATTTTATTTTTGTTTATTATTTCCGTTTTTTTTTTTTTTTTTATTTTGTTTGTTTTTTTTTTTTCTGTTTTCTTACTCTCCCCAAATTTCTGTAATTTCCTTTCTTTTCTTAAACTCATTTTTCCCGGGGTTTTTTTCATTGTTTTGTTTTGGTTTATTTGTGTTTTTGTTTTATTTTTGTTTGTTGTTTTGTCTTTTTTTTTTTGTTGGTTTTCGTTTTTGTTTTGTTGGGTTTTTTTTCTTACTCTCCCCAAATTTCTGCAATTTCTTTTCTTGAACTTATTTTTTCCCGCTTTTTTATTATCGTATTGTTTCTTTTTGTTTGTTGTTTTGTCTTTTTTGTTCCGTTTTTGTTTTCTGTTTTTTGTTTGTTTTGTTTTTTTTTTTTGTTTTTTGGGTTTTGTTGTTGTTTTTTGTTTTTTACTCTGACTCTTCCCAAATTTTTGTAATTTCTTTTCTTTTCCTTTTAAACTCATTTTTATCCGCTTCTTTGTTTTCTCATACAGTCTTTTTTATCATTTAAATCGACATTTTGAATTGATTTACACTATATTACAAAATCAACCAACATTTTTTCATGATTCACTTTAAGGAAGATGATAATCAGATGAGCAATTTCATGACAAGTATTTTTGGTTGATTTTTTTTTTTTTTTTTTGTTTTTTTTTGTGAAACAATCTTTTATACAAATTCGTCAAAATCACTTTACTCACGAATATCCATTTTAACCTTGGGATGAGGAACCATGGTGTCGGGTCTCATCATCTATTTTGAAACTGAATTTTTCTTGAGGGGGGGGGTATTTTCCTTAATATGAAAGTTGATTGCGTGATTTCACTCATGTGAAGAAGAAGAAAATTATGTAAAAATAATAACTCCAATTATAAAAACAAAAAAATAAAGATCGAGACGAACGGATTTGGAAAGAAATATATAAAACAATAAAGCTCACATGACTTTCGGAAACATTTATTCACGCTCAGAGTTGCCGAGGCATGGAATAAGCTGCCTGTGTCCGTTGTGGGCTGCCGAAACACTGCATCTTTCAAAGCCTCCATGCTTCCTGTAATCCACGAACACCATACTCGATACCCCCACGCGAACATTATTACTGTACGCTATTCATGTTCCTGACACTAATACATTATTCTGTGTACTAGACATGAGACTTTGATGAGTTGTGGTGCAACTGAGCACTGTACACATACATTTATATATATTACTGTACGCTATTCATGTTCCTGACACTAATACATTATTCTATGTACTAGACATGAGACTTTGATGAGTGTGACACTGATGGTACGCTATTCATGTTCCTGACACTAATACATTATTCTGTGTACTAGACATGAGACTTTGATGAGTTGTGGTGCACCTGAGCACTGTACACATACATTTATATATTATTACTGTACGCTATTCATGTTCCTGACACTAATACATTATTCTGTGTACTAGACATGAGACTTTGATGACACCTGAGCACTGTGTACGCTATTCATGTTCCTGACACTAATACATTATTCTGTGTACTAGACATGAGACTTTGATGAGTTGCGATGCACATGAGCACTGTACACATACATGTATATTATTACTGTATGCTATTCATGTTACCTTGAGACTTTGTGAGCACTGTACATGACTTGAGACTTCACCTGAGCACTGTACATATACATCTATATCATGTTCCTGAACTATGAGACTCTTGTGGGTGTATGATCACGGGAGACTTCATGTACACAATAAATTCCATTATTAAAAACAGATTTTTATTGATAGAAAAATGTGAAAAAATATATCGAAAGAAAAATCAAAAGTGATTAATAATATAAATAATAAACTATTACGAGACTTTGCCGAAAATTTCCCGGGTTTGATTTCTTTGTTTAATGTGAACGTAATAGCACTAAGGAGTTCGGACTGGCTAACTACGACGTTGCATTATGACACGGGTTTATTTTTATCATAGCGGTGCTAGAAGGTGGTGGCTGATGGTCTTCATGTCCTGTGTATGACATTAAACTCTAACTGATGGTGAGGTTCCAGTTCTGGATGTCTGGGGAATGTGGAGCACTCCTCCATTACAATTGCTCCCAGGTCCATTTTGACCCGAGTGGTGGTACCCGTTAGGGTCCCATCGGTGGGTTAAATAGAAAAAATGTATTTATAAAAAAAGTAGTATCCATTAAGAATGAATTTATCGGGATTAATTGACCCACAGAGGTTGATATGCCGTAAACCAAACTAGATAATTTCCAGAAAGTTTCAAGAATGTTACCAGATAATTGTTTACAAAAAAAAATGAGTTTGAGGCTTACCATAAGGGCAATCATATAGGTGCTAGGGCTTGATGTGACCAGGGCTTGATTGGAGGGGGTCTCTTTGCCCGTCTTGCCCGAGTAAGGGCCAAAGTGGAGTGTTGCATGTCATGGACTGCTCAGTCACCTGGATTCTATCCTTAAGCATCACAGGTCACCAACCATGGCCAACAGGTGGCCCTATTGGGGGGAGTCTTACCCCTCTGCTTACCCAGGTACAATCGATGTATTCTAACACCCCAGCCGACAGGGTGGGTCAATTTTTGTTTTGACATAATTGGTCCTTATGGTATTATTTTGTGTTGCTATTAAAAGAGATTTCGTTTCTCTTTTGAGGTTTCCCCACCTTAGCCCTGTCCAGTTCATCCAGTGAACAATTTTCTTAATTTGTCGCTTGAAGTATCTAGCGTAGAAATAAACACAAATGGGAACCTATAATTAAAAAGGCTAGATTAGATTTTTTTTAAAAACCCAATATTAGTAGCTAAAAAATCATACATAAGTGAATAGGTAGATATTCTAGGCAAAACAAGACATTCGGTTTATAAGTTCCCAAAATTCACACTGGATTGTCCAATTGAACACATAGCCAGTGGATAAAGGAGTTAGGTTTAAGACAGTTCTAAGTAACAGTAATCTCTAGATCGCAGGTTCAATCCTGGTCAGGGGCAGCAGTAACATGAATAATAATTAACACAAGCTATGTTTAGCAGAATGAGAACAGGATACCTCCGTGGACTGAATAAAGGGTTAGGTTCAAAGTTCCGTGATGGCCCCCGAAAGAGAGATTGAAAGAGAGAGGGGGAAAGAGATAAAGAGATTGAAAAAAGAGAGAGATTGAAAGAGGGAGAGAAAATGGAAATAGTTAAAGAGAGAGAGAGGGGGAAAGAGATAAAGAGATTGAAAGAAAGAGAGAGAGATTGAAAGAGGGAGAGAAAAATGGAAATAGTTAAAGAGAGAGGGGGTGAAGGAGAGAAAGGGAGAAATAGGGAAAAGAGAACAAGAAAGCAAGACAGAAAGAGACCGAAAGAGAAAAAGAACAAGAGAAAGAGAAAGATATAGAGAGATTGAAATATACTTTTAACTACAAGTATTATCAGAGTAGCTGAAAAAAATGTCTTCTCTTTATTCATTGAAAGTAGGAGAGACATTTTCTCTGAAGACGCTGTTTAATACTTTTCTTGTTTTGGGTTGTTATTTTTTTGTTCTTTTGTTTGTTTTTTGGGTTTTTTTGTTTTTGTTTTTTTTTCTTTTTCATCCTTATTGTCACAATTGTTATTGACAAGGGCATTGTTTGTTCGAAGTGGTCGTTTTATTTTATTTATTTGTTTAATTTTTTTTTTATTTATTTGTTTTGACCGGATTTATTGGTTTATTTCGTTAAATAAGAAATCTTTCTTTGTTTTTTTTAAAGCGGGGAATGGCTGTATACTACTTTGCGTCTTGTTTGCACTTACCATAATATCACTCTCCTGTGGCAAGGTTAATGTTAATTTAACATCTTTTCGAAAACAATCTTACTTTTTTTTTGTCAAGAGATGAAATAAAAGTTTTTAAAAAGTCCCCATGGTGTAGTGGCCAACGTACCGGGCTGTGACATCGTTGTAAGTGAGTTCAAATTCAATTTCAACTAAATTACGTAATTAGTTTCAATTAATTAAACTAGTCTAAGAGAAGGAAAACTCTGAATTCGAACGAGTTGTACTCCGCTTAAAAATTTAACTTTTGTTACATCCTGGCCATGGCGGATGGGTTAGGTAAATACATACTCATAGAGATACATTCGCATAAACATACATACATGTTAAGGCATCCCATCGTAGATTATTGCGAGCAAGCTAGTTTTGATTACTACTGAATAATGTGTCTTCGCTGGATGCCTCATAATTGCGACCTTGTGTCACATCCTTACTGTGGTGAATGGAAGGGCTAAATACCTATATACACTACACCTATATGTATATACCGTCACACTGATACGCTCGCATGCACAGGCATATACATTAATGCACCAACATTTGAGCACCAATAAACATGTGCTTATATTTTGGTGTACATTTTAAAAAAATACGCGCTGAATAATTGATTTTATAACTATTACGTTCACTTTCGGACTAATGCCCTTCAGAAAGGTATGAATCCCTTTGTTACATTAAGGAAATTTCCCCACACGAAAATTCCACCCCACAAAAATTCGACAACACAAAAGTAGAATCAGTGAAAAAGGCATGAAATTTAAAAGACATAAAACTAAACAATTGGTATGGTATCGTAAGAAAATTCAAATTTTCCAAAATGCCAGGAGTTTATTCAGCGTGTCCTTTCTTGGTTTGTTTATTTGTTGTTTAGTTGATTCTTTTATTTATTTATTTTTATTTTATCACTGGTCACAACAAATCTCTTTGAGAAGCCCCAATGTTAATTATAAGAAACTTATTCAACTTTTCATTCTAAGCCAGAAAATGTCTTTGCAATTTAACTGTAATGTTTGCTATGTTTAGCAATAAACAAGGGGATCAAAGTTTACGTACCGGACATGGAGGACGAAAAGAAGGTTCCGTTAATGAAAAATTGTCATATTGTGAAAAGTACCTGGTACTTAAGCATAACATTTATTTTTAGATGTAGATATAATATACATAATTCATTTATATATCTTGACAATAAATCAAAATGATTTATGATAAATTATTTCAATTTCTTTAAATGCATGACACGATGTTATTGTTTCTATTAATTAACTTAACTTATCAAGTCATTGTATAATCTAATAAGAATATACTTATTATATATCTTATTATAATGGAGATTGTGTGCTTTTCTGTCTGTAACCGAAACTAAATCACTACTCAAGTCACAATTCCCTTTGTTATTGACGTCACATTGACCATGGATATGTTTTTATTTAAACCTCAATTATTGATAAAATTGTTTTACATTATTAATACTGTTAACCATATCTACATACTAATAGCATGCAATTGATATTTATATGTACAACAAAATAGCGGTTTACAGTGTGAACGGGAAGGCTAATTTGCATATTGATATTAAAAATGTGATTTTAATAAATATGTGCTTAGTATTATTGATTTCTAACTGTTTGGTTTTATTATAATGAATATAAGCAAACATTTCTTCAATGAATCTTAAATGAAATCCGTTAACAAGAAGAAATAACTGTCATTTTATTCTTTACTTCCTATTTCAACTAAATAGTTAAATTAAGAAAGTTTAGCAATGAAAGATGGAAGTGATGGGAGAGTAAGTTTCAGTTGTTCGATTTTTCTATTAAACCCCCTCTATTTCAAATCTTTTTATCTGCATTCTTATTTAGTTTCATTAGCCTTTCTAATTTAATATAATATTCTATTTCTTTAAAACTTAAATACTTGCACCCGGAGGGTGCATATATTTGCTAGTATATATAATATATATAATAACAGTTGGCATGGTATCGTAAGAAAATCAAATTAAGAGTTTTCTTGAATTACTAATTTTATTGCATTCTATTTTTTATTACTAAATATGGAATCAGTATTTTTAAATGCATATTGTTTGTCATGAATAACTCAAGATTCATTTAATGTTATAGTGATTTCAACACATGACTTAAATCATATGTGTATGGTGTATGGTGTATAGGACTCAAAAACACTAAAAAGAGTATAAAGCTTAGAATGGTCCCGAAATTCAACATCGGGTATGCAAGTTGAAAATGGAAGCGAATCCGACGGTATGTTGAAAGGAAAAATAAACAAAGGAAAGAAAATGCTGAATGGATAAAATAGATTTTATTTTACTAACACGTGTTTCGACCAGGAGTTTGTTCATGTATACATGTATTCTATTTATTATTATTTTAAATATAAAAT
This sequence comes from Doryteuthis pealeii, assembly GCA_023376005.1. NCBI lineage: Eukaryota > Metazoa > Mollusca > Cephalopoda > Myopsida > Loliginidae > Doryteuthis > Doryteuthis pealeii. Next base: position 17,775,603 of record CM042182.1, read on the forward strand.
AAAATTAGTATTATCTGCGTTATTCGGACTATTGTCCCATCTTCATTGTTACTTGTACAACGTTTCGGCCGATATGCCCTCCGGCCTTCTTCAGATATTTCTTGTCGGACTCGGGAACCCGAGTTCAATCCTGAGTGAAAGCAGTTAAGAAAAATAATTAATTAACACAACTCCTACCCCAGCTATGGTTAGCGGAATGAGAACAGGATACCCCCGTGGACTAAATAAAGGGTTAGGTTCAAAGTTCCGTGATGGCTCCGAATACGACAAGAAAGTTCCCGAGTCCGACAAGAAATACCTGAAGAAGGCCGGAGGGCATATCGGCCGAAACGTTGTACAAGTAACAATGAAGATGGGAACAATAGTCCGAATAACGCAGATAATACTAATCTTCAGGCTTCATCTCAAACATTCAGAGAAATAATAAAATAAAATAATAATAATAATAGAAAACTACAACATTTTTAAGTATACAAAGATTTTATATAACGGCCTTCGTCAGAGTAAAATGTTTGGTGTTTGAAATAAAAGCAAACATTAAAATTCAAAATCCCACCTGACTTTATTCCCAAATATATTCTCTAACCGTCTTCTTTCTTTTCAAAGTCTGCGCAGACG
>CM042182.1:17781220-17791220 GCA_023376005.1 Doryteuthis pealeii
AATTGACCCGCCTTCACATCCATCATCATTTACTAGAGGGCACAGAATACCCAATATGCACTACATGCCAAGAGAGATTTACAGTGAAGCATATACTGCTAGAGAGTGTAAACTTTGATCTAGTGCAAACAAAATACTACCAAGCAAATAATAAATTCTCGTCCAACACCGAAAAGCCGGAATACCAGTCCACAGGGGATAAATTATCGTCCAACACCGAAAAACCGGAACACCAGTCTACAGGGGACAATTTCTCGTCCAACACCGAAAATCACTTTCAAATACACCGTCTTCGTATTGATGAACGTTCGACCAGCTTACTATGTGAACTCTGATAAAAACAGTCCTGGCTCATTTTTTTTCTTTTATTACGGCAAGCCTATGGGGTAGGATAATGTTTGTGTTTTCATGGTTTAAAGGTAGCTGGATATTCTTGGTGCGTGTTCATCAGGTTTCTTTTTAACCCCTATATTTTGGTGAACGTGCTGAAAAGAAGGCATTCAAAGAACGAGAAAGGAAAGAGACAAAGGCAGAAGGTGGCTTTATGACTTAGGCTTTATTGAACGGTGCATAGTTGTTGGTAGCGAGGGCCCTAGCTAGGAAAACGAACTACACTCAGTTGCGGCCTAGGTTCGAATGTGGCCGAGGGATCCTTTTGGGGAAGGGAGTCAGGCCTTTATCGGAAATGCACAGATCGTGTCCTTCCGGTCAAGGCACCACGGGAGTTTGCTTTTTATTTTATTTTTGTAATTTTTAATCCCCACAAGCCACGGCCAACTGCCCAATCAGTGTACGTGGCTTCTTTTAAAAATGAAAGTCAGATTATTTTAGCTTTCTTTTACATAAATGTTACAACAGCTGTATGTCAGGGGGGGGTTAAGTTATTTTTGTTTGTATTTTACACCAGACACAAGTTACTCGTTCAAATTCCCCTTGGCAATTCTTCACTGCACTCTGTTCAATATTCAAATTAGTTCGAATTCAAAACAACTAAAATTGGTGAACTTATTTTGAAAAGCGAAGATTTTTGCAAAACATCTGCTGTCTATTCTCTAAAAATACAATTTTCGAAAGTCAATTTTTTTTTTTTTTTTTTACAAAATTTTCTCTAAGAAACTTTGTTTTCAAAAATATAAATAAAAACCTGCAATTTACTGATATGTCGAAATTTGCTGATATTTCCGATAAAAATTAAAATTGTGGTCTCACTTTAAATTTCTTGTCGAATCACCTAAAAAGAAATACGCAGGATGTGATACATGGTTGTGACACATAAAAAGAAATACGCAGTCTGAAAAGAGAATTTTTTCTTCTAAATCTTCAAAGTATCATTTCATTTTATCTTTTCATTTATTTATTTCTATTGGAAAGATTATTAGTTGAATTATCTGCCCCTGGCACCAGTGGGCGAATCGCCAATATACGATATTGGCGCCTAAATTAAACCCCTTGACGAAAGTCACTTGTCGTGGGGCCCTTCAACCAACGAGATGCGATTTTCAAGCGCTCCCATTACCTTGTCAACCAGCGAGTGGAATAATATTCCAGCGTTCAACTTTACCTTGTCAATCAGCGAGTGGAATAATATTACATCGCTCACCTTTACCTTGTCAACCAGTGAGTGGAATAATATTCCAGCGTTCACCTTTACCTTGTCAATCAGCGAGTGGAATAATATTCCAGCGCTCAACTTTACCTTGTCAACCAGCGAGTGGAATAATATTCCAGCGCTCACCTTTACCTTGTCAACAGCGAGTGGAATAATATTCCAGCGCTCACTTTACCTTGTCAACCAGTGAGTGGAATAATATTCCAACCTTGTCAATCAGCGAGTGGAATAATATTCCAGTGCTCACCTTTACCTTGTCAACCAGTGAGTGGAATAATATTCCAGCGCTCACCTTTACCTTGTCAATCAGCGAGTGGAATAATATTCCAGTGCTCACCTTTACCTTGTCAACCAGCGAGAGGAATAATATTCCAGCGCTCACCTTTACCGTGTCAACTATTTCTATCCAAAATAAAAACTTTTGAGAGACAATTCTTTTTACAAAATTTTCTCTAAGAAACTTTATTTTCAAACAAATAAATAAAAATCTGCAATTTACTGATCTGTCGAAATTTACTGATATTTCGGACAAAAATTAAAATTGTGGTCGCACTTTAGATTTCTTGTCGAATCGCCTAAAAAGAAATACGCAGGATGTGACACATGGTTGCACGTATGGGGTATCTAGCAAGGATTGAACTTGGTAATGGATTTACGAGATTAGCTTGCTAACCATTTCACCATGATGGGATGCCTATCAACCCTTTACTTATTTGATGCCAAAGTCTTTTTTCAAGCAGGGATATGATTTTTTAATTTTTTTTTTTTTCTGTAGTATATCCCGCCTCGATTTTAGAATGCTGTTTATAGCCTGCCCCACCCACCCCCCAAAAAGGTATATTTAGCTGATTATATATATATATATATATATATATATATATATATATATATATATATATATATATCATCATGTCGCGCTGTTGGCACGGATATCCATGACAATCTCTTTCCATCCGTCCCTATCGCTCATCATTCTCGGGAGGTCCTCTGTGCAGCATCCTGTATCCGCACAGAGCTGATCAATGTACATCTTTGCTGGTCGGCCCACACTGGCATGTCCATGTGCTGATATATATTAAAATGCCTATAACACTTTTCCCATCAATTCTGTTCCTTCCAGCCTCCACAACTATTAATATACTTTGAAAAAAAAACTGGAACACATCACCCCTGATGATGGCACTTCGAAGTGCCGAAAGTACTCGGGATATGAACTTCGGTGTACTAATCCACGAATTCCATCTAAATATAAAAAAGTTGGCCAGAAAGCTTGAAAAGATCACCAATAAAATCGTTAAACAGGAGACCTGTCTTTTGTTTAATTCCACATGTATAAATGAAAGAATGCTGCCCAAATACACACACACACACACACACACACACACACACACACATATATATATATATATATATATATATATTATATATATATATATATAAGGTAATTCAAATGACTTGTTGTGAGGGATGATTCTATTTGGGATCTTCAAAATCTCACTGTATAACCATACTGTTGCTCTTGTAGGTGCAAACATATATTCATACAAGGATTTTTATAAATCCCTAAAAAGAGCTCAATGTATAATAATCAATAAATTATATTATATACAGAGCAATATTTAATTTTCAAAGAAAGAAAACTTAACAAACCGTCATTCCGTAATAATTTATTTCAACCAGAAACTTTTTTTAAAAAACAGACTTTTTTTCATCTAAATCTTCAAAGTGTCATTTTATGTTTTTATTTATTTATTTCTATTGGAACAGCAATTAATTTGAAAAAAAAATAATGTGATTTGTTATATGTGTGTGTGTTTTGTTTTTTGTTTTTTGTTTTGTTTTTGTTTTTTTTGTTTTGTTTTTCTTTTGTCCTAAGTCTTTTAGGTCTTATTTTCATCAGTTTCTTTTAATGAACTTTCGGTTCTGAAAAAGGAATTTAATTGAAAAAATAATTAATGCGACACAGTCTCATAATTACTTGTCTACATATTATTAAAATGGAGATTGTGTATTTGTCTGTCTATAACCGAAACTATATCACTACTCAAGTCACAATTCCCTTTAGCTATCTGACGTCACATTCCCCATGATTTTATTTTTATTTAAACCTCAATTATAATAAAAATTGTTTTACATTATTAATACTGTTAGCCTTATCTACATACTAAGAACATGAAATTGTTTTTATATATACAACAAAATAGCAGTTTACAGTGTGAACGGGAAGGTTAATTTGCATATTGATATTAAAAATTTGATCTTAATAAATATGTGCTTGGTATTATTGATTTCTAATTATTTGGTTTTATCTTAATGAATATGGGCAAAAATCTCCGGTATAAATCTTAAAAGAAATACATTAACAAGAAGAAATAACTGTAATTTTATTCTTTACTTCCTATTTTGAGTAAATTAGGAAAATTTAGCAAGAAAGACAGAAGTAATGGAAGAATATGTTTCAATTGTTCTTTTTTCTATTATACTCCCCTCTGTTTCAAATCTTTTTATCACCATTCTTATTTAGTTTCATTAGCCTTTCTAAGTTAATACAATATGATTATTTCCTAGTTGAGTAACATCATATTACAGGGTGACCCATAAAAAACAGAACCCTAAACCCCAACTCTAACCCTAACCTAACTGTGTAACATAATATTACAGGGTTACCAAGAAAAAACAGAACCCACAAATTTTGTAATAAAACTGTTAATTTTTACTTTTATTTTTTTAAGTTCAAGTCCAACAAGAGTTAGGGTTAGGGTTGGGATTTAGGGTTAGTTTAATGGGGAAATAAACAAATGATTTGGGTTCTGTTTTTTCTGGGTCACTCATGTTACTCAACTAGAAAATAACCACCGAAACTATATTACTACTCAAGTCACAATTCCCTTAGTTATTTACGTCACATTCCCCATGATTTTATTTTTATTTAAACCTCAATTATAAATAAAAATTGTTTTACATCATTAATACTGTTTACCGTATCTACACACGAAACACATGCAGTTGTATTTATATATACAACAAAATAGCGGTTTACAGTGTAAACGGGAAGGCTAATTTGCATATTGATATTGAAAATTTGATCTTAATAAGTATGTGCTTAGTATTATTGATTTCTAATTGTTTGGTTTTATCTTAATGAATATGAGCAAAAATCTCTGGGATAAATCTTAAAAGAAATCCATTAACAAGAAAAAATAACTAGGATTTTATTCTTTAATTCCTAATTTAACTAAAGAGTAAAAATTTCGAAAGCATATTTTATAAGCATCCAAAAGCACTACATTTTGATGATAACAACAAAATATTTGCCCACACGTTTGTCCCTCATTTTATCTTCTGCCATGAATCAACAATTTTGAACGAAGACAAAAATAAAACGTCTCGATTTTTTTTTCTTTCAATAAATGGATTTTTTGTTGGTATAATTTGACATAGTGGTGAGTGTCGTGACCCAACACATTGGAATGACGTGATGTAAATTTCAAAACGAGGTTCTTTTAACGTGTCAATAAGGGTTAAACAGATTAATCTTCCGGTTCTGACACGCATGCGTTAACACTTTGTACAACACACTAATTTTCTACTCTCCTCAAAAAAAAAAAAAAATCTTTGCCATGAAAATAAAAATTCCACTTAAATACCACGTTCAATTCTATATTTGCGTGAATTCAGCTAAAATATCGACGCATTTAGCTTTACAAAAAACAAAAATATCAAATCGATTTTTATTTCATTTTAATTTGTTTATCTTACGGGGGAAATATTAAAAAACTTTAGCCGTTCGATATGAATTACCTAAAGTGACTTTTTTTTTGTTTTTTGTTTATGTTGATTTGTAATGAATTTTTTTTTCTTATACCCGAGGCGTCAAAGGACTTACGCCATGTTGCCATCTGGGAACTTCTTTTCCGGATAGAAAATAGAAAGAAAAAAAACGATCAATGATATTGGCGAAAGAAAATACACGAAATTTTATTCCTCCCATCACATTGGACTTTGCTCGAGGCGTAATGGTTATCGTCGTAAAAAAATCGACTCGGCAACCCGAGTTCAAATGGCAAAACTTGCAAATCGGTTGGAAAATTAAAACATATTACAGGGTGACCCAGAAAAAACAGAACCCAAATTAATTGGTACTCTTCGCGGAGAACCGTCCCGGCCTCCTGCCTCAAAACTCGCTAGGCGTTGGCTACTGAAAAAAAAACACCAGCTACGATTGAAGTCCGTAGCCGAAGCGGTGTCACTCGCAAAAAAAAAAAAAAAAAACAACCAACTTAGGGCGTTTTTCCCTAAAACCCAATCCTACCCCTAACCCTAAACCCCCTAGTTAAAATTAACAGTTTTATTACAAAATTTGTGAGTTCTGTTTTTTCTGGGTTACCCTAATTTTCCGACCGATTTGCAAGTTTAGCCGTTCAAATCCTGGACGAGGCAGTTTGATTTCACATATCGCTAATACCCTTGAAAAAGGTATGCACCCAATTATTCTCCCTCCAGCTATGGGTAAATAGTAGGACGGGTGGGCTATTTAACCTAGTCTAGGGAAGGAAAACTCTGAATTCAAACCTGTTGAACTCCGATTAAGAAATTGACTTTGTGTCACATCCTGCTCGTGCTGGGGTAAATATATATAGAGAGAGAAAAAAACATGGACACATAGCCTTGTGGATAAAGGAGTTAGGTTAAGACAGTTCTAAGTGACAGTTATCTCTCGACTGCAGGTTCAGTCCTGGTCAGCGGCAGCAGTAGCATAGAATAATAATTATCACAGCTTATCACCTGTATGGCTAACGGAATGAGAACAGGATACTTCCGTGGACTGAATAAAGGGTTACGTTCAAAGTTCCGTGATGGCTCACGATTACGACAAGAAGGTTCACTATTACGACAAGAAGGTTCCCGAGTCCGACAAGAAATACCTGAAGAAGGCTGGAGAGCACATCAGCCGAAACGTTGTACAGATAACAATGAAGATGAGGAGTCCGAATAACGCAGATAATACTACGCTTCATGTTCCACAGTTTTTCTTAATCATTTTTTTTTTTTTTTTTTTTCTTTTTTTTTTCATGTGTATTGATTATAGGTTTAAAATATCGTTGCTAATGCCATAAACTAAAAAAAATCCAAAGTGCACTACCTAACGAGCAACTTATCAAGCCTCATCCAAAATATCAGAGAAATAGTGTAGATAACAATAAAGATGAGGACAATAGTCCGAATAATGCGAAATAATACTAATTATCAAGTTTCATCTAAAAAATTCAAAAGAAAAGTGTAGATAACAATAAAGATGAGGACAATAGTCCCAATAATACGAATAATACTAATTATCAAGCCTCATCCAAAAAATTCAGAGAAATAGTGTCGATAACAAGAAAGATGAAGACAATTGTCTTAATAATCCAAATAAAACTAATTATCAAGCCTGATCTAAAATATCAGAGAAATAGTGTAGATAACAATAAGATGAGGACAATAGTCTGAATAATGCAATAATACTAATTATCAAGTCTCATCTCAAAAATTCAGAGAAATAGTGTAGATAACAATAAAGATGAGGACAATAGTCCGAATAATCCAATAATACTAATTATCAAGTCTCATCCAAAAAATTCAGAGAAATAATGTAGATAACAATAAAGATGAGGACAATAGTCCCAATAATACGAATAATACTAATTATCAAGCCACATCCAAAAAATTCAGAGAAATAGTGTAGATAACAATAAAGATGAGGACAATAGTCCGAATAATACAAATAATACTAATTATCAAGCCTGATCTAAAAATATCAGACAAATAGTGTAGATAACAATAAAGATGAGGACAATAGTCCCAATAATACGAATAATACTAATTATCAAGCCTCATCCAAAAAATTCAGAGAAATAGTGTCGATAACAAGAAAGATGAAGACAATTGTCTTAATAATCCAAATAAAACTAATTATCAAGCCTGATCTAAAAATATCAGAGAAATAGTGTAGATAACAATAAAGATGAGGACAATAGTCTGAATAATGCAAATAATACTAATTATCAAGTCTCATCTCAAAAATTCAGAGAAATAGTGTAGATAACAATAAAGATGAGGACAATAGTCCGAATAATCCAAATAATACTAATTATCAAGTCTCATCCAAAAAATTCAGAGAAATAATGTAGATAACAATAAAGATGAGGACAATAGTCCCAATAATACGAATAATACTAATTATCAAGCCACATCCAAAAAATTCAGAGAAATAGTGTAGATAACAATAAAGATGAGGACAATAGTCCTAATAATGCAAATAATACTAATTATCAAGCCTCATCTCACAAATTCAAAGAAATAATGTAGATAACAATAAAGATGAGGACAATTGTCCGAATAATACGAATAATACTAATTATCAAGCCCCATCCAAAAAATCAGAGAAATAGTGTCGATAACAATAAAGATGAAGACAATTGTCTTAATAATCCAAATAATACTAATTATCAAGTCTCATCTCAAAAATTCAAAGAAATAATACAATATCATGAATTTTGTGTTGTAATGTTTTAATGTTTATTTTCTATCAATGATATTTTTCTTGGACGTAATAAATTTGGAAACTTAAATGTTTTTGAAAACTTATTAACACACATGTATCTGAAGCTGACTCGTACCTCAAAGTTTGTTCTCAATACAAAGCAAAAAATCGAAGTTCAAAGTTCCGTGATGGCTCCCGATTACGACAGGAAGGTTCCCGAGTCCGACAAGAAATACCTGAAGAAGGCCGGGGGCACATCGGCTGAAACGTTGTACAGATAACAATGAAGATAAGGACAATAGTCCCAATGGATATAGAAAAACAAACATATATATATATATATATATATATATATATATATATATATATCATTAGGGTGTATGAAAAGTAATTTATTTTTTAAAGTATAAATATATGTGAGTGTGAGTGAGTGAGTGGGTAAGTGTGTGTGTGTGTGTGTGTGTGTGTGTGTGTGTGTGTGTGTGTGTTCCGTAATAATATATGAAATAAACTTTTGGGTAAAGCTGTATAAAAAACATAAATACTATAAATAACCCATATATACAATATGTTCCAGCATTTTATGCAAGTCAGTTTTCAGTTGTTTTTGTTTTTGTTTTTTTTGTTTTTTGTTGTTTTGTTTTTTTCTTCTTCTTTTTTCATATTAACTGCATGTATTTGAATTTAATTCAACAAAATCTTTTTGCAACACTGAAATGCGCAATCAAGGCAAATAACACATGTTTCTGCGCAACAATAAACAGATGTCAGCCATTTTTTTTTCTGCCTGCTTTGTTGTCCGCGTTCCAATTTCAAAGCAACGTGAACCGTAAAGTTTGTTTGAACAATAATTAGAATGCAAAAATTTGTTCGAATGCTTCATGATCAGAAAACAGCTTTAGAAATTGCTAAATTCCTTGCAAGGAATCATTATACGATAAAGAAATTTGTAACAAGCTCCGTTGCATGTAATGGCTGACCGAACAAATATTTAAATTCAACTCGACGAATGGCAGCCCGATTAAAAATTGAGATGAGCAACAACTCATCTAATTCAAAATCATTTGACTTCCAAATGTTCCTAAAACATCGCGAAGCATTTAAAAACATACATTAAATTAATTTCTCAAATTACCCAGAAACTGAATACCCAGAAAGTTTCAAGAATGTTTCCAGATAATTTCCAGAAGGTTTCAAGTTTTATAGTATTAATCGAATATTTTTGGTTGGTACGACCCTCAATTTGGCATTAAGTAACCCAGTAAGGGTTGATGCACCTAGCTCAGTCGGTAGAGCGTTCGGCTAGAAACCACAAGGTTCCTAGTTCGATACCGGTCCCCGCCAACTCAGCGTATGAGTAGCACAGGGATCTGTGCGGTGAAGTAAGGAGCTGATGGTAGGTGTGGCGCTCCACCCCAGTTGCTAAAAAACAATCTCCTTGGTCTAGCGCTATTGAAAAGGGGATAGACTCCCTCGCTGACTGGCTGATACCGACTTTAGGCCGCCCCGTCGACTTTACTTTACTTACATGTTATTTAAAACCTGTCTAAATCTTTTAGCAGTTCAGGATATATATATATATATATATATATATATATATATATATATATATATATATATATATATATATATATATATATCCTTTTGTTTGATATTTCATTGTTTCACACACAGTCATCATAACTTGATAAAGGGTGAAGGTCATCCGAAATATCTGAAAAACTGAACCAGGAACAGAACAACAGCTCGATATTAAAACTCTGTTTTTTTTTCTTTTTTTTTTCTTTTTTTTCTCTTGTTTTCTTTTTTTTTGTTGTGTCTGTGTGTTTTTTTGTTTTCTTTTTTGTTCATTTTTCATGCTTCATAAT
>CM042182.1:17796220-17827667 GCA_023376005.1 Doryteuthis pealeii
CAGTTTTACAATCAATATTATATTATATTATGGATATTAATCTTGTTGCTATTTAGTTTCATGAAACAAGATTAATATCCATAATATAATATATTATTAATATATATATATATATATATATATATATATATATATATATATATATATATATATATATATATATGGTATGTATGTAGGTTGTGCACGTTAGTGTGTCTTTAGGTGTTTATATATATATATATATATATCTTTGAGTTTATTTATATATATATATATATATATATATAATGTATATATATATATATATGTATGGGGGGCGGCTAAACAGGAATATATAATCAATCTGTATTTACATATATATATATATATATATATATATATATTGATGTGTACTTATATATTCATGTGTGTACGTATGCATGTATGTATTTATTTATTCTAGTTATTCCCAAAAATAATTGACAATTTTCAAGATAATTTCCCATTTTACTTATCTATTGATTTTTATCGATGCCCAATGTCGATTAGTGATGCAATGTTTTTTAACAAGATTTTTCTGTTGAAAGCGAAAATGTTCGTGTTACTCACGGCATTGCGTGGAAAATGCTGAAATGGGTAAGACACTCCATTCGATAGAAGAATTTTTTTCTTTCTTTTTTCTTTCTTTTGCTTTTTTTCTTGCATTTTTTGTTTCTCTTTCCTTTATTCTTTTTTTTCTTGTTATTCTTTTTCTTTTTTTCTTTTTCCTTTTTTTTCTTTTTTCTTTTCGTCTTTTTTTTTCATTTTCTTCCTTTTCTTCTTTTTGTTCTTTTCTTTATTTTTTTTTCTTATCTTTATTTTTATTTCTTATTTTAATTTTTAATTTTTTTTTTCCTTTGCTTCTCTTTTCTTATTTTTCTTTTTATTTATTTTATTCTTTTTCTTTTTTTCTTTCTTATTTCAATTTTTTCTTTTTTCTTTTTTATTTCTTTTTTCCTTTCTTCTTTTCTTTCTTATTTATTTATTTTTATCCTTTTTTCTTTTTTTTCTATTTTTTTTAATTTTTCTGTTTTTTCCTTTTTCCTTTTCTTCACTTTTTATTTTTCTTCCTTTTTTCTTTTTGTTCTTTTTTGTTCTTCTTTTCTTTTTTTTCTTTGTTTCTTTGTTTCTTTTATTCTTTATTTTCTTTTTTCTAATTTTTCTTCATTTTAATGAATTTCTTTTAAGATTTATCCCCGAGATTTTTGCTCATATTCATTAAGATAAAACCAAACAATTATAAATCAATAATACTAAACACATATTTATTAAAATCAAATTTTTTATATCAATAAGCAAATTATTCTTCCCATTCACACTGTAAACCGCTATTTTGTTGTATATCTAAATACACTTGCATGTTTTTAGTATACAGCCCCACCCGTTGGGTGATGATTGCTATAATTAACGGCGTCGATTCCAGGGGGCCATCCCCCCAGGCAACACCAGCCCCCTCGATTTAAAGGGGCAGGGCTGGGTCTATTGCCCAGCGCCTGAGGCGCCCCCCTTGAGGGGGAATGCCGACGGGATCGACGCAATTTTTCACCTGCCACCCATGAGCTTCGGTTTGTGGGTGGTCCCACGTTAATAGGGCCTTGTGCCTAACCCGTACAAGTGGGGTACGAGGTAAATACAATGCAGCCCCGCCCACGCGTGGGGATTGCTATAATTAACGGCGTCGATCCCAGGGCGCCCTCCTTGAGGGGGAATGCCGACGGGATCGACGCAATTTTTGTTCTTTCCCACCCATGAGCTTCGGCTTGTGGGTGGGCCCACGTTAAAACGAGGCCTTGTGCGCAGCCCATACAAGTGGGGTATGAGGCAAATACCTGTAAACCCGCCCAACGGGGTGGGGGTCCAGTGGCTTCGGCCCTGGATCTTTACAAGTTAATAGCATCGATCCCAAGAGGCTATACCCCCAGGCAAAGGTTAAAGTTTTAAAGGGTAAACACTCAACGGAGGGCCAGCAATTGACTGACGAATGACCCCGGAAGTAGATTTAAAAATAAAAACGGAAGTTCCGGGATTTGACCGGAAGCGGATGTGACTGAAGAAGAGAAAAATCAGTCTTTTTCGGCTGGGCATTCGTCAGGGGCAGACGTTGCTTCCCGGTTTCCCCCGTGATGTGTTTCGCATAGTAGTACCGAATATGATTTACAATAGAATAATTTGACTTTAACCCCCCCCTCTCTCTCTCTCTCTCTCTCTCTCTCTCTCTCTCTCTCTCTCTCTCTCTCTCTCTCTCTCTCTCTCTCTCTCTCTCTCTCTCTCTCTCTGAAAAAAGAACCCACGAGCCTAGAAAGAAATAAAACAACCCCTTTGTGACTATACGACTTGCGTATGTTGTTTCTGAACTAACGACGACTACTACGACCTGATTGGCCCTATGCTTGGGTATTACAAATGGGGAGGATATAATTTCCAATGAAGGCAGGGGAAGGACATAATGTCCAGAGTGTACTCACTGGTATTTCAAATAAAAATATTAATAAAAATCGTGAAGCATCAAAGCATTTGAGCAGTTCCTACGAAATTGGAAGAAGCTGATGGTAGGTGTGGTGCTGCACCTCAGACGCAAAACAATCTCCTTGGTCTAGCGCTAGTGAAAAGGGGATTGGCTGATACTGACTTTAAAACCTCCCAAAACCTCTCAAAACCTCCTCATTAATTGACCTCAAACCGTCTAGCCGCCCTGTCAGTGGGGCGTTAAAATACACCAACTGCACCTCTGCAGAGGGGTAAGACTCCCCCAATGGGGCCACCTGTTAGCCGTGATGCTTGAGGATAGAACCCAGGTGTTTGAGCAGTCCATGACTTGCAATGATCTACTTTGTCCCTTTCTTGGGCTAGACGGGCGACCGCAGAGACCCCCTCTGACCAATCGTCTGGTCACGTCAAGCCCTAGCACCTATATGATTGCCCCAACCCTATTGCCCTTATGGCAAGCCCCAACCCGTTTTATCATATGGGTGCTAAAAGGCGGTGGCTGAGGGTATAGTCCTGGGAATGACGTTAAACTCTAGTTGATGGTGAGGTTCCATTTTTGGAGGTTTGGGGAATATGGAGCACCCCTTCATCCCCATTGCTCCCTGGTCCACTCTGACCCAGAGTGGTAGTACCTGTTAGAGTTAAATAGAAAATTGTATTGATAAAAACTTTAAGTATCCATTAAGAATAGATTTATTTCAAAACATTGTCGGCATTAAATGACCCACTGAGGTTGATATGCCGTAATACAAAACAAAACAAACCAATCAAACCGTCTAGAACGATTTGGACAGAGGTTTAACTTTACTAAAAAGGACTTCAATAGAGTTTAGTATGTACTAATAATGGTTTTTAAAATGGTCTTGAAATTACAGACCAAATCAGCAGAATTTATAATGATAGTTCTTGATAGATGTTAGTTTTATTCTAACCTTTCAAAATCCAACACACACACTGGATATACATTAATATGGGCAAGGCAAATAAGAAATTTAAATAATAAAAGAAATAAAAAGAAATAAATTAAATAAATAAGATAAATATAATACAAAAAAAATAAGATAAAACAAAATAAAATAAAATCTAGCAGACTCTATAATTACAATGTTTGATAAAATTAATTTCATTATAAGCTTCTTAATCGAACACACACATACACACATATAAATGTATATGAACAAGGCACGCACACAAACACACACACACACAAACACACACACACACACACACACACATACAAATAACACACACACACACACACACACACACATGGTGTTGAGACACACACAACAGGTGATTCTGATAGACATTAAATTTACACACCCACAACCATAAAAAAGGGAATCAGATGGCCCTGTTAGTAAACAAAAAAACATGCTTAGAGGGCGAGCCAGATCTGGAATAATAATTTTTTTTTAAATAAAAAAAAGAGAGAGAAGAAACTGAACAGACACACACACATAAGTGCGCACACACACGCACAAACACAAACACACTATAGTCTATAGACTCCCGAATATTTACATACCCCCGGAGTTGTTGTATAGACCCTTAAGGGGTTATGTAGACCACTTTGAGGAACCCTGATTTAGACTGTCTTCCTATAAAATGGTTGATCGTTTTTCATTGTTTTATTCTTCTTTCGTTCCCGCAGTTCAAAAGTCGAGCTGGTCAGTCGTCTTTCCTTACACAGTGGTGATGAAATATAGCTTCTTTCGGCATCTTTCATTGAAGTTTGAATCACTATAACAAAACTTAATATTACCTCTAACAAAAAAACAACACAATCTTAAAAGTTCAGTATCTTTTTTAACAAATCTTTTATATCAAGTAAATACGTACTGTTATAGACGCCTTGTAGACTTCTGAATACTTACAGACTTGAGTTGTATAGACCACAGGGGGTTTATGTTAGACCACTTTGAGCTGCGGAAAAAAAACGCCAAAATATTAGGGCAAATCGCCACTTGGGCAGTGGTTGTGGCGAAATTGAAAGGCAGGGATGTGGACGGATTCCCAGCCTCCATAAACAAAGCGCGTCAGGATATGTTTGGCCTGTGCGAACGGGAGGAGTGTGGCGAGTGGCCACGGATGTTTGAACTCGCGACCTCCAAGTAGCTGAAATGCTGTTGGCAGAAACCCGGATGAGGTATGTCGGAATTTGCATAAGGGTAGCCGAACGAGGATAAATAAAACGGACAGTCGCTGATACCGGGAGTGAGGAAGAAAGCAAGTGTTTGGACGACAAGTGAAATTTGACGACTGCTGTATTTGGGGTGTCAGGAAGTGAGAGTAACGTGCTCAGTTCGTAGAGACTGTGCTGACGGCGAAAAGAATTTACATTTCGTTTGCTAGAGAAACTTGCAAAAGATTAATATTATCTTAAATTTTTAGACCATTCAAAAGAGTGGCCGACGCATGAAAAGTGCTACTACCTGAAATAGTGGGAAAAATAAGGAACAAATGAAACTTCCTTAATTCACAATGTAGTAAAAGGTTGCAATAATGTCTCATTGCGATCTAAAAAAATCCATAGGTCTGGTAAAGGTATTTGTGTTGATATTACCTCTAACAGAAAAACAACACAATCTTAAAAGTTCAGTATCTTTTTTGACAAATCTTTTATATCAAGTAAATACTGGTGAAGCCGAGAACTTTTCAACAAGAAGTAATTGTCTCTTAAATATTATTCTGGTAATTCAGTGAAAATTCCGTCTTTTCAGATTGAAGATCAATTCTTTTTTTTTTCTTCTTCTACTTAGTCTCAAGTTGCCTCTTTAAAACAATCACAGTTATCACGAACCCGTGAAAAATTCGAGAGAAACATAAATTATTTTACAGTGCGGACGCAGACACGACAAAACAAACAAAAAGCGAAGAAAAAAAGATGAATGTAAAAAAACAAAAAAGCAAAGAAAAAGATAAGTGATCGATCCCTAGTGATAGTAATTGATTTATGTCATGACTTTGCACTCGGGACCCACACTTCGAGGGTTTTCCCGGAAAGCAATTACTGGGGTCAGGTTAGTAAAAATGGAAAAGTAATCTTAACGGTGCAGAACAATGAAAATCACCCTCCAGAGATTGTTCCGGATGGAACTTTGGTTAGTGTTGAAAGTATTTCCTCCCCTACCTTTATTTTATTCTATATAATTTTTAGTTTTTGACAAATTCTGTGGTTCAGGCTTCAAGAGAATAATTTATAGGTCAACATTGGTGTTTTGTTCACACAAAAAAAGACGTTGTGATGGGGCGACTCTATGGCGACCGGGAGAAACAAATCAACAAAAACACACAGGACAATTGATGTTTCATTTTTTTATTGAGGTCGATGGAGGGATAAAATGTGGCAGTTTCAGGTCACGTATTTGTTGGGTTGTTGGTTGGTTGGTTGGATTTTACGGCATGTTGGGTTATTTTATGCCAAAAATGTTTTGTTTTATTCATTCTTGATGGGTACTCAATTTTTCATTTTTAAACTGATTTTTTTCTATTTAACTCACAAAAAATGATGTTGTGATGGGGCGACTGTATGGCGACCGGGAGAAACAAATCAACAAAAATAGCAGGACTATTGATGTTTAATTTTTTTTTTTAGGTCTTTGGAGGGATAAAATGTAGCAGTTTCAAGTCGTATATTGGTTGGTTGGTTGGTTAGTTGGTTGTTTTTTTTTTACGGCTTGTAAAATGACGTTATGATGGAGCTCTTCTGAGTGTTCAAGCTGATTTTAACAGTGCTGTAGTTTGAATGGTCTCGATCCTTCCTCTGATTTCTAATTCACCCAAATTCTTTTTATAGGGCTTTGGGGACCATTCCAAGGGCACCAATTACAATTGGCACAACCTTCACCTTCATGTTCTACAGTTTTTCTTAATTCTTTTTCCCCTTTTTCATTACGAGCATGGCATGTTCTTATGTCAAATTCCATTCCTATATCTTGGTTGTATAGTGTTATTATTATTTCCTCTATTTGAGTTTTCACACCAGCATTAGGTGATGATCTTTCACTGGAGTCTGAGTGACAACAAGTCTCTTCAGGTCTCCAGGACTCTTCTGAGTATTCTAACCGATTTCAGGAATACGCTTTTCTGGATGGTCTCAATTCTTCCTCTGATTTCCTGTTCCTCCAGTCTTTATTATCATTATCATTTACTCCTTTTGAGTTTTCACATCAGCATTAGCTGATGGTCTTTCACTGGAGTCTGAGTGACGGCAAGTCTCCTCGGGTCTCCAGGACTCTTCTGAGTATTTTGGCAGATTGCAGCAATGCAGTGTTCTGAATGGTTTCAATCCTTCCTCTGATTTCCAAACTTTCCCGACCCTTTTCCAATCCTTTTGGGACTGTTCCAAGTGCACCAACCACAATTGATATCACTTTGACTTTCATATTCCATAACTTTTTGAGTTTTCTGGCAAGGTCCAGATATTTGTCCATTTTTTCACTTTCCTTTAGCTTCACCCTATGATCTGGTGGAACTGCAAAATCCACCAGTTGACAAGTTCTTTCTTTTTTGTTAATCAACACTAGGTCTGGTCTTCTTGCTGGGATAAGGTGATCCGTTTTTATCTCAAAGTCCCAGAGAATTTTATGCGTTTCGTTCTCAAGAACAAATTCTGGTTTATGCATATACCATTTTGTTGTATGGTCAAAATTAATTTTTTTGCATAATTCCCAGTGGATCACCTTCCAAACCCAGTCGTGATGAATAGAGAATGAAGAGAAAAGTGTTCGCATATAAAGTGCTCAATGCTTAAAATAGCAGAGCAGTTTTACAATCAATAATTATATTATATTATGGATATTAATCTTGTTGCTATTAGTTCATGAAACAAGATTAATATCCATAATATAATATATTATTAATATAATATATATATATATATATATATATATATATATATATATATATATATATATATATATATGGGTATGTATGTAGGTTGTGCACGTTAGTGTGTCTTTAGGTGTTTATATATATATAATAATATATTTTGAGTGTTATATATATATATATATATATTATTAATATATATGTTAATATATATATGTATGTGGGGGTCGGCTAAACAGGAATATATAATCAATCTGTATTATAATATATATATATATATATATATATATATATTATGTGTGTACTTATTATATATCATGTGTGTACGTATGCATGTATGTATTTATTTATTCTAGTTATTCCAAAAATAATTGACAATTTTCAAGATAATTTCCCATTTTACTTATCTATTGATTTTTATCGATGTCCAATGTCGATTAGTGATGCAATGTTTTTAACAAGATTTTCTGTTGAAAGCGAAAATGTTCGTGTTACTCACGGCATTGCGTGGAAAATGCTGAAATGGGTAAGACACTCCATCGGATAGAAGAATTTTTTTCTTTCTTTTTTCTTTCTTTTGCTTTTTTTTTGCATTTTTTGTTTCTCTTTCCTTTATTCTTTTTTTCTTGTTATTCTTTTTCTTTTTTTCTTTTTCCTTTTTTTTCTTTTTTCTTTTCGTCTTTTTTTTCATTTTCTTCCTTTCTTCTTTTTGTTCTTTTCTTTATTTTTTTTCTTATCTTTATTTCTTTATTTCTTATTTTTAATTTTTTAATTTTTTTTTTCCTTTGCTTCTCTTTTCTTATTTTTCTTTTTTATTTATTTTATTTTTTTCTTTTTTCTTTCTTATTTCAATTTTTCTTTTTTCTTTTTTATTTCTTTTTCCTTTTCTCTTTTCTTTCTTATTTATTTATTTTACCTTTTCTTTTTTTCTATTTTTTTTAATTTTCTGTTTTCCTTTTTCCTTTTCTTCACTTTTTATTTTTCTTCCTTTTTTTCTTTTTGTTCTTTTTGTTCTTCTTTTCTTTTTTTTCTTTGTTTCTTTGTTTCTTTTATTCTTTATTTTCTTTTTTCTAATTTTTCTTCATTTTAATGAATTTCTTTAAGATTTATCCCCGAGATTTTGCTCATATTCATTAAGATAAAACCAAACAATTATAAATCAATAATACTAAACACATATTTATTAAAATCAAATTTTTTATATCAATAAGCAAATTATTCTTTCCCATTCACACTGTAAACCGCTATTTTGTTGTATATCTAAAGTACACTTGCATGTTTTTAGTATACAGCCCCACCCGTGGGTGATGATGCTATAATTAACGGCGTCGATTCCAGGGGGCCATCCCCCCAGGCAACACCAGCCCCCCTCGATTTAAAGGGCAGGGCTGGGTCTATTGCCCAGCGCCTGAGGCGCCCCCCTTGAGGGGAATGCCGACGGATCGACGCAATTTTTCACCTGCACCCATGAGCTTCGGTTTGTGGGTGGTCCCACGTTAATAGGGCCTTGTGCCTAACCCGTACAAGTGGGGTACGAGGTAAATACAATGCAGGCCCGCCCACGCGTGGGGATTGCTATAATTAACGCGAACGTCGATCCCAGGGCGCCCCTCCTTGAGGGGGGAATGCCGACGGGATCGACGCAATTTTTGTTCTTTCCCACCCATGAGCTTCGGCTTGGGTGGGCCCACGTTAAAACGAGGCCTTGTGCGCAGCCCATACAAGTGGGGGTATGAGGCAAATACCTGTAAACCCGCCCAACGGGGTGGGGCCAGTGGCTTCGGCCCTGGATCTTTACAAGTTAATAGCACTGATCCCAAGAGGCTATACCCCCAGGCAAAGGTTAAAGTTTATAAGGGTAAACACTCAACGGAGGGCCAGCAATTGATCTGACGAATGACCCGGAAGTAGATTTAAAAATAAAAACGGAAGTTTCCGGATTTGACCGGAAGCGGATGTGACTGAAGAAGAGAAAAATCAGTCTTTTTCGGCTGGGCATTCGTCAGGGGCAGACGTTGCTTCCCGGTTTCCCCCGTGATGTGTTTCGCATAGTAGTACGAATATGATTTACAATAGAATAATTTGACTTTAACCCCCTCTCTCTCTCTCTCTCTCTCTCTCTCTCTCCTCTCTCTCTCTCTCTCTCTCTCTCTTCTTCTCTCTCTCTCTCTCTCTCTCTCTCTCTGAAAAAAGAACCCACGAGCCTAGAAAGAAATAAACAACCCCTTTGTGACATACGACTTGCGTATGTTGTTTCTGAACTAACGACGACTACTACGACCTGATTGGCCCTATGCTTGGGTATTACAAATGGGAGGATATAATTTCCAATGAAGGCGAGGGAAGGGACATAATGTCCAGAGTGTACTCACTGGTATTTCAAATAAAAATATTAATAAAAATCGTGGAAGCATCAAAGCATTTGAGCAGTTCCTACGAAATTGGAAGAAGCTGATGGTAGGTGTGGTGCTGCACCTCAGACGCAAAACAATCTCCTTGGTCTAGCGCTAGTGAAAAGGGATTGGCTGATACTGACTTTAAAACCTCCCAAAACCTCTCAAAACCTCCTCATTAATTGACCTCAAACCGTCTAGCCGCCCTGTCAGTGGGGCGTTAAAATACACCAACTGCACCTCTGCAGAGGGGTAAGACTCCCCCAATGGGCCACCTGTTAGCCGTGATGCTTGAGGATAGAACCCAGGTGTTTGAGCAGTCCATGACTTGCAATGATCTACTTTGTCCCTTTCTTGGGCTAGACGGGCGACCGCAGAGACCCCCTCTGACCAATTCGTCTGGCACGTCAAGCCCTAGCACCTATATGATTGCCCCAACCCTATGCCCTTATGGCAAGCCCCAACCCGTTTTATCATATGGGTGCTAAAAGGCGGTGGCTGAGGGTATAGTCCTGGGAATGACGTTAAACTCTAGTTGATGGTGAGGTTCCATTTTTGGAGGTTTGGGAATATGGAGCACCCCTTCATCCCCATTGCTCCCTGGTCCACTCTGACCCAGAGTGGTAGTACCTGTTAGAGTTAAATAGAAAATTGTATTGATAAAAACTTTAAGTATCCATTAAGAATAGATTTATTTCAAAAACATTGTCGGCATTAAATGGCCCACTGAGGTTGATATGCCGTAATACAAAAACAAAACAAACCAATCAAACCGTCTAGAACGATTTGGACAGAGGTTTAACTTTACTAAAAAGGACTTCAATAGAGTTTTAGTATGTACTAATAATGGTTTTAAAATGGTCTTGAAATTACAGACCAAATCAGCAGAAAATTATAATGAAGTTCTTGATAGATGTTAGTTTTATTCTTAACCTTTCAAAATCCAACACACACACTGGATATACATTAATATGGGCAAGGCAAATAAGAAATTTAAATAATAAAGAAATAAAAAGAAATAAATTAAATAAAATAAGATAAATATAATACAAAAAAAAATAAGATAAAACAAAATAAAATAAAATCTAGCAGACTCTATAATTACAATGTTTGATAAAATTAATTTCATTATAAGCTTCTTAATCGAACACACACATACACACATATAAATGTATATGAACAAGGCACGCACACAAACACACACACACACAAACACACACACACACACACACACACATACAAATAACACACACACACACACACACACACACATGGTGTTGAGACACACACAACAGGTGATTCTGATAGACATTAAATTTACACACCCACAACCATAAAAAAGGGAATCAGATGGCCTGTTAGTAAACAAAAAAACATGCTTAGAGGGCGAGCCAGATCTGGAATAATAATTTTTTTTTAAATAAAAAAAGAGAGAGAAGAAACTGAACAGACACACACACATAAGTGCGCACACACACGCACAAACACAAACACACTATGTCTATAGACTCCCGAATATTTACATACCCCGGAGTTGTTGTATAGACCCTTAAGGGGTTATGTAGACCACTTTGAGGAACCCTGATTTAGACTGTCTTCCTATAAAATGGTTGATCGTTTTTCATTGTTTTATTCTTCTTTCGCTTCCCGCAGTTCAAAGTCGAGCTGGTCAGTCGTCTTTCCTTACACAGTGGTGATGAAATATAGCTTTCTTTCGGCATCTTTCATTGAAGTTTGAATCACTATAACAAAACTTAATATTACCTCTAACAAAAAAACAACACAATCTTAAAAGTTCAGTATCTTTTTTAACAAATCTTTTATATCAAGTAAATACGTACTGTTATAGACGCCTTGTAGACTTCGAATACTTACAGACTTGAGTTGTATAGACCACAGGGGGTTTATGTTAGACCACTTTGAGCCGCGGAAAAAAAACGCCAAAATATTAGGGCAAATCGCCACTTGGGCAGTGTTGTGGCGAAATTGAAAGGCAGGGATGTGGACGGATTCCCAGCCTCCAAAACAAAGCGCGTCAGGATATGTTTGGCCTGTGCGAACGGCGAGGAGTGTGGCGAGTGGCCACGGATGTTTGAACTCGCGACCTCCAAGTAGCTGAAAATGCTGTTGGCAGAAACCCGGATGAGGTATGTCGGAATTTGCATAAGGGTAGCCGAACGAGGATAAATAAAACGGACAGTCGCTGATACCGGAGTGAGGAAGAAAGCAAGTGTTTGACACAAGTGAAAATTTTTCGAGTTTCACCATAAGGATTTTCAGGGTCAAATCCACTGAATTAATCAAGATATTGATTAATCACAGCTAACTGCAGGAGTTCATTTTGTAAATATTTATTTACAAAATGAACTCCTGCAGTTAGCTGTGATTAATGAATATCTTGATTTAACCCTGAAGATCCTTATGGTCTAAACTCGAGTAGGTTATTTCTGTACCCTACACACACACACACACACACACACACACACTATATATATATATATATATATATATATATATATATATATATATATATATATATATTAAGATGTTGAATGAAATAAAACGGTATACGAAAGACAATTTTGTAAAATGAAATTGACATGATTCGGCAGATAATTTGAATTACTATGGTTTAGTTCATATGTTTAACGGCATATCAACCCCCTTGGGGATATTTGATGCTGAAATTTGATTCATTTGTAAATTTGATTAACACATGGGAGGTTTGCGCAGAAGACCGTACGACCTGGCGACTCCTCGTCAAACAAGGAACGAAAAGGAGTGAAAAAGAGAGGAAAGAAGCCGCCGCAGAAAAGAGAGCCAAAAGGAAGGAGAGACAATATCAACTCCAGCAAGCATCACTGTTTGTTTGCAATCACTGCACCAGAGACTGCCATTCAAGAATTGCTCTGTTCAGCCACTCATGCAGTTGCAGATGATAAAAAAGTGGACACTACGCCATCGTCTTTAGTAGACGGAAGAATGCCAACAATTATATTTTCAACGATCGATTGCAATTATTTTAATCACACTTTTTTATTTAACTACTAGAAGCGGCTATCCAGCATCGCCTGGGTAGAGGGGAGGTGGCAAAAAAAGTTAGTCTCGCAGATCCATTATTACTGAATCACGAGTTGGTTCCTCGCAGGATGCCCAATTTAAAACCCTATCTAAAAAAAAACAAAAAAAACCTTGTGTTGATTCAACCACTCTGAAAAAAAAAATTATTGTCTACTATCTAAAATCTTAAATGCAAAAAAAAATTCTATGTTGTTATCATTTAAATTTTATTCTTAAATCCCCTTTGTAAATATAAAACAAATCTTTATTATTTTTGCCCAAAAACAAAAGACCTGGTGATATTTAATGTGTATATATATTTACTTTGTCGTTAATTGTTTTATTTTCGAAGTTTCCTCCGGACATACACATACACACAACTGCTCTTTATATATGTACAGGCAGCGGCTACCCGGCGTCGCCTGGGTGGGTGGAGGTAAAAAGTTAGTCTCGCAGATCCATTATTATCTATTAGGAGTGAGATGCTCGCTGGTTGCCCCATAAAAATCCTTGCGGAAATATATAACAATATAGTAAGAAATTTCTATTCAATGACTTACAAATTTTTTTAAAAATAAGATATAAATGATGCAATTAATTCAATCAATCAATTAATATTATATTTCAAAGCGAAAAAAAAAAAAAGAAAACATACAAAAAAAAAGATAAACAAAATAACATGCACATGACTTTCCCTTCTGTTACTTTTCAAATTTGAATTTTTAAATATCTTCCAAATATAACGCAAATCTTCATTATTTTTGCTCAAAAACCAATCACTGGTGATATTTAATGTGTATATATATTTACTTTGTTGTTAATTGTTTTATTTCCGAAGTTTCCTCCGGACATACATATACACACAACTACCCTTTATATATGTATAGATGATTAATACATAATCATATGGTTTCAGGTAATTATTCCTATCAAATAATAATAATCATTTATCTGCACATAATTATAGTATCAAGTATTCCTACCTAATATAGATAATTTACACACAGTTATGTGGTTGCAAGTATTCCTAACCAATGCCAATAACTTTCAAGCCAAGATACATTTGACACATAGATGGGACTTTAACAGGTACTATCACTTCAGATCGGTTAGAACCTGGAGGAACGAAAAGGAATACTCCACTTACCCTAGGGCTTCTTAACTGGAACCTCACAATCGGACGTAGGATACTTCTTTCTAGTCTTACCCATCTGAAGGGGATACAATCGGCGTATACTAAGCCTTGCTGGCAGGGCTTTGAATACACACACACACACACACACACACACACACACATATATATATAATATATATATATATATATATATATATATATATATATATATATATATTATATTAATATTTATATATTTGTTTGAAGGCAATTACAATGCGCATATCGCATAAAAATTCGATAATTATAGAAGATAAATAATATTGACAAGTGAATCTCGCAAAGAATTACTCGATGTTCTACACACCGAGTAATTCTTTGCGAGATTCACTTGTCAATATTATTTATCTTCTATAATTATCGAATTTTATGCGATATGCGCATTGTAATTGCCTTCAAGCAAATATATATATATTAATATATACTTTATCAACAATGCTTCTAAAAATAAAGAAACATCCCAAAATCTTATATATATATATATATATATATATATATATATATATATATATATATATATATATATATATATATATATAAATGAATAGAGAATGAAGAGAAAAGTGTTCGCATATAAAGTGCTCAATGCTAAAATAGCAGAGCAGTTTTACAATCAATAATATATTATATTATGGATATTAATCTTGTTGCTATTAGTTTCATGAAACAAGATTAATATCCATAATATATATATATATATATATATATATATATATATATATATATATAGGGGTATGTATGTAGATTGTGCACGTTAGTGTGTCTTTAGGTGTTTATGTATATATATGTATCTTTGAGTATTTATATATATATATATATATATATATATATGTGTGTGTGTGTGTGTATGTGTGTGTGTGTGTGTGTGTGGCTAAACAGGAATATATAATCAATCTGTATTTATATATATATATATATATATATATATATATATATATATATATTGATGTGTACTTATATATTCATATGTGTGTACGTATGCATGTATGTATTTATTTATTCTATTTATTCCCAAAAATAATTGACAATTTTCAAGATAATTTCCCATTTTACTTATCTATTGATTTTTATCGATGTCCAATGTCGATTAGTGATGCAATGTTTTTTAACAAGATTTTTCTGTTGAAAGCGAAAAATGTTCGTGTTACTCACGGCATTGCGTGGAAAA
Source organism: Doryteuthis pealeii (assembly GCA_023376005.1). Taxonomy (NCBI): domain Eukaryota; kingdom Metazoa; phylum Mollusca; class Cephalopoda; order Myopsida; family Loliginidae; genus Doryteuthis; species Doryteuthis pealeii. Next base: position 17,811,333 of record CM042182.1, read on the forward strand.
TGCTGAAATGGGTAAGACACTCCATTCGATAGAAGAATTTTTTCTTTCTTTTTCTTTCTTTTGATTTTTTTTTTTTTTGCTTTTTTGTTTCTCCTTCCTTTATTCTTTTTTCTTGTTATTCTTTTTCTTTTTTTTTCTTTTTCCTTTTTTTTCTTTTTTCTTTTCGTCTTTTTTTTTCATTTTCTTCCTTTTCTTCTTTTTGTTCTTTTCTTTATTTTTTTTTCTTATCTTTATTTTTATTTCTTATTTAATTTTTTAATTTTTTTATTTTATTTTTTTATTTTTTCGTTTTTTATTATTTTTTTTTCCTTGCTTCTCTTTTCTTATTTTTCTTTTTATTTATTTTATTCTTTTTTCTTTTTTTCTTTCTTATTTCAATTTTTTCTTTTTTCTTTTTTTATTTCTTTTTTCCTTTTCTTCTTTTCTTTCTTATTTATTTATTTTATCCTTTTTTCTTTTTTTTCTATTTTTTCTAATTTTTCTGTTTTTTCCTTTTTCCTTTTCTTCACTTTTTATTTTTCTTCCTTTTTTCTTCTTTTTGTTCTTTTTTGTTCTTCTTTTCTTTTTTTTCTTTGTTTCTTTGTTTCTTTTATTCTTTATTTTCTTTTTTCTAATTTTTCTTCATTTTAATGAATTTCTTTTAAGATTTATCTTCGAAATTTTTGCTCATATTCATTAAGATAAAACCAAACAATTAGAAATCAATAATACTAAACACATATTTATTAAAATCAAATTTTTAATATCAATATGCAAATTATTCTTCCCATTCACACTGTAAACCGCTATTTTGTTGTATATCTAAATACACTTGCATGTTTTTAGTATACAGCCCCACCCGTTGGGTGATGATTGGTATAATTAATGGCGTCGATTCCAGGGGGCCATCCCCCCAGGCAACACCTGCCCCCTCGATTTAAAGGGGCAGGGCTGGGTCTATTGCCCAGCGCCTGAGGCGCCCACCTTGAGGGGGAATGCCGACGGGATCGACGCAATTTTTCACCTGCCACCCATGAGCTTCGGTTTGTGGGTGGTCCCACGTTAATAGGGTCTTGTGCCTAACCCGTACAAGTGGGGTACGAGGTAAATACAATGCAGCCCCGCCCACGCGTGGGGATTGCTATAATTAACGGCGTCGATCCCAGGGGGCCATCCCCCCAGGCAACACCTGCCCCTTGATTTAAGGGGCAGGGCTGGGTTTATTGCCCAGCGCCTGAGGCGCCCCCTCCCTCGTTGGGGAATGTCGACGGGATCGACGCAATTTTTCACCCACCACCCATGAGCTTCGGTTTGTGGGTGGTCCCACGTTAATAGGGCCTTGTGCCTAACCCGTACAAGTGGTGTACGAGGTAAATACAATGTAAACCCGCCCAACGGAGTGGGGGTCCAGTGGTTTCGGCCCTGGATCTTTACAAGTAATAGCGTCGATCCCAGGGGGCTATCCCCCCAGGCAGTACCTGCTCCCTTGGGGGCAGGTACTGCCTGGGTTTATTGCCCAGCGCATGAGGCGCCCCTCCCTGGTGGGGGAATGACGACGGGATCGACGCAATTTTTGTTCTTTCCCACCCATCAGCTTCGGCTTGTGGATGGGCCCACGTTAAAACGAGGCCTTGTGCCCAGCCCATACAAGTGGGGTATGAGGCAAATATCTCCAGTGGCTTCGGCCCTGGATCTTTACAAGTTTATAGCGTCGATCCCACTACGCTATGAGTATTTCTATTTTTATCTCAAGTAAATAATTGACATAGTACAATCACGCGAGTAACTTTTAAAAACTTAAACAATTTTCATCCAGTGTAGTGTAATCATTATTGTCTACGGGGAATTTGGGGATTGAAAAGAAAACGGTAATCGGATTTCTGGAGAAAGAGAAGAAAAAGAAATAAGAACAAAGGTTAAAGTTTGAAAGGGTAAACACTCAACGGGAGGCCAGCAATTGATTGACGAATGACCCCGGAAGTAGATTTAAAAATAAAAACGGAAGTTCCGGATTTTGACCGGAGGCGGATGTGACCTTTCCCCACCCTGGGACCAAAAACGTAAGAAGAGAACAATCAGTCTTTTTCGGCTGGGCCTTCGTCAGGGGCAGACGTTGCTTCCCGGGTTCCCCCGTGATGTGTTTCGCATAGTAGAACCGAACATGATTTACAATAGAATAATTTGACTTTAACTCTCTCTCTCTCTCTCTCTCTCTCTCTCTCTCTCTCTCTCTCTCTCTCTCTCTCTCTCTCTCTCTCTTCTCTCTCTCTCTCTCTCTCTCTCTCTCTCTGAAAAAAGAACCCACGAGCCTAGAAAGAAATAAACAACCCCTTTGTGATTATACAACTTGCGTATGTTGTTTCTGAACTAACGACGACTACTACGACCCGATTGGCCCTATGCTTGGGTATTACAAATGGGGAGGATATAATTTCCAATGAAGGCGGGGGAAGGGCATAATGTCCAGAGTGTACTCACTGGTATTTCAAATAAAAATATTAATAAAAATCGTGAAGCATCAAAACATTTGAGCAGTTCCTACGAAATTGGAAGGAGCTGATTATAGGTGTGGTGCTGCACCTCAGACGCAAAACAATCTCCTTGGTCTAGCGCTAGTGAAAAGGGGATTGGCTGATACTGACTTTAAAACCTCTCAAAACCTCCTCATTAATTGACCTCAAACCGTCTAGCCGCCCTGTCAGTGGGGCGTTAAAATACACCAACTGCACCTCTGCAGAGGGGTAAGACTCCCCCAATGGGGCCACCTGTTAGCCGTGATGCTTGAGGATAGAACCCAGGTGTTTGAGCAGTCCATGACTTGCAATGATCTACTTTGTCCCTTTCTTGGGCTAGACGGGCGACCGAAGAGACCCCCTCTGACCAATTGTCTGGTCACGTCAAGCCCTAGCACCTATATGATTGCCCCAACCCTATTGCCCTTATGGCAAGCCCCAACCCGTTTTATCATATGGGTGCTAGAAGGCGGTGGCTGAGGGTATAGTCCTGGGAATGACGTTAAACTCTGGTTGATGGTGAGGTTCCATTTTTGGAGGCTTGGGGAATATGGAGCACCCCTTCATCCCCATTGCTCCCTGGTCCACTCTGACCCAGAGTGGTAGTACCTGTTAGAGTTAAATAGAAAATTGTATTGATAAAAACTTTAAGTATCCATTAAGAATAGATTTATTTCAAAACTTTGTCGGCATTAAATGACCCACTGAGGTTGATATGCCGTAATACAAAACAAAACAAACCAATCAAACCGTCTAGAACGATTTGGACAGAGGTTTAACTTTACTAAAAAGGACTTCAATAGAGTTTAGCATGTACTAATAATGGTTTTTAAAATGGTCTTGAAATTACAGACCAAATCAGCAGATTCTATAATCATAATTCTTGATAGATGTTAGTTTTATTCTAACCTTTTAAAATTCAACACACACACTGGATATACATTAATATGGGCAAGGCAAATAAGAAATTTAAATAATAAAAGAAATAAAAAGAAATAAATTAAATAAAATAAGATAAATATAATACAAAAAAAAATAAGATAAAACAAAATAAAATAAAATCTAGCAGACTCTATAATTACAATGTTTGATAAAATTAATTTCATTATAAGCTTCTTAATCGAACACACACATACACACATATAAATGTATATGAACAAGGCACGCACACAAACACACACACACACACAAACACACACACACACACACATACAAATAACACACACACACACACACACACACACACACACATGGTGTTGAGACACACACAACAGGTGATTCTGATAGACATTAAATTTACACACCCACAACCATAAAAAAGGGAATCAGATGGCCTTGTTAGTAAACAAAAAAACATGCTTAGAGGGCGAGCCAGATCTGGAATAATAATTTTTTTTTAAATAAATAAATTAAAAAAGAGAGAGAAGAAACTGAACAGACACACACACATAAGTGCGCACACACACGCACAAACACAAACACACTATAGTCTATAGACTCCCGAATATTTACATACCCCGGAGTTGTTGTATAGACCCTTAAGGGGTTATGTAGACCACTTTGAGAAACCCTGATTTAGACTCTCTTCCTATAAAATGGTTGATCGTTTTTCATTGTTTTATTCTTCTTTCGTTCCCGCAGTTCAAAAGTCGAGCTGGTCAGTCGTCTTTCCTTACACAGTGGTGATGAAATATAGCTTAAACTATTCGGCATCTTTCATTGAAGTTTGAATCACTATAACAAAACTTAATATTACCTCTAACAGAAAAACAACACAATCTTAAAAGTTCAGTATCTTTTTTAACAAATCTTTTATATCAAGTAAATACGTACTGTTATAGACGCCTTGTAGACTTTTGAATACTTACAGACTTGAGTTGTATAGACCCCAGGGGGTTTATTTAGACCACTTTGAGCTGCGGAAAAAAACGCCAAAATATTAGGGCAAGTCGCCACTTGGGGAGTGGCTGTGGCGAAATTGAAGGGCAGGGCTGTGGACGAGCGGACCCCAGCCTCCACAAACAAAGCGCGTCAGGATATGTTTGGCCTGTGCGAACGGGAGGAGTGTGGCGAGTGGCCACGGATGTTTGAACTCGCGACCTCCAAGTAGCTGAAATGCTGTTGGCAGAAACCCGGATGAGGTATGTCGGAATTTGCATAAGGGTAGCCGAACGAGGATAAATAAAACGGACAGTCGCTGATACCGGGAGTGAGGAAGAAAGCAAGTGTTTGGACGACAAGTGAAATTTGACGACTGCTGTATTTGGGGTGTCAGGAAGTGAGAGTAACGTGCTCAGTTGGTAGAGACTGTGCTGACGGCGAAAGGAATTTACATTTCGTTTGCTAGAGAAACTTGCAAAAGATTAATATTATCTTAAATTTTTAGACCATTCAAAAGAGTGGCCGACGCATGAAAAGTGCTACTACCTGAAATAGTGGGGAAAATAAGGAAAAAATGAAACTTCCTTAATTCACAATGTAGTAAAAGGTTGCAATAATGTCTCATTGCGATCTAAAAAAAATCCATAGGTCTGGTAAAGGTATTTGTGTTGATATTACCTCTAACAGAAAAACAACACAATCTTAAAAGTTCAGTATCTTTTTTGACAAATCTTTTATATCAAGTAAATACTGGTGACGCCGAGAACTTTTCAACAAGAAGTAATTGTCTCTTAAATATTATTCTGGTAATTCAGTGAAAATTCCGTCTTTTCAGATTGAAGATCAATTCTTTTTTTTTCTTCTTCTACTTAGTCTCAAGTTGCCTCTTTAAAACAATCACAGTTATCACGAACCCGTGAAAAATTCGAGAGAAACATAAATTATTTTACAGTGCGGACGCAGACACGACAAAACAAACAAAAAGCGAAGAAAAAAAGATGAATGTAAAAAACAAAAAAGCAAAGAAAAAGATAAGTGATCGATCCCTAGTGATAGTAATTGATTTATGTCATGACTTTGCACTCGGGACCCACACTTCGAGGGTTTTCCCGGAAAGCAATTACTGGGGTCAGGTTAGTAAAATGGAAAAGTAATCTTAACGGTGCAGAACAATGAAAATCACCCTCCAGAGATTGTTCCGGATGGAACTTTGGTTAGTGTTGAAAGTATTTCCTCCCCTACCTTTATTTTATTCTATATAATTTTTAGTTTTTGACAAATTCTGTGGTTCAGGCTTCAAGAGAATAATTTATAGGTCAACATTGGTGTTTTGTTCACACAAAAAAAGACGTTGTGATGGGGCGACTCTATGGCGACCGGGAGAAACAAATCAACAAAAACACACAGGACAATTGATGTTTCATTTTTTTTATTGAGGTCGTTGGAGGGATAAAATGTGGCAGTTTCAGGTCACGTATTTGTTGGTTTGTTGGTTGGTTGCATTTTACGGCATGTTGGGTTATTCTATGCCAAAAATGTTTTGTTTTATTCATTCTTGATGGGTACTCAATTTTTCATTTTAAAACTCATTTTTTTCTATTTAACTCACAAAAAATGATGTTGTGATGGGGCGACTGTATGGCGACCGGGAGAAAACAAATCAACAAAAATACTATTGATGTTTAATTTTTTTTTTTGGGGGGGGTCTTTGGAGGGCTAAAATGTAGCAGTTTCAAGTCGTCTATTGGTTGGTTGGTTGGTTGGTTGGATTTTTTACGGCTTGTAAAATGACGTTATGATGGAGCTCTTCTGAGTGTTCAAGCTGATCTTAACAGTGCTGTAGTATGAATGGTCTCGATCCTTCCTCTGATTTCTAATTCCCCCAAATTCTTTTCCAGAGCTTTGGGGACCGTTCCAAGGGCACCAATTACAATTGGCACAACCTTCACCTTCATGTTCCACAGTTTTTCTTAATTCTTTTTTCCCTTTTTTCATTACGAGCATGGCACGTTTTTATGTCAAATTCCATTCCTATATCTTGGTTGTATAGTGTTAGTATTATTTCTTCTTTTTGAGTTTTCACATCAGCATTAGCTGATGGTCTTTCACTGGAGTCTGAGTGACAACAAGTCTCCTCAGTTCTCCAGGACTCTTCTGAGTATTCTGGTAGATTGCAGCAGTGCAGTGTTCTGGATGGTATCAATCCTTCCTCTGATTTCCAGACTTTCCAAACCCTTTTCCAATCCTTTTGTGACCGTTCCACGTGCACCAACTACAATTGGTATAACTTTGACTTTCATATTCCGTAACTTTTTCAGTTCTCTGGCAAGGTCCAGATATTTGTCCATTTTTTTCATTTTCCTTTAGCTTCACCCTGTGATCTGCTGGAACTGCAAAATCCACCAGTTGACAAGTTCTTTCTTTTTTGTTAATCAATACTAGGTCTGGTCTTTTTGCTGGGATAAGGTGATCCGTTTTTATTTCAAAGTCCCAGAGAATTTTATGCGTTTCGTTCTCAAGAACAGATTCTGGTTTATGCATATACCATTTTGTTGTGTGGTCAAAATTAAATTTTTTGCATAATTACCCAGTGGATCACCTTCCAAACCCAGTCGTGTCTAGTTTTGTATTCCCTTTGTGCTAGTTTGCTACATTCGCAGAGTATATGGTTTACAGTCTCATCTCTATTACCGCATTATCTACATTTACTATTTTGTTGGGTCTTATTAATTTTTGCTTTGATATCATTTGTCATTAGGGCATTATTATTTGCAGCAATTATTAGTGATTCAGTTTCTCTTTTAAGGTTTCCTTTTCTTAATCACGTCCAGGTTTTTTCATGTGCAACCTCTCCGATTTGTCGTTTATTATTATTATTATTATTATTATTATTATTATTATTATTATTATTAATTTTTCACACCTGCCATAGCCAGTGATTCACTGGAGGCTGAGTGACAGCAAGTCTCCAGGACTCTTCTGAGTATTCTGGCCGATCTTAACAGTGCTGTAGTTTGAATGGTCTCGATTCTTTCTCTGATTTCTAAATCACCCAAATTCTTTTCCAGAGTTTTGGGGATCGTTTCCAAGGACACCAATTAAAATTGGCACAACCTTCACCTTCATTTCTCTGGGTGTTTGAGATGAGGCTTGATAAGGCTTAGTATTATCTGCGTTATTTGTCCTCATCTTCATTGTTATCTATACATTTCGGCCGAGAAGGTTCCCGAGTCCGACAAGAAATACCCGAAGAAGGCCGGAGGACACATCGTACAGATAACAATGAAGATGAGGACAATAGTCCGAATAACGCAGATAATACTAAGCTTCACCTTCATGTTCCACAGTTTTTATTAATCCTTTTTTTTTATGTGTATTTATCATAGGTTTAAAATGTCGTTGCTAATGCATTAAAATAAAAAAAAACTAAGTGACAGTTATCTCTCGACTGCAGGTTCAGTCCTGGTCAGCGGCAGCAGTAGCATAGAATAATAATTATCACAGCTTAACACCTGTATGGTTAGCGGAATGAGAACAGGATACTTCCGTGGACTGAATAAAGGGTTACGTTCAAAGTACCGTGATGGCTCACGATTACGACAAGAAGGTTCACTATTACGACAAGAAGGTTCCCGAGTCCGACAAGAAATACCTGAAGAAGGTCGGAGAGCACATCAGCCGAAACGTTGTACAGATAACAATGAAGATGAGGACAATAGTCCGAATAACGCAGATAGTATTAAGCTTCATGTTCCACAGTTTTTCTTAATCATTTTTTTTTTTTTTTTTTCATGTGTATTGATTTAAAATGTCGTTGCTAATGCCATAAACTAAAAAAATATCCATCAACTGCACTACCTAACGAGCAACGTTCCTTAAAGTCTAATTTCTAAAACTATCCTGACCCGGTCAACACCGAGTCACCTTACTATCGAATAATACGGATAATACTAATTATCTAGCCTCATCTCAAAAATTCAAAGAAATAATACAATATAATGAAATAGTGTAGATAACAATAAAGATGAAGACAATAGTCCGAATAATACAAATAATACTAATTATCAAGCCTCATCCAAAAAAATCAGAGAAATAGTGTCGATAACAATAAAGATGAGGACAATAGTCCGAATAATACGAATAATACTAATTATCAAGCCTGATCTCAAAATATCAGAGAAATAGTGTAATAACAATGAAGATGAGGACAATAGTCCGAATAATGCAAATAATACTGATTATCAAGTCTCATCTCAAAAATTCAAAGAAATAGTGTAGATAACAATGAAGATGAGGACAATAGTCCGAATAACGCAGATAATACTAAGCTTCACCTTCATGTTCCACAGTTTTTATTAATCCTTTTTTTTTTTTTTCATTTGTATTGATGACGTTGCTAATGCCATAAACTTTTAAAAAATATCCACCAACAGCACTACCAAACGAGCAACGTTCCTTAAAGTCTAATTTCCAAAACTATCCTGACCCGGTCAACACCGAGTCACCTTACTATCTTATGGTATGAAATAAGCTGTCATGCTTAACAACGTCGTTACTTGGCGAGCACTGATAGCAACTCGCAGTTTTTCTTTTTTCTTTTTTTCTTTTTGATCATAGCGGTAAAAATTGTCAAAGTTAGACATGCATCAAGGATCTTCATTACAGATGGCATGAGACCCCTAATCGTCTTATGGTCCGTTATTCTTCAAGAAGAAAGAGAAAAGTCTGTATTAAATACACCAATGACACACGACACACCCGATTTAACTCTGAGGGTAGGATTTTCGGTAATAAAACCCGAGGCTGAGAAATGGAGAGAAAAGAATTCTTTGAGTGCCGGGATATAAATTATCTTCTCCAAGACGTTTTCGCATCAGGTTGATTCACTATAATCAGATTTCTGCGAAAAGAGAATTCGCAGTGATCATCAGCGCTCCAATGGAAACAAATGCTGTCCATTGGTTGTAAGATGGCCATTTCTGATTCGAGACAAGTCCCCGTCTGTGAATTCAGGTCGTTCTTAATTCAAGGGTTTCTCAATTTATCTAAAAATGTCAGATCCATTGTTACGTTTTTCACTCAACCGGAAACCGGAATCTATAAAAGTGACGGATAATTATCACATTTTGGGAAAAGACGCAGTACACGCCAGAAAGAAAGAATTCTGCATTTTCTTTACCACTGTTTCCACATCGTCTGCAAATGATTCTCCATTTTGCGCGTCGTGAGTATGACGACTGCGTTGTAAAATTAATGAAGGATAATCAGCAGGTTTTACAGAAGAGTAGCCATGTTTGCATGCTGTTTGCTTATGACATTGGCAAGGGAAATAACTCTTTATTTAAGCAACGGATGAATAGATTCTGACAGCGAGAAACAGATAAAAAGCCTTATATATATATATATATATATATATATATATATGTGTGTGTGTGTGTGTGTGTGTGTGTGTGTGTGTGAGAGAGAGAGAATGGGAAATGAATCCGACAATATGAGGAAAAAATGAGTATAGAAAAGAAATGTAGATGGATAAAAATGAATTTTATCGATATCACTTTTAATCGATATCACTTACACATGTGTTTCGGTCTGTTTATCAAAATGTATACGGATTTACGTTATTATTATTATTAAAATAATCAGATGGAGTTGAAATGATGATGATAATGATAATAGGAAAAATGCATAAAATGTTCCGTACACAGATTTTGCCGACCTTCATCAGATTAGTATTTTTATTTTTTAGAAAAAAAAAAATATATATATTTTATTTTTTAGAAAAAAAATTTTATTTTTTAGAAAAGAAAATTTTAAAATTTAAAGAAAATAAAAAAAATAAAAATACTACTCTGATGAAGGTCGGCAAAATCTGTGTACGGAACATTTTATGCATTTTTCCTATTATTATTATCATCATCATTTCAACTCCATCTGATTATTTTAATAATAATAATAATAACGTAAATCCGTATGCATTTTGATAAACAGACCGAAACACATGTGTAAGTGATATCGATTAAAAGTGATATCGATAAAATTCATTTTTATCCATCTACATTTCTTTTCTTTACTCATTTTTTCCTCATATATATATCTGTGTGTGTGTGTGTGTGTGTGTGTGTGTGTGTGTGTGTGTGTGTGTTGAAAAGAGAAAGAAAGGAAAGAAAGTATTGAATGGATAAAATAGGATTATTTTTAATTAATTCAACTTACACATGTTTCGGTCAAGAGTTTATCCATGTGTACATTATTCTATCTATTATTATTTTTAAATAATAAAATGAAATAAAATAATAATAATAGAAAAAATATAGAAATGTTCAGCATACAAAGAAACATCGACCTTCCTCATAGTAAATCCTTATTTTTTTAATGAAATTCGTTGAAACGCGGAGAATTTTCGAAATGTTCGAAAAAAGAACTTTTTTTTAAAAAATCACATGAAGAAAGTGTTCAAATGCGAGAAAACAGTTATAATGACGTCATATATATATATATATATATATATATATATATATATATATATATATAAGAAAAAGTGGAAGTAAATCCGACAATATGTAGTATTGTAAAATTGAAAAAATACAAGTTTCATTAACGAATGATGTTTAATAAGCCTACGCTGTAGTGTTTCGGTCTGTTTTAACAAACCTTCCTCAGGGCTTTCGTTGATTTAAGGAAAAAATAACGTATTTTTCCATTAATTAAAACTAAATAAAAAGAATTAAACACACACATACACACACACACACACACACACACTCACACACACACTTCACGTATTATTAATGGGGACACCGACGTAAAAAAAAATTCCATTCCTTAAAATTAGTTTCCAAGAATTTTCGGGAAAAATTATGTCATGTCGGTTAAAATTAAGACATTGGTAAAAAAAAATTCCCCAAATATATTTTAGGAAAAAACTATTTTAAACATAAATTCATCTAAAGGTGAATAAGTATCGAAATTTTCGTAAAAATTTGACTATTAATTGATTTTTCATAGAATTTTAATATTTTATGTAATAATGATACTGACTATAAATTAAATACTCATTGATAAACTTACTTAATTCCTGATATAACTGTGATGTAGTTTCGGTTACAAACAAATAGAGACCAAATCTCTATTATCAATAGATATTAGTGTTATATACTGATCTTTTCACGATACCAAATCAGCATATAACGTTATATACCTTTCTTACTTCTTACTCTGGCCGTATCTTCTTCTGGCCGGCTTTAGTTCTGATCGTCTATCATCTATCTTGGTCTGATATATCTTCTAATGTCTCGTCTGGTCTTTCTTGTATGGGGATTTCGGGTCTGGTTTCTGTTGGGATTTCTCGTTATCAGAAGCCCTGTGTCATTGTTAGTTTTTGGTAATAAACACAAGACTTCGATTTATGTTGATGTTACTTTATTCCAAATCCCCACCCAGACAATCTGCGCAGATGAGGCTTACATGTTGCTAGCTCGGCTTCTAAGTTCTAACTGACTTAAACTGACTCTATCCTTAAACCGGAAGAGGGCCTTCTATTGCCTTCCGGTTTTCACGATCCATCCCCGGAAAGCAAGGTCAGAGTGAGGTCAGACGCTGTCACTCACTCTCAAGGCCATCAGCTGTACTAATCGCCATAATGATTTCTACAATACCTTATAAAAGCATTAGGGATCCAATAATTATGTAACATTAGTACCGTAATGAGATACTGATTTATGTTACTCGTGTAACATGCCTTAGGAATAGCCTGGCGTAGCCCATCCCTCTCCAGGTTTACAACTGGTTTGAATTCAGAGTTTTTCTTCTCCTAGATCGGTTGCCTAACCAAGGTTCAAAAGTCCAGTTTTCCCTACTATTTACCCATAGCTGGAGGAAGAATAGTTGGATTCATATCTTTCCCAAAGGTATTAGTGCTATGTGAAATGCAAACAGCCTCGTTCAGAATCTACTTCTCTATGACAATAACCGAGCGCCTACCGTGTCCGTCATAAAGCCGCGTTTCTGTTTGTGGATTCAAAATGGCGGAATAGATCAGAAAAGAACTATCTTATTATAATGGAGATTGTGTGTTTGTCTTTAACCGAAACTATATCACTACTCAAGTCACAATTCCCTTTGTAATTTATGTCACATTATCCATGATTTTATTTTTATTTAAACCTCAATTATTAATAAAATTGTTTTACATTATTAATACTGTTGACCATATCTACATATTAATCCCTTGTGGTTGAGATTAGAGGAAAGTATGGATATAGCAACACAGACAGTTAAATTCAGTTGATATTTCGCCTCATTGTATTGATATATCTTAGTTATCCCACTTCTGACACCAGTGTTATATCTTAGGATATCCGTAAAGCGTATGGTTTGCAAAGAAGAATAATGGACAAGATTAATTTGATAAAAATCGTTTATTGAAATAACGAGTGTGAAAGTTGTTATTGTCGCCGTAGATAACGGTAGTAGTTCTCTGGAGTGGCCGAGGGGTCGGTGAGGTGTGGGTATCGTATGATACGTCGGAATCTCTCTTGGCCTGGTGCAAGGCGTGAGGTAGAAGTTGAGTTGATACGGTCACTTGGTGTAGGGACCAAGTCAGGAATATCTCAGTGGAATAGTGATGGTCAGGGAAGGTATTAGTGGCCGAGGGAGTTGAGTTCGTGCCGGTAGGATACCGTTGTAAGTGGATACGGTCACTTGGTGCGGGAATAAAGTCAGGAATATCTCAGCGAGTTGTAGCGGGTAGCGCTGTAGTGGTCAGGGGGGTAAGGATGTCGCCTGGCTACGGTGAGGTGTTGAAGTAAGGCTGAGTGTCCGGGTGGGCGAGGGCGTGCGTGGTGGTGGGTGCGTAGCAGTTCCTTGATCCTCTCGTCTGGTGATATTCTCGGTTCCAGGCCGTCCGCCCAACTCTCGATTCTCAAAATACCCGAGCTTATATGCTGGTAGATGGGCTCCAGAATGCTTTTGGGGGTTTTAGCGGGAGAGTTTTTTATTGGCTGAAAATCCGGATTCCTTACAATATTATTTTTTGTTTATTTTGGACTTCCTCTCAAGCGTAACTCAATCCGAGCCCATGCGCAGAACTGCGTCGAATTGGTCACTTCGTGAGAGGGTACCATTGAGTTCACTTCCGTTTGTTGCCTCCGACTTGAGTTTTGATGTTTTATGGTAGCGAGGTGTATTTTGTGAGTAAGCATTGTGAATCATAAGAGATATCTTCTCTCTGATATAACAGTATGAAGCTTTTTCGAAACTAAGTTTTGAAAAAGCGAAATATCAACTGAATTTAACTGTGTTGTTATATCCACACTTTCCTCTATTCTCAACCACATTTTGCCGGATTTATTCAAACCCTTCACTCCTCATATTAATCCCATGCAATTTATTTATATATACAACAAAATGGCGGTTTACAGTGTGAACTGGAAGACTAATTTGCATATTGATGTTAAAAGTTTGATATTAGGCTCAAATCTCGGAAGGTATCAGCAAGTCTCGTGATACGCGAGTATATCCGGTATATAGGCCGAACAATTTGGCACAGTCTGATAAAGAGACCCGGATGACTGTTCAGAGAATATTCTCTCTCTCTCTCTCTCTCTCTCTCTCTCTCTCTCTCTCTCTCTCTCTCTCTCTCTCTCTCTCTCTCTGACCCTTCTCTCTCACTCTCTTCTCTTTGCTCTCTCCCTCTCGACCCTTCTCTCTCTCTCTTTCTTTCTTTCTCTTTCTCTCTTCTCTCTCTCTCTCTATATATATATATATATATATATTATATATATATATATATGACATTGCTCTCTCTTCTCTCTCTCTCTCTCTCTCTCTCTCTCTTCTCTCTCTCTCTCTCTCTCTCTCTCTCTCTGACATTTCTCTCTCACTCTCTTCACTTGCTCTCTCCCTCTCTGACTCTCTCTCTCTCTCTCTCTCTCTCTCTCTCTCTCTCTCTCTCTCTTGCCGTCCGACCATTTTTAATCATTAGCTTCTCATCATTTCCCCGCCTCATTCAAAACCTTTTTTACCGCTATTTCTCCTTTCTGGATTTTTTTTCCTTGTCTTTCCATTTATTCTTCTTGGATTTAATTCGTCCGTTGACCCTCTTCACACAGAGAGAAAGAGAGAGAGAGAGAGAAAGAGAGAGCCTCGCTTTGACAAAAGTAAATTGGCCACAAACCGCCAGATGTCAGTCAAAACGGCGCCAGGGCGGTTTTCATCAAATCTCCAGGGTGATCATTTCACGCTAGCTCTTTCATACTCTTTTATATCACAAGATGAAAGAAATTAGATGCATGTGAATACGTTAACTTTTGCTCTCTCTCTCTCTCTCTCTCTCTATATATATATATATATATATATATATATATATATATATATTATGGTACACAGTAATAACCTACTCGAGTTTCACCATAAGGATCTTAAGGGTTAAATCCACTGAATGCCGATTGCACATATGTATTCTTTTTATTTTTTAAAAAATACACACGTGCAATCGGCTGTAATTAATCAATATCTTGATTAATTCAGTGGATTTAATCCTGAAGATCCTTATGGTGAAACTCGAATAGGTTATTCCTGTGTATACAATTATAATAATAAATTTGCTCTACTCACGTATTGAGCACTTTATATGTGTTATATCGCTATCTTATCATTGTGAAACTTGCATCAACTAACCACTGTGACCATTTTCACCGGTAAGTCACCTTTTTCATATAAAATCATATATATATATATATATATATATATATATATATATAGTATCGAATTGCCGCTTTAACTTTTCCGTCGCAGTGGCATCAGTAAATAATCCAAAAGTGCTCAATATATTAAAAATACAGAGCAGTAATAATACTAATAATATTATTATTAGAGGGAAAATAAAGGGTCTACCATGGTTTCAATCAAATTGAAATGATTTTATCAGGACCCTATCCTACGTTAACTAAGGGTAGACCCCTTATTTTTCCTCTACTAACAATATTAGTATTTATATATATATATATATATAATTTAATTAATCATGACAAGCAAATACCATGTGCGACGTGAGGAACACTGTACGACTGTTTCGACCTAATTTTGGTCTCATCAGCAGTGTATACCTACGATCTCCTCCCGACAGAGATCGAACCGGCGGACCCAAGACGCAAAGTCAGAGACTCTACCCCTAGGCCAACCGGACACGCCACACATAAAACTCGTCAAATCAACTTGTCAATCATAAGTGCGCAACTACTATAACATGATGTGACGTTTTAGCAGCATCGATTCGTTACCTCTCGCAGAGCCACATCTTCCCGGCATGACGGCATGCATCCACGCATATAATATGTTTTAGGGTTATCATAGTGATCAACACAATGATAATGGATGGAAGACTAAAAGAAGGAATGAAAGAAATGAACAAATTGTTTATTGATTAAACAAGGACCCTTTTCGTCCGGTGCTTTGTGCAAGTAAATATTGTATGCACCGTAGCTTGTAGAGACGGTAGAATAAACTCGACAAATTAGTTTTCGGTAGTATGAAAGGGAGTGGATAGGAGTTCCTCGAGGGACTGAATATATATTTCAGCAGGTTGTTCGGTCGGATGTGTGTGACCATGCATAACAATTAAGACCGACCCCTGTCAACCCACCACTCTGTAGTCAGTTTAGGTAAGCGAGTTCTGACTAGTATGAGAGCGACTGCGCTCCCTCTTCGTCCAGGGATAAGTTGGGAGGGGTTAATAGTGGCTTGGTGCGTGGCTGTTCTGGGATATGTTAAAGGGCCACAGAGAATAAAACCTATTTGTTTTGTCCTGTTTTTTTTAATAAAACAAAACCAAACAGTAATCCCTCTTTTTTACGTTCAACTAAAATGAAATGTATTAAGGTTAATCAGTGCTTGCAGATATAGCTTTTTAAATTACTTTAATTCGTTAATTGAGTCAAAGAAAGGGTGAGTATATATGGGAAGG
>CM042182.1:17827767-17830267 GCA_023376005.1 Doryteuthis pealeii
AGGCAAGACACGGAGAGGGGTGAGACGGAGAGGAGAGTAGCCTCGACAGCAAAGAGAGCCAGAAAGAGGGAGAAAAGACAGAAGCCCCAGAAAGTATCACAGTTTGTGTGCATTCACTGCAACAAAGACTGTCACTCAAGAATTGGCCTGCAGAGTCACTTGCACAGATGCAGAATAAAAAAATGTTTGGACACTACGCCATCGTCCTTAGTGGACGGAAAGGTTTCAACTACTGCTACTACTAATATTACTACTTCTTTATTAAGTTTATCTTTAAAATAAAACGGACAGTGGCTGATAAGGGGAAAGAGGAAGAAAGCAAGTGTTTGGACGACAAGTGAAATTTGACGACTACTGTGTTTGGGGTGTCAGAAAGTGAGAGTAACGTGCTCAGTTGGTAGAGACTATGTTGACGGCGATGTCTGTGTCTATTCTTTTTCTATTATTGTAACGAGACTAACACTTAATTCTATCTTTTTATTTTTATTTTTATTTTTTATTTATTATTATTTTTTATTTATTTCATTTTCTTGTCTTTTTCCCTCCAGTGCCACTTTCTACGTTCAGAATTGACTGTTCAGTAAATACTAAATACAAATGAAACAAACAAATTGTATTGTTTATCATTCGAAGAATAAAGAGAAACTTATTCTTCAAAATTATTGCAAATGTTTTCCTACTTCAGAATTGGTCAAAACAAAGAGACTCAAAACAAAAAAAACACTTTTTTGTTTCTAACATGATGGCTTTTATTTACACAGCAAACGAAAAGGACAATATTTCCGATTCTATGACGACAAGAAATCGTCATTCAAAAATTATCAAAGAACTTTTATTTTATCCTCAAAAAACAATTGATGAATCTGCAGAGATGCTGATAGGTACGTGTCCTGCGTCATTGACGCACAAAAATATAAAAGGACGTAGTAAAATTGTATCCATGCGTTCCAGTGTTTTTCTGGTTTCTTCCCTCGCCATTTTAAGCTAACTATAAATACATTTCAATAATTTCTTAGAAAACTACACAGCATAGGTTACAAGGTGGGAGATAGACAGATTTAGTTGGAACTCATAAATTTTACTGGGGATTCATTCAAAGCAAATATGGGTGTCCCAGGACGCACTAAATCGAAAAAGTTATCAGCATCACTATATATATATATATATATATATATATATATATATATATATATATATATGCTGATAGGTACGCGTCCTGCGTCCCTGACGCACAAAAATCTAAAAGGACGCAATAAAATCGTATCCATGCATCCCAGTGTTTTTCTTGTTTCTTCCCTCACCATTTCAAGCTAACTGTAAATACATTTCATAGTTTCTTAGAAACGAATTACACAGAATAGGTTACAATTCGTACAATCGTTACAAGGTAGGGGTTAGACGGCTTTAGTTGTGTCCCAAGATCATAAATATGAACCCTACAATCTATTAAGAAACATTAGTAGGGACCCATTCATTTTCCCTGGTCTCATTCAAAGCAGGGCACACTAAATCAAAAAACTATCAGCATCACTATATATATATACATATATATATATATATATATATATATATATATATTATATATGTATATATATATATGTGTGTGTGTGTGTGTGTGTATGTGCTGATAGGTACGCGTCCTGCGTCTCTGGCGCACAAAAATCTAAAAGGACGCAATCAAATCGTATCCATGCGTCCCAGTGTTTTTCTTGTTTCTTCCCTCACCATTTCAAGCTGTAAATACATTTCAATAGTTTCTTAGAAATTAATTACACAGAATAGGTTACAATTCGTAGAGCCTGGTTAGCTCAGTCAGTAAAGCATTCGGCTAGAAACCACAAGGTTCCTTGTTCGATACCGGCCCTCGCCAACTCAACGTATGAGTAGCACAGGGATCTGTGCGGTAAAGTAAGGAGCTGATGGTAGGTGTGGCGCTCCACCTCAGACGCTAAAATAATCTCCTTAGTCCAGCACTAGTGAAAAGAGGATAGATTCCCTCGCTGATTGGCTGATACCGACTTTAGGCCATCCCGACTATGACTTTAATTATTATTATCTACTAGATTCGTCTACTTTCCTTTTTCGCGTTTTTCTTCGTTTTGTTTTTGTTTTTGTTGGGTTTTTTTTCATAATGATAACTTTTTCCTTCCTAAAACTCTCGTATTAGTGACTACCTTCTTTCTGGATGTTCCATGAATGTGGTTCTTTGCCAAAAAGATTAGTCCAACTATTATCTATACTTGTCTAAAGGTGTGGTCCCGAGTGGGATGTGCTGGCATTACAATGAATATGCTAAACCAGTTGTTTTGTATTTTTAACAGCTAACATCTGAATAGTAACAAAAAAAAGATAATTCAATAGGTATATAGATGTAATTCCTCAACTTTACATAGGTCAAGTGATTTGAAATTTCATCTTGTATTCACATAGTATTTTGTATCCTTATAGATATCTAATCTAATAATTTACCAAATGTTTGTACTGCTAAAGAAATCTCACT
>CM042182.1:17835267-17842767 GCA_023376005.1 Doryteuthis pealeii
TAACATACATATACAAACATATATATATAGACAAACAATACATCTGCATATATATATACATATACATGTATATACATATATATATATATATATATATATATATATATATATATATATATATATATATATATATATATACACACACATATATATACATATATATATACATACATATATACATACATATATATACATATACATACGCATGCATAGACATATTATGTTGTATTGTTATTGTTATGGCCGGGGTTTGTAATTTTAAAGCTACTGATTTTTGTTAATACATTTTCGTACATTTGTTACCCGTCGTTTTGTTCTTAATTGACCCCTTAAAACTTCACAACAGATGGATAGATGGATAGATGGATAGATAGATAGATAGACAGACAGATAGATAGACAAGTTGTGCATGATATTACTGACATTGGGGCAATTCCTTGTCAAATCATCCAAGCCCTGTCACCCACACCCTTCAAGTTTTCTTAAATTTTTTCCTAGATGTGGACTATGTTAAAGTAAGACAATCCCCAAAATTTGAACGTCCAATTCCAAAAATCGGCCGAGTTATGCCGATTTTTACCTCTTCAAAATTGGGGGGGGGGGGCGGCACGAATGATGGCAACTTTTTGTAATCTATTTTTGTCTGTAAAATTAGTTTTAGAGCTTCCCTACTCATAAAAATTGGTTTATAAAAGCTTTTTGGCCTAGGGAATCCAAAAGGACTATCAAAAATGTATTAGAGTTAACCATTCTGAGTTATTAATGATTTTTAATTTTACCTTAGATATATTTTTATATCATTGTCCTAGGGATTGGTTAAAATTCTTGGAAGTCTTAATGTTGCATAATTGTATGGTGGCGTATGGCGTTATTTTCGTATTCGCCTGGGGAGTTGTCTGCCCGTTTAGTTTCGCTGGTTCCCGCTAGGGGCCTTTGATATTTAAGCGGCTGGTTTGAACGTCTCTTGCTCTTTTTCCTATTGCTTGACCTACCAGACACCACTAAGTACTATCACTGAATATTACAGTGGCGTGTGGCGTTTGACAAGCCCTGTAACTAGAATGCAAAGGGCCCAAGTGGAAAAATACAAACCGTTTGGGAACTTTGACCCCAAAGGCAGGAATCTCGCAAGTCACAAGATATAGAGTTAGGTAGTCAGATTCAACTGAAATGCAATGCAGAGCAGACGCGCGACTGTAGGGTTGAACTCAGACCGCGCTGTGAAAATGGGCAGTAAAATAAAGTTTTGATCAAAGACAACAAAGTCTTGTTAGTTAATTATGTATGCCCTTAAAAGAAGCCCTTAGTTAGAAACAGCCAGACAAGAACTAAGAAGATAAAAGAGACGACTAGACGATCAGAAATGGCCGAAAAGAAGAAGATAGAAAGAAGAAATGCAAGTAAGTTACACGACTTTAACTGTCTGTCTGTCTGTCTGTCTGTCTGTCTGTATGTCTGTCTCTCTCTCTCTCTCTCTCTCTCTCTCTCTCTCTCTCTCTCTCTCTCTCTCTCTCTCTCTTGAGTATCTTTTTTTTAAGAACTCATTGCACATTCGGTTTTCCGGTTGACGCCGGGGGGTCCAGCGAGCTTCGGCCGCTGGACTTGCCGAGAGTTTAATAATAGCGTCGATCCCAGGGGTCTATCCCCCCAGGCAACGACGCAATTTTTGTTCTTTCTCACCCATGAGCTTTGGCTTATGGGTGGGCCCACGTTAAAACGAGGCCTTGTGCCCAGTCCATACAAGTGGGATATGCGACAAATATACTCTCTCTCTCTCTCTCTCTCTCTCTCTCTCTCTCTCTCTCTCTCTCTCTCTCTCTCTCTCTTGTTTATATACACGCAATCGGTATATAACATTCATAGTGTCAAAATAATTGAGATAGTAAAAAAGAAGTTAGCCGATTTTTGCATTGATTTTGATAAACACATAATAGTACAAGAGTACAACTGACTGGAAAATAAATCTTACCTTAGCCTCAACTGTGTTTAGCTCATGCAATGAATCGATATCCTCAGTTTTGTACAAAAAGAGATTTCAAAGTGATGAGTAGGGTTTGAGTTAGGGTTAGGTTTAGTTATATTGGTAAATAATCTGAAGAATCAGTACAAAGAGAAAGTGAAAGTGAAGAAATGGGGGGAGGGAGGGACAAGAAAATAAATCTTCTGTCACATCCAATGAAATTTCAAGTGAATATGAAAAGGAAGAAGATGAAGAATGAAGACGTGTTCTCTAATATCTTACTTCTAGAATTGCGAAAGAATATCAGCCTTTTACAAAAATGAATTTCTCTTTCAAAAGTACTTTGCTTAAAACTAGTATAGAAAGAAAGAAAGACGACAATAAGAAAGAAAGAAAGAAAGAAAGAACGAAAGAAAAAAAGAAAATAATAAGAAAGAAAAGAAGAAAGAAGAAAATAAGAAAGAAAGAAAAAAGAAAGAAAAAAAGAAAGAAAAAAAGAAAAAAGAAAACGATAGGAAAGAAAGAGAAAAAGAAAAAAAAAGAAAGACAATAATAAGAAAGAAAGAAAGAAAGAAAGAAAGAAAGAAAGAAGAGAGAAAGAAAGAAAGAAGACAATAAGAAAGAAGAAAATAAGAAAGAAAGAAAGAAAGAAAGAAAGAAAGAAAGAAAACGATAAGAAAGAAAGAGAGAAAGAAAAAAAGAAAATAATAAGAAAGAAGAAAGAAAGAAAGAAAGAAAGAAAGAAAACAATAAGAAAGAAGAAAATAAGAAAGAAAGAAAGAAAGAAAGAAAACGATAAGAAAGAAAGAGAGAAAGAAAAAAAGAAAATAATAAGAAAGAAAGAAAGAAAGAAAGAAAGAAAGAAAGAAAGAAAGAAAGAAAACAATAAGAAAGAAAGAAAAAAGGAAAGAAAGAAAGCAATTTTTAAAAAGAAAGAAAGAAAGAAAACAAAACAAAATAAAACAATAAGAAAGAAAGAAAGAAAGAAAGAAAACAAGAAGACAATAAGAAAGAAAGAAAGAAAAGAAAGAAAAACATTAAGAAAGAAAGGAAGAAAGAAAACAAAATAAAACAATAAGAAAGAAAGAAAGAAAAGAAAGAAAAACATTAAGGAAGAAAGAAAGGAAGAAAGAAGAAACAAACAAACAAACAAACAAAGAACTATAATGAAGAAAAAACTATAAAAAAAAGAAAGAATTAGGGAATAAATTAAAAGACATTGGAATAAATAATTGAATTAATCGTCCTAAATCCGTGATCAAAGCCAAGAATCTATTTCAAAGATTCTCTGTCTTCCACCTCGACTCACAGTTTTATTTTTATTCTCCAAGAAAACAATGTTTCCAAGAATAAGAACCAACTTAATAAATTGGCACATTTTTGTGTCTTTTTCAAAAAAAGAAACAAATAAAAATAATGCGAAAAACGTCGACAAATCTGATGAATTTATCGACGCTTTGTGTGTTTTCGTTTTGCACATAACAAGATTCGGCGACGTCTTTTCACATTCGTTCAACAACGGAGCGTCTTCTTCTTTTTGTGTTGCATTTGGCTGTAGCGTTCAATTGTCTTTTCGTCTTCTGGCCAAACAAATAAAATTAATAAAATGGTTCCTGCTTTTATATTGAACGCCTTTTCTTTTTGTTGGGTTTTCTAGCCATTTTCTATCTTTTGTCTTACCTGGAAATACCTTTTTATTCGGTTTTATCTTTGTCCTTCCCTCACTCCCCTCCCCCGCCACGTCAGACCCCTTTAATTAAATCAATTCGATCAATACGTCTACATGGGAATTTGAATGTCAATTCCGGTCGACGCTAAACACTGCCGGTTTTCTACAATTGGAAAAAGGCAATATATATATATATATATATATATATATATATATATATATATATATATATATATATATACACGCACACACACACCACACACACATATAATATATATATATATATATATATATATATATATATAATACTATTAATATTATTATTAGAGGAAGAATAAAGGATCTACCATGGTTTCAATCAAATTGAAATGATTTCATCAGGACCTTATCCGACGTTTAACTAAAAGTAAAGTAGTCGGGGCGGCCTAAAGTCGGTATCAGCCAGTCAGCGAGGGAGTCTATCCCCTTTTCACTAGCGCTAGACCAAGGAGATTGTTTTTTGCGTCTGATGTGGAGCGCCATACCTACAATCAGCTCCTTACTTTACCGCACAGATCCCTGTGCTACTCATACGCTGAGTTGGCGAGGGCCGGTATCGAACTAGGAACCTTGTGGTGTCTAGCCGAATGCTCTACCGACTGAGCTAACTCGGCCCTTATGTAGTTGTTTCTTAATATTTTTCTTCTTTTTTTTCTTTTTTTTTTTTTTTTTTTTTTCACTATCTTATCGAACAAGAATAATCTATACATACATAAAAGACAGTTGTGTGTTTATGTATGTCCGGAGGAAACTTCGAAAATAAAACAATTAACGACAAAGTAAATATATATGCACATTAAATATCACCAGGGCTTGGTTTTTGAGCACAAATAATAGAAATTTGATTTATATTCGTGAAGATAATTAAAAAGTAATATTCAAATGATAACAGCATGAATTTTTTATTTTTTCATTTAATATTTTAGATAGTAGACATTAACATTTCTTTTCAGAGTAGCTGGATCAATGCAAGGTCTATTTTATTTACATAGGGATTTAAATGGGGCATCCCACGAGGATTCAACTCACTATTCAGTAATAATGGATCTGCGGGACTAACTTTTTAAAATTCCACTCTACCCAGGCGACGCCGGGTAGTCGCTGCTAGTTTTTAAATAAATCTATTTTGTAATGGGACCCTAACAGTTATTACTGCTCACGGTCAGGGTGGATGAGAAAGTAATGAATATGAAGGGATACATCACACGCCCAAGATCTCCAGAACTGGAGCCTCACCATCAGATGCAGTTTAGTGTCATTAGTTTAACCCTCTGTGTAGGATTCAGCATATTCTAATTCTGTCAAAATTATCCTGAAGATCCTTTCGGTGAAACCTAGGTAACATCTGTCGCTGATTATAATAATACGATCCTGCACAGGCACCAGTTATGATACAATCCTATGTCGTACCCTCTCAGGGTCGAATCCTGTGTCTCAAGGCACTAAATGTAATACAATCCTGGGTCGTACGGCACTAAATAATATACCGTACTCGTCACGGTACCAAATATGATCTCGTACTGTGCACGGTACCAAATATGATACTGTACTCGTCACGGGACCAAATGTGATACAGATATGCCGTGGTAACCTCTCAGGGTCATGTACACGTACCACATGCGATATTATGTTAGGTCCTAAATGTGATTATATCCGGGGTCGCGGGCCACAAATGTGATACGATCCTGCACACGGGACTAGTTTTGGAGGGAATCGTGTTAGGATTTAGCGTATTCTAATTCTGTCAAAATTATCCTGAAGATCCTTTCGGTAAAACCTAGGTAACATCTGTCACTGATTCTGTTCCCTAAACCGGCTTTACAAGTACGTATAGTTATTTACTAAGTGTGGCTTAAATACGGCACAAGCCCAGAAATAACAAGTTTTTCTTTCTTTCATTCTTCTTTATTTTTTTATTTATTTTATTTTCTTTCTTTTTTCTATCTTTTTTTTCTTTCTTTTTTTTTTTCTTTCTTTCTTTCTTTCTTTCGTTTTTTTTCTTTCTTTTCTTTTCTTTGTTCTTTCTTTCTTTTTTTCCTTTATTCTCTTTCATTCTTTGTTTCTTCCTTTCTTTCTTTTTTTCTTTGTTTCTTTGTTTCTTTTCTTTTTTTATTTTAATCTATCTTTCTTTCTTTTTTCTTTTTTTCTTTCTTTTCTTTCTTTCGTTTTCTTTCTTTCTTTTTGTTTCTTTGTTCTTTCGTTTTTCTCTTTTTCTTCTTTCTTTCTTCCTTTTTTTTTCTTTGTTTCTGTTTCTTTATTCTTTTCTTTTCTTTTCTTTTTCTATCTTTCTTTCTTTTTCTTTTTCTTCTTTTCTTTTCTTTCTTTCGTTTTCTTTCTTTCTTTCTCTTTCTTTGCTCTTTGTTCTTTCTTTATTTTTTTTTCTCTTTTCTTTCTTTCTTTCTTTCTTCTTCCTTTCTTTCTTTTTTCTTTATTTCTTTGTTTCTTGTTCTTTTCTTTCTTTCTTTTCTATCTTTCTTTCTTTTTCTTTTTCTTTTTATTTATTTCTTTTCTTTCTTCTTTCTTTTTCTTTGTTCTTTGTTCTTTCTTTTTCTCTTTTTCTTCTTTCTTTCTTCCTTTCTTTTTTTTTTCTTTTTCTTTGTTTCTTTGTTTCTTTATTCTTTTCTTTCTTTTCTTTTCTTTTTTTCTTTTCGTTTTTCTTTTTATTTATTTATTTCTTCTTTCTTTTTTTTCTTTCTTCTTTCTTCTTTCTATTCCTTTATGTTCTTTCTTTCTTTCTTTTCGTTGAGTTTCCACTAAACTTCTAAAGATATATATACCAATTTTATCGGTACTGTTATAAAAAAAAGAAAAGAATTATACCCATCATTCAGAATCTGTATTAATAATTGGGAAGAGTCGGCTTTTTATTGTTGTTTTGTTGTTTTGTTTTTGTTTTTTTGTGGGGTGAGAGGAGGGTATTTTTTTTCCTGTTTTCTATAAAGGCAATAAGGTTTAATGTAGAGACAGTACAGTTTTATACATATTTATTGGAGTCAGGAAAAAAAGGTTTTACCATAAAAATTCTTGTTCTTCAAGGATAAAGGCGAAGCTTTCATTGAAAAGTGGTCGCTAACAATAAACATTAATCAGTGAGAAAAGTATTCTCTCTCTCTCTCTCTCTCTCTCTATATATATATATATATATATATATATATATATATATATATATATATATATATATATATATCTTATTTCGCTTACTCTCTTTTTATTTTCTCTCTCTTCTCCTCCTATTATCTTTCTCTCTCTACTCTCTCTTTCTCTTCTATTTTCTATCTATCTATCTATATCTATATATATACATACAAATATACATATATATACAAATATATATATATATATGTATATACATATATATATACATGTATATGCATGTACATATATATGCATACATATATATACATATTCATATATATGCATATATATATACATACATATATATACACATATATATACATACATATATATACATATATACATATATATAAATATATATACACACATATATACACACATATATAGACACATATATATACATATATATAGACACATATATATACATACATATATATACATATATATATATACATACATATTTATATATACATATATATACATACATATATATACATATTTATATATATACATACATACATACACACACACACACACACACACACACACATATATATATATATATATATATATATATATATATATATATATATATATTTCATATCTCTCGTGTTACTATTGAAAAATATTCTGGCCAATTTTCTTTGAGGAAACAATACAGAATCAGAAATATTATTTCAAACTTTTTTTTGCAAAC
>CM042182.1:17845267-17852767 GCA_023376005.1 Doryteuthis pealeii
ATATTAATGATTTTGACTATAAATCAAATATTCATTGATAGACTTACGCATTTCCTGAGGGAATTGTGACGTAAGCAGTGACTTAATTTCGGTTACAGACAGACATATACTGAATCTCTATCTTCCTTTTAAAGTGAAATCTGAAGTTTATCATAACCACAAAATATTTTTAGCTTCAAAGAATTGTTCTACCATTTGAGTAAAACGTGACGAACGACATTATCGTAAGTTTGGTTGAAATTACACGATATTGCAATAATATAGAACATCAAAGAATTTTCTTTTTTTATAGGCTTTAAGACAAACTTTATTTCCTTTACACATCTAAGATTAACTATTACTTCTATTATATATATTATATATATATATATATATATATAAAAATAAAATTCGAAGGTAATACAATGCGTAAAAAAATAAGCAAAAAGATGTTTTATATGTCTAATCGATTTCAAAGCAAAGCTTTATATATTCATTCAGCAGAGTTATTTCTGAAATAAACTCTATGTATAAAGTCTGCTTTGAAATCGATTAGACATAATAACATTTTTTGTCTTTATTTTTTACGCATTGTATTGCTTCGAATTTTATTATTTTATAACATACTTAACAATGGCTTCAAGCAATTACAATTACTTTATATAATATATATATATATATATAATATATAATATAATATATATATATAGTATCGTTGAAGAAGTTATTTCCCGACGGTTTCGGTGTTACTTAACTTCATCAGGGGTATTGAGTGGGATTTTTTTTCGGTATATTATAGCTAGACTGAATATTCTTTAATTTTTAAATTTAATTTTAGTAGTTCTAGTTTGTAGTTGGGTTTAAACTCCTCTATTTTTGACTACGTAGTAGTAGTGCGCTGTAACATTATATTCTTATAACCTTATCACTATTCTTCAACTTACTTATTGACTTTATGGGTCATTAGTCTGGAGTTTGGCTAAGTTTTTTTATTTATTTCTTTATTTCTTCTAGAGTTTTTCTTTGTTACTGCTTTATCATAATTTTACTGTATTATACACCCTTATTGATCAATTATATCTTATTGGTATTCTAATGCATTTTGTAATCTATGCATAATTTCTAGAACTCATCTTTTATTAATTAAGTCATTTTTTATTTGGGAATCTAATTATTCTAACTTTTCCTGTAGACACAAGAAACATGGTCTACAGGAAAAGATATTGGATTAACTACTTATGCTATGTTCACATAGTAGTACCCATATATATATATATATATATATATATATATTATATATATGAAGAAGTGAAGTGAATCCGAGTATTTAATATTTTTCGAGATCGACTGAAATAAAACTAAATACAAAACAGAGGCTCGCCAGACTTTTTTTTTTCAGTAATAATTTATTTTTCCAATCTAATGAAAGCCCTGATGAAGGTCTATCGAAAAGATCGATAACTTGCAGCGTAGGCGAATAAACATTATTCGTTTATAAACTTGTATTTTTTTCAATTTTTTACAACATTACACATACAATGCACACGCACGCACACACACACACACACACACACACACACACACATATATATATATATATATATATATTATATATATGAGACGTCGAAACACGGTGTGTGGATGACTTATTATAATGCTCCCAAATCCGGTAAGCTCTTGAGGCGACTTAAATTTCCTTTCACGCCAGCATAAGCAATGATCGTCGGTTTTCAGACTGGATCTTCTGGGATCGTAAAATATATAAACAATGTATGTATTAAATAGTTTAAACGCCGCCCCTTAAACGGCAGCTGTCAAATGCGAGAGGTTAACAGATCGGGCGATTTTGCTCCTGGTCAGATGTAGTTGTTGTGTCTAGCCACATGAAGACACGCGAAACGTCGAAACAGCGTGTCTGAGATGACTATATATATATATATATATATATATGTTGGCTATCAACTCGTGCTCGAGTCAGGCATTTTCCTGTTTTTGTTTTGTTTTTGTTTTTGTTTTTTTTCATAGTTGAGTGCCAGTAGCATTTGACCTGTATACTTGTGTTTTCTCAGATGACTCACAGGCAGCCCTGGAGAGACGTACTCTCCACTAAACTACATGTTGGAACGTCTCACTTTTAATGCTGCTGGGCTTGAAAATTGCCATTTCTCACAGGCCGTTTCAATTTTGGTGTTTAATTCAGGTTGGACTCAATTTCTTCACAGACAGGTAGATGGTGGCTCTCCAGCCGGTCTGTTACAAGCTAGCTTCTCAAGTCTCCACAGCAATAGCAGTTGTTCTTCAGAGTGTCCTTGATGGCAGTCCTTAAACCTCATTTGGGTTTGCACTGACGACGTTGCCAGTTGAGATTCCCCGTAAAATAGTTGTTTGGGGATTCGCAAATCATTCATGCAATAATAGATGACCAGGCAGCTAAGATGAGATCTAAGGATCAAATTAAGGAATATATATAATATATATATATATATATATATATATATTGGGTGTGTATATGTGTGTGTGTGTGTGTTGTGTGTGTGTGTGCGCGCTTAATTGAAGTCGTACCTAATTTTTTGAAAATTAATTAATTAATAATAATTATTAGGCGGGCATAACCAATGTAAGGCTAAAAATATCGAGAAAAAATTTTTCCGTTCGCGATTTGTTTAGCCTTAAATTTAATAGGTATGCCGCCTAATTAATATTATTAATTAATTAATTTTCAAAAATTAGGTAGACTTCAACATCATTAAGCCTCATTTCTCCCAAAAATTGTCGGCTAAAAAAAGCCTATCAAAAACATCGTTTGAGTATTTAACTTCTCATATAATATATATTATATATATATATATATTATATATTATACTATATTATATATATATATATTATATTTATATATTTCTTTTCAGTCATCCACATACACGTGTTTCGAAGTTTACTTCTTATCAGTGTGGCTTTACTATTACAGCTACGTCTAGCGGGATGAAACGACAGAATATATCATCTGCAAGTCTCTTACCCATGTGGCTATTAGCGGCTGTCAGTCTGGAGTGAACAATTAATTGATACATCCCTACATGGAATGTTATTTACAATCACCAGAGATACAAGGCTGTAAACAATCGAGTAGAAGTTTTACGCCAAGCGGTGAAGTAACAATTAATGTCCTCTACCTGCTTACATGGGGGGTGGGAGCATAAATATTTTTTCAGTTCATATTTTTTTTTTCAGTCCTATATATATATATACGCACACAACACACACACACACACACACACAATATATATTATATATATATATGTTAATGTATGAGTAGTAGCTTACCGGTGGGTACGAGTACGATCGTTGGAAGCGCACAGTATCCAGGGGTTAAGACTGAGAAAAAACAAATACAAAGTGTCATACAATGTAGAATAAAATTTATTCATAAAATGGATAAAAGTAATACTCGAGTTTTCATCGTCTGATTCGTCAGGGTTACATCGTTGAATAATCGAGTTTTCGATTAATACAGTTGGTACAATGATCATGCTCGTTTAAAATGGGTCTTATCTTTTATAGACGATATATTAGTTTTCTAGTGGAATGCTGTTTCAATAGTTGTTCAGGTACTGCGTGCTCAGGTGTTATCTAACACGGTAGGTAGAAAAAATGAATGGTGAGAAACATACTTCCTCAACTTCTCTTCCATCTGATTTCCTTCTCATCTTCCAAAGATGTCCCCTATAACCAATACAATCTTCCCTCACACAAAACTTACACACACCTACTTCCCCCTTCTATAAAACATGTATGATCCGAATAATTCAATAAAGCTGAAGAGGCCGAGTTCAAAACTCCAGCGAAATATACTACACATTTTTGTCTGAGTTTGTTCTTTCATTCTTATATTTTAGCTCTATATATATTAAGTATATATATATATATTATATTATATATAAAGTAAGAAATAACAAAAGATTAGAGATTTTGCATTATAGTCTATTTCGGGAGGTTAGACAAAGTTTCAAAGCTCCCGAAATAGACTATAATGCAAATCTCTAAGTCTTTGTTAGTGACTCTAACAATAATGTGACTCTAACAATAAGAGCACACATTGAGCTCTCAAACTGCGACAGGTTGTTTAAAAAAACTCCTATGTGCGTAAGGAAGATTTCTTCTCTGGACTTTAGATTATATATATTATATATATATATTAATATATATATATAATATATATATATATATATAATATCAACCGAGTCTCCTCTTCTCGATTATATACCACGATGAGGTATCATAAGGCTCATGAGCTCAACCCATGAGCTCACCGAATACAATGCCTCTTTGCCGCTCTCTAAGTTATATATATGTATTATTTTAGATTTTGAGGATCTTGTCTCATCTTTATTGTTAATATACACAAGTTTCAGCCTTCTTCAAGTTTTTTTCTTGTCGAACTTGGGAGGCCTTCATGGACAGATTGGTCGCCCCAGTTGCGTTTCAAGAACGTTGCAAATGATCTCAGACGTTTGGCATTGTCCTTCCAGCTGAGAAAAGTTGGCTAGAACGCCCTCGGTGGCGTAGGCTCTCCGTATCGGACTGTTCATGTCTGAACCACTCTGGCGGAACACCATGAAGCCACGAGATCCAAAGAAAGAGCGGCAACAAAGCACGGCACATCACTCTTCAGGGACAGGCCTTCACACGTGGCATTTGTGGTCGAGAATGTTTTTCGAACATTTACAGTCACAGGAGGCGCTTGTACTAAGGGGCTCAAACATTATAGTCTTCCGAGACTGAAATGCAATGAATGAATGACAGCCTTCTTCAATTTTTTTTTTTTTTTTTTTGTCAACTCGGGAGCTTCACGGAACTTTGACCGAACCTTTATTTAATTTTGGTTTGGTTTTACGATATCAACCTCAGTGGGTCATTTTAATACCGATAAAGTTTTGAATAAATTCATTTTTAATGAATTTCAATGTTTTTATTAGCACATTTTTCTATTTAACCATAGATGGAGCTAACAGGTCTACCGCGGTCAGAGTGGACCAGGAGCAATGGTGATAAGGGGTCTCCCACATTCCCAAACTCTCAACTGGAACCTCACCATCAGATAGAGTTAACGTAATCCCAGGACATGAAGACCTCAGTCACGCCTTCTACCCTGTGTGATAGAAGGATTGGGGCTTGCCTACACAATAGGGTTGGGAAAATTATATAGGTTCTAGGGCTTGAAAGTAACAGCTGATTGTCGGAGGGGCCTCTTCAAGCCGCCGTCTAGTCAAAAAGGGCAAAGTGGAGTATTGCAAGTCATGGAATGCTCAACCACATGTTTCTATCCTTAAGCATCACGATCGCCACCCACGTCAACAGGTGCCAACTGGAGGAGTTTTATCTCTTGCAGAGTGCTGTCGGTGCATTCTAACACCACAGCCGACAGGGTGGCCTGTATAGTGGGACTTAATGGACACCGTATATGCGCAAAGGAAACATAAACCATTAATTGCACCGATCTTCCTCTGCAGAAGGGTAAGATCCCCAAAGGGGCCACCCGTTGGCCGTGGGTGACAACCCGTGATGCTTAAGAAAGAAAGAATAAAACGAATAAAGAAAGAAGAAACTGATTATAAAAAAAGAATTCATAAGCCCTGTGTCTCTATTTTTATAATATGGCAATAATGTTTTGTTACACAGGGGTTTATGAATTCTTTTTTTATAATCAGTTCTTCCTTTCTTTATTCGTTTATCTTCTTTCTTAAGCATNAAAAAGAAAGAGAGAATATATTCAACAAAATTTTGTTTTTTTCAAAAGAAAAAAAAACAAAATAATAAAAAATTTTTTGCAATCTTAAATTGCACCTCATTTTTTAACTGGAATCGAATTTTTTTCCATTAATTAAATTCCATGTAAATTTTTGGTTAATTTACGATAATATTTCATCGCTTCAAATCTTATTTGTGTTTGATTAATTGCTATTTGCGATTAATATCAAAAATAATTGCGGTTTCTTTTACTTTAAAGGATGTGTGTGGTGGAATCAGACATAGTTGTCTCCCTTGGATCAGTTCACTATAAATATTAAAAGTCTCTTCTCTTTAACTGGACCGCAGTTAAGAGAGGAAATGAGTTAAACAAACAACAGTTGTACAAATATATACCAATGTGTCGGAGCCACGCGAGGTTGTCTTATCGGCTGTCTGCTGAAATACTAACTATCGCTTAAGTGCAGAACTTGCTGTTGTTTATAATTGGAAGCGTGCGTGTTAAATTACCATAGCACTAGTGTTATAGGTGATACACCCTATAAGACTAATGGAATGCGCCGACAGGTTACTATAAGTAACAGGGATAATTGGGGCTTGGCAGTAAGCCAATGCGAGTATGCCAATAACTCTGTTCGTCGGACGTAATTTCCACATCTCTCTATTGTGACCAATTTAGGTTTTGAAATTAGAAGAAAGAAAGAAAAAAAACGGAAATATAATTCACCGGCTGACTTCGGCCGTAGATTCAAAACAGATGGGCGATCCGGCAATGACCTCGACCGGGCAGTCGAGGCGGATGTGGTCGGGATAGGGCTGACCATATCAGCAGTAAAATCTCAAGTAGGTCGGAACTCCCAGAAGCGAGAGGCGGCGGTCATAGACAGGTATTTGATGTAATCAGACTTTAGTCGCTCGGAAAAAGATAAATCCTGTTTTATAGATTACCGGAAAATGAAAATCGAAATTAAAAGAAAACCAAATGTATTAAAAGGATACTCAAGACCTGGAGTAGTAGTACCTGTTAGGGTCCCATCTATGGGTTAAATATAAAAATGTATTTATAAAAAAATTGTATTATCCATTAAGAATTGATTTATTTGAAAACTTTATCGGCATTAAATGACCCACTGAGGTTGATATGCCGTAAAACAAAACAAACAAACAACAAATAACCCACGAAGTTTGATATGCCATTAAATATATAAAACAACCAACTTTTCCTTCTTTGAAATCCAAACAAAGTTAAATTCCAACATCAGTGAAGACAAATCGATCCAGTCAAATAGAAATTATCAAATTATTGATTAAGTTATTTTCCATTCCACCAAGTAAATTAAATCTATTTTGTAATGAGTTCCATATCAAATCACCTCATGATGACTGGAAAATCAACCGGTTGAAGCGTTGTGAACTTTGGCCAAATAATCATTCAACCATTTACAATAGAATATTGATATTTTCTCTTTCCAGATGAAATCATTGAGGCATGTCTTTTCTTACTATCACCCAAACTTTATTTTCTCGACGCCATGATTATATTGTCGTCTCACTTCCGGTATGAGTTTCACTCCTTGCTTTTGTCTTTATTTTGAGACAGAAAAAAATACATATATACATTCATATAGTTCATATCTATGAAATTCCAGTACCTTAGTGATATAGATAGATAGATAGATAGATAGATAGATAGATAGATAGATATTATCCGACTGAGATAGATAGATATTATCTGACTGAGATAGATAGATAGATAGATAGATAGATAGATAGATA
>CM042182.1:17857767-17860267 GCA_023376005.1 Doryteuthis pealeii
TCGTCAGCTGTCGACTAGGAGTGATACACAGTTTCGGTAGCTACGATATATATATATATATATATATATATATATATATATATATATATATATATTGGGTTGGTGGTTGGTTTTGAAGACTATCACAATGCAAGTGTAAAGAAAAATAAGGTAACTATGATGTTGTCTGTTAACCTTTAATTTTTTTATTTTTCAAAATTCTTTAAGAGGATGAGCCAGACCTGGAATTATAATCAGACACTATTGAACAGGCACACACACATAAGCACGCACACACACAAATACACACATAAACAAACACACACACACATTCACACACAGAGTTTGGAACAAAACCGAAATGGACAGCCACTAGCAACGACTTCAGTTTCGGAGATCTTCTGTAGATGAGTCTTTTATCTCGAAATATTAAGAATCTTTAAAAATAAAAAAAATTAGGTGGTCTAGCGGATGCTTTCAGCAGGACTAAATAGCCACGAAAAAAAAACAGACTATTTAGAATTGGAAAGTTAACGTTAAATTATACCATTGGTTTTAATTGCTTTTTTTACTTCTATATCATGTGTACAATAACCATATGAAAGTTATGAGTAAAAATATGATAATTACGTTCACTTTCGAACAGATATCCTTGGGAAAGGTATGACCCCCTCATCCCCCGGCTAATAAAAAAAGAATTTCTCATTTCTCTATTGAAAGACCAAATTGAGTGACCAATAAATATATCAATTATTAGAATTCGATTTCTGTATGTTAATCATAACAGATCGAAGGTGCTTTGTGGGGTGTAATGGTTATCGAACTAATCATGCAGATCAATTACTGAGTAGTGAGTTCGATCCTCACTGGGCGATCCGGCGTAGTGGCTAACGTATTGGATTGCGATATCGTAGTAAGCGAGTTCAAGCTCCAGTCGCGCTATTTGATTCACTTTCGGACTAATACTATTGGGAAAGGTATGAACCACATCCTCCCCTCAGCTATGTCTTAAATAATACCACTTCTTTTCTTCTACAAGGATGGCTTTGGCATTATATAAACCACGAAGATCGATTTACCATTAAACAAACTATAAGACTAATGGAATGCGCCGACAGGTTACTATAAATAACAAGGATAATTGTGGCTTAGCAGTAAGCCAATGCGAGTATGCTAATAACTCTGTTCGTCGGACGTAATTTCCACATCTCTCTATTGTATTTGTCTACTTTCTGTTAATACATTTTTCTACATTTGTTACCCGTCGTTTTGTTCTTATTTGACCCCTTAAAATCTAACAACACAAAGAAATCAAAACCATTTGCGGATCTGTCCAAAGTCTAAATTAGAGTTAGTTTTAAGAGTATCTAACATGATGTATGGTTAGCGCTCGAGTCTAGTAAACCCTTGCTAACGAGTTCAATTCTTTCTGTCTCCATATAAAAAATAAGTGCTTCTTCTTTTTCTTTGGTTTTTCACGGCCGATAATTATTCAATATAATCGAATTTCTTTCTGATAATCAAATCACTGTCAAAATAATTGATTCTGTTTATTTTCTGGTATAAATTAACATTAATAACTGTTTTAGCAATCTTTTTGGGGGTCTGCTTCCTCACCCATATAATCGAAGGCCGTGCGTCTGTCAGTACGACTATCACGTCTTAGCGAGAGACTCATTTTAAATTCTTCTGGACATGCTTGGACAATTCAGACTGTCCAAATCAATAAGTCTTGACCACTTAATCGCCGAGGTATTATTTATAACAACTAACACCAGACTTCAGGTAAACCAAACAGACAGACAGAAATTCAACCTTTTGTTAATTAAAGGTCAAAGTTCATTGATTTGAATGTTATATACTTATACTTATAGACTAAATGTTATATACTTATATACTTATCGTGTCTTTGAAGAAACAGCGATAAACACAATAAATGAGATTGTATATCTCATATCAGACAAACAAAGTCCAGTAGGTTTCACTTTAACCCTGTCCTCCTAAAATCGGAAAGTTTATCTGAACTGATTATTCATCCCAAAAGTTTCCCATTCATTTGATATATATATATATATATATATATATATATATATATACTGTAGTGTGAGATGGTCACTATTTCAGCTTTTGCTGGAATGGTGTACCAAAGGCAGTATTAATTGGTAGAGTGCTCAATATAAAATAGAGCTGTTATATAATATAATAAGATAAATATATAGGTTTTACATATCTATTTATTGGGTGACAAAGGGACATTCACAACCATATTGATTTCATGCGATGCATTCATCATGTGAAGATGTTTCAAATGTCTATATATATTTATCTTATTATATTATATATATATATATATATATATTATATATATATATATATATATATTATATATATATATATATATATATATATATATATATATATATATATATTATATATATATATATAAATCCGATAGTATAACATTATGTCATATGCTTTGCGTGTATCACATATATTATATATATATATTTATCTATTATAT
>CM042182.1:17865267-17870267 GCA_023376005.1 Doryteuthis pealeii
AGTAAATACTAAATACAAATGAAACAAACAAATTGTATTGTTTATCGTGCGGAGGGGTTTGCTATATATATATATATATATATATATATATATATATATATATATATATTAAGAAAGAATGAAAAACACAGGTTTAAATGAGTTAAGTGGTGAGTTTATTGGCCGACGCTGCAGTGTTTCGATCTATTAATTAGATCATCTTCAGGGCATTTGTTGGTATATGGAAGGTAATAAGAAATTTTTATCTCCGAATAACGAGAAAAGCGAGTGGTAGTCCTTGTTATTCAGTCTGTTTAAAATTTGAGGTTTGAAAAAAGGAGACGGTTTGAAATATGACGTCAAATATTCTCTTTTACAGTGTGAGTATGGGACTGTGTAAGTGTGTGTATCGAAAAGAAAGTATTGTGCATTTTTTAGGTGTGTGGTTGCGTGTGTGTGTGTATAAATCTTTTACGATAAACGACAGCGAAACAAACCTCAAGGTTGTGTGTGTGTGTGTGTGTGTGTGTGTATGTGTGTGTGTGTGTATATATATATATATATATATATATATATATATATATATATATATATAGCAAAAAATAGAGTTGCCTGGCGCCTTAACGTTAGGCAAGACACGGAGAGGGTTGAGACGGAGAGAAGAGTAGCCTCGACAGCAAAGATAGCCAGAAAGAGGGAGAAAAGACAGAAGCCACAGAAAGTATCACAGTTTGTGTGCATTCGGTGTACCAAAGACTGTCACTCAAAAATTGGCCTGCAGAGTCACTTGCGCAGTTGCAGATAAAAAAATTTTTTGGACACTACACCATCGTCCTTAGTGGACGGAAAGGTTTCAACTACTAATAATAATAATATTACTACTTCTTTATGAAGTTTATCTTTAAACCTGGTGTCTGTTCTTTTTCTATTATTGTAACGACACTAACACATAATTCTATCTTTTTATTTTTTATTTATTATTATTTTTTATTTATTTCATTTTCTTTTCTTTTTCCCTCCAGTGCCACTTTCTACGTTCAGAATTGACTGTTCAGTAAATACTAAATACAAATGAAACAAACAAATTGTATTGTTTATCATTCGAAGAATAAAGAGAAACTTATTCTTCAAAATTATTGCAAATGTTTTCCTACTTCAGAATTGGTCAAAATAAAGAGACTCAAAACAAAAAAACTTTTTTTTGTTTCTAACATGATGGCTTTTATTTACACAGAAAACGAAAAGGACAATATTTCCGATTCTATGACGACAAGAAATCGTCATTCAAAAATTATCAAAGAACTTTTATTTTATCCTCAAAAAACAATTGATGAATCTGCAGAGATGCTGATAGGTACGTGTCCTGCGTCATTGACGCACAAAAATATAAAAGGACGTAGTAAAATTGTATTCATGCGTCCCAGTGTTTTTCTGGTTTCTTCCCTAGCCATTTTAAGCTAACTGTAAATACATTTCAATAGTTTCTTAGAAAACTACACAGCATAGGTTACAAGGTAGGAGTTAGACAGATTTAGTTGGGACTCATAAATTTTACTGGGGATTCATTCAAAGCAAATATGGGTGTCCCAGGACGCACTAAATCGAAAAAGTTATCAGCATCACTATATATATAATATATATATATATATATATATATATATATATATATATAATATATATAATACAGATGCTGATAGGTACGCGTCTTGCGTCCTTGACGTAGAAAAATCTAAAAGGACGCAGTAAAATCATATCCATGCGTCCCAGTGATTTTTTTCTTCCTTCACCATTTCAAGCTAACTGTAAATACATTTCAATAGTTTCTTAGAAACGAATTACACAGGATAGGTTACAAGGTAGGAGTTAGACGGCTTTAGTTGTGTCCCAAGATCATAAGTATAAACCCGACAAACTATTAAGAAACATTAGTTTGGACCCATTAATTTTCCCGGGTCTCATTCGAAGCAAATATGGGTGTACCAGGGCGCAATAAATCAAAAAGCTATCAGCATCACTATATATATATATATATATATGTGTGTGTGTGTGTGTGTGTGTGTCTATATATATGTGTGTGTGTGTGTGTGTCTATATATATATATGTGTGTGTGTGTGTATATATATGTGTGTGTGTGTTGTGTGTCTATATATATATATATATATATATATAATATATGCTGATAGGTACGCGTCCTGCGTCCTTGACGCACAAAAATCTAAAAGGACGCAATAAAATCGTATCCATGCGTTCCAGTGTTTTTCTTGTTTCTTCCCTCACCATTTCAAGCTAACTGTAAATTTCAATAGTTTCTTAGAAATGAATTACACAGAATAGGTTACAATGTGGGAGTTAGGCGGCTGTAGGGCCTGGTTAGCTCAGTCAGTAAAGGATTCGGCTAGAAACCACAAGGTTCCTAGTTCGATACCGGCCCTCGCCAACTAACGTATGAGTAGCACAGGGATCTGTACGGTAAAGTAAGGAGCTGATGGTAGGTGTGGCGCTCCACCTCAGACGCTAAAATAATCTCCTTAGTCTAGCACTAGTGAAAAGAGGATAGACTCCCTCACTGATTGGCTGATACCGACTTTAGGCCACCCCGACTATGACTTTAATTATTATTATCTACTAGATTCGTCTACTTTCCTTTTTTGCGTTTTTCTTCGTTTTGTTTTTGTTTTTGTTGGGGTTTTTTATAATGATAACTTTTTCCTTCCTAAAACTCTCGTATTAGTGACTACCTTCTTTCTGGATGTTCCATGAATGTGGTTCTGTGCCAAAAAGATTAGTCCAACTATTATCAATACTTGTCTAAAGGTGTGGTCCCGAGTGGAATGAGCTGGCATTACAATGAATATGCTAAACCAGTTGTTTTGTATTTTTAACAGCTAACACCCGAATAGTAACAAAAAAGATAATTCAATAGGTACATAGATGTAACTCGTCAACTTTACATAGGCCAAGTAATTTGAAATTTCATCTTGTATTCACATAGTATTTTGTATCATTATAGATATCTAATCTAATAATTTACCAAATGTTTGTACTGCTAAAGAAATCTCACTTTTTGGCCCAATTTCAAGTGGAAAGGTTTTAAACTGTGCAAGGAGATCCGATTCAAAATGTTGTTTTTTTAGCTGGGATCTGTCTTTCATCTTGTCCCTCTTGGTGTAAAAGAGTATTTATCTCCTGCCCAGTAGCGATGAAATTTCTTAAAGAAAATATGGCGAACTGCTGAAATTGTTTTTATTTTAATAAATAACTGCAGTTATTTTATTTTATTATGCCATAGTGAAAATGCACACACAAAAAGAAAAAAAGAAAAAGAAAAAGAAAAAAAAAGAAAAGAAAAAGAAAAAGAAAAAAAAAGAAAAGAAAAAGAAAAAACAAAGAAATAAAGACGAAGTAAAAGAAAAAGAAAAGAAAAAGAAAAAGGTAAAGAAGAAAAAGACAAAGAAAAGAAAAAGAGAAGAAAAAGAAAAAATAGAAAAAAGAAAAAGAAAAAGAAAAAAGACAAAGACAAAATAGAAAAAATACGAAGTAAAAAAAAAGAAAAAGAAAAAGAAATAAAGAAAGACAAAGAAAAAAGAAAGAAGGCAAAGAAAAGAAAAAGTATCTTTAATTATTTTGTTTTGCTTTAGTACTCTTCGTTTAATTCCCTTTTTTCGGTTTAAGTTCATTGAAGGGGCAAATTTTTTTGCTTGTTTTTTATTGTTTTTTTGTTGCTTGATTTTTATTGTTTTGTTTTTGACGTCTTGTTTTTTGTTGTGTTTTTTTTTTCTTCATTTTCTTTTCTTGTGATTTTTTTCCTTTTTCTTTTCCTTTCGTTTTCGTCTTCTTCTTCTTCTTCTTCTTCTTCTTCTTCTTCTTCTTCTTCTTCTTCTTCTTCTTCTTCTTCTTCTCACTTTATCCTTTTCTATTTTCTCCTTCTTCCCAATTCTTCTTTCGGTTTTACAAGTTTCATCTGCCGTTGTCTCTATTCAACACACTCTTATCTTCTTTGTGTCAACTTTTCTCCCTCGTTGCCAGCAGAAAACGCCAACAGAGTGAGTGAGACCCCCACCAGATAGGATCGAAACTCACTTCAATATTAAATGATCTGAGATACTAGCTTGGTCCACCACATAGCAATCTCTCTCTCTCTCTCTCTCTCTCTTCTCTCCTCTCTCTCTCTCTCTCTCTCTCTCTCTCTCTCCTCTCACACACACACACACTCACTCTCTCTCTCACACACTCTCTCTCTCTCACACACAATCTCTCTCACCCACACACACACTCAACTTTCTTCTTTCTATCTTTCTCTCTCTCACACAACACTCTCTCTCTCTC
Source organism: Doryteuthis pealeii (assembly GCA_023376005.1). Classification (NCBI taxonomy): domain Eukaryota; kingdom Metazoa; phylum Mollusca; class Cephalopoda; order Myopsida; family Loliginidae; genus Doryteuthis; species Doryteuthis pealeii. Next base: position 17,869,574 of record CM042182.1, read on the forward strand.
TCTCTCTCTCTCTCTCTCTCTCTCTCTCTCACACACACACACACACACACACGCACACACACTCTCTCTCTCTCTCTCTCTCTATATATATATATATATATAATATATATAAGTTATATATATATAAGTTAGTATATATATATATATAAGTTAGTTTCAAAGAGGGATATATATATATATATATATATATATATATATATAATATATATATATCCTCTTTGAAACTAACTTCTTTTCGCTATGTTTCCTGAGATACTAGCTTGGTCTACCACATGGCAACTCTCTCTCTCTCTCTCTCTCTCTCTCTCTCTCTCTCTCTCTCTCTCTCTCTCTCTCTCTCTCCTCTCCACACACACACACACACACCATACACACACACACCCACACACACACACTCACTCTCTCTCACACACTCTCTCTCACCCACCACACACACACACTTTCTTTCTCTCTCACATTCTATCTCTCTCTCACACACCACACACTCTCTCTCACACACTCTCTCTCACCCCACACACACACACTCTCTCACTTTTTCTCTCACATTCTATCTCTCTCTCACCTCTCTCTCTCTCTCTCTCTCTCTCTCTCTCTCTCTCTCTCTCTCTCTCTCAAGCACACACAACACTCTCCTCTCTCTATATATATATATATATACATATATATATATATATATATATATATATATATATAT
>CM042182.1:17872767-17875267 GCA_023376005.1 Doryteuthis pealeii
TTTCGGGTTTTTTAAATAAAACCTTCTTCAGGACATTGAATATTTGTATGAGTAAAGGATGAAAGATGTTCAGTGTATGTTGAATGTGTGATAAAAGGTTATTTACCGTTATTTACGTGGCGTTTATAGATGAAAGCCGATGACGGAATCATTGCATGTGAAAGCGAAAATTAATTATCAGAAACCGTCGAATGTCGAACGTGAATTGTCCACGATAAAATGTTTAACATACATATAAGTAAAAAGTAAAGTGGTCGGGGCGGAGTCTATCCCCTTTTCACGCTAGACCAAGGAGATTGTTTTTGCGTCTGAGGTGGAGCGCCACACCTACCATCAGCTCCTTACTTTACCGCACAGATCCCTGTGCTACTTATACGCTGAGTTGGCGAGGGCCAGTATTGAACTAATAACATTGCGGTTTCTAGCCAAACGCTCTACCGACTGAGCTAACCCGACCCTTAACATACATATACAAACATATATATATAGAACAAACAATACATCTGCATATATATATACATATACATGTATATACATATATATATATATATATATATATATATATATATATATTATCACACACATATATATACATTATATATATACATACATATATACATACATATATATACATATACATACGCATGCATAGACATATTATGTTGTATTGTTATTGTTATGGCCGGGGTTTGTAATTTTAAAGCTACTGATTTTTGTTAATACATTTTCGTACATTTGTTACCCGTCGTTTTGTTCTTAATTGACCCCTTAAAACTTCACAACAGATGGATAGATGGATAGATAGATAGATAGACAGACAGATAGATAGACAAGTTGTGCATGATATTACTGACATTGGGGCAATTCCTTGTCAAATCATCCAAGCCCTGTCACCCACACCGTTCAAGTTTTCTTAAATTTTTCCCTAGATGTGGACTATGTTAAAGTAAGACAATCCCCAAAATTTGAACGTCCAATTCCAAAAATCGGCCGAGTTATGCCGATTTTTACCTCTTCAAAATTGGGGGGGGGGGCACGAATGATGGCAACTTTTTGTAATCTATTTTTTGTCTGTAAAATTAGTTTTAGAGCTTCCCTACTCATAAAAATTGGTTTATAAAAGCTTTTTGGCCTAAGGAATCCAAAAGGACTATCAAAAATGTATTAGAGTTAACCATTCTGAGTTATTAATGATTTTTAATTTTACCTTAGATATATTTTTATATCATTGTCCTAGGGATTGGTTAAAATTCTTGGAAGTCTTAATGTTGCATAATTGTATGGTGGCGTATGGCGTTATTTTCGTATTCGCCTGGGGAGTTGTCTGCCCGTTTAGTTTCGCTGGTTCCCGCTAGGGGCCTTTGATATTTAAGCGGCTGGTTTGAACGTCTCTTGCTCTTTTTCCTATTGCTTGACCTACGAGACACCACTAAGTATTATCACTTTGAATCTTACATTGGCGTGTGGCGTTTGACAGGCCCTGTAACTAGAATGCAAAGGGCCCAAGTGGAAAAATACAAACCGTTTGGGAACTTTGACCCCAAAGGCGGGAATCTCGCAAGTCACGAGATATAGAGTTAGGTAGTCAGATTCAACTGAAATGCAATGCAGAGCAGACGCGCGACTGTGGGGTTGAACTTAGACCGCGCTGTGAAAATGGGCAGTAAAATAAAGCTTTGATCAAAGACAACAAAGTCTTGTTAGTTAATTATGTATGCCCTTAAAAGAAGCCCTTAGTTAGAAACAGCCAGACAAGAACTAAGAAGATAAAAGAGACGACTAGACGATCAGAAATGGCCGAAAAGAAGAAGATAGAAAGAAGAAATGCAAGTAAGTTACACGACTTTAACTGTCTGTCTGTCTGTCTGTCTGTCTCTCTCTCTCTCTCTCTCTCTCTTCTCTCTCTCTCTCTCTCTGAGTATCTTTTTTTTTTAAAGAACTCATTGCACATTCGGTTTTCCGGTTGACACCGGGGGGTCCAGCGAGCTTCGGCCGCTGGACTTGCCGAGAGTTTAATAATAGCGTCGATCCCAGGGGTCTATCCCCCCCAGGCAACGACGCAATTTTTGTTCTTTCTCACCCATAAGCCAAAGCTCATGGGTAGGCCCACATTAAAACGAGACCTTGTGCCCAGTCCATACAAGTGGGGTATGCGACAAATATACTCTCTCTCTCTCTCTCTCTCTCTCTCTCTCTCTCTCTCTCTCTCTCTCTCTCTCTCTTGTTCATATACACGCAATCGGTATATAACATTCATAGTGTCAAAATAATTGAGATAGTAAAAAAGAAGTTAGCCGATTTTTGCATTGATTTTGATAAACACATAATAGTACAAGAGTACAACTGACTGGAAAATAAATCTTACCTTAGCCTCAACTGTGTTTAGCTCATGCAATGAATCGATATCCTCAGTTTTGTACAAAAAGAGATTTCAAAGTGATGAGTAGGGTTTGAGTTAGGGTTAGGTTTAGTTATATTGGTAAATAATCTGAAGAATCAG
>CM042182.1:17877767-17880267 GCA_023376005.1 Doryteuthis pealeii
TCTGATGTGGAGCGCCAGACCTACCATCAGCTCCTTACTTTACCGCACAGATCCCTGTGCTACTCATACGCTGAGTTGGCGAGGGCCGGTATCGAACTAGGAACCTTGTGGTTTCTATCCGAATGCTCTACCGACTGAGCTAACTCGGTCCTTATGTAGTTGTTTCTTAATATTTTTCTTTTTTTTTTCTTTTTTTTTTTTTTTTTTTTTTTTTTTTTTTTTCACTATCTTATCGAACAAGAATAATCTATACATACATAAAAGACAGTTGTGTGTTTATGTATGTCCGGAGGAAACTTCTAAAATAAAACAATTAACGACAAAGTAAATATATATACACATTAAATATCACCAGGGCTTGGTTTTTGAGCACAAATAATAGAAATTTGATTTATATTCGTGAAGATAATTAAAAAGTAATATTCAAATGATAACAGCATGATTTTTTTATTTTTTCATTTAATATTTTAGATAGTAGACATTAACATTTCTTTTCTGAGTAGCTGGATCAATGCAAGGTCTATTTTATTTACATAGGGATTTAAATGGGGCATCCCACGAGGATTCAACTCACGATTCAGTAATAATGGATCTGCGGGACTAACTTTTTTAAATTCCACTCTACCCAGGTGACAACGGGTAGTCGCTGCTAGTTTTTAAATAAATCTATTTTGTTATGGGACCCTAACAGTTATTACTGCTCACGGTCAGGGTGGATGAGAAAGTAATGAATATGAAGGGATACATCACACGCCCAAGATCTCCAGAACTGGAGCCTCACCATCAGATGCAGTTTAGTGTCATTAGTTTAACCCTCTGTGTAGGATTCAGCATATTCTAATTCTGTCAAAATTATCCTGAAGATCCTTTCGGTGAAACCTAGGTAACATCTGTCGCTGATTATAATAATACGATCCTGCACAGGCACCAGTTATGATACAATCCTATGTCGTACCCTCTCAGGGTCGAATCCTGTGTCTCAAGGCACTAAATGTAATACAATCCTGGGTCGTACGGCACTAAATAATATACCGTACTCGTCACGGTACCAAATATGATCTCGTACTGTGCACGGTACCAAATATGATACTGTACTCGTCACGGGACCAAATGTGATACAGATATACCGTGGTAACCTCTCAGGGTCCTGTACACGTACCACATGCGATACTATGTTAGGTCCTAAATGTGATTATCTCCGGGGTCGCGGGCCACAAATGTGATACGATCCTGCACACGGGACTAGTTTTGAAGGGAATCGTGTTAGGATTTAGCGTATTCTAATTCTGTCAAAATTATCCTGAAGATCCTTTCGGTCAAACCTAGGTAACATCTGTCACTGATTCTGTTCCCTAAACCGGCTTTACAAGTACGTATAGTTATTTACTAAGTGTGGCTTAAATACGGCACAAGCCCAGAAATAACAAGTTTTTCTTTCTTTCATTCTGCTTTATTTTTTATTTTATTTTATTTTTCTTTCTTTTTTTCTATCTTTCTTTTTTCTTTTTTCTTTTTTCTTTTTTTTTTCTTTCTTTTCTTTTCTTTCTTTCTTTTTCTTTCTTTCTTTCGTTTTCTTTCTTTCTTTCGTTTTCTTTCTTTATTTTCTCTTTCTTTGTTCTTTGTTCTTTCTTTTTTTTTTTCGTTTTTCTCTTTTTCATTCTTTGTTTCTTCCTTTCTTCTTTTTCTTTGTTTCTTTGTTTCTTTTCTTTTTCTTTTATTTTAATCTATCTTTCTTTTTTTTTTTCTTTTTTTCTTTTTTTTCTTTTCTTTTCTTTCTTTCGTTTTCTTTCTTTCTTTTTGTTTCTTTGTTCTTTCGTTTTTTCTCTTTTTCTTTCTTTCTTTCTTCCTTTATTTTGTTTCTTTGTTTCTTTATTCTTTTCTTTCCTTTCTTTTTTCTATCTTTCTTCTTTCTTTCTTTTTTTCTTTCTTTTCTTTCTTTTCTTTCTTTTTCTTTTTTTCTTTTTTTCTTTCTTTCTTTCTTCTTTTTTTTTTCTTCTTTTTCTTTCTTTTTTCTTTTTTCTTTTTTCTTTTTCTTTTCTTTTTCTTTTTTTTTCTTTTTTTCTATCTTATTTCTTTTTTTCTTTTTCTTTCTTTTGTTTTCTTTCTTTCTTTTTTGTTTCTTTTTCTTTGTTCTTTGTTCTTTGTTCTTTGTTCTTTGTTCTTTCTTTTTTCTTTTTTTCGTTTTTTCTCTTTTTCTTTCTTTCTTCCTTTCTTTCTTTTTTTTTCTTTGTTTCTTTGTTTCTTTATTCTTTTCTTTCTTTTTTCTTTTCGTTTTTCTTTTCATTTATTTCTTTCTTCTTTCTTTTTCTTTTTTCTTTCTTCTTTCTTTCTTTCTATTCCTTTATATTCTTTCTATCTTTCTATCTTTCTATCTTCCTTTCTTTCTTTTTTTTCTTTGTTTCTTTGTTTCATTATTCTTTTCTTTTTCTTTTCTTTTTTCTTTTCGTTTTTCTTTTTATTTATTTATTTTTCTTTCTTTCTTCTTTGTTCCTTTCTTTCT
>CM042182.1:17885267-17955267 GCA_023376005.1 Doryteuthis pealeii
CATCCTTTTTATTAATTAAGTCATTTTTATTTGGGAATCTAATTATTTCTAACTTTTCCTGTAGACACAAGAAGCATGGGTCTACAGGAAAAGATTATTGGATTAACTACTTATGCTATGTTCACATAGTAGTACCCATAAATGGATATATATATATATATATATATATATATATATATATATATATATATATGAAGAAGTGGAAGTGAATCCGAGTATGTAATATTTTTCGAGATCGACTGAAAAGAAACCTAACATACCAAAAACAGAGGCTCGCAGACTTCTTTTTTTTTCAGTAATAATTTTATTTTTCCCCAATCTAATGAAAGCCCTGATGAAGGTCTATCGAAAAAGATCGATACACTGCAGCGTAGGCGAAATAAACATCATTCGTTTATAAACTTGTATTTTTTTCAATTTTTTTACAACATTACACATACACACACGCACACACACACACACACACATATATATATATATATATATATATATATATATATATATATATATATATATATGAGACGTCGAAACACGGTGTCTGTGGATGACTTATTATATGCTCCCAAAATCCGGTAGAGCTCTCTAGAGGCGACTTAAATTAGCTTTCACCGCCAGCATAAAGCAATGATCGTCGGTTGTTTACAGACTGGATCTCTCTGGTGATCGTAAAAAATATATAAACAAATGTATGTATTAAATAGTTTAAACGCCGCCCCTTAAACGGCAGCTGTCAAATGGCCGAGAGGTTAACAGATCGGGCTGATGAAACGTCAGTCCGATTTTGCTCCTGGTCAGAGGTAGTTGTTGTGTCTAGCCACATTGAAGACACGCGAAACGTCGAAACATGGTGTCTGAAGATGACTATATTATATATATATATATATATATATATATATATATATATATGTGTGTGTGTTTGCTATCAACTCGTGCTCGAGTCAGGCCATTTCCTGTTTTTGTTTTTGTTTTTTGTTTTGTTTTTTTTCATAGTTGAGTGCCAGTAGCATTTGACACTGTATACTTGTGTTTTCTCAGATGACTCACCAGGCCAGCCCTGGAGAGACGTACTCTTCCACATAAACTACATGTTGGAACGTCTCCACTTTTAATGCTGCTGGGCTGAAAATTGCCATTTCTCACAGGCCGTTTCAATTTTTGGTGTTTAATCCAGTTGGACTCAAATTCTTCCACAGACAGGTAGATGGTGGCTCTCCAGCCAGGTCTGTTACAAGCTAGCTTCTCACAGTCCTCCACAGCAATAGCAGTGTTCTTCAGAGTGTCCTTGAGGCAGTCCTTAAACCTCAATTTGGGTTTGCACTGACGACGTTTGCCAGTTGAGATTTCCCCGTAAAATAGTCGTTTTGGGATTCGGCAATCATTCATGCGAACTAGATGACCAGGCCAGCTAAGACGAGATCTAAGGATCAAATTAAGGAATATATATATATATATATATATATATATATATATATATATATATATATATATATTATATATATTTCTTTTCAGTCATCCACATACACGTGTTTCGAAGTTTACTTCTCATCAGTGTGGCTTTACTTTTAACAGCTACCTCTAGCCGGGATCGAAACCCGACCGAATTATCATCTGCCAAGTCTCTTACCCATGCGGCTATTAGTGGCTGTCAGTCTGGAGTGAACAATTAATTGATACATCCCTACGTGGAATGTTTTTTACAATCACTAGAGAACTAAAGGTTGTAAACAATCGAGTAGCAGCTTTACGCCAAGCGGTGAAGTATCAATTAATGTCCCTCCTACAGTGCACAATCATGGGAGGTGGGAGCATTTTTTTTCAGTTCAAATATATTTTTTTCAGTTCACATATATATATATACGCACACACACACACACACACACACACACACATATAATATATATAATAATATATATATATATATATATATATATATATATATATATATAAAGTTTTCTAGTGGAATGCTGTTTCCAAGGTGTGTTCAGTATAGCGTGCTACAGTCTATCTAGCACAGTAGGTAGAAAAATGAATGGTGAGAAACCTACCTTCCTCAACTCGCTTCCCATCTGATTTCCTTCTCATCTTCCCCAAAGATGTCCCCTATAACCAATCAAATCTTCCCCTTACCACAAAAATTACCCACCTACCTACTTCCCCCTTCTATAAAACACTTGTATGATCCGAATAATTCAATAAAAGCTGAAGAAGCCGCGTTCATCACTCCAGCGAAATATAATACACATTTTTGTCTGAGTTTTGTTCTTTCATTCCTTATATTTTACCTCATATATATATATATATATATATATATATATATATATATATATATATATATATAAGTAAAGAAAAAACAAAAGACTTAGAGATTTTGCATTATAGTCTATTTCGGGGAGGTTAGACAAAGTTTCAAAGCTCCCCGAAATAAACTATAATGCAAAATCGCTAAGTCTTTTGTTATTTCTTTACTTATAAATTTGCTCTGTGACTCTAACAATAAGAGCACACATTGAGCTCTCAAACTGCGACAGGTTGTTTAAAAAAACTCCTATGTCATAAGGAAGATTTCTTCTCTGGACTTTTGGATTATATATATATATATTATATATATATATATATATATATATATATATATATATCACCGAGTCTCCTCTCTCGATTATATACCCGACGATGGAGTATATAAGGCTATACAACATGAGCTCACCGAGATACCAATGCCTCTTTCCGCCCTCTCTAAGTTATATAATATGAATTATTTAGATTTTGGGGACTCTAGTCCTCATCTTTATTGTTATATACACAACGTTTCAGCCTTCTTCAAGTGTTTTCTTGTCGAACTTTGGAGCCTTCATGGACAGATTGGTCGCCTCCAGTTGCGTTTCAAGAACGTCTGCAAGAATGAGCTCAGACGCTTTGGCATTGTCCCTTTCAGCTGGGAAATTTGGCTCAGAACCGCCCTCGGTGGCGGTAGGCTCTCCGTAGCGGACTGTTCATGTCTGAAGCCATCCTGGCGGAACACCATGAAGCCACGAGATCCAGAAGAAAGCAGCGGCAACAAAGCACCGGTACATCAACATCTTCAGGGACAGCCTTCACACGTGGCATTTGTGGTCGAGAATGTTTATCGAACATTTACAGTCACAGGAGGCGCTTACTTAAGCGGCCTCAAAAACTACATTATAGTCCTTCCGAGACTGAAATGCCAATGAATGAATGACAGCCTTCTTCAAGTTTTTTTTTTTTTTTTTTTGTCAAACTCGGGAGCCTTCACGGAACTTTGAACCGAACCTTTATTTAATTTTAGTTTGGTTTTACGGCAATCAACCTCAGTGGTCATTTAATGCCGATAAAGTTTTGAAATAAATTCATTTTTAATGAATACTCAATGTTTTTTATTAGCACATTTTTCTATTTAACCCATAGATGGGACCTAACAGGTACTACCACTCCCGGTCAGAGTGGACCAGGAGCAATGGTGATAAAGGGGTGCTCCACATTCCCCAACCTCCAAAACTGGAACCTCACCATCAGATAGAGTTTAACGTCATTCCCAGGACATGAAGACCCTCAGCCACCGCCTTCTAGCACCCAGTGATGAGAAGGATTGGGCTTCCATAGGCAATAGGGTTGGAAATTTATATAGGTTCTAGGGCTTGAAGTAACCAGCTGATTGATCGGAGGGGGCCTCTCCACCGCCGTCTAGTCTAAAAAGGGCCAAAGTGGTGTATTGCAAGTCATGGAATGCTCAACCACATGTTTCTATCCTTAAGCATCACGAGTCGCCACCCACGTCCAACAGGTGGCCCCACTGGAGGAGTTTTATTCCTCTCAGAGGTGCTGTCGGTGCATTCTAACACCCCAAACCGACAGGTGGCCTGTAAGTGGGACTTTATGGACACCCTATACGCAAAAGGAAACATAAACCATTATTGCACCGACTTTTCCTGCAGAGGGTAAGATTCCCCAAAGGGGCCACCCGTTGGCCGTGGGTGACAACCCGTGATGCTTAAGAAAGAAAAATAAAACGAAATAAAGAAAGAAGAAACTGATTATAAAAAAAGAATTCATAAAGCCCCGTGTCTCTATTTTATAATATATGCAATAATGGTTATGTTACACAGGGGCTTTATGAATTCTTTTTTTATAATCAGTTTCTTCTTTATTTATTCGTTTTATTTCTTTCTTTCTTAAGCATCACGGGTCGTCACCCACGGCCAACAGGTGTGCCCCATTGGGGAATCTTATCTTCTACAGAGGAAGAGTCGGTGCATTCTAACACCCACGACAGGGCGGCCTTTTATTTAAGCAATTGTGATAGATTGTTAAAAGATGTGACAAAAAGATAGAATTAGAATTGAAGTTTTGTAATATTACAGGAAACCATTTATACGTTTAATGTAGGTTTATTACGAGCGGTAAAACCAATTTAATGGCGTCAGCAGACGACACCAATAATTCGAAACAAGCGTTTGCAGTGCGGAGACGAAGGAAGGAGAAAAAGAAAGAAAAAAAGAAAGAAAACGACAGACGTTGATTGGACCAATTTGATATTGAATTGACCAATGGAAAAATTATACAAGATGAAAAGATTAATCAAGTGACATTTTCCATTATGGGATAAACATTCAAATAATTTTAGTCGCATTAAAAATAGTTGCAGACTATATAATATATATATATATATAAGTGTATGTGTATATATATATATATATCTATATATGCGTATATTATATGCGATATATATATAAGCGTATTATAATAATATATAATATATATATATTATTATATCTATATATTATGCGTGTATTAATATTATATATATATATATGATATATATATACGCGTATGTGTTTATTATATATATATATATATATATATATATATAATACACGCGTTTCAAATCATTAAAGAAGTGACACTTTTCCCTCTATCCACAAACTACTGATTTAACGAAACTATCAGAGAATAATAACAACCTGTCTTACACCTACTCCGTAAAATTGTAAGTTCTACGAAAAGGAACAGAAGTTACGTCATTTACCTAATTTACTTAAATTATTCATGTGTCAAATTATTAGCGAGGTGTAAAAAACCCCGGTAAAAAAGAAAATAATACTTTTTTGTTTCATTTATAGATTTTATGGATACATACAGTAAGAAGACGAAATTAAATTGAAATAAAAAAAAAGGAAAAATAATCAAAAATGATAGTGAAGTTAGTTAATATGAGATATGTGATCCTTTTTTTAAAAATGACTTGGAAAAGGCGCTGATCCATCAACATGTCTCATTTCTGGATCTCCTCTGATGTAATCTCACGTATACGTCGACTATTTCCTGTCACAAGTCATCTTTGCTTCTAAAATGGCGTCCATTCTCATAAACACGTCGCTTCAGAATGCTCCACAAGTTTTCAATTGGGTTTAAGTCTGGAGAATTGCCGGCCAGTTCATCTTCCGAGGTCCACAGACGCTAATTTTGCAGTACTCCGTAGTTTTATGCGCTGAATGCGAAAGAGCATTATCTTGCATAAATATGATGGTTTCCTGAGGTGATTTTATGCCTTTTAGTCAAGATCCCAGGCGCTCTTTGAGGAACTATATAAGCATCTGCGGTTATTTCGTACCGTCAGACACTCTCCACGGGCCAACCATGATACTCCAAATACCAGCCCAAATCATAATACCTCCTCTTCCTTGTTGGTGTCTAAAGCTGTGATGAGGATCTCGTCCATTTACGACCCAACTTTGCTCTAGCCATCAGCGCCATCAAATGTTGAACGAGTTTCATCTGTGAACAGTGTGTGTGTTGTGTGAAAAGGAATGACTTAGCGGTGAAAATATTGGGTTGGTCTCAATATTTGGTTGTACAAGTTTTACCTGATAAGTCTGCGTTTTAACAAATATAAATTGCTCAATACGTAAGTAGAGCGGATTTATTATTTATATTGTGTACAGATATAACCTACTCAAGTTTCACCTTAAGGATCTTCAGGATTAAATCGACTGAATTAATCAAATATTGATTAATTACAGCAACTGCAGGAGTCCATGTTGTAGTTCTTGATTAATTCAGTGTATTTAACTCTGAAGATCCTTATGGTGAAACTCGAGTAGGTTATTTCTTTACACACTATATATATATTATATATATATATATTATATATATATATAATATATTGGAAATGTTTTGACTTGGTGGGATGGAGGAAAAAAGGATGAGTTAGTGACTGGGGTGGATAATAGTCGAAATAAATCATTATTAGCCAAATGATGATGTGTTAAGTTTTTCTTTTTATTGAAAGTGTAAATATTGCTCTATATAGATGATTCATATTTACATACATTGAGCTCTCTCAGGGATTGTATAAAATCCTTGTAAAATCTATAAGTGTGCATCAATGTTATTAGACAATAGAGACCGAATCTCCATTATTAATAACAACGTTGTTCTTTTTTCTCTGAATTTTGAGATGAGGTTTGATAAATAGTATTATTTGGATTATTCGGACTATTGTCTTTCACAATCTTGATCGGTCCAGACAACGAGCTCATTTACTAGCAAACCCTCAACAGCAAGAGAAAGCAAAAATCGAGACTTTGCAAAGGTCGTCTCGTTTTGGTTGCCGTTTGCTGATGAGGGATTTGGAGAAAGGAGAATCTGTATGAAGCTTTATCCCACATAAACGGCGCTACACAATCTGCCGAAACACTATCATGTCAAACTCTTTGTTTACCAACTTCGATGAATAAAAAAGGAAGAAAAATTTGGCGAATAAAAAAGAAGGAAAATTTCGATGAATAAAGAGAGAAGAATTTTCGATCAACAAAGAAAGAATTAAATAAACATGTAACGTTGTGCCTTTTTTCCGGGCACTAAAACGATATCTGTAACGTTGTCGTATATCTGGTCACAGTACCCAAAGCGATATACATAATGGGGCGGTGGTGGTGGCGGCGATATATTCACGGTACTAAAAATGTTTCTTGGTGATAAAAATTACAACGCGAGAAATATGTAGTCACAACTACTAGCCTTTATTATCGTGCTCGCCTCGTGTGCTGTATCGGAGAGGAGGAAAGGCAGAGAGAAAAAGAGGGAGAACACTACTTGATTACTGTGACCCCATTCTAGGCACCAAAGGGCCGTCCGTTCCCCTACGCGTCCGAAAGCAAAAAGAGACTCATCCTTTTCTTCGTCGTTCCACGTCACCACGTGACTTCCGGTCAACACCCGAAACTTCCGGTTGACACTCAATTCTCCGTTCGGGGTCACGCTACGGTCAAACCATCGTTCATCCCGTTTTGCTCATCACTATTTTTTAAACCTTTATCATCTCTTATTTCCTTCTTCTCCTTTTCTAATATAGTAGTTCTAGCTCACAAAAGTCAGGATAATATCCCCATCTTGCTACAAACACCCTGGGTCGGAACTTTTGAAATAGATATCGTTGAAGAAAGAAAGAAAGGAAGAAAAAAAGGAAGAAAGAAAGAAAGAATTATCTGTAAAGAAAGAAAAAGAAAAAAGAAATAAAATATCGTAAACGAAAAGAAAGAAATAAAGAATTATCGATAAAGAAAGAAAGAGAGAAAAAAGAAATAAAATATCGAAAACGAAAAAGGAAGGAAAGGAAGGAAAGAAAGAAAAAGAGAAATAAAGAAGGAAAATATCAAAAACGAAAAGAAAGAAAGAAAGAAAATATCGACAAAGAAAGAAAGAAAGATAAAGAAAGAAAGAAAGAAAGAAAAAGAAAAAGAAGAAAAAGAAAGAAAGAAAGAAAGAAAGAAGATACTGATTATAAAAGAAAGAATTAATAAATTCCCCGTGTCTCCATTTTTTATAATATATACAATAACTCTGTGCACAGGTACTCAAACAATCGGAAATAGAAAACGGTTTTTATATATTAGACAGGTAAAAATTCAATTTCGTATTCCCATCGGAATTTAAACAGTGTCTGCCTAACAACACGAATCAACTGACCTCTTGACCTGAACATAATTCCTTAATTTTTTTTTTTTTTTTTGCCGCCATAAACCACGACGACTATGACGACGACTCTAACTGATATTGCTGAGCCGGTGATTTGCTTGACATTCAGAAAAAAAAATCTCACTTTTTATCGCTTGCACTTCTTCATCATCAAAGGTTTTTTTGTTTTGTTTTTTAGTGGCGGGTGGTTCAATGTTTCATATGAGGCCAGTCACTAAAGCAATCATCTGATCAAGTGTATATTGGGGGGGGATAAAAAGAATAAAAATGAATATTTTATTCTTTGATCTTATCGATCACACTGATTTGATTTTTGTTCGGCTTCTTTTTCCTTCAATTTCTGACTTACTGACTCACTTCATAATAGGAAAAAATTTGAGACTCATAAAATTAAGGGACGAATTATCCGCCTTGTTTTGTTTGCTTTTTTCGTTTTTATCTTTGATTTCTACATCAGCAGTTTTTCTAAATGTGTTTCTGAAATAAAGAAAAAGAAAAACAAAGTTTGCTTTTTATCGTCTACGTTTGGTGGGGGTGGTTATCTATCTATCTATCTATCTATATCTATCTATCTATATCTATATCTATATCATTATATATATATATATATATATATATATATATATAAAGGAATTTGCATTAATTTGTGTCTGGATGTAACTTCGAAAATAAAACAATTAACGACAAAGTAAATAGATATACGCATTAAATATCACCAGGTCTGGGTTTTAAAGCAAAAATAATGAAGATTTGATTTATATTTTCGAATACATCTAAAAATTAAACACCTTTATAATTGAACGTTAAAATAATACTCGCCATTTTACTTTTTTGTAAACAAATAAGTAGTATTAATACAGCGCTATTATATTTCACCGTAATCATTACGGTGAAATATAAAATTCTTTCTAAGATTAGTTTAGATTTTTATATTCTTTCACAGACGTTTCATGGCTGTGCACTTTTTTTATTTAAAAAACTAAAATTTACATAGTTATGTAGTATGAATTGTACATACTTTTTTATTTTTGCTTTAATGTATTTATTTTAATATTAGAAATACAAATAAAATCATGATACTAATGTAGAATAGTGTGCAAGAAGATAATACCATTAGATTATCTATCATATTTCATTTAGTTTTCTTTTCTTTTCGTAATGTTTTCAAGTTTCGATTTTAAAAAAATAATATACTATACTTAGTAGGTACCACCAATTTTCCCTGTGAAATTTGCCCCTCTATATTTAACACAATGAAAAAATTAATATTATCTTGAAAAAGAATTCCGTTCAAAAGAAGAAACATTAAACAAACTCCTGATGATTTAATAAAAAAAATTTTTAAGCTTACGGAAATAATGAAAATTATGATTGAAAAACAATGTTTTCATTTTTGCACCGTTAAATCAACTAAAATTTAACGTAGCCAAAAACAACTTACGACAAGAGGATTTTTTTTAATTCTATGAAAAATCAATTAATGGTCCGATTTTCACGAAAATGTATGAAATAGTTTTTTTCCTAAAATATATTAGGGGAAATATTTTATTTTATGAGATATTAAAAAAATGAACTGTCAAAAAACGATTTTTACTTTTTTTTTTCTATAAAGATAAGAGTCTGAATAACTATATCAAAAAATTTGTATAATACTCAAGGCAGTAGTTTTTGTAGGAAAAAAATCATGAATTCTGAAATAAAAAGTGCAAAAAATGTCATAATATTATTTGAAAGCTTTTTTTATTGATATGTACTATATTCTATTAAATTGTCAATAAAAAAATTTTTTTCATTATTTTTTAAGAAATTTTAAATATTTGTGTGCTTAAATAATTTGTTTTTTTAACGTTTAAAAATCTTTTTTGTGTGTAAATATATATACGCATTAAATATCACCAGGGCTTGGTTTTTAGCAAAAATAATAGAGATTTGATTTATATTCGTGAAGATGATTAAAAAATAAAATTTAAATAATAACAGCATGGGTTTTTTTTCATTTAATATTTTAGATAGTAGACATTAATATTTCTTTTCAGAGTAGCTAGATCAATGCAAGGTCTATTTTTTTACATAGGAATTTAAATGGGGCATCTCACGAGGATTCAACTTACGATTCAGTAATAATGGATCTGCGGGACTAACTTTAAAAATCCGCCTCTACCCAGGCGAAGCCGGGTTGTCACTGCTAGTACATATATACAGGGTAGTTGTGTGTATCTGTATGTTCGGAGGAAACTTCGAAAATAAAACAATTAACGACAAAGTAAATATATATTCACATTAAATATCACCAGGGCTCGGTTTTTGAGCAAAAATAATGAAGATTTGATTTATATTTGGGAAGATATTTAAAAATTCAAATTTTAAAACTAACAGAAGGGAAAGTCATTTGCATGTTATTTTGTTTATCTTTTTTTTTTTTTTTTTTCTTTTTTTTTTTTTTTTTTTTTTCCTTTTTTTTTTCGTATGGGTTTTTATTATTCGCTTTGAAATATAATATTCATTGATTGAATTAATTGCATTATTGATATCTTTTCTTTTTTTTTTTAATTTTAAATCATTGAATGGAAATTTCTTACTATATTGTTATATATTTACGTGGGGATTTTTATGGAGCAACCAGCCAGGATCTCACTCGCGATAAGTAATAATGGATCTGCGAGACTAAATTTTAAAAGTTTTCCCCTCTACCCAGGCGATGCCGGGTAGCCACTTCTAGTACATATGTAAAGGTGCGCTCCGTAGTATTCCTGAAAAATCTATCCAGATATGAAAAGCAAATGTATACTAAGTTACTATATTATACCATTTCTTTACGAACACTCTGCTTGTTTCGTTGCGACATTATTATGATAGTTATAAGTTACTTTTCTTGCAACTAAATAAAAACACAGGTTTTAAACAATTTTTTTGAGAAAAATTATTTTATTGCAATTTTCCACCTCATAGTTATGTGAACTGGGATTTTCAAACATCGCAACAATTAAGTGTAAAAAGAGAGGAACTCTTCAGTGCATTGATCAGGAAATGAGAGTTTGTCTCTCAAACATGAGACCAAACATTGAAGAAATCGCAAGGTCTCATCAAGATCATGTTTCTCATTAACACAGGAATGAATAAACTTCATAGAGGTATGTTCAGTTTGCTTTTGTTAAATTTGTTATTTTTTTATCTATTTAACAGTTAACTTAATAACATAGTAGTCCTATTTTGTATACAGTGCGCTATCAAGTATCTGTAGTACTGTAAGTTCGTCCAAACTGTATAAAGTTTGAGAACTACTGGTCTACAGTATCACACGCGCACACACACACACACACACACACACAGATATATATATATATATATATATATATATATATATATATATATATATATACTGGTTAGAGTTGTAGGAAATAGACTCGTCGACGCAAATTCAAATCCTAGACGGTGTTGTTTACATTTCACATAGCGCTAATACCCTTGGGAAAGGTATGAATCCAACAACTCTCCTTCCAGCTATGGATAAATAGTAGGGAAGGCTGGGCACTTTAAAATCGAAAACTATTTTAGTATAAAAACGGGCCTTTGGGTTGTAAATATACATGAACAAACTTTTTTAAAATCTTACAGTGAAATTCTTATGCAAAAAAATCGTTGTTATTTATAAATAACCAACCAAGAGTTTACGGTGAAAAGCAAAAGGTGTTCCTTTCAAAACAGCTCCCAGCTGGGGTGCCTATTGGTTACTTGGTCCAGGAAAACTCTTAATTCAAACCTGTTAAATTAAGAGGAATAATGGGACTCTTAAAATCTCCCGGTGGCAGACAAATAATTTCGGATGAAAGAAGACGAAAACAACGGTTGAAAATTAAAACAACATATAGTCAAAAGTACAAAAAAAGGGGTTGCAAATTTAGTGGCATTTGCAGCGGGACTTATCTTGCTGAGGGGAAGTAAAGGTGAAGGTGCGCTAGAATACTATTCTACTCGCTGTTGATATCATTTTTCTGATAAAACTTCGTTTAAGAAATTTGCCTTGTGTCACATCCTGATTGTGCAGTGGGGTTGGTAGATGCAAACTTTGTTAATTAAAAACGAAAATACATTTGATACACTATAATAATATCAACTCGTTATGGAGGCGTAATTCTTAAAGTCAATTTTATCGATAATTTCAGATGACCCCCGATGATAATAGGGGGGAGTTAGTTAATTACTTTATTAGTGATTCATTATGTAATTGCCAATCAATTGGTGGCGAGGTCGAAGGTCATTTTCCATTAATTACTTGTTGATTATTTCTGTTTCCCGCCAATATTGCAGAATTAAACATCTAATTAATTTTTCGCGTTCTAAATCCATTCAACTGGAAATCTTTAAAATCAGCAACAACAACAACAACAAAAATATGTCTGGAGAACGAGTCAAAAGTTTTGCAATATTTTGGTCACGTGCTAATTTGCGACGCGCGCATCATGTGATAGAAGCAGTTTCGAGCCGTGTTAGGTAGGTACCTGCTGCGGTTGATTGTATCGTGGTAGTTGGTACATTGCTTCGCACCGTGTGTCATTTGAAAGTCGCATGAATGATTATGTAACGTCGTCTAATTCGGGGACTTATGCAACCAAAAATGTTTGTTAATTTGCAATTAACATGGAGATGAAAATGTTTATGATAGAAGGGCTCTCCTTTTCCTGGCTCTCCTTTTCCTTGCTCTCCTTTTCCTTGCTCTCCTCTACCTTGCTATCCTTCTCCTTGCTCTCCTTTTCCTTGCTCTCCTTTTCCTTGCTTCCTTCACCTTGCTCTCCTTTCCTTGGTCCTTTCCTTGCTCCCCTTTCCTTGCTCTCCTTCCTTGCTTTCCTTGCTTTTCCTTTACCTTGCTCTCCTTTACCTTGCTTTTCCTTTCTCCTTGCTCTCCTTCTCCTTGCTCTCCTTTTCCTTGCCTTTCCTTCCTTTTCCTTGCTCCTTTTCCTTGCTTCCTTGCTCCCCTTTCCTTGCTTCCTTGCTCTCCTTTTCCTTGCTTTCCTTCTCCTTGCTCTCCTTTTCCTTGCTTTCCTTCTCCTTGCTCTCCTTACCTTGCTCTCCTTCTCCTTGCTCTCCTCTACCTTGCTCTCCTTTTCCTTGCTTTCCTTCTCCTTGCTCTTCTTCTCCTCGCTCTCCCTGTGCTTGCTCTCCTTCTTCATGCTCTTTATTACATGGAAGAATTTACAGGTCCAAAATCGACCTACCCTATTTTGCAATTAACAATCTCAATCCACCAATCGCATGTCGACTGCATATTTGACTGACGAGTCGCCAACGGCAGTGAATTCCAACAGAATAACTTTTTAGTATCAGTATTTATTATACTAACATACAACTTTTGCTGTTTGAGAGAATTTGATTTTTTAAAGTGAAAAATTAACCTACGCTAATGGTCACTATTCAAGTAATACATTATTAATATAACATCAATTTCTTATCATACTGTGAGACTGATATAGATATTTAAATCAAATCACGTTTTAAATAGAGATTATTTGAAATAATTGCAATATTGATGTTTTTTCAAGAAAAGAAAAAAGACATTTAATAAAACTTTGAGTTGCATATTTAGTTGCTAGAGTTAAGTGGCTTTTTTTTAGCAGATCTGATTTGTGCAATACAATTTTACACTACTTGCTTATCTGCTGAACTAAGAAAAGTTTAATCTATACCAAGCACTGCCAAAGTTGCCGAAAAATCCATGTTTTGCAAAAAAAATTTAACCCCACCCCGATTCATTATACCAACTCACAACTTTCGTTGTTTGAGAGGATTTGATATTTTTTTTAAGTGAAAAATGAACCTCCTCTATTGGACATGCCATGTGATCCCTATTGAGGTTGGTTGTCGTGGATTTCTAGGACACTCAGTCATTTCGTTTCTTTCAAAAATAGGAATCACTGGCCGCTGTTTGAAAATTACTTCACTTTAGTTTTTGGTATCAGTATTCATTATACCAATACACAACTTTCGCGGCCCCTCCGATCAATTGGCTGGTCATGTCAAGCCCTAGCACCTATATGATTTTCCCAACCCTATTGCCCTTATGGCAAGCTCCAACCCCTTTTTATCATATGGGTGCTAGAAGGCGGTGACTGAGGGTCTACATGTCCTAGGAATGACGTTAAACTCTATTTGATGGTGAGGTTCCAGTTTTGGAGGTTTGGGGAATGTGGAGCACACCTTCATCACCATTGCTCCCTGGTCCACTCTGACCCGGAGTGGTAGTACCTGTTAGGGTCCTATCTATGGGTTAAATAGAAAAATGTATTTATAAAAAAATTGTATTATCCATTAAGAATTGATTTATTTCAAAACTTTATCGGCATTAAATGACCCACTGAGGTTGATATGCCGTAAAACAAAACCAACAAACAACAACAACTTTCACTGTTTGAGAGATTTGATTTTTTTCTTTAAAAAGTGAAAAATCAACCTACCCTATTGTGGGTAAACGTGGAGTGTTGCATGTGATGGACTGATCATCCACCAGGATTCCGTTTTTAAGCATCACGGATCGCCACCTATAGCCAACAGGTGGTTCATTGGGGGTATTACCCCTCTACAGAAGTGCAGTCGGTGTATTCTAATGCCCCAGCCGACGTATTCTAATGACCCACCGATAGGACTAAATCGATTCTTTGCCCCCCTCCTCTGTCATGATAGCCAGTAGAGTTCTCCTTACAATGTGATCTTGGGGAGGTGATTATTCCTCATGCTAACTGGAACTTTAGTATCATTACCTTAATGCTGGTGATCTTCGCCTGTTTAAGGACTTCAATATTTGTGACGAAGTCTCTCCAGTGGTTGTTGAGGATGGTGCGAAGGCAATGCTGCTAGGACTGCTCGAGGAGTCGTAGGTGGTGATGGGTGACACATGACTCTGAGACATATAATAGGGTGACAAGGACTATGGCTCTGTATACACCGATTTTTGTGATCTTCTTTAGGTGTGTTGTTCACGACGTGTTTATTACGTCGACCGCATATTGGGCTGACGAGTCGCTAAGGGCAGTGAATTCCGGCAGAATAATAATTGTGTTTATTTGTCATTTTCACGGTTGTAATTTCGCGCGGGAGATGCTGATTCGACAGAAAGACTGTCCATAAATGGTGGAATATCACAATATTATACCTGCTCTGCGATGCTAAAAAGATTAATACAAAATAGTTTTGTTTAGACGCAGCGCCAAAAGGTGACACGTTGTTGGGAGGGGGACAATTTATAGACAGTCTACGCCTACGCCTACGCCTGCACCCCCACCCCCACCCACACACACACTCCAACCAGCGACAACGCCCCATCAGCTATGTTAGTGAGAATGTGTACTTTTATCAGAAATATTTTATTACATACTAGCAGCAGCTACCCGGTGTCGCCTGGGTAGAGGGGGGATTTTTTTAAAGTTAGTCTCGCA
Organism: Doryteuthis pealeii; assembly: GCA_023376005.1. NCBI lineage: Eukaryota > Metazoa > Mollusca > Cephalopoda > Myopsida > Loliginidae > Doryteuthis > Doryteuthis pealeii. Next base: position 17,900,687 of record CM042182.1, read on the forward strand.
GATCCATTATCACTTATCACAAGTTAGATCCTCGCTGAATGCCCCGTAAAAATCCCCACGTAAATATATAACATAGTAAGAAATTTTAATTCAATAATTTACAATTTTTTTAAAAATCCAATATAAATGAGGCGATTAATTCAATCAATCAACATCACATTTCAATTACTTTCTGTTACTATACAAATTTTAATTTTTAAATATCTTCCCAAATATAAATAAAATCTTCATTATTTTTGCACAAAAACCAAGCCCTGGTGATAGTGAATGTATATATATATATTTACTTTGTCGTTAATTGTTTTATTTTTGAACTTTCCTCCGGACATATATATACACACAACTGCCCTTTATATATGTATAGATAGATAGAAATTCTCATTATGTTTATATGTAACTATAACCCAGAAAGATAGCACCTCATAGCGAGATTATTATTAGAGCAATTCACTTCAGAAAGTTCTTACAGATTATAGATTAAATGCCAGACAAATTTGCATATAAACGATTAATTAGTAGCACCAATATGATTATGGACTGCTGTTAATAGAGAAACCCAATGAATTCACAGATCATCACACACACACACACACACACACACACACACACACACACTATATATATATATATATATATATATATATATATATATATATATAAAGTTAAACCTAATGAGTCAGATATACCTACTAACAGTTTTTAATATGTATATTTTTTCTTTCTACTTGCGCTTCCCTATGCGCAGATTTCTTATTTTCGTCATTTTATTTCTGCTTTCAAGGCGTTAGCTTCCGGCTCACCACAATAGCAACATATAACTTTCGCTGTTTGAGAGAATTTGATATTTTTAAAAAAATATTTTTTTTTTTTTTAGAAATAAATAATAAAATAAAAAATAATATATTAAAATAGTGTTCTGCCTATTTTATTATTGGTTTAGTTTATGTTAATTTATTTTAATCACTATGGGAGGTTTTGTATAATAGTACGTTTGATCCAAGTCTCTTTAGACAGATCTTTTCCCTGAAGAGCTACTATGCGAAACTGTTAGTAGGTATATCTGACTCATTAAGTTTAACTTTATTATTTGCTCTATTTAGGTATTGAGCACTTTTTAATTTTTAGATTTAGATAATCCTGGCGGTTATATATATATATTTTTTTTTTCATATATATATTTTTTTTTTCTTTTGGCCAAGTATTATAATATCAACCGATTATTTTCGGTTGGTATGACTATCTTGGTCTTTTCTTTTTTTCAATTTCTTTTTCCCGGTGAGTTTTGGTAGTATATTTTTACAATCAAACTATTTGCCGGGTTTTTTCTTACCGCAAGGGTTTACCAACAAGTTTGGTATATATATATGACTTAAAGAATATACCTTTCTACACTTCAGAAATAGTATTTTAAAGTTTTACTTATCTGGACGGGTCTTCGACTCTCAGATAATATTTACCGTTTGACAAGAGCCGGTTGACTGGGATGACTTTTTTTTTCCTTTTTAGAGTGGAGGGGGCTTCAAAAGCTACGTGATAGCAGTTTAGGGTGGAATTATATTTTAGAGATACCTTGCTTATTTAAACTAACACAAAAATAAAAACACAAAATTAGTTAATATCTTCAATAACACTGAACTTAAAAATTAGTAGTAACAATAGGATTAAAAGAAGAAAAAAATATATATATAGAGAGAGAGAGAGAGACAGACAGACAGACAGACAGACAGACAGAGACAGAGAGAGAGAGACAGAGAAAATGATATGAAAAAACACAGATGTTGTTTAACTGAATTTATTTCTTCAGCTTTATATTGCCGATATTGCAATATTTCGATTTTTTTAAAAATCTTCTTCATAGTATATTAATAGGAAGACAATTGTTGACCGTTTTATTTGGTTTGGTTTTGTTTTGTTTTACGGCATATCAACCTCAGTGGGTCATTTAATGCCGATAAAGTTTTGAAATAAATCAATTCTTAATGGATAATACAATTTTTTTTATAAATACATTTTTCTATTTAACCCATAGATGGCACTGACCGTTTTATGGTGCGATTGTTTTCTACCGGATTCTTAAGAGAGAAAAAAGAATATTCTTTTTCCTTTAGCATTTCACATAGCACTAATACACTTGGGAAAGGTATGCATCCAACTATTCTCTCTCCAGCTACGGGAAATATAGGATTGGATCGAAAGTCTTGTCCGATACAAAATAGCATTACCAATAAAGACAACATGTAAATTGAGAAATATAAACAAAATATAATTTGTCAATGTCTCTAAAATGTTGAAAATAGTCTCCCTTATGGTCCACACATCTATGGGTAAATAATAGGGTAGACCGGGTTCTTTAACCTTGATAAGACAACCAGTCAAACCGAAGGAAAACTCTGAATTCCAACCTGTTAAATTCCGCTTAAAAATAAACCTTGTGTTACATCCTGCTCGTAAATACATAAAGATACTCCCATAAGGGTGTTAACATTTTTAATCACCCTCTACATAAGCTTAAACTACGAGGGTGAGTCATAAGGTAATGCCATTTTGTTTAGGACATGTTGTTGACTTTTCTTGATATATATATTTACCAACCCCTCCGCACGAGCAGGATACGACACAAGGTCAATTTCTTAAGCGGAGTTCAACAGGTTTGAATTAAGAGTTTTCCTTCTCCTAGACTGGTTACCTAGCCATGGTTAAAGAACCCAGTCTGCCTGCTATTTACCCATAGCTGGAGGGAGAGTAGGATTCATACCTTTCCCAAGGGTATTAGCGCTAAGTGAAATGCAATTACCACGTCCAGGATTTGAACTCGGGGCGACGAGTCCATTTCTCATGACTTTAACCATTACACCACGCGCTTCCTTTTCTTGATATAAGGTGTGTGCTAGATGCCTACTCTTATTATTTATAGACTCGCGGTAATCATGTGACCATATTCTTGGCCAATCACTGGCAGTACTCTGCTGCTGATATTGTTATTTATACCGGCTGTTCTGGTCATACCTACGCACAATGCTTTGAACCTTCGTGGACGACGGAACATAGGATTATATCACTGGACCTTTGACACTACGTAGGATTCCATAACTCAGGACTTATTCACTTACCAAAGGATTCTATAGCTCATGACTTACTTTAAGTCCTTTTCAACTGGCCAAGGATGGCGGTCAGAAACTTAACACATGTATAATTAACAACACAGGAACATGTATCATACATCAAAATGAAGCTGGTCCTCCGTGGATCACATCCCTACTTCTCCACATAGGTGTGTCAAAAAGTAATGCCATTTTGTTTAGGACATATAACTACCAACACAGGAACATGTATTATACATCAAAATGTGGATCAGATCTTTACTTCTCAACATAGTCACCGTTTCTCTCAATAGCAATGAGAGCATGTACCCTGCCCCGTAAAATTCTTACACGCCGGATTCTTGCTCTGGGCCTCGTTAGGGTCCCAATGGAGTTTTAAAAAAGACTTCACATGAAATAAAGAAATTGTCATTACTTTTTTACTCGCCCTCGTATTGTGGGTGTTCGTTTGCTTTTTCTTGTGTAGATATAGAATGATTAATCATCTATTCGTCTTTCTTTTCTTTTCTTTCTTTTCTTTCTTTTCTTTTTTTTTTTTTTTTCTTTTTTTATTCTCTTTTTAAAATGATCCTCAGATTGTCCGAAAAGAAATGCCATTTTGCAAATTAGTTCTCGACTTCAATGGACGCCATTTTGAACTGACGTCGCCATTAATGGCGTTCATCTCTTGCTTGATCGTCTCGGCAAAATGGAACCTACTTAGAGTTTTCCCGATTGGATTTTGAGATTCGTTCAAACTTCCCCCAAGAAACTTTTAGTTGATATCTTTTCTTTTCTTTTCTTTTCTTTTCTTTCTTTCTTTCTTTCTTTTCTTCTTTTTTTTAAGAGACAGATATTTTCTGTTTTTATGAAAGAGAAGCAAGCAGATATCGGCCTGCTACGTGACTGAGATAATTTCCTTGCTCAGGGGCGCTCGGCTTCTAATAAGGTGAGTAACGTAAAGTTAACCACGTGGTCCCAGAGCGCCCCCCTTCTAGACTGCACATGCTCCTTCACCTAAAAGGTGTAGGTTCATCTCGGCGCTTGAGGCGCCCTGAAAGAGGAATGCCGACGGGACCACGCATTTTTTTGCACTAGCCATCGCCTTAGCTATTTGTGTGTGGCTTCCCGCGTAAAAAAACACCTTTGTGTTAGTCTGGCTTGATGGTTAGGAAAATATATGCTTAACTTGTTCTCACTGAGTCGGTGTTTGAATGTAGCCACCCCCGACCTTAAAAAATGTGTTCGATTTAAAGATATTATGTTTAGTTGGAAGGCTTAGGTGGCCTCCCAACGTGGTTACATATATGTACAAGTAATATTCCATCAAAGAAGTTATGAGATAACAAACAGACTTTAATACATGAGCACGCAGAAATACATTTAAACAGGAATACATATACAAATTATAAGATATACAAAGTAGATACATAATGAACACATATACGAGACAAGTTACAATATAGATGTATAAAGAAAGTAGGATTTCGTCCTTTAGAAGTAATAGAGAGTTCATGAAGGAATGTCACTTACTTATGACAGGCTAGGGGGTGAAGCCCCCCACATAAAAGGTATAGACGCAAAATGTCTAACGCATATGTCCTGTTTGCTGTCCCAGAGAGAAGAGAGTTCAAACTTCCTGATTAAATACTCAAGACCCCTAGCGGTTGAAAAACTCTCACAAGGGAAGATAACTCTTCCAGACCAAACAGGGGCAGACAATTGCTACAAATGTATTATCGCATTTCGACTTGAATGAGATTTTTTTATGTATACGTTTTTTGCATAATTTCGACGTCATTATTTTACGACTATTTTGTTCTTAATATAGAAAAAAAATTGTATTATTTGGACTATTGTCCTTTCTTCATTGTTATCTGTTCAAAGTTTTGGGTATTTCTTGTCGGATTCCCGATTACGACAAGAAGGTTTCCGAGTCTGACAAGAAATACCTGAAGAAGGCCGGAGGGCACATCGGCCGAAAATTTGTACGGATAACAATGAAGATGAGGACAATAGTCTGAATGATACAAATCATACTAATTATCAAGCCTCATTTTTTTTAATTCAGAGAAATAGAATTAAAAAAATTTTTTTTAATCTATCCATATACAAAGGTCAGTTGTGTGTATGACCGGGGGAAAATAGGAAAATAAAACAGTTAACGACAAAGTAAATATATATACACATTAAATATCCCCAGGGCTTGGTTTTTGAGCAAAAATAATAGAGATTATTATTATTCGTGAAGATAATTAAAAATAAAATTTAAATGATAACAGCATGGATTTTTTTTTTCATTTAATATTTTAGATAGTAGACATTAACATTTCTTATCAGAGTAGCTAGATCAATGCAAGGTCTATTTTTTTTTTTTTTTTTTTTTTTTTTACATGGGGATTTAAATGGAGCATCCCACGAGGATTCAATTCACGATTCAGTAATAATGGATCTGCGGGACTAACTTTTTTTTAACTCTACCCAGGCGACGCCATGTAGCCGCTGCCAGTGACTTAACGTTTACGGACACATTATAAAGTTATCACAACTTGATGCTGAGATGCTGGGTGTATATATTTACCCAACCCCTCCGGAAAGTCAATTTTTAAGCAGAGTAAGGCTGGTTTGAATTTAGAGTTTTCCTTCTCCTAACCTGGTTGCCTAACCAATTCTAAATAACCCAGACTGTCCTACTATTTTCCCAAAGCTGGGGAGAGGAGAGATGGGTTCATGCCTTTCCCGAGTGGTGAGGTTCTAATTATGGCTCTGTGGAGAGTGTTTGTTTGTTTGTTTTGTTTTGTTTTACGGCATATCAACCTCGGTGGGTCATTTAATGCCGGCAAAGTTGTGAAATAAATTCATTCTTAATGGATAATCAAATTTTGTTTATAAACTCATGTTTTTCTATTTAACCCATAGATGGGACCCTAACAGGTACTACCACTCCGGGTCACAGTGGACCAGGGAGCAATGGTGATGAAGAGGTGCTCCACATTCCCCAAACCTCCAAAACTGGAACCTCACCATCAGATAGAGTTTAACGTCATTCCTGGACATGTAGACCCTCAGTCACCGCCTTCTATCACCCATATGATAAAAAGGGTTGGGGCTTGCCATAAAGGCAATAGGGTTGGGGCAATCATATAGGTGCTAGGGCTTGACGTTACCAGCCTATTGATCTCCGACCGCCCGTCTAGCCTAAGTTAAGACCAAAAGTATTGAAGTCATAGACTGCTCAACCACCTGGGTTTATTCTTAAGCATCACGGGTTGCTATCCACGGTCAAACAGGTGGTCCTATTGGGGAAGTCCTACCCCTCTGCAAAGGTCCAGTCGGTGTATTTTAACGCCCCAGCCGACAGGACGGTGTGGAGGGTATGATGTGCCCTTTACTCCCAAGTCCACTAATCTAGAATGGTAGTACCTGATAGAGGTCCCATTTATGAGTTAAATAGATTAAAAAATGAGTTAAAAATGTTTAAATACCCAACAAGAATGAATAAAACAAAATTTCTTCGGTATATCCAACCAACCGGCCATCTGTAGCATGATTTTATCCCCAAAATCATCCAAGGGTCTTTAGATATTTCGCTCCTCATCTTAAGCGGAGTAAAGCTGGTTTGAAGTTTTCCTTCTCCTAGACAAGTTGCGTTACCAAGGCTAAATAATCTAGACTGCCTTAATATGCTAGTAGAATATGAAAAAATGTTCTTCAAAAATACTTTGATTTTTAAAACCTTTAGAATCGGGTAATTATCGCATGGAAACAACACTACACAAGAAAGCAGCTATACGGCCACCTGCCCCCTATCACACAAACCATCCGGGTAAGACGGACAAGACATGTTGGACACAGCTGGAGAAGTAAGGATGAACTCATAAGCGGCGTCCTTCAATGGAAACTAACACATGGACATGTCAGTGCGAGTCGTCCAGCAAAGACCTACATAGACCAGCTCTCTGTGGAATACTGCATGCTGGGCGGAGGACCTCCTGGGGACAATGAATGATAGGGACGTTTGGCAAGAGATTGTCATGGATATCTGTGCTGCTGCTGCTGCTGATGATGATGATGATGATGATGATGATGATGATGATGATTTTAATCAAATTTTCGGAAGTTATTCATCAAATGAGATTATTCTTTTAGATATTTATTCAACTTTTAGTTTAATTAAATATGTTGCATAGGGTTGCAAGTCGAGTTGTAGTCGTAGTCGTTGGTAGTAGTAGTCGTTGTTAGTTCAGAAACAACACACGCAAGTTGTATAGTCACAGGAGGCTGTTTATTCATTTCTAGGCTCGTGGGTTCTTTTTCATTGAGAAGGAGAGAGAGAGGGGGTAGGGTCAAATTATTCTGTCGTAAATCATGTTCGGTACTACTATGCGAGGGAACCGGAGAAATGGTTAGTTTTAAAGTGGGGGGTTCGTTTTACACTTTTACTCGTAAATTCCTACCATAAAATTAGGCTTGGCTCAGATAATGCCCAGGCCTAATTTTATGGTAGGAATTTACAAGTAAAAAGTTGAAGCATCAGATTTTAATCATCGTCGACGAAAAAACAAAATTACGGTCATAAAAGGAGGATCCAATTATGCCTAAATTGTAAAACGAGCCCCCACTTTAAAAATAACCATTCTCACAAAATAAAAACTTTTAGAATATACACATTGAAGTGAATATTAAAATAAATAAAGAAAATATATTTAGTATTGTGAAATAACGGGTGCAAGAAAAATAAAACATTTATTGCAAAAAACGGACATAAAATGAGGGTTCAGTTTATTTTATGGTAGGAATTTACGAGCAACAAGTTAAGGATTACCAGATTGCCTTGGTAAAAAAAATATTTAAAAAATAAAGAGTTCCATTAATCAATGAGCATTTGATGAAGCTTGAAACCTTAGCAGGAAGTGTCCCCAAGGAACTTTCCAATCAATATTAAGGTATTGGAAAAACAGGGGTGGGGGTAGTGGGTAGATGTTGGCTAATTCAACCGTTTCTATCTGTGTATTGGTGGGGGGGGATTCGTTTGGGAATGAGAATTTTGTGTCTGCAAGGCGCGTGGAAGAAGAAAAAAATAATAATTTGGTAACGGAACTTGGAATCGACGAATTGTCAATTATTTTTTGAAGAATGGTGAAAACTCTTTGGTGCTGTGAAGGGAGAGTAAAGAATTCCTGTAAAAGGAACTGAAGATTAAAAAGTAAAAACATAAAGAAGAAATAAAAGACACGCGGGTGTGAGGGGAGGACGCAGAGGACGCAGGAAGGAAATGTTGCAAAAAAAGATAAAATTCTAAAAATGAAATAAGGCAGATTGAAATAAAAAATTTTTTATCGGGTAACGAGTTTTTCTTCAGAAATCAGAAGTTGTCGAAATTGAAAAGACGCATAAGAGGAAATCCCCAAAGAGGTTTGAATATGTATTAATAATTATCAAGGGCGTATTTATCTGTTCTCTATGGGCGACAAAACGATTTGATAATGTGATACCAAATTTTATATGCGATTTTATTGTTTAACTAGATTAATTGATTTTAACGGCATGTCATCCGGTCTAGGGTTATTTCATGTTTAGAGGTTAGGTAATAGTATTTCTTAAGTGGAATTTAATAGATTTGACTTCAGAGTTTTTCTTCTCCCAGATTGGTTACCTAACTAAGATTAAAGACCCCCAGTTGCCTTACTATTTACCCGTATCTGAAAGGAGAATAATTGGATTCATACCTTTTCTAAAGGTTTTAGTGCTCTGTGAAATGCTAACAGCCCCGTCCAGGATTTGAACTCTGGTCCATTTTCTACGATGATAACCATTACATCACGCGCCTCCACCATATATATATATATATATATATATATATATATATATATAATGTGATGAGATTTTACAAAACTCTACTCCATGTGAAAAAATATTTGTGTGTGTGTGTGTGTGTGTGTGTGAAATGTGTTTAGGAATTATTGCATTATGCTAATAGAATATCAAATTTATTGAGTAATTACAGTACTATTATTACCAAGATGGTGTGATTAGAGTGTGTGTGTGTGTGTGTGTGTGTGTGTGTGTGTGTGTGTGTGTGTGTGTGAAAATTTATTGGCTAATTATACATTATTATTGTTAAATTAATTTATTTATTTAGTAAATACAATATTTTTACTTATTGGAAATTCCATAGTTAATTATCTCCTCCTGCCGCTAGGGGGCGAATCGCCAACATCGTATGTTAGCGCCAAAACCAAAAAAAACACTTATCACGGAGCACCCACTGAGGGTAGTCGCGTAAATAGCGGTCCCTAAACTTCACTCATCACTTAGCCCAAAACCAGGGCTTACTTCTAAGGACCGTTGACCTGGACGGAGGCATATTTTCACAGCACACTTTCGAAGGCACCAAAGCACACTATAGAAGGCTGAAGACTAAATAGTCTGTTGAAAAGGGCCCATTCACCATTACTCCAAGAACTCTACTTAACTCTCAGATAAGTCTTGTAGCAAATACCAATAGAATTTGCAACAAGTTCTTGTATTATTTGTCAATACATGTATTAAATTTCCATTGTGTGTTTGTCTTCTTTGTCCGACAATTTGCCTACAACCTAGGAGAAATAAGAGCTCCTTCGAAACCCGTAAATACTCTTATACTACGTGACGAAAATCTTTACGAAAATCATTACTACATGTTGAGTGCTTATATGTGTCCATGTGTGTGTGTGTGTGTGTGAAATTTATAAGTAATAATTTAGTTATAAATAAAAGAAAAATGTGTATCTAATGTGACTTAGTGTAATATTGATCAAGTATAAGATATTCTGTAATTTTTAAGTATAATTTTGGAGAGGTGAGGTGACAAGATATAAAATACTGATTTTTGATTAATCGGGTTTTTCACATAGTGTAGAGCTTAGTAAAATTGTTGACAAACGTTAGCGTCTATATATATATATATATATATATATATATATATATATATATATATACTAGCGTCTCAACTGATGTCCACATTAGCTGAACTGAAGACAAGATAATACAACACAAAACAAGGCAAAGAATAGCGACCTGGAATGTCTGGACACTTCCTGATCATGGGAACCTGGGAAACACCAAACTACGTACTGATATCTTGACAGGGGAGCATCTCGATATGGGGCCGACATCGATGCCCTTGCGGAAGTCAATTTCAACGATAAGAACCTATTGACAGAAGGGGGCGGGCTGGATAAACATCCTCATGGAAAGACAGGCCGATGGTAGCTGTAAGAACTCGGAGTTAAGGTGGTTCGAGCCCTCCCTCCCGAAGCGACATATGACACACCATGGAAACATTTCCCATATTGAAAATTGACCTGTGTGACAGGGTACATAAAAACAAGCTGGATCTGCGGGCCATCTGCGTGCTCACAACTACTCACAACTGAAATACTTGTAGAAATGGCCTTATTCTGTAAAGAAGCGGCAATCACCATATATATATATATATATATATATATATATATATATATAGAGAGAGAGAGAGAGAGAGAGAGAGAGACGCTGATTTTTGTCAACAATTTAAAATAGTTATTTTCTTCCTCACATTTGAAGATCAACAAAAAGAAGCCCAACACACCAAAAAACAGAGGCTTGCAGACTTTTTGTTTTCAGTGATTTTATTTTTTCCTTAAACCAACGAAAGCCCTGATGAAGGTATATCTAAACAGACCGAAACACTGTAACGTAGGCGTAATAAACATCATTCGTTAATGAAACTTGGGTTGTTGTTGTTTGTTTTTTTCAATTTTTACAATATTAAATACTGTCGGATTCTCTTCCATTTTTTCTTCACGCATATATATATATATATATGTGAATAAAAGGAAGTGAATCCGACGGTATGTAGTAAAATAAAAAATTGAAAAACACAGGTTTAAATGAGTTAAGTGGTGAGTTTATTGGCCGACGCTGCAGTGGTTCGATCTATTAATTAAATCATCTTCAGGGCTTTTGTTGGTATGTGGTGATAAAAAAAAATTTTCTCAGACTTCAAATTTTAAACAGACCGATAAACAAGGACTATTACTCGCTTTTCTCCTTATTCTGAGATAATAAAAAAAATTATCACCTTCCACATACCAACAAAATCCCTGAAGATGATCTAATTAATAGATCGAAACACTGCAGCGTCGGCCAATAAACTCACCACTTAACTCATTTAAACCTGTGTTTTTTTCAATTTTTTATTTTAAAACATATATATATATATATATATATATGTGTGTGTGTGTGTGTGTGTGTGTGTGTGCGTGTGTCAGAGAAGAAATCTTAAAGAACACACATATGTTATTAATTAATGTTGTATTTATTGGCTAATATTGCAATATTTCAGTCTGTATAGGATCATCATCAGAGCCGATCTGTTATGTAACGAAGAAAATAGTTTGTTTGTTTTTTAATAAATATGACTAGTTTGTAAGGGAAATTAGACATAATGGACTTTAAGAGAAAAGATATTTAAAATTCTTAATATTCTTAAAGAACACGTGCATAACGTTTTAGAGCATGAGACAAAGGGCTTGTGTAAGAAAGATATATAAAATAAAAAATTCAAAAAACACCTAATATGAGTCTAGGTAAAAAAAATCATACATAAGTGAATAGGTAGATATTCCAGACAAAACAAGACATTAGGTTTATAAGTTTCCAAAATTCACACTGGATTGTCAATTGGACACATAGCCTAGTGGTTAAGAGAGTTAGGTTAAGACAGCTCTAGGTGACAGTTATCTCTAGACTGCAGGTTCAATTCTAGTCAGGGGCAGCAGTAGCATAGAATATTAATTAACACCGCTTAACACCTATACCCCAGCTATAGTTAGCGGAATGAGAACAGGTTCAATGTTCCGTGATGGCACCCGATTACGACAAGAACGTTCCTGAGTCTAACAAGAAATAACTGACGAAGACCAGAGGGTACATCGGCCGAAACGTTGTACAGATAACAATGAAGATGAGGACAATAGTCTGAATAATACAAATAATACTAGAGATATTTAATTTTAAAAAACGTAAAAGACGCGCCAACCATAAATCTTATCAAAAACTTTCACAATTTTGGACAAACGAGATTCAAAAATATCAATTAAGCAATCTCTATTATCTGATTGGATAAGGCAAGTCATGTGGGATGTAACTGCCGCTAAACCGAACAGTTAATTATGTCTTATTTTTATATAGTTATTTTTGTTTATAAAAATTAACTACAACCACAGTATCCAATTTAGAGTAGTTTAATTGGTTTATTAATACCATTTTATGCCAACCACTAATTTCTGCGGTCTATGAAACTTAACCGGAAGAGGGTAAGGGGGAGTCACGTACAAGCCTTTCGAGTTTTATACCACTAGTCGGGGACAGACGACAACGGTAAGCGCTTTCTCATTTCTTTAAGGATTTTCTATTTCTTTGAGGATTTCCTATATCTTTGAGGATTTTCTATTTTCTTTGAAAAGTATTCACTGTTATCCGTTTACTAATTGCTATTCGTTTTCCTTGTACAGTTTCACGGTGTTTATTAAATAAACTTAATGGCATCAGTAAAGAAGCGTCATGCCACCCCTTTCTACGAAGAACAGTAGGTAGTAAAATGGGGTGCTTACTAATACGTCCGCGCGTTGAAATACCAGGAGGGTTGTAAATCCTTACCACCACAACCCCCCAAATGGTCAAATCAGAGCCGGTTAGCCCATATATAAGCTGACTGCGAATTAACATGTCGGATGGAATTTTGTCCTCTGCATGGAGCAGAGGGATTTTTCCATGACGAGTATGAACCGGCAACTGTTACAATTTCATGGGCCATCCTTTAGACTTCAAGCAAGAGCGCTTGTCCAGCGGAAATCCTTGGTAAAGAATCCTTTGGTTGTTCCTTGGTGCTCCTCAGTATTGCAAGTCATTCGTCAATGATTGCGAGTCTCTCAGTATCAGTGATTAAGTAGTCAACCAGCCACGCATTCGGGCTGTTGATTGGCTGAGGTTGAAACTACGTGACCTCGCTTAATCTATAAATTTAAGTGGTGTATTGTAGCATGGCTTATATACTCAAAACTATCCAACAGCAACCAGCCCAACGCGAGAGTCGCTGATAAAATCAAAGTTACGTGACTCGATCAGAGCAATCTGACGCCATAAATGCTAATAACATCAAGATACGCGACTTAGATTTCGACCCGACCAGACAATTATCTTATGAATGTGAGCTATCAATACTTTTCCTAGTTTATCAAGCCTCCTGTTGACCACGATCCTGCCATTCGACCCAACCTGCTGACGATCCAGTCTTGTGCCGACCACGACACGGAATAAATTTCCTTTATTGTTGTCAACTATATACCACGTGTTTGTTGTTCCCCCATTTTCTGTCTCGCTTGCGTTCTTTTCATTTTTCGCCATTTAAAATATTGGATTATTTTGTTGTATATAAGCCGTGACCTCGCTTAGTCTACAAATTTAAATGTGTATATAAGCCGTGCTATAATACACCATTTAAATTTGTAGACTAAGCGAGGTCACGGGTTTAAACCTCAGCCAATCAACAGCCCGGATGCGTGGCTGGTTGACTGCTTAATCACTGATACTGAAAGACGTCCATTTGCAATCATTGACAAAGGACTTGCAATACTGAGGAGCACCAAGGGATTTTTTACCCGTAGATCGAAACTACGCCCCGCTTAACACAAAGGATCTCCACTAGATAAGCGCTCTTGCTTAAAGCCTAATCGATGGCCACTAAAATCGTAACAGTTATTGTTAACTATATACCACGTGTTTGTTGTTCTTCCATTTGTGTCTCATTTGCGTTCTTTTCATTTTTCGTCATTTAAAATATTGTTAGTAGGGTCGGAATTAGTTTACACCGGCTCATCCTCCGGGTGAATTTTCAGGCCATTGATCTAGGATAGTCACCCAACTTCATTTAATACTAGAAGCGGCTACCCGGCGTTGCCTGAGTAGAGGGGCTATAATAAAAAGTTAGTCTCGCAGATCCATTGATTGTTTGGGTCTTACATAACTGATTTATGTTTTAAACACAAACACAACAAATGATTTTCCCTTCTCTTACTATTCAAATCCTAATTTTTGAATATCATTCCAAATATAAATAAAATCTTCATTATTTTTACACTTATATAATATTATATATTATATATATATATATATATATATATATATAATATATATATATAAACTACTAAAGTATAGGAATCATATGTAAAATGGGGAGGTGATATTTTATTATGAAATAAAATATAAAATAAAGGGGATGCGAACCTTTTCGACCGGTACTTTTTCAAGTATTTACACCGGTTAAATTAAAAATCAGAATGTAAAAAATTGATAAGAACAAATGGGGTAAACCAGAGAGGGGGGGACAAAAAAAATGGGAAAGAGGGTATTGTTGTCCCTAGGTTAAACCATTATGTATACCTCTCAGTAAATAGATGGAGTGTCTCGTTTGTCTGCACAGAGTAGGTATGAGAAAAGAAATACTAACAGCCTCAAGACTGCTAGATGTTTTTAGACCTGGCTCTATGCAAGACGGAGAAGCACTCATCTGTATAGTCAGTCAAACTATATATATATATATATATGTGTGTGTGTGTGTGTGTGTGTGTGTGTGTGTGTGTGTGTTTACTTTGTCGTTAACTGTTTTATTTTCGTATTTTCCTCCGGGCATACATACATACACACAACTGCCATTTATATATGAATTACTGGCATTGCAGTCTCGGAAGACTATATAGTTCTTGTACATACACACAACTGCCCTTTATATGGTAATCTGAACATTAGCTACATAAATGAGAGTAATCTCCCTTATTTGTTTCACTTTAAGGAAGCCTTATGTTTGGTCGGCCATTTTCATTTCACCGTAAATCTACACTGAAAATACGAATTTGTTCGAATCAATACAACTACACGTTTTAACATGAAAATATCATAAAATGTGTTCTTAATTGTGCTTGCACATTATTTGAAATGAACTTAATTGTTATTAAGAATATAGATAAAATAAAAACTACTTGATCAAGTAACAAAAAAATGTCATTGTAATTCATTTAGTTTAAACAAGAAAAGCCCAACAAAAGCCCTTAAAAGAACTCAACTCCTTTAGTTAGAAGTCAACCCAACAAGATGGCAACCGTAATAGATGGTAGAAGGATCAGCAAGAAAGAAATAAGATCTCCTCACCAAGTAAGTCTAATCTCTCTCTCTCTCTCTCTCTCTCTCTCTCTCTCTCTCTCTCTCTCTCTCTCTCTCTCTCTCTCTCTCTCTCTCTCTCTCTCTCAAGAACTTTCTTATCAAAAAACTCTCGCTCTCACCAATTAGCTATGCCTATATGGTGTGTGCACAACATATGTTAACCTTCCTGGCACCGTGACCAGGACCAACATATACGTTCACATTTGGTACCAGGGCCTTATAGTACTACTGCTCAGCTACCTGGGTTCAATCCTTACGCATCACGGGTCGCCACCCACGGCGAACAGGTAGCCCAATTGGGATGTAAGATTCAAAGTGATAATACTTGAAGATAAAACTCCGACAAAGGTTGATAGACAAAACATTTTATATACAGCACAGAATAAAACAGGGTACATAATACATAGAGGTGTACATAAGCATACATACATAAGTAGTATAAATACATATACAAGAATACAGATAATGACACATTCATGAATGGTAAAATACAAGATATTTAGGTATCAAAGAGATACCTAAATGTACATAAACACATAGTTACGGATACATAACTAAAGGATAGTCGTATATCGTATACGAGACTTACTAGCAGTGAGTGGCCAGTGTTAAGGGCCGAAGCCCCAACGAAAAGGGGGTAGACAGAGTCTAACCCATAGTGTCTTGAGGTCGAGCAACCGGAAAAAGAGGAAGAGACGTTCAAATCAGCCGCTTAAATATCAAAGGCCCCTAGCGGGAACCAGCGAAACTAAACGGGCAGACAACTCCCCAGGCGAATACGAAAATAACGCCTACAGGGGGAATCTTACCCCTCTGCAGAGGTGCAGTCGGTGTATTCTAACGACAGGGCGGCATTCAATTGCATTATAACATTGGATTTGAAACCAATAAAATATTACGCAATTGCTTTATATTCCATGTTCCAAATAGAATCTAATACACAGCTGATCACAAAAGCTTTTCTCTTATTATCGATCGAATAATCAATTTATTTAGATCGGTTTATTTATTGTTGAAATGTTTTTTACTTAGATTGAAAAATCAGAATATTTATTAGATTCGGTCGTCTGCTGATTTTTTTTTTCCATTTTCTTCGGCTTTTTTTTTAATGATTGAAAAAAATCATATTTACAAATAATAAAAAATATCCCCAATTCAAAATCAATTGAGCTATGACGTCATCATCGAAACGAATGCAAAAGAATGAAAAAACTCAATTTACAATTCTCATTCAACTCTCGTTCAACTCTCGCGTTGTTATCTATTAATAACTAGTAGCGGTTACCCGGCGTCGCCCGAATAGAGGAGATGGGGTAAAAAAAAAAGGGTAGTATTATCTGCATTATTCGGACTATTGTCCTCATCTTCATTGTTATCTGTACAACGTCTCGGCCGATGTGCCCTCCGGCCTTCTTCGGGTACTTCTTTTCGAACTCGGGAACCTTCTTTTCGAATTCGGGGACCTTCTTATCATAATCGGAATCTTTTTGTCGTAATTGGGAGCCATCACGGAACTTTTTGAAGCCCTTTATCCATGGGATATCCTGTTCTCATTCCACTAACCATAGCTGGGTACAGGTGTTAAGCTGTGTTAATTATTATTCTATGTTACTGCGCCCCTGCCAGGATGAAACTGCAGTCTAGAGATAACTGTCACTTAGAACTGCCTTAACCTAACTCCTTTATTCACTAGGCCATGTGTCCAATTGTACAGATAACAATGAAATGAGGACGATAGTCCGAATAATGCAGAATAATACTAATTCATCAAGCCGCATCTCAAAAATTCAGAGAAACTAAAAAAGTTATCTCGCAGATCCATTATTGTTGAATCACCGAGTTGGATCCTCTCCAGGATGACCCATTAAAATCCTACGTGAAAAAAGATCTTGCGTTGATCCAGACACTATGAAAAGAAAAATAATATTTCCTCTTTGAAATATTAAATGAAAAATAAATTCTATGTTGTTATCATTTAAATTTTTATTTTTCAATTATCTTTGCGAATATAAATCAAATTTTCATTATTTTTTGATTTTTATTGCAATTCTATTGGATGGTGAGTTGTGGTAAAAAACATTTTTCAAAGATTAAAAATTGAAAATATGAAAGAAAATGCCAGTCAAAATTATTATTATTATTTATTATTATTATTTTATTATATCATCATCATCCAGATTTTCACACCAGCGTTAGCAATTAGACGGATATCCATGACAATCTCTCGCCAACCTTCTCTATCATTCATTGTCCCAGGAGGTCCTCTGTGCAGCATCCAGTATCCGCGCAAGAGTTGGTCAATCGGCGTCCCACATTAGCATGTCCATGTGTTGGCTTCCACAGGAGAACATCGCTTATGAGTTCGTTCTTGCTCCTCCAGCAGTGTCCAGCATGTCTTGTCCGTCTCACGTCGGATGGTTTGTGAGATAGGGGGCAGGTGGCCATATAGCTGCTTCTTGTGGGTGCTGTTTCCACTTTCCGCGCGCATTCTTGTGCAGCTCTCATCTACTTATTCTCAGCGCGCTTGTCAGGTCCAAGTGGTGCAGCCCCGTACAGCGACACTGATATAACACAGCCTGGAAGAATATAATAATATCATAATATATATATATATATATATATATATTATATATATATATATATGCTTTTTACCTAATAAGTAAGCTAACAGTGATAAATTTTAAAAGATTGAAATCCATTTCTCAAACGAAGGCAAAGTTTTGAAAAAAATATTTTGATGGATATTCTTTTGTTAATTTGCAATTTCGTCACCTGGGAGAAAGTTACAGTTTCAAAATCACCACCTACCCTAATGCCCAGAGCCACTTTTTAGGGGGAACTTACCCTCTTGCAGGGGCATACATACAATCTTCACCGACAGGACTAATATATTCTGTCTTTGTACCAACCTAATCTTAGTAAGTTAACTCGTCGTTTGTAAAAAGAAAAGTTTTCACTTTCATATTCCAACCCAGATTGGTGAGTTTTGAACATGTGAATCTCTTTACCGGAAGTCCCATAAATATCTCCAATGTGTTGTATGTTACCTATTGTGGTTGTAATAGATCGATATGTATATATATGGTAATTACACAAACACACCAATAAGGTCACATATATTAAGACAGAAAACAAAGAACTCATAAATTGAACAAGTCATATGTGTATTAAACAAATAGATTACAGTAGTCAAAATACTGATCAAAGTTCCTCAGAATATCTTTTTTAAAAGTTCATGTAATTTAGAAAAAGAAAGTGCTGAATTACCTCCAATGAGAAAAGAAATGCTCTTGTATATCAGCAGTAAAGTAACTTGTAGAGAGAGAAAAGATATAGCTTGTAATACCTTAGGCGGTAGGCAAATATCTTTGAGTTGAGCGACAAGGAATATCCAGTATAAGCTTGTCTTTCAACTGTTCTCGAAAACCTTCGCTTTATGTAATCCATAGGCTCGAAATTGGTCTTTTTAAAAACTTCTTGTTTGGCGCGAACGCTTCTGGTTGGTTGAAATTATCATTTTTAATATTTTCTATTTTTCTTTCAACCTGCGCTGATCCTAGCGAGACTTCTTATTTTGTCTTTTATTTTCTGCTTTCAAAGCGTTAATTTCGGCTCCACCCAACCCTCATCCATAGGAGCAGGATGTGATACAAGTTTATTTCTAATTGAGTTTTAATAGTTGAATCAGAGTTTCTTTCTTTTTCTTTTGACTGTTGTCATATCTAAGGTCAGAGCCCAGTCCTGGCTTGCTATTTACCCATAGCTAGAGGGAAAATAGTTGTGCGTGCATTTCCAAGGTATTACGCTATGAGAAATACTAATACCGCTTTGTCCAGGATTTGAACTCTGGTCCATTTCTACGATGATATACAATTACACAAACTATTATAGTTGATTTTGACCGTTCCTTAGAAGAAATGGACCTGAAGACAATGGAAACTTAAAAAATTGACCTTCTGTTACATCTTCTCGTGCGGATTTTACCTTTATAAATAAGTTTAAGATAAAGACTCATATCAAAACTTATATACATGTCTGTCTATTTTCTGGTAAGCCACAAAATTGAATCGAAACTTACCAACGTTATTTGTATTTTAAATAAGATATTTCAAAATTGAATTTGTCTCATTTTATTATCCGAAAATAATTTGATAATAAAATGATATTTTAATATTGAAAATATTCTAACAGATAAAAAATCAGGGAAGTAACTTCATAAATTAAGTTCCGATTACTTCCTTAATAAGTTTATATTGATATTTCTAAATTCTAAGTACCACCATTTTTCCTTGAAATTTACCCCACTTATATTTAACACAATGAAATTTTGCATAAAGGTTAACATTATCTAATTTGTTGTCCATTTGAAAGAATACACATTAAACAAACTTGTGATGATTTTTTTTAATTTTTCAGCTTACGAAAATAATCAAAATTGTTGAACGAAAAACAATATTTACACTTTTTTCAACCGTTAAATTCATTGAAATTTTACGTAGCACAAACAGTTACAACTATCAGGCTTTTTTTATAAAATCTATGAAAATAATTTAATCGGTACCCGATTTTCACCGACAAAATTTCTCATTATCTACTCTACGTTTTTCGATGTAAATACACTCGTCGTAAATAGATTTTTCTAAAAATATATGAGGGGACAATTTTTTAGCGAGGTCTACTCCCACCCCATTTTATTCTATAAATATTGAAAAAAAATGAACCAACAAAACGATTTTTACTTTTTTTTTTTATAAAGATACGTGTCTGAATAATTTAATGCAGAAGATTTATAAGTTTTTGATGTCAGACGCTTTGTTTGGGGGGTTTTTTGGGGGGGGGGGAGATTACTAAAAGAAACCATGAATACAGAATTCTGCTAAAAATATTCACCTTAAAGAAACGTAACCCTGTTGTAAACAAAAAAAAAAAAAAAAAAAAAAAAAAAAAAAGGACTGCTTTTACTTATTTTTCAGATAACGGTAGTAATTTTTCCGATCGGACAATTTTGATCTTTGGAAATTAACTGTTTTCTTTGGTAACATACTCTTTAGATGTTCTTTTTTTGTTTTGTTTGATTTTTGTGAGTTTCTTTTTAAAGAGTTAAAAATATTTATCGTTTCTGCCTTTCAATATGGCCTAAACTAGGATCTATTGTTGACCCTACTTTTGGTGGTACCGCTACATCTATTCGGAAACTATTTAATATTGAAAGATAATAAAATCAAGGGAAGTACCGTTCATAAATTCCAAAAACGAGTTTACTTCCCTTGTAGAAGTTTTATTCTAATGTGAAATCTTTAATATCGTAAACTCAGGCAATTGTTTGACTATTTACAACGAATAAAAAAAATGTAGCAGCAGCTATAAATAAATAATTCATGCGAAATATTTCAATTTTTTACCATAACGTTTAAAGCTTTTTAATTAATATAATGTAAATGCATTTAAAAAAAAGAAAAGAATAAAAAAGAACAACCGGAAGTTAAGACGCACAACACAGGAATCAAAAATGCGCGCTGTCCTTTAAATGTTAGCTTCTCAGCTCCTTGGAAGTTTTGGAACGGAATTATTCAACTTGGTTCTTCAAATAATCGACCCCAAGGACTGTTAGCTGCTCAGGGTAAGTTGATTTTAGATTATAGGTTATACATTTAATACTTATTGGTTTTTCAGGGAAGTTGTCTTTTCTTAAACAATCAGCGTGTATAAAAGTTTCACCATTCACACGAAAGATAATAAACGAGTTTGAAATTGTACTTTTATTCTCTCGATTTCATATCTGCAAGTTAAGTAGTATTAGTTAATTGAAAAAGCAAAGTAAAAATAAAAAAAAAATCCAGTTTTAAATATTGACGAAGACAACGATAATTTAATTTGGCTAAACTTGCAAATCGTCGCGCGAAATTAGGGTGACCGCAAAAAAACAGAACCACAAATTTTGTTATAAACACTGTTATTTTAACATAGGGGGGGTTTGGGTTAGGGTTGGAGTTTAGGCGTTAGTTTAATGAGGAAATAATAAATAATTTGGTTCCTGTTTCTTTTTTCTTCTGGCTCCCTCCTGATTGTTTTGATATTCCGCCACCGCATTTGCACAGTTAACGCCTTTAATTATGCTTTACAAGCCCCACGAAATTTTCATTTCAACGTGTCCGAATTGTGTTAACTCCGCCCCCAACGATAGATAACGCCGTCCCTGCGTTCCTGACGCAGCACTAAAATCTAAAAGAACGCAATAAAATCGTATCAATCGCCTCCCAGTGTTTTTCTTTTCTTTACTCACCATTTCAAAAGCTAACTGTAAATAACATTTCAATATATCTCTCGTGAAACGATTACATAGGATTGGTTAAAGTATGAGGTTAGACGACTTTAGTTGGGATCGCTAATTTTTTCCCGGGGACTCATTGAAAAGCAATATGTGCGTCCATATGCCATCTAAATCATAACTAAAAAGCTATCAGCATCACTGCTTCGCAATATTCTAATAGATGCTTATGTACACTATGGTCGCATCAACTGAAATTATTATTATCTGCAGTAATAAAATCTAAATACTTGGTAATTGTAAATCACCCCAATTTTCCCTGTGAATTTACCGCGCCCTCCTATATTTAATACAGGAACATTGCAATAAAAAATGAAATTTCTTGAAAATCTTTTGTCCATTCGAAAGAATAACATTAGACAACTCATGATGATTTCTGTTTTTTAATTTCAGCTTATGAAAATAATGCAAAATTACTAAACGAAAAACAATTTTTATATTTTTTGCCCCATTAAACTTCAATTGAAATTTATAATCGTAGCCAAAAGCAAGTTATGACTAAGAGCTTTTTAAACTATTCTATGAAAAAATCAATTAATGTCCGCCCATTTTCACGAAAAAATTCCATAATTCACTTACCTTTTGATGAAAATAGTATGAATAGTTATTTTTTCCTAAAAATGTATAGGGAAATATTTTTACGAGGTCTTATCCTCCCATTTTATTTTTATGAAAAAATGAAACCGACAAAAACGAATTTTTACTTTTTTTTCTATAAAGTTAAGAGTCATGGAATAATTATTCAAAAGATTTTATATCTCAAGCTTTTCAATGCGAGAGCTTTTTATAAACGAACCGCTGAATACAGAGTTCTGCTAAAAAGATATCAAATAAAAAAAACCTGACCGTCATGTCATAAAGACACAGACGTTTTACTTATTTTTCAAAATAGCTAGAGTAATTTTTCCCCAATCAGATAATTTGATCTTGAATTAATTGTTTTTCTTTGTACAACTCTTTTATGTTTGTTATTTCTTTTTGCAAGATTTTTTTTTTTTTAGTCTCAAAATATTTTACGTTTCTTCCTTCAGATATGCATAAACTGATACTGTGACTATTTTGGTGGTACCCCCACATATCAGTGAATACAAATTATTAGAATTAAACAATCATCCGGATCTCTAGGTCAGGGTAATCCTTCCAGCACACACAGTAGTTCTCTTCTAAACAGTAGTTCCCATTAAAAGGTTGCGTTCTAACTGCCGTTCTCTTTGTATTAACATCGATAGAGTTCGCATCTGACAGACCCGTCTATGTATATAGCACGCGACTTGTCCTCGTTAACGACGAAGGCGAGCTGATTCATTTCCGCTATAATAAACTTAAACTTCTTATTGAATAGTAAATACTATTCACTATCCAAGAAGAAGTTTAAGTTATTTGCTTCATTTTTTTCTTTTTACTGAAGTGGTAGTATCTGTTAGGGTCCCATCTATGGGTTAAATAGAAATTTTGTTTATTGAAAAAAAATTGAGTTTAAAAAAAAAATGTTCTTCCAAGCTATCACTACAAATCTTCAAAGCTTTGCTGGCATTAAATGACCACCGAGGTTGATATGCCGTAAAACAAAAACAAATATTCACTAGTCCAAATTAACAATGTTAATTATAATAATAATTTTGTTTTTTTCTCCCTCTCTTTCTCCTTGATTTTAGTTCCACTCTATGAATTATCTGCCTCTGTGACAATCATCAGACGACCACCTGTTTCTAAATATGCAAAAAAAAAGTCTTCTACAAATCCGAAACATCCTTTGATGCCAAATATATAGAACACGATGCAGCAAAATCACGGAGATCTTAAAGCACACAAGAATGATGCAGTAAGTTTCTTTTTTCTACTTTTCACTTGTTACAAATACACAGATGGAAAAAAACTGTTAGGGTAACCTAACGAGTTGCTCCCTTGATCATTAAGGGACTGACGGGAACCTGGATATCGGAATTCAGCCATGTTACTTTGGACAGTACAGACGTGCAGCAACACACTTGAACTAGTGACCAATGTCGTTAGCACGGTTGGGCTAGTTCAGTCACTTTTAGGGTAGAACCATTTCTACCCCCGTGTTAAATAAGGACTCTCAGCAGAGAGACAAGGCACTGGCCCCATGTGTGAACCACACACATAACACAAAGGACGGCCCATATGTGAGCACACTTATGACCCAAAGGACTGACCTGACACGTGAGCACACGTATCATACATACAGCGTACATGTGAACAACCACGCACCATGACACACACACAGTTGAACTCTATCCAAAACCATCCAACTGTATTCCGGTCAATAGAATAAATAAAAACATATTGTTATTGGTTAAACATATTTCCCTGTTATTTCAATTCTGTATATCCAATCTCGGGATATAACAGATACCTTCACAACAAAACAATTAAAATTTTGTAATTAAGTTTAAAGGAATTACGCACCAAGTAACCAATAAAGCACCCCAATCATCACTTAATGAAGATTCATATTTCATTAAGTTTCACAGACAAATCTAAGCATCTGCACTGTTAATTAATGTTAAATGTCATGGAACAAAGAAAAATAACTTGGGTTATCTTTCTTTAAGAGACTCTTCTCTTTTATGAAACCCTTTCCGCTGCCCATGCGTTTTCGTAAAAAGGGCGTTCTTAGCAACGGACTTTGAACGTTTGAGAAGTGAAGCGAACGGACGTGTGAAATACACCACGTAATACATTATATGGCGTTTGTGTTTATTAGCGGTTGGTTGTCAACTGTCCCTTGGTAGGCGAGTTTAACATGCACATGCCGTAAAACTGATGTAGTTTCCGTACGAATCGGGTAAGTGTATAACTGTAGCAAAAAACGTACAACCCTCCATTTTTGTGTCTTATTCTCATAAAATCCAACTTATTTGGACAGTTTTGGAAACTTTAAATTGACAAAATAATAAATATCCTGTGATTTTTTTTTTTTTTCAACAATCAAACCTGGATCAACGGTTATTGTTTTTCTAGTAAAATATAACTAAAATATTGCATTTTTTTTGTTTGTTTTTTGTATCATCCATTTTATTAACTTTAATATTTTTTTCCTTTAAAATTATTTCTGATTCTTTTGATTAATTTTGTTTTTTTGTTTCAGCCTGTGACGTCAATGCCAAATCCGTACCAAAAACCGCCATAAATGCATCCTTTGTCGACACAAGATTGAACCTGACTACAAGGTAAAACCATCTGTCATGATTTTCCTTAAATTTATGAATAAATTTACAAATCAAGAATAGTTGAATTACACACATTCTGTTGGTAATGTAGTTTAAAACTCTAACATCCTGTTCAAAATTTTCCAAGTCCAGATCCCCATTCTCTAAGGATTTATCAAAAAATGGCTTAAAAATGGCTTTTCATTTAAAGTTACCTGAGTTATCTCTCCCTTAATCAAAAGACTTCTAAATATTTATACAAGACTAACATTAGGGGAAGATTAAAGAAACGAATGTGATTTCTGGCCGGTGGAATGCGGCGGTATAGGGACGTTAAGAGTTAGAGTGAAAATGGGGATATTGCTCATTTTGTATGCTGTTTATTTGAACAAATAGGCGAAAAAGAGTTGTCGCCCTTTGTTCATTTAAAAAAAAGATATAACGCACTTTTCGGTTATTTCCTATAAGTCAACCTGATCAAAGGGAACCACTCTGGACTGATTTAACTTATTTATTTTTTCCCCTTAAAACTAACTCTAACCCTGTTTTCTTTTTTCCTAGTAGATGAATAAATAATTTATCAGTCAAGAGTGGTTCCCCTTTATACTGTTAGATTTATAGAAATAACCCTTTTATTCTTCCTCTCATTTTTATTTTGTTGTCTCTTCTAACAATGAAATACCTTTGTCATGTTTTGCTAGATTTATGAATAAATTTAAACAAATCAAGAATAGTTTATTAACACACGTTCTGTTGGTAATGTAATTTAAATTAGTGAAAATGGGGCATTGCTCATCTGATGTGCTGTTCATTTGAACAAAGGGTGAACAAGAGTTGCGCCCCTTTGTTCATTTGAAAAAAGACGAACAGGAGTTGCTGCCCATAGATTTTTTTTTTGTAAACAGAACTAGCGGCAAAAAAAATTGAAAGAAAGGCAGACAGTAGCTAGCAGCAAGAGTAGTGATAACATTTTAAAAGATTTATATCTATTTCCTAAAATGAAGGCAAAGCTTTAAAAATATTTTGTGTGGAAGCACGGTGGTGTACTGGTTAGAGTCGTAGGAAATGGACTCGTCACTAAGTTCAAATCCTGAACAAAGCCACAGTTCACATATTGCTAATGCCCTTGGGAAAGGTATTAATCCAAACTAATTTTCCCTCCAGCTATGGTAAATAATAGGCAGACTGAGCTCTTTAACCTTGGTTAGACAACCAGTCTAGGAAAAGGAAAACTGAATTCAGACATCTTAAATCACTGGTTGGGGTTCACTACAGAATAGGCTCAGGCCTACGTAGTGATCTATTTCAATTTAAAATTTATTTCAATTTAAAATATATATATTTACCAACCCCCATCGCACGAGCAGGATGTGACACAAGGTCAATTTCTTAGGCGGAGTTTAACAGGTTTAAATTCAGAGTTTTCCTTGTCTAGACTGGTTACCTAGCAAGGTTAAAGAGCCGCAGTCTGCCCGTACTATTTACCCATAGCTGGAGGGAGAGTAGGATTCATTTTTTTCCCAAGGGTATTAGCGCAAAGTGAAATGAATTACCAACATCCAGGATTTGAACTGGCGACGAGTCAATTTCCCATGACTTTAAAATATAAGTAATGAATATGTTGTAAGTGGGACAATTCAGAAAATGATATTGTAAAGACAGACTTCCTCCACGAGCAGACACTTAATAGCCCTGTCTGCTAGGGGTTTTTAGAATACACCAACTGCACCTCTGCAGAGGGTTAAGACTCCCCAATGGGCCACCTGTTGGCCGGTAGGTGCAACCAGTGATGCTTAGGACAGAATCCTGGTGGATGAGCAGTCCATGACATACAACACTCCCTTTGGACCTTACTTAGGCTAGACGGAAGTCGCAGAGCCCTTCCTATCAATCAGCTGATCACATCGCCCTAGAAGCTATATGAACTATCAGACGACACAGATCATAGCCAGTGAGATGAGTTCAGGAATGTAGGAGTGATGCAGAAATGATGTGCAAATGCATGGTGTAACACGGTGCTTTGTGTTGTGTTTACCCACAAAATGTGAGGCACAGGAGCAACTAAATTTGAGGACCTGGTTCTATTTGGCTTAACCTTTATCACCATTTGTAATTTCTGCTGGTTTTTTCAAAAGAAAATAATTTAACAATTTTTATAAAAAATATTTTGGAGTATTCCAGTCTGCCAGTTGATTAAATTTTATTTAAAAACGTTGGATGGGGGGGGGGGGTGTAATAGAAAAATATGGCATGTGAGTAGTAGTTGGCAGAAACAATAATAGATATTGGTTAAATCAAATTTAACGGACCTAAAATATCAACATGTATGTCAGCCTCATTGAAAGGAAAAAATACTAAAAAATCAGGGAATTAACCAAAATTTAATGAAATTTTCAAGTGTTGATATATTAAGATATAAATATAATGCACTAGTTATTTTATTTAAACTTATACATTTTGTTCAGAGTACAGTTAACTTTGAACCACATATCTCAAGAATCTGTGTTACGCCTCAAGATATGTGGTTCAAAGTTAACTGACCTGAAATATGTAAAGTTTTTGAATAAATACTGGTGGCATTATATCTTTTATTCATTAATACAGCACACAGAATTCATTAAATTCGGTTAATTCTTGATTTTTTTTTTTTTTTTTTTTTTTTCTGTGGGATGACATACGATTGTTAGATATTTATTGTATAGCATAACATTTTGTTTTTTTTTGTTTGCATTTGGGGGGGGGGGCGTTAGAATATCTACTGTATATTAATACTTTTTTTATATTCTATTTTTATTTATTTTTTTTTTTTTTTTTTTTTTTTTTAGAATATTTATTGTATTTTAATAACATTTTTTTTTTATTCTACTTTTTTTTTTTATTCTTTTATTTTTAGAATATCTATTGTATATCTAAAAGCATTTTATTTTTTTAGAATATCCAGTTGTTGAGTCAATTTGTTTCTCCCTACACTGGCCAAATCTTCAAAGAGCAATCACTTGGCTTTGCATCCAATGCAAAGAAAAGTGGCAAAGTCTATCATCACAGCACAAAGATTTCGTAAGTTTTTTCTTTTAAAAATTTCTTTTGTTTGGTTTGGTTTAATGGCACATCACCTCAGTGGGTCATTTAATGCCAATAGAGTTTTGGAAATAAATCAATTCTTAATGGATAATACCAATTTTGTTTATAAATACATTTTTCTATTTAACCCCATAGATGGACCCCTAACAGGTACTTAACTACCACTCCAGGTCAGAGTGGATCAGGAGCAATGGTGATGAATAAAAGGGCTTGCCATAAGATTCAGTGGTTGGGGCAATCATATAAGTGTAGGCTTGACGTGACAGCCGATTGATCGAGAGGGGCCCTCTTCGACCGCCCGTCTAGCCCAAGAAAGGGCAAAAGTGGATATGCAAGTCATGAACGCTCATTCCACCTGGGCTCTATCCTTAAGCATCAGGGTTCCACCCACCGGTCAATAGGTAGCCCCATTTGGCGGGAGTCTTACCTCTGCAGAGGTGCAGTCGGTGCATTTTAACGCCAGCCGACAGGCGGTTCCATTTTGTGTTCTGCCCAAATTATAAAACATTCAAAATTCTTTTTCTTTAAAAATCTTGTCTTTAATGTCAACTGCATTTTGTGTGGCGTGAATAGAAGAATTGTTTTGTTTTCTTACAAATGACATTATGGGATGTTATTCTCTCATTTCAGAACAGTGAGATAATGTGTTGATAGAAAAATTAATTGATACTTATCCACTGCTGGTTCATTAAAACGTAATTTGGGTGGACTAAATTCCAAATACGGTTATCTTCCCTTGCTTCCGTGTTCGCGATAGGTGGCTTTAGTATTTAGCCAGAAGCCGGGAATTGTGAATTGCTAGCTCTTTTCCTCCCAGGCCGGCAACGAGTTTACATGGTAAGGCACCTGACACTCTGACCCTTAGGTGTGGGGAGCTTTGCCCCCCAAACCAGTTACCAGTTAGTGACATTCCCTACGACACAAGTTGTACGCCTATTGTTACACACTGGAACCCGTCAGACAACACAAACACTTGTATTTAGGAAAATATAAGAGATGTTTATTTTCCCCGTTGTGTTACAGCTGAGAGTTACGCAATGTGGAGCCTTCGGAGTTCTCTTCAATGATCTCAAACCCTGACGTCGTCTGTCTAATCATCTCTACGGGCTTCTTTTATTGTAGTCTGACCCGTGTCACCTTCCTTGTTCGTGACACCTAGCAGTTTTTTCTGTAGACACGCCTCTTCGCCCACGCAGGCGTTTTCATTGGCTATGGGCTACACCAAAGTTCTACATACAGAATTTCTGCACCGAAATCATAAAACAAACATCCACCTGCATTTCAGGTGCGAAAGGTCAGGTCGGGGCCACATCCTGTTTTCGTTTCCAGGCCCCCATGCAATTTCTATTCAGGCCCGGTCCTTGGGTGCACTGATCAGACAATATATTGCATATTTCCTCATAATATGTTTATGTATCTGTTTTTGTATATCTTTGTCTTAAATGTATCTCTGTCACTCACCAGAATAAAGTTATCGTTTTACCACTTTTGTCGGAGTGATTTATGTACACAGTTTAAAACCATGCTGGGAGGTTACTTATAGCCTTCCACCTTAATAATTGAACGTTCTACATCCAATCATCCACTTCTTATTATTATCCACACTTAAAACCTGTTGAAGCTGATTTGTATTCAGTTTTTCCTTCTCCATATAAGTTGTCCTAATAATTATCATGGCTATTCGCAGAATTGCATCCTGGCCTCCTGCCTTAAAAAACACTAGGTACTGAAAAAAAAAGTTTGATTTTTTTATTTTGTAATTGATAATTTAAAAAAATTTAAATAAATGAAAATATTTTTAAAAAAACTTTTTTAGTGGATTAGAGCACCTTCAATTCCACTAAAAAAATTTTTTTTTGATATTTTTCATTTTATTAACATTTTTTTTTTTTTTTTTTGTTTGACAATCAATTACAAATAAAAAAAAAAAATCAAAATATTTTTATTTTTTTATTTTTTCTGTGGTTTGAAGTCATTAAAAGTGAGCCATATTTTTATCGACAAGTAAATGTAAATAACCCAGGGTAAAAAATATTTACATTTGTTGAAAAAAGACTGGTGGATGTAAAATATTGTATTAACTTTTCAGGAAAAACGCCTGAAGCGCTTGTTTCTCCAACAGTATTTAAAAAAAATTCCCAGCTTTATAGTTTGTAATTACACAATACAAACTTTTGCCTGGAGAAAAAGAAATATGAATAAAAAGAAAAAACTAAATCATATGCACTCCTGAAAATAATCAGATGGTACAATAAAAATGGTCAAAAAAAAAAAAAAAAAAAAATGCTCAATACAAAAGGTAGAGCTAATAAATAATAGAGTAAGGCCTAATGAGTCAGAGAATATCTACTAGGTCTCCAACGATCATCAGGATAATTCTGACTCGGAGTCGAGACTACCTAGGTCCTCCAAGATCATCAGGATATTCTGACCGGAGTCAGAGATATCTACCTAGGTCTCTCAACAGATCATTCAGGATAATTCTGACCAGAAGATAGAATATCCTTGATCTGTGGAGGACCTAGGTAGATATTCTCTGACTCGAGTCAGAATTATCCTGATGATCCTTGGTGAGACCTAGGTAGATATTCTGTGACTCATTAGGCTTACTCTATTATTATATTAGGCTCTCGATGAATTTCAGCCTCTGCTCTCCTTTCGACCAAGAAATTAGATCACTTCCTTGGTGCATACTGCAAGTGGAGCTGCCATTTAGTGTGTATATGCTACAACCATATAGATTAGTTTCTAGCTATTGGAGTGGGCTTTATTTTATAAAGAATAAAAAAAAAATCCCTTGTTGAATATTTGCATTGCTTTTTACATTTGAATTCAGATTTAAAATTTGAAAAAAAAAAAAAAAACGACTTTACAATTGAATTGTTCTTTTTAAATTTTGTTTTTCATTTTCTTTCTTTTCAGGTTTAATGCCCTTGTTATACAAAGATCTGCGTTATGTGAACGATCCAAAACTCTTTAACCCCTTTTCGGCCATCTCGTCAGACTGGAAAAATTGTTGTTACTTCACAACTTTCTGGAAATGAATCGTAGTTCCTTATTGTTTACTTAAATTAAATTTGTTTTAAAATTTATTTTCAAGTTTTCTGCGTTTTTCTTATAACATATTTTGCCAAAAAGATTTTTAATTGGAAGTTTTTATTTGGTTTCTTCTGCAATTATTATCCAACTTAAAACCTGTTGAAGCTGATTTGTATTCAGTTTTCTTCTCCCATATAAGTTGTCCTAAATAATTATCATAGCTATTCGCAGAATTGCATCCTGGCCTCCTGCCTTAAAAAACACTAGGTACTGAAAAAAAAAGGTTTGATTTTTATTTGTAATTGATTGTCAAAAAAAAAAATTTAAATAAAATGAAATATTTTTTTTTTAATTATTTTAGCGGATTAAAGCACCTTCAATCCACTAAAAAAAATTTTTTTTTGTTATTTTCATTTTTAAATTTTTTTTTTTTTTTTTTACAATCAATTACAATAAAAAATCAAAATATTTTATTTTTTTTATTTTTTATGGTTTGAAAGCATTAAAAGTGAGCCATATTTTTATCGACAAGTAAATGTAAATATTTAGCGTCCCCCCCCCCCCGCCCCATTATTAAAATATCTTAAAGAGGTGGGAGGGTTAAAATATATTTTTTATTTGCAATTGATTGTCAAAAAAAAAAATTTGAATAAAATGAAAATATTTTAAAAAAAATTTTTTTTTAGCAGATTAAAGCACCTTCAATCTGCTAAAAAAATTTTTTTTTTGATATTTTCATTTTTTTTTTTTTTTTTTTGACAATCAATTACAAATAAAAAATCAAAATATATAATTTTTTTTTTCTGTGGTTTGAAGGCATTAAAAGTGAGCCATATTTTTATAGACAAGTAAATGTAAATATTTAGCCCCCCCCCTTAAAATATTTTAAAGAGGTGGGGGGGGGTAAAATATTTACATTTACTTGTTGAAAAAAGACTGGTGAAGGTAAAATATTGTATTAACTTTTCGGGGAAAACGCCTTAAGTGCTTGTTTTTTGTTTTTTTTTCAGCAGGCACTGCTTCAGCTACGGACTTCATTTGTAGGGCGAGTTGTTTTTTCAGCTATCACCGCCTAGCGTTTTTTTATAGCCTGGAGTTTAGGGTAGGTAAAAGTACTGAGCGTCAGCTGGGTTAGTGAGCATCATAGAGAAGATTAGCCTAGGCGGTCTCAAACTTCACCTACGATGTTTAAGACGCAGGGCAATTTTTTTAGCCAAAATTTTGGAAAAACGTGCGTCCTATATGCCGTCAAATACGGTAATTGTTTTTTCTTATTCACATTTCATTTGGGGGATTTTTTAAAATATAAAAATTTGATTCATTTTTCCCATCCCTTACAATATGTTCATATGGGAATATTTTAGAATGTGGGTGGGTGGAGGAGGCTGGTCTTCTCTGTTCTACCCTAAACTTAATAAGTTCCATTCACGGACTTAGAAGATACTATAATATTCCTTCTATCATAATGTCGGCAACCCATCTAAGTCAAAGAAAAGTCCTACACAAAAACCTCTGTTGCCTTTCAAGGAAAGGCTAGGGGAGTAAAACCCGAAAACAAATCAAGAGCTGAAATTCAGTGCTACCCATCAACTCCTGCGACACTAACATTGCCGCCCTTATGGCAAGCCCCAATCCCTTTTTTATCATATAGGTGCTAGAAGGCGGTGGCTGCGGGTCTACATGTCCTGGGAATGACGTTACACTCTATTTGATGGTGAGGTTCCAGTTTTGGAGGTTCGGGGAATGTGGAGCACCCCTTCATCACCATTGCTCCCTGGTCCACTCTGACCCAGAGTGGTAGTACCTGTTAGGGTCCCATCTATGGGTTAAATAGACAAATGTATTTATAAAAAAATTGTATTATCCATTTCAGAATTGATTTATTTCAAAACTTTATCGGCATTAAATGACCCACTGAAGTTGATGTGCCGTAAAACAAAACAAACCAAACTAACATTGCCAAACTTCATTGATTCCTTAGCTTTCTTTTGGATAACAGCGGCAATGGGGGGGGGGGTTGCTGCATGGGCAACAGCTCATCCCCCATATGAACCCGCCCAGGCTATGTAGTTAAAAAAAAAAAAAGAAAACACTTTGATACTACTCCATCGTCTCTCATAAGACGGAAGGCGGCCAACAATGTTGCATTTATTTAGACATTTTTGTTTTTGTTGTATGAAACAAAAAATAGATATCACACATAAGTAAAAAGGTAGATATTCTCAGTAAAACAAGATATTAGCTTCTTCTTCTTCTTGATGATGATGATGCTGCGCTATCAGCACAGATATTCATGACAATCTCTCTCCTGCCATCCCTATCACTCCTTGTTCTTGGGAGGTCCTCTACACAACACCTAGCATCCACACAGAGCTGGTCAATGTACGTCTTTGCTGGTCTGCCCACACTGGAGGTCTGGAGAATATGGAGCATCCCTTCATCACCATTGCCACTGGTCCACTCTGACCCGGAGTGGTAGTACCTATTAGGATCCCATCTATGGGTTAAATAGAAAAACATGAGTTTATAAACAAAATTTGATTATCCATTAAGAATGAATTTATTTAAAAACTTTGTCGGCATTAAATGACCCACCGAGGTTGATATGCCGTAAAAACCAAACCAAATCTATTATAGAGTAAAAATGCTTTAACCCAAGCATGTCAAACCCTTGCAGCCCTGTAGTGTAATTATAATGGTCTACGGCGAATTGAAAAATAAAACAGTAATCGGATTTCTGGAGAAAGAGAAGAAAAAGAAATTAGAACAACGGTTAAAGTTTAGAAGGGTAAACACACAACGGGTGCCAGCATTGACTGATGAATTACCCTGGAAATAGATTTGAAAATAAAAATGAAAGTTCCAGGTTTTGACCGGAAATGGATGTGACTCTCATCCCCGGGACAAGAAATTGAAGAAGAAGAAAATCGGTCCTTTTCAGCAGGGCTCTGGAGGGAGTCAGAAGTGGCTCCTGGTTCCTCGTATGGGTTTGGGGTAATAGTACTAAACATGATACTATGTTAGTAGATAGAATAATTTGACCATACTCTCTCTCTTTCCTTCCTTCTCTCTGAAAAAGAACCCACGAGTCTGAAAGGAATAAACAACCTTTTGTGACTATAAGCCTTGAGTATGTTGTTTCTGAACTAACAACTATTACTACTACTACTACATCTCGTACTTGGCTCTATGCAACAGGCCCTCAGCAAGCTTAGGTGCAGCCCACACTCTTATAGTGCTTTTACAGTACCCCAGGTTTTTTTAAAATTTTCCAAAAATTCTTGGGCGAAAAAGGGTTGTTTATTTTCATTAGGACAATGTGTTGTTAAGAAGGAGGGGGCTAACTTAGTCAATGAAAGAGAGTGAGTCTTTCTTCTTGCCTTCTCCTGCTTTCAATCAACACATGGTTATAATGAAAATGACACATGTACATTTTATTATTTGAACTCAGTAATATTCTTTTACCCTAAAATATTTTTTTTAGATATGTATTCATTGGCTTTTAGTTGGTAATAAAGAAATTAATGATAGCAATCATCAATTTTTTCTGTTAATGTAGAAGAAGGGTTTAAAAACTTAGTTATCATGTGTGGGACCTCATGACATACATATGTAATTCATACTGCCCTAAGGGGATACTCAGTTTGACATGCTTGCTTTAACCATTTTAACTCTTAACATCCTATTCCACCCTGCCGGAAGTCACATTTGTTTTCCTAATCCACCCCAAACAATAGCCTTTGTTTAAATGTAATATTAAACATATTCAGCCGTCTTTGATTTATGGGAAAAAAACAGGTAACTTTAAACGAAAAGACCATTTTTAGCCATATATTGATAAATCCTTATAGGAATGTGGCTATGGACTTAGAAAATTCTCAACAGGATGTTAAGAATTAAAAGCATTACACCTGTTGTGTATTCACCCTCCACTACTGGTTCAAGGGAGGTAATTATTAAATATTATTTGAGAATTATCTCCCCTTGTACTATAAATTCAATACTTACTTGGTTTCGGCTATGTGAGGTAAAAATTAGATTCGCCAGGGAAGATCAATCCCCTCGCTAAAAATGGACGAGGACAATTTATTGCCCAGTGCTTCAGGCACCTTTGGAGGGGAATGCCGACGGGACTACGTACGAGCTTCAGTTTGTACGTGGCTCCCTACATAAAAAGGACTTTGACAATCAGGTTTGGTTTGGTTTGGTTTGGTTTGGTTTGGTTTGTTTTTGTTTTACAGCATATCAACCTCAGTGGGTCATTTAATGCTGATAAAGTTTTGAAATAAATAAATCAATTCTTAATGGATAATACTATTTTTTTTATAAACTCATGTTTTTCTATTTAACCCATAGCCAACAGGTGGCCCCATTGGGGGAGTCTTACCCCTCTGCAGAGGTGCAGTCAGTGCATTCTAACACCACAGCCAACAAGGCGGCAGGCTTGGTGGTACTTTCGGAAATAAACACTAGGTACCACCAATTTTCCCTGTGAAATTTAACCCCCCCCACACACACACACACACACACTATATTTAACACAATGAAACTTGCATAAAGGTTAATATTATCTTGATTTTTTTTTTGTCCATTCAAAAGAAGAAACATTAAAAAAAATGCTAATTTTTTTTTTTTTTTTTTCAGTTTACGGAAATAATGAAAATTATAAACGAAAAACAATGTTTACATTTTTGCACCGTTAAATCAATTGAAATTTAACATAGCCAAAAACAAGTTATGATGAGAGTTTTTTTTTTTTTTTTTTTTTTTAATTCTATAAAAAAATCAATGATCCGATTTTCATGAAAATTTCCATAATTAATTACCTTTTAATGAAAATATATCTGAAATAGTTTTTTCCTAAATGTATTAGGGGAAATATTTTTTTTTTTTTCGAGGTCTAGCGGGGGGCTTTTTTTCTAGTAAATATCTATATATATATATATATATATATATATATATATATATATATATATATATATATATAAAAAAGAAAGTTTGGTATGTACATGCCGACTTATAACTCAGAAACTTCTGTTTTCTCCTCACTCACTCTCTGGTGTTCCTAATTTTTTTTTAGTTTGGTCATGGACCGAGTACTTTTGCTAGTATACATACATGTATGTATGTATGTATGTATGGATAAAAGGGGATGAAAAACACACATTGTGGTTAAAATGAATATATTTTTATATCTTTTATAATAACTAGCAAATATATGCACGCTCCGGGTGCAAGTATTTAAGTTTTAATGTAATAAAATATTGTATTAAATTAGAAAGGCTAATGAAACTAAATAAGAATGCAGATAAAAAGATTTGAAACAGAGGGAGTATAATAAAAAATAGAACAACTGAAACTTACTCTTCCATCACTCTCGTCTTTCATTGTTATTTTTTCTAATGTAAGTATTTAGTTAAAAGAGGAAATAAATAATAAAATGACAGTTATTTTTTCTTGTTAATGGATTTCATTTAAGATATGTTTGCTTATATTCATTAAAATAAAACCAAACAGTTAGAAATCAATAATACTAAGAACATATTTATTAAATTTGATTTTTTTAATATTAATATGCAAATTAGCCTTCCCGTTCACACTGTAAACCACTATTTTGTTGTATATATAAATATAATTGCATGTTATTAATATGTGGATATGGTCAACAGCATTAATAATGTAAAACAATTTTATTAATAATTGAGATTTAAATAAAAATAAAATCATGGAGAATGTGATGTCAATAACTAAGCGAATTGTGACTTGAGTAGGAATATAGTTTCGGTTACAGACAGAAATACACACAATCTCCATTATAATAAGATATCAAATATATTCATCTTAACAACATTGTGTGTTTTTCATCCATATATATATATATATATATATATATATATATGTGTGTGTGTCAATATCAACAATGAAAAAGGATATAAAAATATATTCATTTTAACAACAGTGTGTTTTTCATACCTTTTTTTCTATACATATACCGTGGGATTCATTTCCTTACTCTTAACTCATATATATATATATGAGATTTTTTGGGGTCCTGTATCCGTTTTTTGGAAGTCCACAAATCCGTTTTGGGCATTAGTGTGAAGCATTAATGTGCTATATCTTATTATAATGGAGATTGTGTGTTTTTCTGTCTGTAACCGAAACTATATTCCTACTCAAGTCACAATTCTCTTAGTTATTGACATCATATTCTCCATGATTTTATTTTTATCTAAACCTCAATTATTAATAAAATTGTCTTACATTATTAATACTGTTAACTATGTTTACATACTGACAACATGCAATTATATTTATATATACAACAAAATAGCGGTTTACAATGTGAACGGGAAGGCTAATTTGCATATTAATATTTAAAAATCGAATTTAATTAATATGTGCTTAGTATTATTGATTTCTGTTTGGTTTTATTTTAATGAATATAAGCAAAAATCTCTTCAATGAATCTTAAATGAAATCCATTAACAAGATAAAATAACTGTCATTTTATTCTTTACTGCCTCTTATAACTAAATACTTAAATTAGAAAAAATAACAATGAAAGACGAGAGTGATGGAAGAGTAAGTTTCAGTTGTTCCATTTTTTATTATACTCCCTCTGTTTCAAATCTTTTTATCTGTATTCTTATTTAGTTTCATTAGCCTTTCTAATTTAATACAATATTTTATTACATTAAAACTTAAATACTTGCTAGTTATAATAATGTAGTTATAATATATTCATCTGGGAATAAATATCAGAAAACTTGGTTGTTTTGTTTTGAGTTTCTTTTATTTAGTAGTAGTGGTCATCTTTTATTTAGTAGTAGTATATCTCAAATATATATACTTACTAGAAGCATACGGAGACTCCTAAACAACACCATGCGCATATATATATATATATATAGGTAAAAAGGGGCCAGTTTAGCTCAGTCGGTAGAGTGTTTGGCTAGGAATCACAAGGTTCTTGGAATGAGTAGCACAGGGATCTGTGCGGTAAAATAAGGAGCTGATGGTAGGCGTGGCGCTCCACCTCAAATGCTAAAATAATCTCCTTGGTCTAGCACGAGTGAAAAGGGGATAGACTACCTCGCTGTATGGTAGATACTGATATTAGGCTGCCCGATGACTTTATTTTACTTATAGGTAATTCCATGTGAAATCATCCAGGCCATGCCCCGCCCCCCTAAAGTGATCACGTATTTTGGTGGTACCTAATAAACACAAATTCAATAAATAGAAATGCGGCAATCATGTTGTATTCAACTTTTAAACACTAGAAAATTCTAATCCTTGATTAACAGAAAAAATATTTCTTAGTCTTTTTGCATAAATTCAGCTCTGTACCAATTGAACTTATCATTCAGATGAGAATCCTCATCTTTGTTGTTTTGACCACAATGTTCAGCTGGCGGATTCTCAGATTTTTCTTGGGTAATTTACCATCTGCTAATCTGATGTTTTGTTATCAATGTTTTCACTGGCCTAGGTTATATATATATATATATATATATATATATATATATATATATATATATATCTTATTATAATGGAGATTGTGAGTTTGTCTGTCTGTAACCGAAACTATATTACTATACAAGTCACAATTCCTTTAGTTATTTACATCATATCTTCCATGATTTTATTTTTATTCAAACCTCAATTATTAATAAAATTGTTTTACATTACTAATACTGTTGACCATATCTACATACTAATAACATGCAATTGTATTTATGTATACAACAAAATAGAGGTTTACTGTGTGAATGGGAAGGCTAATTTGATTTTAATAAATATATGCTTAGTATTATTGATTTCTAATTGTTTGGTTTTATCTTATTGAATATGAGCAAAAATCTCTTCAATAAATCTTAAAAGAAATCCCTTAACAAGAAGAAATAACTGTAATTCTATTCTGTACTTCCTATTTTAACTAAATAGTTAAATTAGGAAAATTTACCAATGAAAGACGGGAGTAACGGAACATGATGGAAGAGTTAGTTTCAAAGTTGTTCTATTTTTCAATCATACCCCCTCTGTTCCGTATTTTTTTATCTGCATTCTTATTCAGTTTCATTAGCCTTTCTAATTTAATATGATATTTTATCATATTAAAACGGAGGGTGCATATATTTGCTAGTATATATATATATATATATATTATATATATATATATATATATATGTGTGTGTGTGTGTGTGTGTGTGTGTGTGTGTGTGTGTGTGTGAAGTGAAGAATGGAAGTGAATCCAACAGTATGTAATATAGTGAAAACTTGAAAAAAAAAACACAGGTTCATGAAATGAGTGATGTTTATTTAGCCAACGCTGCAGTGTTTCAATCTGTTTAGTAGATCTTCATCAGGGCTTTTGTTTTAAGGAAAATAAGTTTATCACAGATAATAAGGTGAGAGTCTTTTGTTGATCAATTCACCTAAAAATACTGAGTGAAAAATTAGCGTGTGTGTGTGTCAGTTTTACACTTACACAACGTAAGAGAATGTTTTGTGTCAGCTTCAGAACCGTTTGTCTCTGCGTTTCATAATTTCAAACAATCTATGAACGCTAGTTTTTTCACTCAGTATTTTTAGGTGGATTGATCAACAAAAGACTCACACAATCTCCTTATTATCTGTGATAAATTTATTTTCCTTAAAACAAAAGCCCTGAAGATCTACTAAACAGATTGAAACACTGCAGTGTTGGCTGAATAAACATCACTCATTTTATGAACCTGTGTTTTTTCAATTTTTCACTATATTACATACTGTCGGATTCACTTCCATTTTTATCTTATATATATATATATATATATATATATATATATTTATTAGTAAAAATTGAAAAAAAAAAAAACATGTTTCATTAATGAATGATATTTACTAAGCCTACATTGCAGTGTTTCTGTCTGTTTTAACAAACCTTCATCAGGGCTTTCGTTGGTTTAAAGAAAAAATAAATTATTAATAAAAACAAAAGTCTGCGAGCCTATGCTTTTGGTGATCATCAAATAAGAGGGGGAAAAAAAACAAAAAAAACAAAAGACATACTTAAAAACACTAACGTCGGCGTCTTAATTTTAAAACTATGCAACATAATTTTTCCTGAAAAGCGGTCACACATGAAAAGCAGAGGCTCGCAGACTTTTGTTTTCATTAATAATTTATTTTTTCATTAACTCAACGAAAGCTCTGATGAAAACAGACCGAAACACTGCAGCATAAGTTTATTAAACATTATTCGTTAATGAAACTTGCTTTTTCAAAAAAAAAAAAAAAAAAATTAGGTGTTATCTTGATTTTTAGCTCTCCAAATTTGAGGAGAGGGAGCAGCAAAAAATTACGACTTTTTGTAATCTATTTTTGTCTGTAAAATGAGTTCTAGAGCTTCCCTACTCCTACAAATTGGTTTATAAAAGCATTTTTGCCTACGGAATCCAAAAATGCTATCAAAAAAGTCGAATTTAAAAAATTTTAACTGATGTTGTAGCTTCAGCAAATATCAAACTATCTTTTTGATACAAATAATGTTCAATATATGTGAAATAATAATAGAAAAAGAGGTTATTTCCATTATAAATATATATATATATATATATATATATATATATATATTATAGTGTGTACAGAAATAACTATAATAGTTATACATATCATTATATGTACAGAAACAACTATAATACTAAATCCACTTTACTTATGTATAACACTGACTTATCCTAGTAACACTTATACTAACCAAATATTGAGACTAATCCAATATTTTGACCAAATTAAGTCATTCCTTTTATTATATATATATATATTATTTTAGGACACTCCACATGGCGTTATGGTTAGCAAGCTAGATTTGCATGCCATTGTTAGGGAGTTTGATTCTCACTGGGCGCCCCTTACTTTGGCTTTGTGCCACGTAAGCTAAGCTTAGTAAATAACATATATATATATATGTGGAGTGAAGGATTTTAATAAATCCAACAAAATGTGGTTGAGAATAGAGGAAAGTGTGGATATAACAACACAGTTAAATTCAGTTGATATTTTGCCTCATTGTATGAAGCTTTTTCGAAACTTTCAGAAAGTTCTTACTGGAAATTCTTAAAGGAATGCGGTTTGTCCAAACATCTTCTATAAAATTAGCAATAGGAATTTGGACAAAGTGATTAAATTCTGGTGATGAAATACAATCTTGTAGCAAAGACCAAGAAATATAAAAGAAAGAAAAAGAAAAAGGAAAAATAGGGTTAAATCGAACTTAATGGACCTAAATTCCACCATCACATGTCACCCCGCCCAAAAAAAGAAAATATCAAAAATCAAAGAATTAACCAAATTTAATGAAATTTTCAGTGTTGATATATTAATGAATAAAAGATATAATGCACCAGTTATTTTATTTAAAAACTTACATTTTTTTCAGGTCTATTAACTTTGATCCACGTATCTTTCAGAATCTGTGTTATGCTCAAAGATATGTGGTTCAGAGTTAACTGACTTGAAAAAATGTAAAAGTTTTTAAATAAAATAACTGATGCCTTATATATTTTATTCATTAATATATCAACACTGAAAATTAAATTCAGTTAATTCCCTGATTTTTGGGTTTTTTTTTTTTCTTTCGGTGGGGTGACTTACGATGGTGGAAATCGATGGTCTACGTGGAATACGATGGTCTAAATCAAAGTCAATAACATTCTAATATTCTTTTAAAATAAGATGTGTGATAGGAAGTACAAATGAGATGTTAGTTCAACTCAGTAAAGGTAGGTCATATATGTGTATATAAGGAAAAAATAAAGATTTAGGTTAAAAGCATTATAGACTATTTCAGGAAACCTAGAGGAATTATCTTTCAGTTCCCATCATCAGACGCAAAATGAGGATTCCTTTATTATACTTAAGGAAGGTGAAAACAGATTTTGATCTGTGACTGACAATAAGAGCACACATTGAGCTCTGCAAATAATGAATGAGATGAACAGATACCACACTTTAATCCAAACCTAAAGCTGAAAATTTCATTAAATTTGGTTAATTCCCTGATTTTGGGGTTTTTTTTTCCCTTTCAGTGGGGTGACATACAATGGTGGAATTTAGGTCCATTAAGTTCGATTTAAACCTTTTTCCTTCTTTGGGTTGGGTTGCTTT
This sequence comes from Doryteuthis pealeii, assembly GCA_023376005.1. Lineage (NCBI taxonomy): Eukaryota > Metazoa > Mollusca > Cephalopoda > Myopsida > Loliginidae > Doryteuthis > Doryteuthis pealeii. The sequence goes on from CM042182.1 coordinate 17,942,782, forward strand.
TAGAATAACAGATTACATTTATGTTTTCCGCTCTCATTCACTTTTTCTTCGATATTTCTAGCATTTTTGGTGTTTGTTTTTGTATCTGAAATTAGAACAGCCAACATTCGCAGGATGTCCAGCAAGATCCCCGATGTTAGATATTAAGAGAGAGTATTTTTTTTCTTCCGACGGGATGAAATATGGTGGAATTTAGGTCCGTTAAGTAGGATTTAACCTTATTCATTAATATATCAACATTGAAAATTTCATTAAATTCGGTTAATTCCCTGATTTTTGGTATTTTTTTCTTTCTTTCGGCGGGTGACATGATGGTGGAATTTAAGTTTGTTAAGTTCGACTTAGCAAAAAAAAAAAAAAAAAAAAAAAAAAAAAAAGAAAGAAAAAAAAAGAAAGAAAAAAAAAAAAAAAAAAGGTCTTTTGTTAAACTTTTCCTTTTTTTGAGATTTCTGATTAGAAGAATCAACTAGAGCAAAATGATTCACAGTTTGTAAGAATTTATTTAACAGACTGTCTTGAAATTTTATTATATACAAAGTTAAAGAAGTTTACAACTGCACAAGAACTATGGAGACATTTAAGTACCATAAATATCTCAATTGGCCACCACATGCCTTAGACAAGTAAAACCTTGCCCAAAAATCCAAATCTTTTTGCATCTTACCTCCTAATAAAATAGACATAAAAATTAACTTATTCAAATCCAAGCTTAAAAAAAAAAAAAAAAAGATTCTGAAAATTGTTGCATATAAAAAAAAGTAATTTTAAAAGTAATGAGGTCGATCTCTGCGGTGAATTAAATATGGGCTAATAAAAGCTTGATCAAGCAAATAAAGGTCTTGTTGCGTTTGTTAAATTAAGACAATGATCAGCTTAGCCCAGACCAAAGAAGAAGAGAAACCAGTAGATAAGTCAACTTACCTCCTAATGAAATAGACATAAAAATTAACTTTTTCAAATCCTAGCTTTAAAAATATAAAAAATTAAAAAATAAAAATGCTTAAAATTGTTGCATGTAAAAAAAAGTGATTTTTGATAAAGTAATTTTTTTAATTTTGTTAGCATTATCTAAAAAAAAAAAAAAAAAAAAAAAAAAAAAAACATCCTGTTATATTCTGGGGAAAGTTAAGTTTTAAATGTTAGTCTTGTTACAATTCAAGAGAGCTCATAAATTGTGAACAGCCCTGTAGCTAAGAAATTAAATTGAGGTCTGCCGATTTAGAATCAGGGAGTCGATGGAAAACTACCGGGACTGTTGGTAACCCTTGACCCTTAGAGGCGCATTAAAACACGCCATGACAGACATGTGATGTTTAGAGTTTTAGATTCAACCTAGCTTTCAGAGAGCTTAGACATGCTCTGAGGTCGATCTCCGCGGTGAATTAAATATGGGCTAATAAAAGCTTGATCAAGCAAACAAAGGTCTTGTTGTTTGTTAAATTAAGACAATGACCAGCTTAGCCCAGACCAAAGAAGAAGAGAAACCAGTAGATAAGTAGACTTACCTCCTAATAAAATAGACATAAAAATTAACTTTTTCAAATCCAAGTTTGAAAAAAAAAAAAAAAAAAAAAAAAAAATTAAAAAAGCTGAAAATTGTTTCATGTAATAAAAGTAATTTTTAATAAAAGTATTTTTTATTTATTTTGTTAGCATTAGCTAAAAAAAAAAAAAAACAAAACAAAAAACATCCTGTTAAATTCTGGGGAAAGTTAAGTTTTAAAAACATTAGTCAAAAGAAAAAAAGAATTCCATATATTGGGGTTTTGTGAAGAAGGCTTTTTTTTATGATATAGAAATATACATACACACAGGGATGATCCCTCTGCAGAGGTGCAGTCTAACGCCCCAGATGAAAGGGCGGACATACACACAGGGATGATCACTACTTGTTTATAGAATATACAAAGTTGCTGTAAATTTTATTTTTAAAATTTGGGAAAAAATGTGTAATGCTTAAAATCAAACCAAGAGAGGTTTTTTTTTTAATCTTTATTTTTTCAGAATTCTCATTGAAAATATTAATTGTAAAATAAGAAATAATTTTTTTTAAATATATTTTTGACCAAATGTTTTTTAAATTTTTTTTTATTTCCTTTCTCCAAGGTTTAGCAATGCAACAGCTTAAAGAAAATAACATAAAACTTAGAAGAAAAAAATAAGGGAAGTCGGGGGAGTAAAAAAATTGGGTAATTATGAACTTTTGTTTAGTAAATTAGGGTTTCCCAGAAAAAGAAAAAAAAAAAAAAAAAAAAACACAAAATTAGGGGTTGGGGTTTAGGGTTAGTTTAATGGGAAAATAAATAATTTGGGTTTTGTTTTTTCTGGGGCACCCTGTACAGGCTGACCCAGAAAAAACAGAACCCAAATTATTTATTTTCCCATTAAACTAACTCTAAACCCCAACCCCTAATATATTTAACAGTTTTATTACAAAATTTGTGGGTTCTGTTTTTTCTGGGACACCCTAATTTACTAAACAAAACTAAAACTTAGAAGAAAAAAATAAGGGAAGTGGGGGAGTAAAAAAATTGGGTAATTATGAACTTTTGTTTAGTAAATTAGGGTTTCCCAGAAAAAGAAAAAAAAAACACAAATGTTGTAATAAAACTGTTAATTTTCCCATTAAACAAATAAATTAGGGGTTGGGGTTTAGGGTTAGTTTAATGGGAAAATAAATAATTTGGGTTTTGTTTTTTCTGGGACACCCTGTACAGGCTGACCCAGAAAAAACAGAACCCAAATTATTCATTCCCATTAAACTAACTCTAAACCCCAACCCCTAATATATTTGTTTAACAGTTTTATTACAAAATTTGTGGGTTCTGTTTTTTCTGGGACACCCTAATTTACTAAACAAAATTTCATAATTACCAAAAATTGTTGGTAATCTGAACATTATCTACATAAATAAGAGTAACCTCCTCTTGTTTATTTCACTTTGAGGAAGTCATGTTTTGAACGGCCATTTTCATTTCACCATAAATCTACACTGAAAATACAAATTTGTTCAAATCAATACAACTGCGAAAATATCATAAAATGTGTTCTTAATTAGGCTTGTGCATTATTTGAAATGAACTTAATTGTTATTAAGAACACATTTGATGATATTTTTGTGTTGAAACATGCAGTTGTATTGATTACAGTGAATGAAAATGGCAAACCAAAACATATGGCTTCCTCAAAGTGAAATAAACAAGGGGAGGTTAGTATTATCTGCGTTATTCAGACTATTGTCCTCATTTCATTGTTATCTGTACAACGTTTCAATGATAACAATGAAGATGAGGACAATAGTCCGAATAACGCAGATAATACTAATCATCAAACCTCATCTCAAACATTCAGAGAAAGGGGAGATTACTCTCATTTACGTAGCTAATGTTCAAGATTACCAAATTGTTGTTTTGTGATATTCAGGATGGGTGGGGATGAGTGGTGGAGACAACAAAAACAGTATAGAGATGGATACAAATGTTTAAAGACAAGCACAGTGAAGATTGGACATTTTAAGGAGGGAATGTTTGAACAGGTAAAAAATTAAAATTAAATTTAAAAAAAAAAAAAAAAAAGATAAAAAGATAAAATAATTTAAAAAAACACCAACAACAGTTGGTACAACAGAGGGTAGTTTTGTTTTTTTAAATTGCCAAGAAGAAGTCAACAAAATGACCTCCCACCCTAACAGCTAGAATTCACATATAAGGGCCCCTTTGTAGGTTGACTTACAAAAAGGTGTATGTATGTAAAAGGGTGCAGGAATAAGTTTTCAGTCTAACAGGTAGCTGAATTTTTATCTGAAATTTTCATTGTATAATATTCAATTTTTGTGATTAATGGAGAAGTATTGGATCAAGTGCATTGACAAAGGGAGGAGATTATGTTGGAAAAAAAAGAAATTTGCTGTGCAAAAGAAATGCCTTTTTCTTATGAGGATTGTTGATTATTTTGTGTGTGTGTGTGTGTCCACATAAGTACATCAATAAATCTGTAATCTAATGAGTGTGTGTGTGTGTCCACATAAGTACATCAATAAATCTGTAATCTAATGAGTGTGTGTGTGTCCACATAAGTACATCAATAAATCTGTAATCTAATGTGTGTGTGTGTGTGTGTGTCCACATAAGTACATCAATAAATCTGTAATCTAATGAGTGTGTGTGTGTGTGTGTCCACATAAGTACATCAATAAATCTGTAATCTAATGAGTGTGTGTGTGTGTGTGTGTCTTTGTGAATGAGTGTGTCTTTGTGAGTGTGCGTATGTGTGTGACAGAGAGAGAAAGAGCGCCTACAGAAGTACATCAATAAATCTGTAATCTAATGAGAGTGTGTGTGTGTTAATGTAAAACTTTTAATATCTCTTTACAAGATAAACTGGTAGTTAAATTTAATAACCTATTCTCTTTTGGGATTCCGTACACTTTAAAACTTATGGAGGTGGAGGGGAGGAAATCATTTGCTTGCAAGTCTTAACCAAGGAAAGTCATTTATAAAATTAAATTAGTTAGTCTACACTACTAATTAAGGAAAAGAAAAGAAATAAATAAGAACAAAGAGTTAATGTTTAGAAAGATAAACACTCAATGGGAGTGCCAGCAATTGACTGACAAATGACCCCGGAGCGCACAAAGCAGCAGCATGAGCTATTTTAAGTGATTCTTTTTCAAGAACACCAATTTAGGTACAATTTTTTGTTTCAACTAATATTTCAATTTAGTACAAATTCTAATAACTCAATACTGGAATTGAAACCATAAACTTTCTGGGTAAATGTGACTAAATTCAAAATATTTTTGAAAATAATTACTAAGTTTTGCTAAAGGCAAAATAAATTTAAAATCATTCTTTTTGGCATAGAGAGAACACCAATATAGGTATAATATACCTGATACCCCTCTCCACACACATATGCACACACATACATGCATATTACTACTGTAAACTGTTCATGTTCCTGACACTAATACATTATTCTGTGTACTAGACATGAGACTTTGATGAGTTGTGGTGCACCTGAGCACTGTACACAATAAATTTCATTATTATTATTTTTTTTTTCTTCAACTAGCCAATATTTCAATGTAGTAGCAAATTCTAATAACTTAATACTGGAAATGAAACCATAAACTTTCTGGGTAAATGTGACTAAATTCAAAATTTTCTTGAAAATAATTACTAAGTTTTTCTAAAGGTAAAATAAATTTAAAATCATATACTGTTTGGGATATTTTCACATGCCATTATTTAAAAATATGGACACGTATATTCTGACGCTGAGAGTAAGTAGAAACTTTGACAGGTCTGCTTCCATCCAACAAAATAGAAAACCCAAAAGAGAGAGAAAAAAAGAAGAATCAGAATTATTAGGATCTAAAGAAAAAAAACCTTAAATACTAAACACTTAGATATTACTCTAAAAGAAATTTAAAAAAACTGACAAATCATCTAGAAAACTATTTTCATCAACTCAAAATGAAATGTTATCTAATGTTTCATGGATTTTACAAGTAAGACAATCAGGATTGATTTATTCAACTTTGGCCAGTGGGATTACAGACATTATATATATATATATATATGAAAAAGAAATAAAGGAAAGAAAGTATAGAATGGATAAAATAGGAAGGTCAATATTTCTTTGTGTGCAGAACATTTCTACATTTTTTCTATTATTATTATTTCATTTGGTTATTTAAAAATAATAATAGATAGAATAATGTACACATGGATAAACTCCTGACCGAAACACATGTAAGTTAAATTAATTAAAATAATCCTATATTATCCATTCTATACTTTCTTTCCTTTATTTCTCTTTTCAACATACCGTCAGATTCACTTCCATTTTACATTATATATATATATATATATATATATATATTATATATATATATATATATATATATGAGGTATAGAAATTAGAAAAACAAAAATGTGCTCTGATGAAGACCAGTGTTTATAAAGTGTCTTTTACAATTGTCTTCATTTTAATTTTAAAATGATTTCAGTTGAATTACACTTTAATAAACCCCACAGGTTGAAACAGACGTTTGTTAACACAATATTTAATATTGTTTTTCTATACCTCATAGTCGGATTTATTCCATTTATATATATATATGTTGAAAGAAAATATTGAATGGATAAAATTGATTTAATTTCAGTTATCAACACGTGTTTCGGCCAGAAGTTTGTTCATGTACACATTGTATTCTATTCATTATTATTTTAAATATAAAATAAAATAATAGATAATTATAAAATATCTAAGCATACAAAGAAAAACCTTATATCAAACATTTTACTCTGATGAAGACCGTTTTTCTTTGTATGCTTAAATATTTTATTATTTTCTATTATTATTATTATTTTATTTTATATTTAAAATAATAATAAATAGAATATATGTGTATATGAACAAACTCCTGGCCGAAACATGTATTGGTAACTGAAATCAAATCAATTTTATCCATTCAAATTCTTTCCTTTATTTATCCTTTCAACATATCGGATTCATTTCCATTTTCAACTTACACACGCATATATATATATATATATATATATATATATATATATATATATATATATATATATATATATATTTAGACATACACTCTGATATACAGACTAATGTCCTCACTTTGGTTGTAGTAATTGTAGAGTTATTAACCTTATGGAAATTTTGAACTGAACCCGTTATTCAATCCACTGACCATACTTAAAGGATATTTCATCAGTATATTCTTTCGATCAGTGGTTCCCAAAATCGGCCACAGCAAATTTCAGGTGGGCCAAGGAAATATATAATTCTATATGATTTCAGAGCATACTTTTCATATACAAAATCAAATCATATATGTGGGAAATTTATATTTTCTAGAAAGTAAGATGTCAACTAATTGGAACTGAAAAGTACATGTAGTTTAGATAAAGTGGGTGCATCAATATGGTTGTATCTTGATTAAATAAATATCTTATGTAAAATGGAAATATTTTTTCTATTATAATAATTTCATGGGCCACAAAAAAATTCTGGTTTCAAAGTGAGCCATGAGCTGAAAAAGGTTGGGAACCCCTGAAACATTTTGCTATCACAACCAAATTGAGGACACCAGTCTATATAAAATCATTGTTTAATAATTCTTCATCCCAAAAGTTGATTAAGAAAAAAAAAAATGATCAAATACATTAGTTTCAGAGAACAGTGTATTATTAGACTTTTTGGTGCGTGTGTGTGTGTGTATTAGTGAAGAAGGTTATAAGTTGAAATAGTGTAATGGGGTGATAGTGTAATATTGGAGGAAGTTAGAAAAAAGCTTATATTCAACATGAAACTTAAAGGCTGTTCAATAATGTTTGTGAGTGTGTGTGTGTATATATATATATATATATATATTAGTATTATCTGCGTTATATATATGTGTGTGTGTGTGTGTGTGTGTGTGTGTGTAGATCTCTAAATGATCCATGATACCTTTGTCTACAAGAAAAGTTAACTATAATTAAATTCCCAGGTAAGAAAAACCTTTTAAATAATAGATTTGAATCAATCTGCAATTGTAGACATAGGTTGGGTCGGTCACTAAATTATTGTTAGAACTACATTACTAAATTTAACTAAATAAATTGAATGTTTTTCTTAAATAGTTATTCATTTTAAATAGGATAAATACAAAAAAGAACAATAAAAAACTATGAATTAGTAATATTAAACGTCTAAAATAAAATTAGAATTTAATTTTAACTGCTTTTACTAGATATTATTTATAATGAGAATTAAATTGATAACAATATAGAAATTAGAATTAAGGAATGAATACACGTGTAGAACGATACATTGTTTTTTTCTCAATTTTCGCGTGAGAGAAGAATAACGTAGCGTTCAACCGTTATTATCCGAAAAATATATTTAATTTAACTAAGGAATTACATCAACTTAGTTAACGTCAAGCAGGGTCCTGAAGAAATCATTTCAATTTGATTGAAACCATGGTAGACCTTTTATCTTTTCTCTAATAATAATATTAGTAGTATTTTATTCATATATATATATATATATATATATATATATATATATATGTGTGGGATGGTAAAATAAATAGATATGTAAAATCTTTATATATTTATTTTATTATATATATATATATATGGAAATATGATGAGGAAATTAATGATTCCAATGTGACTTTTTTGAAAATCAGGTCACAATGAGAATACCATATTTTTTTTTTATATATATATATATATATATATATATATATATATATATACTAAAATGTTTAAAATAGATAGAACAATTTTTATTCTAAATTATGTTTGCCTAGCTTAATAGAAATATTTTAAAAAATAAACTGCCACTGTTGCTTAGTGTCACCTTGGTGACAAAACAAATTAAACATTAAAAAGTTTTAATAATGATAGACAAATATACACCTTGCTAATGGTTTGGATTAGAACCAAAAGTACTTGGTCTTGCAATATTGACTCTTTTGGAGAAAATATTAATGATGTTCTAGATAGTAACACCAAAAGAATCATTAGGAAGATTGAAAGAAAAAAAAAATTGAAAATAATAAGAATTCTGTTTTGTTTAGTCAAATTTGTTCGGAAATATAATATATATATATATATATATATATATATATATATATAGTGAAGTCGTCGGGCCGGCCTAGAGTCAGTATCAGCCAATCGGCGAGGGAGTCTATCCCCCTTTCAATAGCGCTAGACCAAGGAGATTGTTTTGGCATCTGATGTGGAGCGCCACACCTACCACCAGCTCCTTTACCACACAGATCCCTGTGCTACTCATACGTTGAGTTGACAAGGGCTGGTATCGAACTAAGAATCTTGTGGTTTCTAGCCAAACGCTCTACCGACTGAGCTAACCCGGCCCTATTAATTATTAATTAATAGTCTGTATAATACTTGTAAACTAATGCTATATATATAAGGTAAAATAAGTAATGAAGAATAAAACTCAGACAAAAATGTGTAGTATATTTCGCTGGAATATTGAATTCAGCTTCTGCTTTTATTGAATTATACTACACATTTTTGTCTGAGTTTTGTTCTTTCATTCCTTATTTTACCTCATTCTGTCGGATTCATTCCAACCCCCTTTTCCTAATATATATATATATATATATATATATATATCTTATATATATAAAGAGTATTGCTGTTTTTAAAGAGCCTTTAAGTTTCATGTTGAGTCACATCCTATTTATAGAATTACAAATAAAGGGAAATAATTTAATTAGTATCTAATTATCTCCCTTGTGAAATAACAATGATGGGGATGAATGTGAACAGACACCCTAGAACTATTTAGTTTCAAACTGGATAGGAACCTGCTTTATTCTCTAAGAGCATTCTAATCTTTAAGTAATTCTAATGGATGGGGGGAGCAGACTAGCATAAGACAAACAAAACCCCAAATATCATTTTATGACAGGTCCCACTCACGGTCTACTAATATATATGGCCTCACATGTCAGATAACCAGGCAGAATTCTAACAGACTGATTTGTTTTGTCAATTTATGTTCGTTTTGAAAAATCTTAAAGCAAAAACATTTGGCTAGATGGAACCGTAAGTTCTCCTTGAGAAATACTGTTTCTCTGTTGTATCATCACTATTATTGCCTACCATGACCGGGGAATACATTTCACATTGAAAAGGTTTTATTTATTTATTTTTATTTTTACATAACCTGAAATCATAGATAAATTGTTGGTGTGTTTGTTTTCTATAACTGCATATTTTTTTTTTAACTATTTATTTATTTATTTTTTTTTTTTTTGTTGTTAGTTTACAATTTTTTATTACATTTCTGAAGAAAAAGACAAGTTTGTATATTTTTAACATTTTTTTTTACAGACATAAATTGATTACAAAACGAATCAGCCAGTTAGAATTCTACCTGTTTATGTGACATATGGGGCTGTATATATTAGTGGGCCCCTTTCCCTATAATTTAGCTTTTATAACTTACAGGAAATCAAATCAAAATAGTTTAAAGGAGTTTTATTTATAGAAATTAATGTTTAAAACCTGGCATAGCCAAGGAATTATCACAGCAAAAATCTATTGGATATCAAGTAAAACTCTTCAAGTGCCAGTCCTTAACTTTATCTTGATGGTAAATTAACTATATCTAATTTATTCTTTATTCTTGCACAAGGCCACAAAGGTAAGGAAGGAGTGGGTGTTTCATAGTGAAGATTCCTAGCAATGGTCTGTGAGATTAGCTTGTTCTACAGCTGTTGGTACACATGCACACACATAATACTAATACCTCCAAACTTGAAAGATTATTATATGATACGCTAGAAATATTTCAGGATAAACAAAATGGATTGTGAACCTAATTTAAACAAGAAATATCTATATACTATGTGGTTCTATAAGATTTTACAGGCAATAAACTTACCTTATAAAGTAAAAGAGCTTTATTAATTCAATTTTAGTATTCACTAATAAGATCTACTGACATAGCATTTAGAATGTTGGTTATTTCCTAGTTGAGTAACATGATATTACAGGGAGACTCAGAAAAACAAAACCCACAAATTTTGTAATAAAACTGTTAATTTTTATTTTATTTTAAAGTTTAAACAGGGTTAGGGTTAGTGACAAAAAAAAAAAAACCAACCCTAACACAGTTTAAACTTTAAAAAAAAAAAAATTAAAATTAACAGTTTTATTACAAAATTTGTGGGTTCTGTTTTGTCACCCTGTAATATCATATTCCTCAACTAGGAAATAACCAGAATATTTCACCCTGTAATATCATATTCCTCAACTAGGAAATAACCAGAATATTTCACCCTGTAATATCATATTCCTCAACTAGGAAATAACCAGAATATTTCACCCTGTAATATCATATTCCTCAACTAGGAAATAACCAGAATATTTGTAATATCACCTCAACTAGGAAATAACCAGAATATTTCACCCTGTAATATCATATTCCTCAACTAGGAAATAACCAGAATATTTCACCCTGTAATATCATATTCCTCAACTAGGAAATAACCAGAATATTTCACCCTGTAATATCATATTCCTCAACTAGGAAATAACCAGAATATTTCTATCCTGTCCAGCAAACATATCACGATCCAGAGATACCATCAGTTTGAATGGAGCAAAACACGTGAACAATTATCTTTGTGGATTGATGACAACAGTTGAAATTAGAGATTTCTATCATCATCATCATCATCACTATATTGTGTGTGTGGTGGCAAAATATCAAGATGGCCAGTGAGACAAAACCCATAATAGATAACCAAAAATGGTGGGGACACCTCACCACCCAAATGCACTAAAAAGTAAAGTCGTCGGGGGTAGCCTAAAGTCAGTATCAGCCAATCAGCGAGGGAGTCTATCCCCTTTTCACTAGCGCTAGACCAAGAGATTGTTTTTGCATCTGAGGTGGAGCGCCACACCTACAATCAGCTCCTTACTTTACCGCACAGATCCCTGTGCTACTCGTATGCTGAGTTGGCGAGGGCCAGTATCGAACTAGGAGCCTTATGGTTTCTAGCCGAACGCTCTACCTACTGAGCCAATCCGAACCATCTTAATTTGGTGGAGGTGGGGGTTATACCCACAGGGTGTGTGTGTGTGTGTATATATATATATATATATATATATATATATATATATCAATTTCGTTTAACACTGATAGTTCCTTGACAAATCTCTGGAAAATGGAACTATTAAAAACACAATTGGCATGGAAACAGGTGGGGGGGATAGAGTTTATTTACCTCATACCCCACTTGTATTGCAAGACCCTATTAGCCGAGACTCATCCCGTCGGCATTCCCACTCAAGGGGGGTGCCTCAGGCGCTGAGCAATAAACCCAGCCCTGCCCCTTTAAATCAAGAGGGCAGGTATTACCGGGGGGGGGTAGCCCACTGGTATTACCGGCATTGGCCAGAAACGGGGGGTGGGGGTACATTAAAAATTCTATTTTTTGTATGAGCAAAAGAGTAAGTGAATTGTGTTACCATACCATGTAACCCATCAGTTTCCATTTTTAGGATAAAGATCAATTTCTCTTCTGCCATGGATATCTATCAATTTATTGCAAAATACCAATTAGTTTTTAGGGACCATATGACATTTAGGTACCCCTTTTGCTTTGCTGATTCATAAGTACATTTTTTGCATTTACAGTCAACATCCGGTTGTTTGTTAACAGACGATTTTTAGATTGTTTTTTTAATTAATAAAACTAACCCCTAACCCTAACAAACAACCGGATGTTGACAGTGTAAATGAAAAAAAATGTACTTATGAATCAGCAAAGCAAAAGGGGTGCCTAAAGGTCATATGGTCCGTTTTTAGTATGAAGAAAAAAAATATTGTAAACATACTAAATATGAAGGGCGGTGAACTTACACAAAGATCTTAACAAATAATTATATTGAGTAAGAATAAAGTTGTTTTTTTTTTCAGTAG
>CM042182.1:17960267-18042767 GCA_023376005.1 Doryteuthis pealeii
GTGCTGTTACCACCATTACCACTGGTGCTACTGCCACCCCCAACATTAGGCATCTTTTCTGCAGGATTTGTTCCACTGCCAATTTCTAACTGCAGCATTTTCTCCAGAAATTGAGGTTGCAGCTCATCAGCTAATGTTGACAAAAGGACTTCCTGAACAAACAAACTATGGTCCATTTCGAGATTACTTTGATCTCCTTCAGACAATGCAAACTCCATACACCTAGAATTAGATAGGAGGAAACAAAAATTAGTATAATATAATCATAGATACACATACACTCATATATATATATATATATATATATATATATATATATATATATACCTGGAAAACATTTTTTTAAATAAATAAATAAAATAAAAAAAATTTAGTATTATTTGGACTATTGTCCTCATCTTCATTGTTACCTGTACAAAGTTTCAGCCTTCTTCAGGTATTCCTTCTCAGACTCGAGAACCTTTTTGTCGTAACCAAGAACCACCACGGAACTTTGAACTTAACCCTTTATTCAGTCCATGGGGGTATCCTGTTCTCAGTCCACTAACTATAGCTGAACTGTGATGGCTCCCGATTACAACAAGAAGGTTCCCAAGTCCGAGAAGGTTTCAGAGTCCGACAAGAAATACCTGAAAAAGGCCGGAGGGCACATTTTCTGAACGGTTGTACAGGTAACAATGAGATGAGGACAATAGTCCAAATAATACTAATTATCAAGCCTCATGTCAAAAGTTCATAGAAATAATAAAACAAAAACAAAATCAATGTACAACCTCATTTGAAGAAACCTGGACAGCTGATTTTAACAAAACAATCACTTTGTACTACATGTAACCTAACAAAACTTGGTTATTTCCTATAAGTCTAACATGATCAAAGGGGAACCACTCTTGACTGATAAATTATTTATTTTCCCATTAACTCTTAACATCCTGTTGAGAATTCTCCGAGTCCAGAGCTCTGGACTCGATTCCTATAAGGATTTATCAAAAATGGCCTTTTCATTTAAAGTTACCTGTTATTTCCCCCTAAATCAAAGACTTCTAAATATGTTTAATATTACATTTAAACAAAGGCTATCATTTGGGGTAGATTAGGAAAACAAATGACTTCCGGCTGGGTGGAATGAGGTGGTATAGGACGTTAAGACTTAAACTAACCCGGAACCCTAACTTCTTTTTTCCAAGTAGATCAATAAATAAATAAATAAATTATCAGTCAAGAGTGGTTCCCCTTTGATCATGTTAGACTTATAGGAAATAACCCAAAACTTTTGCCTCATACTGATCTGTTTTATATTTTGAAGATAAGAACAAATGGTTCTCTATGAAGAAACATATTACAACTAAAAGGTGAGAAAATGTACTGGTGAAAACATTGAGTGAACAAAAAAAAAAAAAAAAAACAAATATCCAAAGGATTTTTTGAACATTAACCTAAAAGTTTCAAATAGTTTTCAATGTGTTAAGATTTATTTAAACCTCTACTTTTTTGTATGACAACAATAAAGGACCAAAATTATTCAAGTGCTCAGTATTTATATATACATATATTATAATGGTATACACAGGGGTAACCTACTCTAGTTTCACCATAAGGATCTTCCACCAAATTAATCAAGATATTGATTAATTACAGCCGATTGCATGCATGTATTTTTGTGACACACACAAATATATATATATATATATATCAGACCAGACTGATCAGACACTCACACAGTTGCAGATAAATAAAAAACAAATGTAAAATTTTTTTTTAAATAAAAATAAAAAGTGGACACTACGCCATCGTCTTTAGTAGACGGACGGATGCCAACAATATATATATCTCGCAGATTTACTTCTGGATTTTTCCTAAAACTGATTAAAAAGTGCTCAATATAAAGAGCTGAATAGACTATCAAATATAAAATACATTACGATGATAGGAAGAAAATACCCTGAAGATTCACGTTACTGCGAGAAACTTAACTCAGTAGTTTTTAAACCAATCGATTTTGATCGTGTATGTGTGCGTTTATAATATATATTTTTGGATTTAGTGTGAAATAAAAGAAAACTCTGTTAAATGTTGTGTGTCAAGTTCCATTTTATTTCATTCAATATTTTGAGGAAGTGATTCCTGTTTTACAAGGATTTAAAAAAAAAAAAAAAAAAAAAAAAAAAAAAAAAGTCTAAAAATACTTTTAAAAGAGGAATCACTTCCTCAAAATATTGGATAAAATAAAATGGAACTTACTACATCACATCTAACCTAGTTTCTCATTTATTTCACACTTTACCCAGATTTATATATAATATATATATATATATATATATATATATATATATTGCATGAAATACTTGTCCAACGCAACCTGAGATGACAGACTACCGAATACATTGGAGGAAAATGATTTGCGTGGTGTCATCATTGGATACAATGGACAGCAAGTAATAATATATAACACATATATACAAATATAATATATAGATTGAGAATTAGACTCACCAGATATATAATTAAAGAAATAACAAAAGACTTAGAGATTTTGCATTATAACTATTTCGGGGAGCTTAGTCAAAGTGTCTAAATCTCCCGACTCATCAGATGCGGGAGATTTAGACACTTTGTCTAAGCTCCCCGAAATAGTCTATAATGCAAAATCTCTAAGTCTTTTGTTATTTCTTTAATTATAAATTTGCTTTGTGACTCTAACAATAAGAGCACACATTGAGCTCTCAAACTGCGACATGTTGTTTTTAAAAAAAAACTCCTATGTCGTAAGGAAGATTTCTTCTCTGGACTTTTGGATTATATATATATATATATATATATATATATATATATAGAGGGGGATGAGAAAAGAGGGCAATTAATTTGCTTATCAAAAAAATAACTAACAATATAGTTTTCATTATAAACCATTTTAAAAGAAATATATTTTTCTTCTTAGTCACAGATCATGAGACTTGTTTTAACCCTTTAAAATCATTTCAAATTAATCACATCATTTAATAATAATAATAATAAAAGGTTGAATCTAGTGAGTGTACACAATGGCTTTGACGCTTTGTAATAAAGTTGGAATGTGTTTTGTACTTTTCTCTTTTTAATTGTAATGGATGAAACCACAAAAATATTTCTGGTTGTGTTTGTTTATTGACTGATAAATGTTGGAAATGTTGGAAAATAATGAAAAAAAAATGGACTTTTTTTTTTTTTTTTTTTTTTTTTTTATCAGAATTATTTATCAAATGGTCTCACTGATGATGATCCAGAGTTAATAACGTTTTGAATGCTGAAACAGATCCTAGATCAAGGTAAGGAAATAGGGAAAAAAAGTTGAGACAACCGCTATGTTCCCCATCTCCAAGTAAACAGCTACTACTTGAGTGTTCTTATTGCTTTTCTACTATGAATGGATCTGGTAAGATGAATTGAACTTTTCTCTTTAGGAAAGGTAATGGGGGCAAAGTGTTTAACTCTTAACGTCCTATACTGCCTCATTCCACCCGGCCTGAAGTCGCATTCATTTTCCCCAAACGATAGCCTTTATTTAAATGTAATATTAAACATATTTAGAAGTCTTTGATTGAAGGGAAATAACATAACTTTAGATGCTAATGCCATTTTTAACCATTTTTTGATAAATGATTATAGGAATTGGGCTCTAGACTTAGAAAATTCACAACAGGATGTTAAGAGTTAAAGGAGTACTGAAAAAAAAAAAAAAACAATTGGGATTTTACCTTTTTAAATTATCTTTACAAAGAGAAATTTTTAATTGAGAAGACAAAGTTGCCAAGAATTGTTTTGTGCTAGGAACAAAAGTTCATGATAGAAAATTTTAAAGATCAGATGTAGATAAATTATTTTGATCAATAAGTTTCATGATAGTTATTTTCAGCTTTTAACATTAAAAAGGAAAAAAAGTTGTTTATTAAACTGAGAATCTCAAATAATTTTTTAAATTTTATTTTAGATGTCAACCGTTTACCTACTGGAAGCTCAGGTATCAAATACACCGGACCATATGACCTTTAGGCACCCCTTTTGTGATCTCGTTTCACAAGGACATTTTTTTATCATTTATACCGTCAAAATGCAGTTGTTTGTTAACGGATGATTTTTAGAATTTTTTTTTTAATTATTTTGACGGTGTAAATGAAAAAAATGTCCTTATGAAACGAGATCGCAAATGGGGTGCCTAAAGGTCATATGATCATACACCTACCACACAATCAGACATGCATGACTTCAACTATTCTCCCTCCAGCTATGGGTAAATAGTAGAGACGAAATGAGCATGCCAGAACAGCAGAAACAATGATATGATTTTAAATTATGAATAAAACTATGTAGTTTCAAATATATATATAAGTGAGTATACTTTAGATCAGCTGGGAAGGGGTTAAAGTCAAATGGAGAAAGGATATGGGGGTTGGGGGGAGTAAGAAATTTGTTTTTAATAACTGGCTCTACCCAAAGAAATGTCAATCCCAAGCAACAATAGAAACAAATTAGCAAAGCTGATTAGTAAGAATGAAAGAAAATAAAAATTAAAAAAAAATTTTTTAAATAAAGGCAGGAAATAAGGCAAGCAAATTGGGAAAAAAATAAATTCTTCACACTGAATCTTTCTTCTGAAGATTTTAACTCTTAACATCTCGATCAGAAATTTGGTGAAAATAAAAATAAACAATTTTAAAAGTTTGGGTGTGAAAAAAAAAAAAAAAAAAAAAAAAAATCAATTAATATAAAGTCCCATCATTAACTAAAATTTTTTTGCAAATTACAAATGCAAATAATGTCCTTTCTTCTGCAAATATTATTTTCATCTAGGAGTTAAAATCAAAGTAGACCAATTATAATCAAGGGAAGATAAAAAAAAAAGAATGTTAACATTAACATTATTTTGTATGAACTCAAGGTTGATTTCATGTACAGCAGTGATTCCCAGGGTGGGTGGGAGGCAATTCAATAATAATAGGGGGGCAATATGAGAAAAACAATATCAACATTTTTTTTTTATAAATTTTACCCCATATGGGTAAAAATTATAAATTTATAGGGTAAAATTGTAATCACAACCTAGCTGAGCACAACAGCTTGTGAAATCTAGTCAAGTGTTCACACACTAATCTTATCGTGCATCTGGCACCAGCTATATGCGTGGCTTCTGACTTGTTTAACTTTGCAGTTCTGTTGCCCTCCCCCGCAATTATACACATTATAAAATGGATTTTATTTGATGTTAAACCCTTTAGTTTTATTTGAAAGATACAATTTTTTATCACAAATTTCTTCATGTCCCCCACCCGTTAATTGTTTAGTATGATATAACAATATCAGTTTTGAAGAAGTATAACATAAAAAAGTGGGGCATGGTCCTAAAATGGTTGGGAACCACTGATGTACAGGTTTTAATCTTTCATTTACGCTCATGAAATCATAAATTTAAGGAATATATTTTTTGATTCCAAGAGTTAGTTTGATTTGTTTTGTGGCATATCAACCTCAGTGGGTCATTTAATGCCGACAAAATTTTGAAATAAATTCATTCTTAAAGGATAAGAAATTTTTTATAAACTCATGTTTTTCTATTTAACCCATAGATGGGACCCTAACAGTAGTACCCACTCCAAGTCAGAGTGAACCAGGGAGCAATGGTGATGAAGAGGTGCTCCACATTCCCCAAACCTCCACAACTGGAACCTCACCATCAGATAGAGTTTAACATCATTCCCAGGACATGTATACCCTCAGCCACCGCCTTCTAGCACCCATATGATAAAAAGCGTTGGGGGTTGCTCATCCACCAAGACTATCCTTAAGCATCACGGGTCACCACCTACAGCCAACAGGTGGCCCCATTTGGGGGAGTCTTACCCCTCTGCAGAGGTGCATTCTAACACCCTAGCCGACAGGGCAGTCCACGGTTTGGTTCTAGTCTTTACTTTTGTTTCAAATGTTAACTTGATAGAATTATTACTCAAATGTAATTCAATGCTAATCTTTTGCTTGAAAATTAAGTCTTCACAATTTCATTCATACACGAGTATACATGTATATCTTTACCAACCCCTCCACATGAGCAGGATGTGACACAAGGTCAATTTCTTAAGCAGAATTCAACAGGTTTGAATTCAGTTTTCCTTCTCCTAGACTGGTTGCCTAACCAAAGTTAAAGAGCCCAGTCTGCCCTACTTTTTACCCATAGCTGGAAGGAGAGTAGGATTCATACCTTTCCCAAGGTTTTTAGCGCTAAGTGAAATACAATTAGCAAGTCCAGGATTTTAACTTGGGGCGACGAGTCCATTTCCCATGACTTTAACCATTGAACCACGCGCTTCCTATACACAAGTATATGTTAAATATTTTTGAGAGGGGGGGGGGCGAGAAATATATATTGAAAGTGTAGAAATTTATTAAATCCATTTATATCATTTCTGTTGTTCCATAGTTGAAGTCATTAGCCAATTAAACAATAATTCTAAAAAGATTTCCCCATTTATTTACGACTTTCAAAATATAGTAAAGAAGAAAAAAAATAATAGGATTGTTTTGATAGAGAAAGTGCAGCTTTTCAACAAATAAAAGCATTAAAAGTCACCATCTAATTTCAATATTATTAACAAGAATTATTCCTAGTGCTTAGAGATGGCGCTAAAAAGATCCCCTAAGAGAAATGAGGACGAGTAGGAAATATCACAGTAAAGAAAAACATCTCCACACGTAAAAATGAAACTAATATATCAACTTACACAAATACCAAACAATTTGGAGAAAGTTTGTGAAGTTAAAAGTAGTGAATTCTTTTTTGTAGCTGTAGAAAAATTTTTGTGAGAGGTGACTATATGTTAATTTCAATACATATTAGGTATTTGCCCATAATATAAGATTTAAAATAATTATTGCCATATCAAACTATTAATGTCCCATTTTTCCAAGAGAAAATCCTAGAAAAATGGGACATATTAATGGTTTAATATAATAATGATTATTGTTTTGGTTTAAGCTCTCATTTTTCATGGACCAGGGAGCAATGGTGATGAAGGGGTGCTCCACATTCCCCAAACCTCCAAAACTGGAACCTCACCATTAGATAGAGTTTAACGTCATTCCCAGGACATGTAGACCCTCATCCACAACCTTCTAGCACCCATATGATAAAAAGGGGTTGGGGCTTGCCATAAGAGCAATAGGGTTGGGAAAATCATATAGGTGCTAGGGCTTGACATGACCAGCCGATTGATTGGAGGGGGCCTCTCCGACCGACCGTCTAGCCCAAGAAAGGGCCAAAGAGCATTGCAAGTTATGGACTGCTCAACCACCTGGGTTCTATCCTTAAGCATCAAAGGTCGCCAAAGACAAAAGAAAGTTTGTAAAGTTAAAAGTAAGTGAATTCTTTTATGTAAGATTGTATGGAAGACAAGCAGTTGTCAGTGTAGCAGGTCTAGCTTCTCCCCAATTCAGATTTGTTTAAAGAAAGGGCAAGAAATGACCTTTCTTGAAAATGTATATTTTTCGAGGACAAATTTTATTCTAAATTAAACTAATGTGTGTAGGCTTTCTTACCATTTTTGTTAACCAGCTAAATCTTCAGATTGGGACATAAGTTATTTACCTACAGTAAACTTTTGGATCATATGACTTTTAGACACCCCTTTTGCAATCTCGATTCATAAGGATATGATTTTCATTTACACCGTCAAAATCCGGTTGTTTATTAACAGACGATTTTTAGAGTTTTTTTTTTTTTTTTATTTTATTATAAAACCGCTAACAAACAACCGGATTTTGACGGTGTAAATGAAAAACATGTCCTATTAATCGAGATAGCAAAAGGGGTGCCTAAAGGTCATATGGTCCAAACTTTCTTATTAAGGAAATATTTTTTTAAATAAAAAAACTAATAAATATAGAAAGATTAGGTATCATTATTATTACTTTAAAAAACGTATTCATCTCAAAAAGACCAATCAAAGATAGAAGAGTCCCTCTTCCAATCACCGAGAGTTGCAAGATAGAACTCTGGTTGTAATAATCATTGTAAATTAGTTGGTGACCATGATGTCGGCCATTTAAAATTGGCTAAGATATAAAATAAAAGGAGTCTTTTTTTTTTTTTTTTTTTTAAAAAGAGAAAGAGAAAGAGAGAGAGAAAAAAAATACATATTTCTAACCTTGGTAATAAAAATTGTAAGTTGCTATTTGAATTACTGGAGCTAGCTGCACTTGGTGGTTCTGTAGAACTGTTTGGGGTAGTGGTAGTAGTAGTAGTGACAGCTGGGGGCTTGGGAATTTCAGCTTGCCGTCTAGGTAGCCGCTCTAATTGTTGCCTGAAAAGAACAAGTTCAATTTGGAATTAAAGATAAAAAATGCAAGAGAGAGAACCAGCTTTGTTAGAAATTTTTTTAAAAATTAAAAAAAGCTTCACTAGGAGTTATTTTGTAAAAACAAAAAAGATAAAAGGAAATGCAAAAAAAAAAAAAAAAGAAGAAAAAAAAGGGGGGGAGTAAGGCAAAATCAGTTTAGTGACACCAATTAAGGATAGTAGTGTTAGGAAGATAAAAAAAAATTTAGTTGTAAACTTAGTTTTAAAATGACCCATGTATAATTGGTTAGAAAAGATCAATGCCTTAAGGTTAAAATATTGTGAAGGCCTTCAAATTATTTTTTTCTAAATCATCAAAACTAAATATTCAGATTATTAATAAATTTACATTGATTCACCTGCAATTAAATTTCAAATAATTTCCAAGGCCAATCTCTATCATTCCCAAATTAGAGTTTGGACAATAAATTTAAACATTTTATTGCTAATAAACTAATGGAAAATTTGCCATTTTTCATGGCTTGTAATTTCTTTTGTATAATCTTAAAATGATTTAGATTTTATGCTCATAGTTAATACAAGCCCCACTCTGGTCTTAAAAATATTATACTTAAGAGATAATTAAATTATATAAGAAATACATTAATTTTTATTGTTTTTTTTTTAGCAACTGAATATTCAATGTTTGAATATTCAATGTTTGACTGTTCCAAACTTTTACAAAGAAACTTATTGGGATCTTAAGAAGAATTTTTTTTTTTTTTAAATCAAAACTTCTTTACAAATAGTACAATTATAGGGCCTAGTCACCAATAGGCACCCCAGTTCAGATCAGTTTTGAAAGGAACTGAATTTTGCCTTTCACCGGCTGTTAGTAAACAAAATCAACAGCCGTTAAAAACCATACATGCTCCTATACTAAAATAGTTTTTGATTTTAATAAAAAGATTAACTACTTACGTAGAGACACATGAAAAATAAATCTTATAAATTGTGTAATACCATTGAATGTTGTTCAGAAATGGTATTATTCAATTTATTTTTCATGTCTATGTGGATTCCTATCTGAAATAATATTGTTATAATATCAATAACAATATTGGTTTATTGTTGGTTGATAATTATTTTTTAACATATACTAACAACATGAAATAACTTTTTTTATGAACTATCCGTAGAGGCACATGGAAGGTGAATAAATGTGTCTTTCATTTTGAGTTTTACTTTTAAAAAATAACAATTTTATTTTATCTTTAGTGCAAAATTAATTTTTTCACATATGCTAACAACATGAAGTAATTAATTTTTTTATTAAAATCGAAAACTATTTTAGTATAGGACCGTGTCCGGTTTTTAACAGCTGTTGATTTTGTTTACTAACAGCCGGTGAAAGGCAAAATTCAGTTCCTTTCAAAATTGATCTGGGCTGGGCTGGGCTGGGCTGCCTATTGGTGACTAGGTCCCAATTATATAAAAAGGTTAAAACTTATTTTTTTTAAATTTAAAAAGTACTACAAGCTTTGAAGTTTATTTTTAAGAGAAGATTTAACCCTGTGGATATATACAAGTGATCTACTAATACATTTCTCTAACTTCTAATTAGACAGAACTGAGTTTTTGGCCATTTTGATGCTTCTTAGAGCATATCAATAATTAACATATATGTGACCAGGCATGAATTTTGTTTTGGGGGAATTACAGATATAAAAGTAAACAAAATTATTTTCTAAAAAAAAAAAAAAAATAAATAAAAAAATAAAAAGTTTTTAAAAAAAGTTAAATTAAAAAAAAAAAAAAAAGGAACAAGATGGAGAATTTTTATTCTTACCTGGATTCCTAAAGATTTGTTCAATCACAGGGTTAAAACCTTAAGGGCATAACATATGTGTGGGGGAGGATACAACTTTTACAATATAGCATTAATCAAATACTGACCTTATTTTAGCCCTATCTCATCATTAAAGAGGAAAAGAAAAAAAAAGGTGGGTGGGGATTCAGAGGGTTAGAAATGTCTTTATATCAAGGTATGCAGAAAATTGGAGATTAAGACAGACATGCATAATATTTTCACTAAACCCAAACATGATCCTAATACAATTGCAATAGAAGAATCCAGTTGTCTTTTTTTCTTTCTTTCTCTATTGCAAAGAATTATGATCATCATATTGTACAAAAGAACAAGCAACACAACATCATCATGCAACTAAGCATTTAAAAAAAAAAAAAAAAGGTTAAGCAAGAAACGCAATTTTTGTTTGTTCTCATCCACTCAACTAATATTTTACGCTGACTGAATATAATAATTTAGTAAGCTGACACTGATAGGGGTCATGTAGATTTAAACATTATTGACATCATATATATATATATAAATAGAAAGGAAATTAATCCGACAATATGAGTAAGAAAAGGTGGAATGAAAACATCACACAATGCTGTTAAAGAAGAAAACAATTTATAATATAATCATAGCAGATACTGATCAATATTTCGATTTTACAAAAATCATCATCAGAGCTCATTCACTCCCGTAGTTGTTTGGACTTTCCTCTCCGACCCAAACAACTACGGGAGTGAATGAGCTCTGATGATGATTTTTGTAAAATCGAAATATTGATCAGTATCTGCTATGATTATATTATAAATTGTTTTCTTCTTTAACAGCATTGTGTGATGTTTTCATTCCACCTTTTCTTACTCATATATATATATATATATATATATATATATATATATATATATATATAAAAAAATCAAGATTCGCAAACAATGAATGTACAAACTTTCTTTTTTAACCCCACCCCCCACCAGAATAATTTTGGTCCTGTTTAGCAAATAATGCTAACTATTGTTAAAAAATTTTTTTAAAAAAAAAACAAAACACTATGACAATTATAAGAGAATTAACTTTGATCTAGAAGTGATTATAAAAGTGGTAATTAAATAAATAATGGAAGAAAAACAAAAAACAAACCCAAACACTCATCAAACTTTTGATCAACAATGTTAGAGTTAAAAGTATTTAAAAGCAAAACATCAAATTAATCCAATTTAAGTCCTGAAAAAAGGTAAGTATAATTTCCACATCAAGTTCATTAAAAAAAAAATTTTTTTTTTTTTAAATTTAAAAAAAAAAAAAAAAAAAAAAAAAGCCCAGATGTGTCTTAAAGTTGTTGAATTCAAATCAATGCAAATTTTCTTTTCTTATAATATCAGTATTAATTGTTGATTACGATTTTGAAGAAACCTGTACATTTGATGTTTGCAAAGTAGACATTAAAAAAAAAAAAAAGTTCAGGGTGTTTTTTTTTTGTTTGTTTAAAATTTATCTATCTATACATATATAAAGGGCAATTGTGTGTATGTATGTCCTGAGGAAACTTCAAAAATAAAAAAAATTAACGACAAATTAAATATATATACACATACACTGTCACATATCTTCCTTTTCATCATGATAATTATAAAGATTTAATCTATATTTCAGAAGACTTTTAAAATTAAATTTACAATAAGATTATATTAAGATTGCGATTTTGGACATTGTTAGCATTTCTAACTAATTAACATTGTTATCTGTACAACATTTTGGCCAATGTGCCCTCCAGCCTTCTTCAGGTATTTCTTGTCGGACTCGGGAACCTTCTCGTAATCAGGAGCCTTCACAGAACTTCGAACCTAACCCTTTATTCAATCCATGTGGGTAGACTGTTCTCATTCCGTTAACCATGACACGGGTACAAGTGTTAAGCTGTGTTAATTATTCTATGTTACAGTCACCCTTGACCAGGATTGAACCTGCAGCCTAGAGATAACTGTCACTTAGAACTGTATTAATTTAACACCTATATTCACCATGCCATGTGTCCAACTGAAATACCTGAAGAAGGCCAGAGGGCACATCAACCAAAACGGTGTGCAGATAAAAAAATAAAGATGAAGACAATAGTCTAAATAATCCAAATTATCAAGCTTAATTCAGAGAAAGGCTGTACTTAGCACTTATGAACCTGGAATTAACATTTTTTCGGTAATCTGAACATTAGCTACATAAATGAGTAACCTCCCCTTGTTTCTTTCACTTAGAGGAAGCCGTCTGTTTTTGTCGGCCATTTTCATTTCACCATAATCTACACTGAAAATATGAATTCATTTGAATCAATACAACTGCATGTATAGACATGAAAATATCATAAAATATGTTCTTAATTGTCCTAGTGCATTATTTGAAATGAACTTAAAATGAACACATTTTATGATATTTTCATGTTAAAACATACAGTTGTATTTATTCGAACAAATTCGTATTTTCAGTGTAGATTACAGCAAAATGAAAATGGCTGACCAAAACAGACGGCTTCCTCAAAGTGAAACAAAGAGGAGGTTACTCATTTATGTAGCTAATGTTCAGATTACCCTGTGGCTTTAAACAGAATGCATCAATCTTGAGAATTGTCTTGTGGATTAAAAAGAGAAAGAAGACATTTAAACAATTTTTATAGAATAGAATTCCTAATGAAAAAAACGTGTGCAGAAAAATGACAGGCCTTTAACATGATAACTGTGTTAGCAAAGCTGTTCAACAGCTACATACAGAGGCAAACAATCATTTTGGCAAAAATCA
The DNA here is from genome assembly GCA_023376005.1 of Doryteuthis pealeii. Lineage (NCBI taxonomy): Eukaryota > Metazoa > Mollusca > Cephalopoda > Myopsida > Loliginidae > Doryteuthis > Doryteuthis pealeii. Next base: position 17,973,215 of record CM042182.1, read on the forward strand.
AACAACATTGATTACACATTCACACACACGTATAAGGGGGGGGGATGTTTTAAAAAATGGTCAAAGTTCCATATTCCAACTTGAAGACCATATCATGCCATAATATCAATTGATCATATGAAATAAATGAATTCAGTTTTCATGATCCGTTTTGACCTAGTAACTGGATTATCTCCCTTGTCTCAAACACAAAAGATGGTTCAACTATTTAAGAAAAAACATTTTTAACTTGTTTAAATTTGTTTTCATGTGAATAGTTATCTAGATGTAAGGAAAAAAGTTTCACTCGTTTTCTGCAATGAAATCAATTGTAATATCTCAAATTATCTGCAGGGAATATAACAAAAGATAAAAAAGAATTAAGACTTCAATTTCTATTAAATGAAGTAGAGTCAGGTATTATTAATTATCATTAATATTTTTTTCATCTTACAAAATAAATACTCAGAATTAATAATAAAAAATCTTAAAAAAGAAGCCCAAAAAACAATGGATTTATAATCTCAGGACATTCATAAAAAAATAAAAATAAAAAAAGCCTTTAGTTTGTATTAAAAATAGTGCCTTTTAATTGCCTACTTCAATGGTTTTCTTAGTTTGTTTTTTTTTTTTGCAATGCGAAATTGCCAATTGGGCAATTACTTTCGCATTGCAATAGCCTTTAAAAAAATTTTTTAAATGTTTTTTAAATTATGCAATGTTTCAAGCAAATTATATATATATATATATATATATATATATATATATATATATAATAAATGATTAACATTACTCCAAACATTCAACAAATATTTTACTGATAGTGTACAATAATTTGATTAAATACATTTAAATATTTCTTTCATATACCGCCAGGTTTATCATATAAGTAAAAGATATAACAGAAGATATAGATTTTTTGCTTTATAGCCTATTTCAGAAAGCCTAGACCAAATGTCTAGTGTTCCCAATCATCTCTAAGAATTGGGAATACTAAACACTTGGTCTAGGCTTCCTGAAATAGGCTATAATGCAAAAAATCTAAATCTTCTGTTATATTTTTTACTTATATAATTTTGCTCTGTGACTCTGGCAATAAGAGCATACATTGAGCTCTGCAAACTACAACACTTTTTTTTTAAAAACTTCTATGTCGTAAGGAAGATTTCTTCTCCGGATTTGTTAATATATAATTTTCTTCAACACAATATTTATCAGCAATAAAAAGTACCAACCAAAGATTTTTTTAAATAACTTTTAGGCATTTTTTCTCAATAAAACAAAAACCCCTAACATATAGTTTGAGAGTGGGTATACATGCCTCTTGGGTCAAGCATATGTTGTGTGTATGTAATTAGTGTTTGCATTCTGGCATGAAAAATAAAATCATTTAAGTATTTGTTTGTGAAGATTTTTATAAACAAGCAGAACATTTGGTCCCCAAACATATCTATATGCTTAAAAGATAGGGATTTAGGAGTATGAAGGTGAGAGTGTGAAATTAAAGAATTTTCGGACCAAGTATCCAATAGGCACCCCAAATCATCAACTTAATGAAAATTTCACATTCTAACTTGTCACCGGTAACTTCCGCTTCCAAATTTTTGTAAACAAATGATTTTAATTAGAAATTTATGGAGATGTTGAACTTACGATAAATTAAATAAATAGATTGTTGGTAATGTAATCAAATTAAAATTCAATAGCAAAATCTTTTTTTAAATAGATACTTTTTAATCAGAAGTTTATGAGTATTTTTCAACACTTATGATAAATTTTTAAAAAGACGAGACGTTTTTATACTAAAATAGTTTTTACTTAATCAGAAGAGAAATGCAATTATGTTTATTTAAATAAAAATACAGTTTTTGTTTGCAAAATATTTTTAATGTTTATTTAAATAAAAAGATGCTATTCAGAAATAATATCACAAAATTTGTAAAAATTTGTTTTTGTCAGACACAATAAGTTTTAAAAATTTCAAATATTTGAAAGTCAAAGTTACCGGTGATGAGTTAAAATATGAACCTTTCATTAAGTTGATGATTTGGGGTGCCTATTGGATACTTGGTCCGAATTTTCTAACACTGGATACATATATATGCACATTGAAGACTGATTGCACTATAGGATACATGGGGATAGGGAGTGGTGGAAAAAAGAAGTTATTGTTTGGGGTAATGGACATTACAGGAGGACGGAAAAGAAAACCAAGGGATTAGCGTGTTTAGTATATGTCAAATCAGCAAGTATATTTGAATGTAAATATTTATTTTGTATTGGACGAGTCTGGAAGCACATATCTTTTCCAAAAGGGGTTTAACATCCTGTCGAGAATTTTCTAAGTCCAGAGCCCCATTCCTATAAGGTTTTATCAAAAGATGGCTAAAAATGGCCTTTGCATCTAAAGTTACCTGTTATTTCGCTTAAACCAAAGACTTCTAAATATGCTTAATATTACATTTAAACAAAGGCTATTGTTTGGGCAGATTAAGAAAATGAATGTGACTTCTGGCCGGGCGGTGTATAGGACATTAAGAGTTACGGTGGAATAAGACTACATGATGGGACTCCCCTACCCCTGGAGGGAGGAGAAAAAAAAAAAAAAAAAAAAAAAAAAAAAAAACATGAAAGTAGCAGATTTAGTTCATTTCCACCCATGCAAAAAAAAAAAAAAATTAAAAAAATAAAAAGAATAGAAAAAAAAAAAGAAAGTCTAATGAAGAAACACCACAGCCCATTTAATTTACTGTTCTTCAATATGAGTGAAAGAGAAGAGTCAAAATGCAAAGCCAACATTCATGCTGAAGAAGAAAAAAAAAAAAAACAGTCACACACCTCCTTGGGGAGTAACAAAATATTCAAAAGAGGATTGAACTATCATTAGACAACAGCTGAAATATGTCTTTCAAAATATCAAATAGGGGAAGAGTGTGAGGAAATGTTTCATGCCTTATGAAATACAGGGAATTCTAGAATTTAAAATTTTTTTTTTTAAATATCATTAAATACTAAATTATAATTTTAGATAAAAAAAACTGGATGTATGATTTTTGAAGATGTTTCAAAATGTTAAGAGAATGAAAATAAAACCATTGATATAATGAAAGCCAAATTATCACACACACACACGCATTAAAAAAAAAAAAAAATCCCTGTACATACAGCCACTAAAAGCAAAACAATCATCAGAAAAATGTTCCCCCACACACAGTAAGTAAACTGAATATATTCAGTGTTGTTGTTGTTTTGGTGCAATTATTGATATTAATTTTTTTTTTTTTTTTTTTTTTTGAGTGGATGGATACAAGTTGAGTGGACTGTCCATCAGTTTGATATATTTTGTTTAAAAAATTATTTCTATCAAATAAAATGTTGAGTAACTAGATTTTTCTTGTATTATTTAGATTTTTCAGACTGTTCTCATCTTTATTGTTATATATATAACATTTCAGCCAACATGTCCTCTGGCCTTCTTCAGGTGTTTCCTGTTGAACTCGGGAGCCTTCAGGTTCAATCCTGACTACAGGCAAAAATAACAATACTTAACAGCTTAACATTTGTACCTGGTCATGGTTAATGGAATGAGAACAAAGGGTTCAATGAAAGCTCTAAAAGAAACACCTGAAGAAGGCAGGAGGGTGCATCAGCTGAAATGTTGTGTATATATAAGAATAAAGAGGAGTCTGAATAATTTGAATAATACAAATTATCAAGTCTCATCTAAAAAAATTTAGACAAACAGATTTTTCTTATCCTCCCAGAACTTTCAAAAGATTTTTAAAAAAAAGAAAAAAAAAAAGAAAAAAAAAAAGGTTTTAAATCAATTCTTAACTATCAAGAAGATATCATTTTCATTTGGACTTTAGAGTGCAGCATTTATTTTACTTTAAAAAATTTTTTTTTTTTATTACTTAGTTGGTCATGACCAAATCTTACTGCTAACAATTATTCATATATATATATATATATATATATATATATATATATATACACATATACATGTGGAAAGAGGATTGAAATGAATCCGACAGAATGTGGTGGAGATGTGAGAAACACAAGAACAAAACTCAGAACAAAAACTAGAGCGAAATATATCCTACACACTTTTGTCTGAGTTTTGTTCTTGTATTCCTCACACACACACACACACATATATATAACAATTTTTTTTTTTTTTTTTTTTTTTTTTTTTTTTTTTTTTCTTCAAGAGTTGAACAGTAAGCGATGGTCAAACATTCTACTTCTTTCTTCATCAGGAAGAGAATATTCCTACTGCTGTAAATAAAATGTTTTCTAATTGAAATACATACTTAAAAGTTACACATTATCAAATAATGATTGTTCTTTCTAAATACGCAAAGTTTTGTTGGCTCTTAGTCATGATGAGAATAATAAATGTATTAAAAATATAATCTAGTGGGATCACTTAACTTAATTGATACTAAGAGCAGGAGAAAGAGATAGAGAGAGAGAGAGAGGAAAAAAAAAAAAACGCAGCAAAATCTTTTTGTGTTGATGAGCCCCTTTTGGTAGTCTTGCATCATTAATTAATAGACAATGTTTTTTTTTTTTTTGTTTTTTTTTAAATAAGTGACTTAAACATTTTATTGCTCCTTTGAATTAATAAAGCAAATAAGTGGGATGAATAGGCAGACCAAGTAACCAATAAGCACCCCAGCTGGGAGCTGTTTTGAAAGGAATACCTTTCTTTAACCGTAAACTCCTGGTTGTTTGTTTACAAACAGATGATTTTTTTGCATTAGAATTTCATTGTAAGATTTTTTAAAGTTTGTTCATGTATATTTACAACCCAAAGGCACCTTTTTATACTAAAATAGTTTTCAATTTTAATTTTAAAAATCAGTTATTTCATGTTGTTAATTCAATAGGATTTTTTTTTTTTAAGTTTTAAAAACTTCAAACAAAAGACGTTTTTATATTAAAGATACATTTTTATATTAAAATAGTTTTTATTTAATCAGAAGAGAAATGCAGATATGTTTATGTAAATGAAAATAGTTTTTATTTACAAAATATTTTTATGTTTATTTAAATAAAAGGATGTTGGGACCAAGTAACCAATAAATAACTTCTTTTTTTATTAAAATCGAAAACTATTTTAGTATTAAAAACGTGCCTTTGGGTTGTAAATATACATGAAAAAACTTTTAAAAATCTTACAGTGAAATTCTTATGCAAAAAAAAATGTTCTTTGTAAACAAACAACCGGGAGTTTACAGTGAAAAGTAAAAGGTGTTCCTTTCAAAACAGCTCCCACCTAGGGTGCTTATTTGTTACTTGGTCCGAATAGGCTAATGAAGAAAGACTGCAGGTATTACTAAAATATCACAGAAAGCTTGCAACTAAATATGATCAACTTAATTTAAAAAGTTGGGTCTCATGAGTAACCTTTATGAGAATGTGGAGAGAAAAAATTTAAAAAGTTATTTAAATTTCATCAGGAGCAATGTTTAAAAGAATGTTATATATATACACACACGCAAACACACACAGACACGCACACAAGGGTCTAAATTTCAAGTTTACAATAATTTTTACAAAAATTAATAATTTGCAAAGATCTATATTAAAAGACCCAATTTGTTTACTTTTGTTTCCCTGCCTCCCCACAGAATGTTATTGGAAATCAAGGTACAGTTTAACTGCTACCCTGGCTTTTAATCCTAATTTTTCAGGCAAATTCCAGACTACAAAAAGGTATTGAGAGAGAGAGAGAGAGAGAGAGAGAGAGAGGAGAGAAATCAGAGATATAGAGAGATTTATAAAGAGAGATATCTATGTGTGTGTATGCAAATGTGGATCCCACTCAGTTTTCATGACTGGATGCATCTGGTAGAGGGAGGGCTTGTGTAGGGAGTTAAACACCTTCACCCAAGGTGTAGTACTGATTACCCGTGGTCAGGCGCCAGCCAGGATTGAAACCGCGACCAAGATTGGACTCCACCTGTAGATGACGCATTTACCGACTGCGTCGTGGCCATCGCGCCATCGATCCGACTGAAATTAGAACAACCATAAGAGGGCATATTAGGACCCCTTTGATGTAGAGATAACCTCATTTTATTATTAGTAGCTGTTGGTCAGTTCACTGATGGATGAAAGTCTCCTCCATACACAAATAGCTGACGTTCACCATTTCATAAGTGTATAAATAAAACATTAAGATTCATTTTTTATTTTTCTTCTATTTACCAGAGTTAGACAATTATTATTAATATTATTATTACTATTATGTGTAATTTGGCCTTAACTGATCCAGGACCTTGAGTATGCCTGTAAGAGTTTTCTGAAAACATTTATTTTTCTAGTTGAAAGTAATAAACATACTCTTACCTATATCATCACAAGTAAACCCACCCCCACTTTAATTTCTTTTTTTCTTTTTCTGGCTAAGGGTTCAAACTCAGAATGGTCCTGAAGAAGTTAAGGGATATTACATCGAAGAACATAATGGTCTAAAACAAACTAAAATACCAAAGATTAATTGTATAGAGATGGGGGAAATTTTCAAAAGCAGTGAGGAGCCTTAACATATTGGTATGACAAAAAACAAAAAAAAACAAAAAAAAATTAATAATAATAAAAAAAAAACAAAACAAATAAAAAGTTGCTGGTAGGAAAAGAAAATCCCAGCTAAAATCAAAATTAAAAACATTAAAGTTGTGGACATTGAGTTCACAAATTTTGTGTGAAGTGTAAATTTCAGATAGCATACTACCAAAATGGAAGTTCACAACAACATTTAACCTATTCAAATAATAACATATATATATATATATATATATATACAAATATATATATATATAATTGAATAAACACTAGTGTTAAAAAGAAAAGAAAAAAAAAAAGAAAAAACACATTATATGTCATTAGGAAAATTTTTAGCAATAAACAAGCCAAAGTATTCAACATGAAACCAAATGTTAAAATATTTTCCCCTTCCCCAATGTAGACATGAATCCCACCATAATAATGTCAGTACACAAGATGGAGAACATTTTTCTCATTGATGCTTTGCAGCTGACACTTTTAGAAAAATGATACAAGGAACCTGATAGGACCGCGAACATACATACAACACACAAAATTCATCAAAGGGGGCTTTAAAATGGTTAGAAGATCATGCCTACTCAATTTTATACAAATAAGGTATGACAAAAAAAAAAAAAAAAAAAAAAAAAAAAAAAAATTTCCATTCCCAGACTAATTACATTTTGTGTATAAAAAAAAAAGTTGTCGGGGGCGGCCTAATGTCGGTATCAGCCTGACAGCGAGGGAGTCTATCCCATTTTCACTAGCATTGGACCAAGGAGATTGTTTTAGTGTCTGAGGTGGAGCACCACACCTACCATTAGCTCCTTACTTTACCGCACAGATCCCTGTGCTACCCATACGCTGAGTTAGCGAGGGCCGGTATCGAATACAAAACCTTGTGGTTCCTAGCCGAACACTCTACTGACTGGCCATACACAAAGTGTATAAAATATACAGATAGCAAATAAACATTCTCACAACCTGAATGCACGTTTTAATTTACTAGCTCATAGGTAATATAGCTAAGTTAAGATTATATATATATATATATATATATATATATGGCTGGTTTATCTCAGTTGGTGGAGTATCCGCTGAGGAACCACGTTTCGAGTTTGATACTGGCCCTCTCCAACTCGGCGCATAAGTAGCACGCTTGGATCTGTGCTGGGGATGGAGGGGGATACTGATGGTAGGTGGGGTGCTCCACCTCAGACACAAAAACAATCTCCTTAATCTAGCACAAGAGAACTCCCTCACCTTCTAGCTGATGCAGATAATAGGCAAATCCACCAACTTTACTTACTTTACAGACCAATTATGTGTACAGGTTCCAAAATAAGGGGTGTATTAATGGTACTCAGATCTCACCCCACACACGCACGCACTATACCCAGATTAAAATTAACATTATATTTTCTGCCAGTATGTATGCAAAATGTAAATTATTATGGGGCGGCTGAAGTAATATTTTAAAGCTAAACTTCTGAAACCATGGTCAATATTTAGGGTAATCTTGAACATTAGCTACATAAATGAGAGTAACCTCCCTTTTTTTTTTTTTTTTTTTCACTTTGAGGAAGACGTGTTTTGTTTTGTAAAAACACGGATTTTTCGACAAATTGGGTATACCTGTACTTTTCTAATATACAGGTACTCTCATAAATAGATTATTTCAGTCCTGTTAATAGATTGTGAAAATTTATTAATAGTCTTTTTACTTTGTCAAAGTAAAAACCAATATGATAATCACAGATGGAGGATATTTACTTTATTACTGCAGGACTTTGAAGGTGGTATGAAATGAACAGACTGCAGACAGACTCCCCCATAAACTACTTTACAGTGAACTAATAGATAGCATGCGGAGGACAGGAGCCCCCCAAAAGTGGTTCAAAGACCATATCAAGACAATGCTGAAGAAATGTATCATCACACCTTCAAGCGAGGAAGATCTGGCCTCCAACAGACAGGGTTGGTGAGATGCCTGCCACACAGGAGCTAAGCAGCTCAATAATGAGATAAACAGGACTGCAGACCAGTGATGTCTTTGTAGTCATGAACAACCAAATGTAGATGGGAATTTCTTCTGCATGTATGTGACTGCATCTGCAAGTCCAAAATTGGACTAATGAGCCACCATAGGGTCCACAAATGAAGGCATGGAGTGACGTCTGCGACGGACTTTAAAAAAAAAAAAAAAAAAAAAAAAAAGACTGCAGGACTGTAATGACACTGGCTTATCATTCAAGAGGAAAAACTCAATTTGCATACTGAGAATGTTTCCATTTGAAAAAGAAAGCAAAACTTTCTTTTAAGACTGACAAAGATTGTCCTTTTGTTGCTTCTTTTGACAGATAGCCATAAACTTTCATCAGCCTCAATATATTCATATTCTTTATTTGTTAAGTGATTAAAAAAAAGTAAAAGCAGCTCTTTATTAAGTTATATAAAATAAGTTGAACCAAAATTTCATGCTCAGAGTTGCCGGAGAATAAACTGCCTGCACCCGTTGTACACTGCTGAAACACTGCTTCTCTTTCAAAGCCTCCATGCTTCCTGTAATCCGCCAACACTATACCTGATACCCCCTCCACACACACACACACATATTATTACTGTACGCTATTCATGTTCCTGACACTAATACATTATTCTATGTACTAGACATAAGACTTTGATGAGTTGTGGTGCACCTGAGTACTGTACACAATAAATTTCATTATTATAAGACAAGTTCTGCATATAAATGGAACAAATTATGCAAAAAATGAATTGAGGGGCAGAAAAAATGAATTAACTCTTAATTCACCAAATAAATTTATCTAACTTAACACTGGTTTTGTATAAAGAGTATCAAATCAACTGTAAATGTTACCTTGCAGTAATATAAAATGTAATGAAATGAAGTTGGGTCCAAAAATGAGAAACAGAAAGTGAAATCAATTCAACTGTCAAGTTCATTTCAACCTTCTAGTGAGCACATACATCAACACACCTCAATGTCCTTTGTAGTCCTAAGACTTTTTTTTATCACATAAGATAAGAAAATGAGAAAAGGAGCAGCCAAAAATAATAACCTACATTCATACAGTGAGATATATATATATATATATATATATATATATTATATATAAATAAATAAGGGAGATTAAGAAGAATTAGTGTGAGCTTAGGGAAAGATCAATATGCAAATATAGATCCATTTTTTAGTCTATATTATATGCAAACATAACAAAAACCAGGACCTACATGTTGAGAGATACATGCAAATGTTTATTAGCTAAAAAAAAAAAAAAATCCTTTGAAATTACACAGGAACTTGGAGGTGTCTAGTTTCTTAAATATATAAGTTAAAGGAGAGAGAGAGAAAAGGAAGGAGTCTATGAGGTGTACCTTTTAGATAGAGATGGGGGGGGTGGGGGTGGGGAGAACCAGGAAGAGTGAGATAAAGTGCATGTTGCTGTTGTAGTGGTAGCTGTAGAAATAATTTGCAATTGTGCTTACTTAGTTGACTGCAACTGCATCTCCAACTGCTGCAACTGGGAGGAGACACTTTGGGCTGCAGCAGCTCGACTTCGAACACTGGACAGCTGGGATAACAATTCTGGAAAAGAATAAATTTTACAGAACAAGAGAAAAAAAAAGAAGTTATTTTCACTCACAGAATAAGATGACATTTACAGTATTTTAAAAGAAAATAATGCAAAAATAAAAATACAAAATATATACAAGTACAAATACTGAACTTTTAGCACCTGTTATTGACAAATAGGTTAACTGACATGACGGCCCACTAATATATACGGGCCCCATATGTCACAAACAGGTCGATTCGTTTTATAATCAATTTATGTCTGTTTCAAAAAAAATATTTAAAAAATATTAAAATATACAAACTTGTCTTTTTTCTTCACAAACGTAATAAAAGATTGTAAACTAACTAACAAAAAAAAAATAGTTTAAAAAAATTATCCAGTTATAGAAAACAAACACACCAACAATTTATCTATGATTTCAGCTTATATAAAAAAAAAAATAAAAAATAAAAAAATAAAACTTTTCAATGTGAAATGTATTCCCTTGTCATGGTAGGCAATAATAGTGATGATACAACAGAGACAAGTATTTCTCAAGAACTTACGGTTCATCTAGACAAATGTTTGTGCTTTAAGATTTTTCAAAACGGAATTAAATTGACAATAAAATAAATCGGCCTGTTAGAATTCTGCCGGATTATGTGACATGTGAGGCCATATACATTAGTAGGCTGTGCTGACATGTATCATAAGTCTGCAATGGATTTTTTTACTCTCATAAGGAGAGAAAAGGAGACATTCATGCCTTTCCCAAATGGTATTGATATAAAGTGAATAAAACAGATCCAGCCAGAGTTTGAACTCCTCTTCCATACAATTACTGTCTGATTTTTTTCTTTTTTAAACTATCCATATTATTGTAGAAACAGTGAAACTGCAAATTTACTAGCTGAAAAAGCTGCATACTGCTACCCATGAACAATATTTAAAACCATGCTCTACTCTATTCTGAAGATTGGTATTATACAATCTTCTCATTTTACCAATTCTTAATTGTTCTAAACTAAACTGGCTTTAATAAATATCTAATACCAATATTCACACATTTGTTAAAAAAAATCAATGCAACCCAATACATGCAACAAAGAACTAATCAATCAATTTTTATAAAAATTGATATCATTGAAAGGAATTGGAGAAAAATACACAAAAGTTAACAAGTTATTTCTAGAAAATTTTTTAAATGAGATTTTTAAAAAAATATTTGGATCCAAGAAAATGCACCAACTGAACCTATTCTTTACAAATTTCAAAAACCAATATCTCTTTCTATACAATGTAAGAAAATATCTACAACAGATTTTTTTTTTCAAGTTCTTAAAAATAAGCCAAGAAGCTACCTAAGTAATTCCCATATCATTACTAATAAAGAATAATATTATATATATATATATATATATATATATATATATGTAGCTAATTACATGCCAAACAAGAATAGAAAGTCTTTTTTTTTTTAATAAAAAGGTTAATGAATTGTAGAATCCTTTATACAAATTGTAGTCTGGTGGTGTAAATATTAAGACAGAGAAAGTGCTGAAAATTCAGTGTTGGACTTGTATTATTAAATACACAGTTTTGTGGGATGGAATTGGGTGGGGGTGGGTTCAAGAGAAAAAAGTCTAGGAAATACATTGTGAATAATCCCTACAATTTTCTGCAGGCAAACTGGAAAAAAGTGTGTCCATCTAAAAGAATTTGCTTTTAACCATTTGCAATTTTATTAAATAAAAAAAAAAAAAAATTAAAAAAAATCCAACATAACCATAAACAGTTGAAAAAAAATCTATAAAGAAATTGTGACAACAGAATAAGAAATAAAAATAAAAGTGCAGAAAAAAAAAAAAACAAGCCATTTTTTTTTTTTTTTTTTTTTTACACAAACAAAAACAGACTTTTCATGCAGAGAAATCATTGGTTGTATAAGTGTATGTTTTATCTATGGAAAAACTAATGAAAATAGGAACTTATCACCTGTTGATAATTACAACAAAAAAAAAAAAATTTCTTAATTTTTTAAATTACTATATAATTTAATTACAGACAGAAAAGTTCAATATTGAATTGTATTTAAATACAATTCATAAATCATAGAAACTTGAGAGCATAAATTTAAGATTTTCTTTAAATGATAAAAAAAAGAAAGAAATGCTATATGATTTATAAAAATATTCAATGAAAAAAAAATCATAAAAAGAAAGAAAAAAGAAAAGATATGCAAGGTAAATTTTCTTTAGCCAAATTCCATATTTTCTTGCTTTCTCAAATCAAGACATCAATCAATTTCTTTTACCAAGTGTCAGGTAGAATTGATTTTTTGGATATTCTTTCTTCAAATGATAACCAGTATCAACTAAATAATTTTTGGAAAATAAATAGGAATTTCTCACATCTATAACAAAAAATTTTTTTTAAATAAATAAGAGGATTTGATTTAGTTAAAAAAATAAAAAATAAAAAAAATTTTTTTTACAGACCCCCTACAAAAACAAATCTTTCTGTTCTAATAAAAGTGATAATTTGTCAGTTATAAAGTTAGTAAGCAAGAATGAGAATGCAATCTTGTTTACTCTATTTTTTGACAAAGGTAATCAAAATTTAGCAGAGAGAGATGGAAGCAGAATTAAAAAAAAAAAAAAGTCTTTCAGAAAGTAAAACCGTAAACACTTCTTGTCTGTTGTCATTAGTTGTATTAATACAAGAAATTTAAAAATGTCTAATAGCAGACAATTTGATCAAACATTTCCAATATTTCTTTGACTAAAATTGGCTAAATGTTTTGTTACTTTGACAAACAGATCTTTGAGTTCTATTATTGGACTTTGAAAAAAAAAGTTCAATTAATAAAAAAAGTGCAACTTAAAATAAAAATTACATTAAATAAAAAATTAATAAAAAAAATTTTTTTATTTAAAAATTAAAATTAAAATTAAAAATTAAAAAATGAAAAACAAAAAAAAAAAACAAAAATAAAAAAAAAAATTAAAAATTAAAATTAAAAATAAAAATTAAAAAATTAATAAAAATATCATTCACAGTGACAATTATATTGAGTATGAATGGAAATGAAAAAAGATCGAAGAAATTTATTTTGATGATAAACAAGTCTTTAAAAAGACTTAAGAGACTTTTTTTTGTCGTCCAAATACTTTAGACTTGTTGGTAATTGAATACAAATTTGGATTAACTGGCTTTCATTAAAATGTTTAAAAAGCAGAAGAAGATTTTGAGAATAAAGCCAAATCAAGCATCAATCCACCCAAAAATAATCTAAATATAGAAAGAAAAAAAAAATACTGAATATAGTTCTATAGTCATTTTATCAATTTACCTTTTTTGTAAGAAAAAAAAAATGTCCCAAAAAGACAATGGAATGATTTTTCCTTTTTAATAAAAAAAAGGAACCCAAACAAGTGACCAGGTAAAATAGAGAGAGAGAGAGAGAGAGAGAGAGAGAAAGAAAGAGAGAGAGATAAAGTGAGAAGAAAAGAGAGTGTACCTGAATACACCTCAGTAGACATTAACCAGTTTTTATCAACAATGAATCAACATCCAAAAATTCTTGACTTTTAAAATATATTTTGCTTAGCAATACGAACATGCCAGAAAAGAAGCAGGAACATTTCTGGCACAATGACACCTACATGAGCCAAAACAAAATTTTACTATGAAAAAGTTTGTCACCTTTTAAATAAGTTTAAGTAACTCAAATATATTCTTGATTAGGTTAGACAAAAATGTATACATCAATATTTTATGATGAAAAGAATTTGAGAAAATCTTTAGAGCAATACAAACTTTTTTTTTTAAAAGGATGAATTATTTGCCCTATCCAATAAGACTGGCAATGTATCAAGTGTTGATCCTCGTCTCTTGATTCAATTATCAGCAAAAAGTTGGCACTTTATTTTAATGAAATTATTTTCATCAAATCAAATTTTTTCTGGATTAAAAATATACGCATATGTAACATGAATATAATTACAGTCCTATGCAAAATTCTATATCTCAAGTATATTTCTAAACCAAACTCGATTTTCTTCTAGGGCACACACACACTTACACACATCTTTATACGGTGACCGGCTCGCTCACCAGACATATCCCCTTCTTATTATTTCCTCTGGGGATACCTGAACGTTGAAGTCTTTAAACCGTAACCAGTTCGCTCACCAGATCAATTATTAATTTCTCCGGGGATACCTGAAGGCAGAAATCGGTGACCGACTCACTCACTAGATCAATCCCCTCCTTATTTCTTACTCTGGAGATACCTGAAGGTTAAAGTCTTTAAACATAAGCTGCAGACAACTGATGAACTGAAATATTTCATTCATCAGGAATTCACCACAATACCAGAGACAATTATTAGACCTTGTGTAGTGTATAGACCATAAAGAAATATTTTTCAAGACAACTTTTAACAATGAACAAATTGAAGGTTTACAAGAAAATCTTCCTTTATGTAATTAGACGCAAGCAGCATTCAGGTTTCTTATTATAGTGAAGGGAAGATGGAAATAAAAGAAACTAAAGACAATTTAAAATGAGAGAAAGAGAGAAAAAACTAAAGAAAATAATAATAGTGAAGGGAAGATGGAAATAAAATGAGAGAAAGAGGAAAAAAAACTAAAGAGAAAATAATTAAAATGCAAGATGTGTAAATATATTTTTCTCCCTGCCATTTGCAACCCCTCCCCCCTTAGAGGAATAGCACATAGCAATGACATAACTGACTTTTGTCCAAGCATATATGAAAAACAACTACGCTGGGAAGGTCAGGTACTGCGTGCTAGCGAAGGAAGGAATATTTAAGAAAATTTACCTGGAGAATATTCAAGGAAGACGTCCCAGAGGTCAGCAGCACACGAGATGGGAGGTTGAGGTCGACTATGATCTATGGAAGGTGGGTACACACCCAATAGAGAAAAACGAAGAAATATCGCATGATAGAATATCATTTGAGTAAGCCCAATCCTGAACAAATGGAGTATTATTTCAGTTTAATAATCATTAAGCTCCAGTTATCCATTGAAGTGACAGTAAAGAGAGATTTAGAAAACTGGTTTTCACATTGAAAATCCATTTACTGAAATATGTATATAGGAATATCTTCAAAATCTCTTTTACACTCCTATCAATGCATGACCATTATATTATGGGTGGGGAGTTTCTTTACAGATTTACAGGCTTAAAATAAAAACACACCCCACCCACCCCCAAAACAACATCAGTTACTAACACTAATTTTTGTTGGTGAAAAGTCTTAGGGTTAAGGTACGTTTTGAGATTCCTGTATTTCTTTAAGATTTTTCAACTAAAAGACCAGTTTTCTAGTTAAAATAACAGGGAATAAAAAGTAAAAAAAAGTTTTTAAAAAAGTAAAAAAAAAAAAAATTAAAAAAACAGAAAAAATGATTAAGATGTGTAATTAATGAATGAAGTGGTGAATGAATAAAAATTTACACTATTTTTGAAAGTGATCTAAAAGTTAGGCAGGTATTAATGATAGGAATAGTTTAACTAAAAAGAAATAACTAACAAGTTATTGAAAGAAAAAGAAAATTAAAAAAAAAAATAACATACATCAGGTAAAGTGATAAATTTTTATATTTCATTGACAAATTTCTGATCTTTTTTGTTTGTTTGTTTAAAAATGAAAGAAAAATTACTACTAGGAGATTAAATTAAACTCCTCTCTCCATTCAAAAAAGAAAATTTGATCACATGACCAAAAAAGGTTGTAAAGAAAGGAATCTTTTCTGTTTCTGGACTTGTTAGAATCAAATTTTACAAATAAATGATTGTCAAAACAACAAACACATTATTAAATCAGGTTGCTAGGAAATTAATAATCTTTATCAGTGAATTAATTATAATTATGGGTTTTAAATATAATTTCTGATTGACAACTGAAAAAGGCTGTCCTTTTCTTACCTCTCCAAACAATTGGGAGATGTTTATAAGCCTTCAAATAATAAGGGATTTTATTAACCGAAAGTCTGCTTCAAACTTTTCAGAAAAAGGGTGGCAGATTTTTGTTTTCTACATAAGAAAAGCATTTAGAGATCTTTATGGTTATTTTTGAGATCTTGTTTAAGGTTTTCAGGAAAAACCAGAGATTTACAGGTGGAAATATGAACATTTACCACTTTTTTTTTTTTTTAGAATCAGGAGTAGAAGCACTGTCTAGATGATGATGATGAGAATGATGAGAAAGTTAATGAGTTGATAAAATTCAAATTCTTGCATTAGCAAAGAAGCTTTATGAATTGCCATTGTTAAATAATTGCAAGAAGAGAGAGAGAAAAAAAAAGCAAAAGGATAGAAAGGAAAATACTTTTCTACCTGAGATGAAGGAGAAAGAAAAGCTAATGTTGGTCAAAAAGAGGCTCAGCCAGCAAATCTAAGGTATGACTACCTAAGAGGGACAAGGAACAGAATGGAGGGAGAGTTGAAAAAATTTAGCAATAGCAGCAGCAGCGGGTTTAAATATATATATAAGAGTGGAGTGGCAGGGTGGGGTTGGAGAGTTTCAGTTATTTATAATAATTCTTTAAATTTGTATAATAATTCAAGAAATGCTATTGTACTAGTTCTGTATATTTCATGTAATCTTAAATCGCCATCCCCAACCATTTCATGTATTGACAAAGAAAACCAACTTTCTGAGAAAAAAAAAAAAAAAAAAAAAAAAACCAAAGAGAAACACAATTTTAAGAGGGAAGACAACTCTGCACATCATTAATGTTCCGGTAATCTGAACATTAGCTACATAAATGAGAGTAATCTCCCCCTGTTTCTTTTACTTTGAGGAAGCCTTAATAACAATTAAGTTAATTTCAAATAATGAGCAAGCACAATTAAGAACACATTTTATGATATTTTTGTGTTAAAACATGCAGTTGTATTGATTCAAACAAATTCGTATTTTCAGTGTAGATTTACGAAGAAATGAAAATCGCCAAACAAAACATAAGGCTTTCTCAAAGTGAAAGAAACAAGGGAAGGTTACTGTCATTTATCTAGCTAATGTTCAGATTACCAAAAAATGACTCACACAGTTCCTATTTCAAAGTCTATTCCTGTTTCTTAGTTATTTTTAATGGACAAATCATTAGTTACCTTAACTAGTTGTATGATAGTCACTCAAAAAAAAAAAAAAAAAAACAACAAAAGCATGACTATTCCTACCAAAGTCATGGAATTGACAGAGAAATTTTCTTATTCGAATTAGCAAAAAAAAGAAAATCAACAGCTTAGGATCATGATAATCACCATGATATTGTAGTCACTAACATATTGCAATATTCAACTGCTAGACAAACCTTTTAATATTTTGAGCTTAAAGAAGAAACAAGTTGCAAACATATTCTATCATTCCAATAAAAGAAAAGCCTTAATATTCCAGTCAATAACTGATATTGTTGAACAAAATATTTGAATAGCACACTGACAAACAATATCAAAAGAGTTTACACAAGAAGAAGTGGAAGTAAGACGAGGAAATTAATCCGACAGTATGGAGAAAATTTAGAAACAAACACAGGATGTCATGATTGATGGAAATTTATAGTCGATATTCAAACATTTCGGTTTACAATGGAAACCTTCTTCAGGACTGTGAGATTAAGAACAAACAAGGATTTATGTGGATAAAAGATGATGGATGTTTTGTATGCGTTGAATTTGGAAAAATGTGTAGAAAAAAAGCTTTGTTTCCGCATGCAGTAATCACGTCATCAACATTCAACTATAAACGCCAATCAACTAACAGTAACAAACCTTTTTTCTACACATCTTTCAAATTCAATGCATACAAAACATCCATCATCTTTTATCCACATAAATCCTTGTTTCTTCTTAAATTCACAGTCCTGAAGAAGGTTTCCATTGTAAACCGAAATGTTCGAACATCGACTATAAATTTCCATCCATCCCGTGTTTCTAAATTTTCTCCACAAGAAGAAGTGTAATTTATGACAAGATAGTCATGTAAACAAAATAAGAGAATCCATAAGAATAAAAAAAAAAACACTTGAAGGAAAAGTCCCAACCGTAGCAAAGCATATATCACAGCAGGACAAAGGCTTTAGAGCAGTACACATTGATATTCAGAATCAAAAGAAGAAAATTTGAAAGCAAAAGTTAACACAATGAAGACACAGATATTATAATTATAGATAAATCGAAAAAGAGAAAAAGTTTATTTATTCTAGAACCAAATAGAGAGTACTAATTGGGAATCTAAGGAAATAAATAAAGAACAATACACTATATTAATTCAAACACCTGACAGGTATGTTTTACGAAGCCTCAATTTGAGCAAAATAAAACTGACAAGAGAAAATTGCTGCCCCCACACATACAAATTTTATACAGAGAGAAAAAGAAAGAGAGAGTCAGCGAGAGAGAGAGAGAAAAAGAAAGAGAGAGAGAGAGAGAGCCAGCGAGAGAGAGAGAGAAAAGAAAGAGAGAGAGAGAGAGAGCCAGCGAGAGAGAGAGAGAAAGAGAGAGCCAGCGAGAGAGAGAGAGAGAGAAAGAGAGAGCCAGCGAGAGAGAGAGAGAGAGAAAGAGAGAGCCAGCAAGAGAGAGAGAGAGAGAAAGAGAGAGAGAGAGAGAGAGAGAGAGAGAGAGAGAGAGAGAGAGAGAAAGAGAGAGCCAGAAGAGAGAGAGAGAGAGAGAGAGAGAGAAAGAGAGAGAGAGAGAGAGAGAGAGAGAGAGAGAGAGAAAGAGGAGCCAGAGAGAGAGAGAGAGAGAGAAAGAAAGAGAGAGAGAGAGAGCCAGCGAGAGAGAGAGAGAAAAAGAAAGAGAGAGAGAGAGAGAGAGAAAAGAAAGAGAGAGCCAGCGAGAGAGAGAGAGAGAAAAAGAAAGAGAGAGAGCGAGAGAGAGAGAGAAAAGAAAGAGAGAGCCAGCGAGAGAGAGAGAGAAAAAGAAGAGAGAGCCAGCGAGAGAGAGAGAGAGAGAGAGAGAAGAAAGAGAGAGCAGCGAGAGAGAGAGACAGAAAAAGAAAGAGAGAGCAGCGAGAGAGAGAGAAGAAAAAGAAAGAGAGAGCCAGCGAGAGAGAGAGAGAGAGAAAGAGAGAGAGAGAGAGAAAGAAGAGAGAGAGAGAGAAGAAGAAAGAAAAGAAAGAGAGAGTCAGAGTTAGAGAGAGAGAGAGAAAGAGTCAGATAAAGAGAAAGCATTATCTATAGAACAACTAAATGTGTTGATGCTATCGTTAAAATCTAAATTGTCTTTTTTTTCTTTTTTATTTACAAAGGAGTTAACAAAAATTGGCATAAGATACAGATTTAATGATTACAGAGAAAGAGCATGGAGATTGAAAGATGGTAACTTATGACCATCTTTCTCACATCTACCACCATCACCACCATGTGGGAATCATAAGGAATTATGAACAAGAGATAAGACAACCTTAAGTTAATTGTCTTCATAGATTAAAAAGAAAAAAAAAAAAAAAAGGTTCAATAAGAAAAAGAGAAGCTAGGCCAACTATCTTTCAGAAAGAATAATGTAAATAAGGAGAGAAGTTTCTTGTCACAAGTATTTTTGAATGTTTTACCAATATCTACATGGACCACCATATATATATATATATATATATATATATATATATATATATATATATATATATATACACATACACCAACCCCTACACACAAGCAGGATGCGATACAAGGTCAATTTCTATAGCAGAGTTTAACAGGTTTGAATTCAGTTTTCCTTCCCCTAGACCGGTTGCTTAACCAACGTTAAAAAGCCCAGTCTGCTCTACTATTTACCCATAGCTAGAGGGAGAACAGTTGGATTCATACCATTCCCAAGGGTGTTAGCACTATGTGAAATGCAAACAGCCTCATCCAGGATTTGAACAGATCTCATGTCCATTACACCATGTGCTTTCATCTCATATGGGCCACCATATATGATCAAATATATTCTTTCCTTCCCCCCCCCCTCACTGAGAATTATTCAGTTTACCTAACAAGGAATATACAGTAGGGCAAGTTGATTTATAAGTTTTTTTTAGAATATCAAATTCTCTCATACAGCGAAAGTTGTTTGTTGGTATAAGGAATGCCGATACCAAAAACTAGATCTCTTACTTGCACCATTATTTGAGGAAATAGCATCAAAGATCGTTTGCTAAAATGCACAAAAATTCTTCATTTTCGCAACATTTAGCTTAGAAATTTGATAGAAAATTTAGCAATTTCAATATCTAAAACAGAAAAGGTTGTCATTTTAACAAAACAAAAGAAATATTGTAACTAGAATTCAAATTGAAAATATGACCCCATCACCACTGACATCTCTGATCTGCTGCTTTTTACCTAATAATTAAGCTGTAACAGTGATAACATTTTAAAAGATCTAAATCTATTTCCTCAAACGAAGGCAAAGTTTTGAAGAAAAATATTTTGTGTGGTTATTTTTTATGTTAATTTGCAACTTTCGCCACATGGGAGACATTACAGTTCCAAAATCGACCTACCCTAATATAAAGGGACCCAACCAAGAAGGAAATGATGTACAAGGCATGTTGGGGGGGGGGTTAAATCTTGGATAACCATTTGAATTGGCATGCAGGTTTCAGGATTTTAGATTATTTCTTTCTTGCCCAAACCAAGAATGTTTCAACAATCCCATCCTTCCTGTACAAGTGTAGAATAAAAAAAAAACTTAATGAAGTTTTTTTTTTGGGGGGGGGGGATCAAGCCAGAAACCTAAAGAAAAAAAGGTTAATTATCGAAATCTATTTAAAAAAATTTATTTTATTTTATTTATTAATTTTTTTTTTTTTTTTTAAACTCAAACACATGCAAAGGTTCATCATTTCCTCCCATTAAATTTTTTTTTTTTATTAATCCAATATTCTGTTTACTTTGTATCTATCTGCAAATGAAACTGCATTGTTTGCAGTCATCAAAAAGTTTTGTTTTTTTTTGGGGGGTGGGGATAAATCTTGGAAGTCAATATGACAAATGAAATAACTGGATTGTCAAATTAGTGACCAAGTGTTTAGATTCGTATCATAGAACAGACAATTTTATTGGTTTGTATCTTCCTTTTGAAAATAAAATTAAGGATTGAACCTTAAAGTCTATTTTCATTTGAAAGAAGATCATAAGATGCTTTTAAAATGCATGCTGAAAAGAACTAAGTCCAACATTTGAATTGTTGAAAAAAAAATAAACAAAAACAAAACAAAACAAAAAACAAAAAAATGGGATACTAAATTTGAAATTACAGTTTAAAATTAAACCCTACTCAATAAGGGACAATCACTTCTTTTCTTTTTAGTATTATAAGCAGCAGAGAAATTTTTTGTTTTTTTGTTTTACCTGCAACAAAATATATCCAGCCAATGGCCAGATAAATATGCACCATTTCAGAATTGATAATATAATATTCAAATCTTTCAAACTGGATTGAACATAACACGTTATTATTCCTGCCGTCAATATTTGATTAGTAAAAAAATTGGGGTTGATTTTGTTATCTCGCTCAGAGCATTAACCTCCTGGAAACTGTAGAGAGATGTGCAACCAAACGAATACCCTCCATCAGGCATCTGCCATATTTTGAATGTCTTGCCCTGGGAATAGATTCGTTGAAACTTCGGCTGTACCAAATTTTCTTGGTGTATAATTTGTAAAGAAAGAAGTTCATTTAGTTACAAAAGATAGCACCTAAAATTGGTTGCTTATATAGTGGCAGGTTTGGTTCATTTCAGCAATATAAAATACACTGATAATATTCATTACTATCCACTAGCAAATATATGCACCCTCCGGGTGCAAGTATTTAAGTTTTAATATAATAAAATATCATGTTAAATTAGAAAGGCTAATGAAACTGAATAAGAATTCAGATAAAAATATTTGGAACAGAGGGGGTATAATCGGAAAATAGAACAACTTTGAAACTAACTGTTCCACCATTTTCCCTTACTCCCGTCTTTCAGTGGTAAATTTCCCTAATTTAACTATTTAGTTAAAATAGAAAGAAAAGAATAAAATTACAGTTATTTCTTTATGATTTGTGTTAAGATTTATCCCCGAGATTTTTGCTCATATTTATTAAGATAAAACCAAACAATTAGAAATCAATAATACTAAGCATATATTTATTAAAATCAATTTTTTAAAGATCAATATGCAAATTAGCCTTCCCATTCACACTGTAAACCGCTATTTTGTTGAATATATAAATATAATTGCATGTTATTAGTATGTAGATATTGTTAAGTCTTAATGATGTAAAACAATTTTACTAATAATTGAGGTTTAAATAAAAAATAAAATCATGGAGAATGTGTGTAAATAACAAAGGGAATTGTGACTTGTGTAGTTTCGGTTACAGACAGACAAACCCACAATCTCCATTATAATAAGATGTATATCTTACAGCATGATGTTTATTTCTTCTTTGCTCAGCAAAGGAATTAGGGGACCAATTTTTGTATAGAAATTATAAAAACGAATGTTAAATGAGCAGTAGAAAATGGTGTTGGAATGAACCCGATTGATATATTAGTTACTATTTTCTGGTAACATCTTGTATCAAAATGACTCCTTACCAATTATACATCTAAAAGAAGATAGTAAGATGGATTGGTTGTGAAAATACCAGGAAAATCTACATAAAGAATGAATTCTGTAAGTGTTTTTAAGATTTGAAGTGAATTCTACTCAAATGAAAGTTAGAGATAACTATTAAAAACCTCTCTACTTGTTCACAATAAAAAAAATAAAAAAATTGAAAAAAAAAATTTTAAAAAAGACTATAATGGCCCATTACTCGAGTTTGGCCAAGCTTACGTTTGTGAATACTCAAAAGGAGTATTTTGTTAGATTAAAAAAAAAATTATTTCTTCTATCATGAGTTAATTGTGCCTTCAGAAAGGTATGTTTTAAATATCTAGTTGAAAACAAATCAGGTAAGACAGGTGATTTATGTGATCAAGAAATGTCATTTAAAAGATAGTGTAGAGATAATACTAAACTCAATGGGTCTAGCTAAAGATCCAGTTTTTAGAGGGAAGAAGAAAAAAATGAAGCAGTTTATATTTGGATATGGTTATAAGCTAAAAATACATAAAAAAACCACCAAGACATAACATTGATTATATATATTTACCAACCCCTCCGCACGAGCAGGATGCGACACAAGGTCAATTTCTTAAGCTGAGTTTAACAGGTTTGAATTCAGAGTTTTCTTTCTCCTAGACTGGTTGCCTAACCAAGGTTAAAGAGCCCAGTCTGCCCTACTATTTACCCATAGCTGGAAGGAGAGTAGGATTCATACCTTTCCCAAGGGTATTAGCGCTAAGTGAAATGCAATTGCTACGTCCAGGATTTGAACTCGGGGCGACGTGTCCATTTCCCATGACTTTAACCATTACACCACGCGCTTCCTACATTGATTATGGCCTTAATTTTTAAGTAGAAAACTTAAATCAGACCCCCAACCCCACCTTTAAATATACGCTCCTACATTTGGGGCGCTGGTAGGTGTCGTCAGTGATGTAGTATGCATGGGTTACTGGTAAGTTTCGGGTCTCAACATCATACTTCCCTCGCCATGCTGACCCTATCAGAGATGATCAAAACTGATCCACCCACCAACTTGAGACACTAACAAACGTTTGACTTTTTATTGTTTTTGGACAAGTGTAAAATCCTTAGTACTGAAAATAAGACATCTTTAATTTGGTATTTCTCTAGAGATTTCTCATAGGTTTTGAAAAAAAGTATTTTCTTAACCATAGTAATGAAAAATGGTTTTTTTTTTTTTTACTAATAATCACCACCAACAAGTTCGATCTGTCTTGTGTGTAAAAAAAAAAAAAAAAAAATTTTTTTTTTAATTTAAAAACTTTGATAACATCTTTTTGTAAAAAAAAAAAAAAAAAAAAAAAAAAAAAGACTTGAAATTCTGTGTGTTTTATAGGGCATCCATTGTTTGATAATAGAATCTAGTGTAGTACCAAATTTTGATTTGGTTGAGTATTTAGTTATACCATCATTTATTTTTCTGTCAATATGAAATGGGGAAGAAGAAGGAACCAAAAAATATCAGTAATGGCTACATTTATTTTACTTACAAGATGAAAGAATTTGTGAATGTAAAATATTCTGCCCTGAATCTACTATAAAAAAAACCTCTTTCTCTATAAGAAATCTCTTTCCTATTGAGTGTTAGGGAAAAAGAAAAAGAAAAATTGATGATTGTCTCATAGAAGCTATATGCAAGATCACCAAAATATCAGTTTAATTCTTCAAATCTGAGATTTAGGTTTACACCAAATTCCAGAAAAAACAGAATTTGGATTATACTGATAAATAGTACTACTATTATTACTGATTTTAGCAAGGGACAGTAAACCATTACCTATAACCTACCAAACTGTTATACATACTTGAAGTGGTAATCTGAACATTAGCTACATAAATGAGAGTAACCTCCCCTTGTTTATTTCACTTTGAGGAAACCATATGTTTTGGTCAGCCATTTTCAGTGTAGATTTGCGGTGAAATGAAAATGGCCGACCAAAACATATGGTTTCCTCAAAGTGAAATAAACAAGGGGAGGTTACTCTCATGTATGTAGCTAATGTTCAGATTACCCTTGAAGTCAGAGCAGGAAGGCATTAATCCGCTATCAGAAACGGTTGGTGTCATTTAATAAAGTTCTAATATAAATATCTTGACCAACATTATGTTCAAGTAAAGCCAAGATAAGATTCATTAAAAATAAAGGTAATCTGAACATTAGCTACTTAAATGAGAGTAACCTCCCCTTGTTTCTTTCACTTTGAGGAAGCCATGCCTTTTGTTTTGTAAAACCACAGATTTTTCAACAAATTGGGTATACCTATACTTTTCTAATATACAGGTACTCTCATTGAAATATTAACATCTTTTTTTTTTAATTCACCTGTTGGACATTCTAAACATATGTTGACAGGGATGGTGAACATGTGGAGACTGTTTGAAAATATATTAAAAGGTATTCATAAAAGAGTTAACATTTTTAAATCGATTTAAAAATAAAAAAAATGTTATTATTTCTATGAGAGTACCTGTTTATTAGAAAACTATAGGTATACCCAATTTGTTGAAAAATCCGTGTTTTTACGAAACACGTCCTCAAAGTGAAAGAAGCAAGGGGAAGTTACTCTCATTTATGTAGCTAATGTTCAGATTACCAAAATAAAAAATCTGTTAACTATACAGATCTTTAGAATATTTTAAAATTTGTCCCTAAGAAGCTGAAAAATTTGTGTGTCAAGTCACAATATCAAAACAGGATCAGTAGAAAATTGCTGAAAACAAAATGGCTATTATTTTTGCTTACAAAGAGAATCAGAAATTAAATATCATTTGTTGGAATATATAAGGTTGCTTGAGGGGGTAAGGAAAAGAGGGAGAAAAAACACCTGGTTAACAAATCTATTAACATAACCTAATTATTAAGGTACCTGCTGTAATACGAAAATCTGAAAAATTAGTCTCTCAAATCGCATACACGTACAGAAAGTTTGAACTTTTTGATTTAGAAAAAGGCATTACTTCATATACCGAAGATTATTAAAATCGGTTTAGAAGTTAATTTTAAAATTTCCGTTGATCCCTTATTAGTAGGTGCGCAAATTTGTACATCCATATTTCAAGTAAAGTCAAATATAAATTTTTCTATAATCTTCAGTAATTTTACAAATAGCCTCTTTCGGTAATTTGTGACAAATTACGCTTTTGATCATCCATACTTTACAAGAAAAATGTGCATACCTTCATTTGTACACAGCTAATACAAAGAAATAGATTTTTTTGTCAGGATCAACTAAAATCCAACCAAGACAACTAGATTTCATGTATGGTGAAATGGAAAGTCAGACAAGTGACTTTTAAGATGAATATGACCACCATATCTGATTACATGAGGGAAGAAGAGAAAGAATTGACAAATTCTTTAAGCAGACGAATGTCTGACTGGAAGGCAATCAAAGTTATTAGAACTTCATCAAATGCTTTATTTGTGGATTTGTGCTCGACAGTAGGAAAAAAAAAAAGGTTTTCATGGACGTGAAAGAATCTAAACACATGCCTATAACATAGACATTTTGAGTTTATATCTTTTCTCCCTAACACTGTACCAAAAACACAATGTAGAATATATTTTTTTTTGCAAATGCAAAAGCAAAAGCTCCAGAATATGAAACTTTTCTCCAGCTTTTTTCTCTTTTATTTTTTTTTTTTAGGGGTAGGAGGGTCTCAGTGGATCAATTCATTCATTTTTTTGCAGTGGGAAGAGAGAGAGAAAAAGAGAATGAGAGAAAGAGAAAAAAAAAAAAAAAAAAGACAAAAACCCAAAACAAAAAAAACACACACACTATCCAGCAGCAGGTGTAGTCATCTCAATTTCCTGGCCAAGGAGAAAAAAAAATATCCAATGAGAGGCCAGAGAAAGAAAAAAAAAAAAAAAAAAAAAAAAAAAGCCAATGGTGTGCAGCATCAGCAGCAGCAGCCAAACAGAAATGTCAACAAGGCCTACCTGTTATTATATCTAAAGCATTTTGGTAACCCTGGGCCTCATGAGAGGAAGATGGAAAAAACAACAACAAAAAACAATAGCATTTCTAAAACCTACCTGTATGGCCCACGGAAATTGTGGAGCCAAGTTTCTAGTATTTGGGAGGGATCGCAAATGTGGGCTGCCTATTGGAGAAAATGGCTGGCATTTGGTTAATCATAAAATGGATAGCTAAAATAAATGACATGAAGTGCTAGTAGAAAGATAGCAGAAGAAGAAGATTGCTCAAGAAAGATTTTTAGCGAGTTATTGCAAATGATAATTAGATTTTTTATAAGGCTTGCAAAAATATGGAATATGGCAAATGAAAAAATGGTAAGTACTTCAAAGTGTGTCCTTCAAAGCAACTGAGGAAGTATGACATAAAAAAAAAGGCAGGCACACAGATAAAGAGGGGAGGGGGAAAAACAAGTATTCATATATTGTCAGAGAGAGAGAGGGGGGGGAAGAGGGATAAAAACACAAAAAATAAAAACAAAAAACAAAATAATAAAAATAACAAAACACAAAAAAAAAAAAAAATGTTGAACTTATTGTACATGTTATGAATAAATCCAAAATAATATTAATCTGTTGAAACCTTACCAGTGTAGAATAATCCTATTAGTTCTAATTACCATTGAATTGTTAAGACAAGGCAACAAGCAGTAACTGAATATGAATA
The DNA here is from genome assembly GCA_023376005.1 of Doryteuthis pealeii. Lineage (NCBI taxonomy): Eukaryota > Metazoa > Mollusca > Cephalopoda > Myopsida > Loliginidae > Doryteuthis > Doryteuthis pealeii. Next base: position 18,000,617 of record CM042182.1, read on the forward strand.
TCTTGCTGCAATACTACTGCAGAATGCCAGGGTATTTATGAAGCCTCATAACATCATAGAAACCAAGCAGCCAATCAGGACTCAAGGAATGGAATCACTCAAATACATGAATGGACTATTCTTGATTTCCATAAATACCAACTGTCTTGGGTACTGGGTCAATTGTGCTTAGCCAGTTACTGTTGTTCAAACCAGCAGTATACGGACTGACTTCAATAATCAGAAGGTTAGCTCATATCTAATTAATTTTGTACAAGCTGTTGCTTAAGTTTAAGGAATTAATATTCTTGCATTTTAGGATATGGTAAATATTTGGTAATCTGAACATTAGCTATTTAAAGGAGAATAACCTCCCCTTGTTTCTTTCACTTTGAGGAAGCCTTAATAACAATTAAGTTCATTTCAAATAATGAGCAAGCACAATTAAGAACACATTTTAGAATATTTTCGTGTTAAAACATGCAGTTGTATTGATTCGAACAAATTCGTATTTTCAGTGTAGATTTATGGTGAAATGAAAATGGCAAACCAAAACATAAGGTTTCCTCAAAGTGAAAGAAACAAGGGGAGGTTACTCGCATTTATGTAGCTAATGTTCAGATTACCAAATATTTTAAACAAAGCTTTAACTGACTACTTTAAGCTGTTCACAGTGGATCTCCCACCACCAACTGTTTTTATGCATACCACACCCAAGTAAAGTACAAAAACTGATGGTTAGTTCATTATAATTAAGCAGAAGGACTCAGATTAAAATAATAATAGGACTTTATTTGAATAGAAGTTCTGAGGTGAATAGATAGTGAATTTTGAAATATCCCATCATATAGTTGTATTGAATACCAAGAAAATTTGGTACAGCCTTGGGAGAAATTTGTTATGCAAAGGGTTAAAGTTACTGACTAAGGTTATGTAGTAGAAAAATTCTTTATTCAAATATTGTCTTAAAATGTCCATATTAAACAGGTTTGACCGAGTAAAGTAACTATATCTAAAAAATTTAACTTTTTACCCATTAAACCATGAATTAAAAAAGTATATTACTTCCAACATGGTTAAAGTTAACAAGATCTAGTCAAACCAATTTCTACTTATAAAAAGGGAATATAGGGTTGTTGATTCCCTTAATCTTAAAAATGCCAATATACAGAAAATAAAATTGCAACACTCTGAAGGGTAATGCCAATTTTGACCTGGGTACAGTATGTGCATAAGGGTAGGAGTACTGTTAATACACCCCTTATTTTAGAAACAGCATATATATATATATATATATTTTTACTGTAATCCAGCTACATTCCCTGTAGGTTTAATCCTGAAGAAATTGAAACATAAAAAAGGGTTACCATTTTATTTAGTCGTCATTGTCGGGTCGGCCACACAGTGAGGGAGTCTCTCCCCTTTTCACTAGCGCTAGGCCAAGGAGATTATTTTAGTGTCCGAGGTTGGATGCCAAACCTACCATCATCTCCCCACTTTACCACACAGATCCCTGTGCCACTCATAAACTGAGTAGGTAAGGGTCGGTATCGAACCAGGAACCTTGTGATTCCTAGCTGAACGCTCTACTGACTGAGCTAAACCGACCATTTTATTTACTCTCAGTATATTTTCACCTCTCTAAATTTGAACCAATTGAGCTTTTTTTTTTTCAACAGCTTAAAATAATGATAGACAAAATTGATTTTCCAATGATCTCATCAAAATATGGTGTACACAAAGTTACGGATTTAGATCTACAGATGAAAACTTGAGAGCAACAGCATTGTCAAGTCAATAACACAGGCTCTTCAGGGAGGCCTGTGTTTGTTGATCCCAGGGGGCTATCCCCACCAGACAACAACTGCCCCTTTGATTTAAAAGGGACACGGCTGGGTTTATTGCCCAGTGCCCGAGGCGCCCCCTTGAGGTAGTAAGCCAATGGGATCAACACATTTTTTGCATCAGCCACCCATGAGTGGGTGGTCCCACATTAATATGGCCTTGTGCCTAACCCGTACACATGGAGTACGTGGTAAATACCACATTGTAAAGTCAAACAATGTGAGTGAGACCTAGTTGTTAGAGAAAAACACTCATAGAATTTTAAGGTTTAAAATAAGGAAATATTTTTTCTCCAGAAGATGATCAACAAAAGATTGTGAGAAAGTCGTATCCATTTAAGCTTCATTTAGTCAGCTCAAGTCTTTAAAAGTGCAAACTTTAACCACATGACATTTTAATGTGGTATATTATGTTTATAAGCAAACTTTAACCACATGACATTTTAATGTGGTATATTATGTTTCCACCTTAAGCAGAAAGAGCAAAGCAGATTAATTCAAGTCTAGGATAATAATCCAAGCCATTCAAGTTTTGTTTTTTTAACAAATCCAAAATGATTTTATTTATATATTTTTACCATTTCTTATATGCAATATTATGATTTTATTTTTCAAAAAATATGGAATGTTAAAAATGAAATAAGAGAAGTGCAAATAGTTTTAGTAATGTTATTGAAAGAGAGAGAGAGAGAGAGAGAGTGGGTAGATATAATTATTAAATAAATGCCCCCCTCCCTGCTCATTCCCAATGAAAAAAAGATCAATCCCTCATGTAAATAGTCCTTAAATACTTGACTGATTGACTCCAAAGAAAGAGAGAAAGAATACTGGATTAGAATCCAATTAATAACATTTTATGAATATCTAATTAAGTAGGATAAATTCTGCTTTGATATTGGAATAAAAATCTTTAGTTGTTTGTTTGTTTTTTTTGTTTTACGGCATATCAACCTCAGTGGGTCATTTAATGCCGATAAAGTTTTGAAATAAATCAATTCTTAATGGATAATACAATTTTTTTATAAATACATTTTTCTATTTAACCCATAGATGGGACCCTAACAGGTACTACCACTCCGGGTCAGAGTGGACCAGGGAGCAATGGTGATGAAGGGGTGCTCCACATTCCCCAAACCTCCAAAACTGGAACCTCGCCATCAGATAGAGTTTAACGTCATTCCCAGGACATGTAGACCCATAGCCACCGCCTTCTAGCACCCATATGATAAAAAGGGGCTGGGGCTTGCCATAAGGGCAATAAGGTTGGGAAAATCATATAGGTGCTAGGGCTTGACGTGACCAGCCGATTGATCGAGGGGGCCTCTCCAACCGCCCGTCTAGCCCAAGATAGGGCCAAAGTGGAGTATTGCATGTCGCCACCCACGGCCAACAGGTGGCCCCATTGAGGGAGTCTTACCCCTCTGCAGAGGTGCAGTCGGTGCATTCTAACGCCCAGCCGACAGGGCGGAAATTCTGCTTTGATATTGGAGTAAAAATCTTTAGTAATTTCTGAGAAGATACCTAGTTTGCTTGAAAGAAATTACACAGAGTTATGTTTGCTGAAGTACTTATAACAAATAATTCATATTATACAGGATTCTGTTAGAAAAAATAACAAAGGGAGGAACAAACATTTTTTTAAGTTGTAGGAAGCAAAAAATCTAAAAACAAACCAAAGAAATAAAACCAGATAAGTTAAAAATTTATTTGGGTACCGAGGATATAACAATTGATAAAAGTCGCCAAGTGGCCTAAAGTTGGTATCAGCCAATCAGCGAGGGAGTCTATCCCCTTTTCACTAGCACTAGACCAAAGATTATTTTAGCATCTGAGTGGAGCGCCACACCTACTATCAGCTCCTTACTTTACCGCACAGATCCCTGTGCTATTAATACGCTGAGTTGGCGAGGGCTGGTATCGAACTAGGAACCTTGTGGTTTCTAGCCAAACACTACCACCGAGCTAACCCGGCCCTAACAATTGATAACTTATTTAAAATAAAATTACCACCCACCCCAGCCAAATTGTGAGCAGAAAGCAAATCTTTAAAAATCCACATTATCCAAATTCATGTAATTAGCAATGAATCCCTCCCCACCACCACCAAAAAAAAATAAACTGCCCAAATTTAAGCAAGCTTTCCCTTAAGATAAACACTTAAATTTCTGGAGGGAATAATTTCCAGTTATATCTATTAATAATGGAGATTCACTTCCGGGTTTTTGTCTGTAACAAAAACTATGTCACTGCTTACGCCACATTATCCAAAATCGTCATAACATAGAATAAATACACACAAAATTTGAACATGCAACATTACTTGTCCTCATTGTTTTTTAAAACAAGTTTTAATAAATACATGACTGGTATTATATATCTATATATAGTTTGTTTTATTTTAATACATATTTAAAGTTAACATTTAAAATTGTTTTATTTTTTAATCCTTTAATGAATTTGATGATTTTACTTACTTAGGGTACAAACTCACTTACATTGAATTTTTAACTCCCACTCCTCAGCAATGTTTCAAAAATTTACTTTTACATCGCCGGAGGGCTTTTTTTTTTTATTTTGTACTAGTAATCTTAATACAGAGATGTGGATTTTTATTCCAAAGAAGAGTCATTGATATATTCATTTTTGGGGCTCTTCGCAGAATTGTGCCCAGCCTCCTGCCTTAAAAACTGCTATAAAGTAGTGGCATCTCAAAAAAAAAAGTCCCTAGCTGAAGATTTTTTTTTTTTTTTTATTTGTCATTGATTGTCGAAAAGATTGAAGATTTTTTATTTGTAATTAATTGTCCAAAAAAAAAATTTTTTTTAAATAAAAAATATAAAATAAAATGTATTTTTTAGTGGATTGAAGGTGTTTTTAACAACTAATTCCTTTTTTTTTAGTGGTTTGAAGGCGTTAAAAGTAAGCCATATTTTTATCGACAAGTAAATGTAAATATTTAACAAAAAAAAATACATTTAAAAATCCTGCAGTGTATTATATATCACTAAGAAATAAAGATTCACATAGTATATGATGTAGATAATTTACAAACTAGTTTTGATAAATAATTACTCAGTTATTGATTTCTAATATTGTTTTATCTCAAAAGTATCAAAAGCAATCCTATGTATAATTTTATATAGAAAATCAATTAAAATGAAAATCTTTTTACGTGTATTCTTAGTTTTTTCTAATATATTTTATTACATTAAAATTTAAATACTTGCACCCCAAGGGCACATATTTTTGCTAGTTCTAACAAACAGTAAGAGTATATTGATAAATATAAGTAGCAGGCAATTTATTGAAACTAATTATTTTTCACATATATTCAATTTCAAGAAATTGAATTCGATCATAGGCTGTATATAGTAATTAAGAATAATTAAAAAAATTTATCCATAATTTACATGAACCAGATCTATTTAATTCTAAAATATTCTAAAATTCTGAAATAGGGTTAGGGTTAGCAGTTATTATTATAATCTTATATGATTTTTGGTCGGCCACATACTATAAGAGAGACATGATTTCGTAGGCCACATTCAAAAGGTAGGCCATACTGGTAAACACTTATAAGGTCATTAATCATCTTAACAGCAACCTTGAGCACCTTTTTGATTTCCATGTTTCTAACACACATGGAATGCCTACAAATTCAGAAAACAGCATAGCTCACATGACTTTCGGAAACATTTTTTCAGCTCAGAGTTGTTAAGGCATGGAATAAGCTGCCTGCATACATTGTAGGCTGCTGAAACACTGCATCTTTCAAAGCTTCCATGCTTTCTGTAATCCACCAATACTCCCGCGCACACACATACATGCATGTTATTACTGTACGCTGTTCATGTTCCTGTCACTAATACATTATTCTGTGTACTAGACATGAGACTTTGATGAGTTGTGGTGCACCTGAGCACTGTACACAATAAATTTCATTATCATACTATAATGTTACCAACAAACATTGTCCAATCTCATTTTATAATGAAGATATTTTATCTTTTAATATTAATCAAAGCAGAATTAAAATTAAGAGTCAATAGTCAAGTAGATTTTAAATGAGGGATTGGTGAAATCAATATTTCAATTCTTCAAAGAACATGGGTGGGGGGAAAATAAAGGGAGATCTAACTAATGAAAAGGTTTTAGCTAAATGTTGAATGCAAAGGGAAGTAGGGAGGACTAGAGAAAGATTATAAGCAAAAACAAATTGCCCACCTGCTATAGGATCCATTGATTCTCTGCCGTTAGGTGAAAGCCCTGATAAAGTAGATCCTCCAGGTGGTATGTGCATGTTAGCTCTCCTAGAACGAGTGCTTCCAACGCCCCGTGCTGGATGAGGTATTCGCCTGACATGCCTGATCCCACTTGGTTCTTCGTAAGAAAGAGTTAAGGACAAAATACAACTTAGGAGTTATAGGTTCTCTGTGTGTGTGTGTGTGTGTGTGTGTATGTGTGTGTGTGTGTGTGTGTGTGTGTGTGTGTGTGTGTGTCTATGTGAGAGCTTTGATAAAAACATGGTGCTGAGAAAATTATGCTTAGACAGTTTACATAACATTTTTTTTTAAATTATGAACAAATATATATATAACTTCCCTACAACGATTGCTGTTTAAACAGTAGTATTGCAACCAACAAAGCCTTCATCAGATGATGACTCTGGGTTCAGGTATGGTTTTCTGGGCCAAAGCATCATTACACTAACCCAGAGCGATCCTGCAATATATCACCAGATTTTGGTTGGTTGTTGTCACACTGTAGGATTGCCATATCTACGCTGATGCGGTTAGAGCTTTATCCTGGATCTTTTTGATGTATTTCCTCTTGTCTGGTGGAGAAAATCTAAGTTTAGTCAAAAATAAGAAGGTTGAGTTGGTAATAAATCCTTGGCATCTGACTTCAATAGGAAATACATCTGTTATCCATCCATTTCTGACATTTTTCTCATAGATCTTCATATTTTCCCAACTTATGCTGATGTGCCCATATATATATATATATATATATATATATATATGTGTGTGTGTGTGTAATGACTTATCGGTAAAAAATTTTGGTTGGTACAAGTGTTACTCAGATATGTCAGTGTTATAACAAATATAAAGTGCTCAATACATAAGTAGAGCAGATTTATTATTATAGTATGTACAGTAATAACCTACTCGAGTTTCACCATAAGAATCTTCAGGGTTAAATCCACTGAATTAATCAAGATATCGATTAATTACAGCTAACTGCGGTAGTTCATCAATATCTTGATTAATTCAGTGGATTTAACCCTGAAGATCCTTATGGTGAAACTCGAGTAGGTTATTTCTGTACACACTATATATATATTATATATATATATATATATATATATATATATATATAGCCAAACATTGGTGTATGTGGGCGTGTATCTGTTGACCGATTGTAACAAATGAACTATGATAATTGACTACAAAAACAGTGATTGAATATCAACCAAAGAAAGTTAATATAAGAATTACCATAAACTTTGTATAAGTGAAGTTATTTATAAATAAAACAAATGTAATATTAACATTTGAAAATAAGATGACAGAGTTCCAAATGTTAAGATAAAATACACTCCCAAAAGAATGAAAAAAGAAAAGAAAAAAAAAAAAAAATCAGTTTACCCTAAAAATATAAAAATGTATATTATTTATTAAAAAGTTTTAATCAATACTTGGACCAAGTATCCAATAGGCACCCCAAATCATCAACTTAATGAAAGTTTCACATTCTAACTCATCACCGGTAACTTCCGCTTCCAAATTTTTGTAAACAAATGATTTTAATTAGTATTTTATGGAGATGTTGAACTTATGATGAATTAAATAGATGGTTGGTACACATAATCAAATTAAAATTCAATAGCAAAATCTTTTTTTAAATAAATACTTTTTAATCAGAAATTTATGAATATTTTTCAACACTTAGGATAAATTAAAAAAAGACGAAAATAGTTTTTACTTAATCAGAAGAAAAATGCAATTATGTTTATTTAAATAAAGATACAGTTTTTATTGGCAAAATATTTGTTATGTTTATCTAAATAAAAGGATGTTGTTCAGAAAGAGTATCACAAAATTTGTAAAATTTGTTTTTGTCGAATACAATATAAATTCAAAAAAATGTTTATTTTCAAATATTTAAAAGTCGAAGTTACCGGTGATGAGTTAAAATATGAAACTTTCATTAAGTTGACGATTTGGTGTGCCTATTGGATACTTGGTCCCCATACTTTATAAATGATAATATACTAAGCAAAGTTATAATAAAAATATGCACAAATCAAACTATTTACCATAATTCTAGAATTCTTTAATTTATTACTACTACATCTGAGTAATCTAATGATTTTTACAAAATACGCTTACGATATAAAATAACCAGTTTATGGGGGGGGGCAGGTGTACTTTGTTAATAGACAGGCAATATTTAAAGGAATCATAAAAAAAAATTTTTTTTTTTTAGTGAAATAACATATACAGGCAATATTTAAGGGAGCCTTATATTAAAATTACAAACATTTTTTTGTGAAATAACATCACTTTCAATTCTCCCTTAACTTAATTAAAAAGGTAAAATACAATTTTTTTTTAATTAATTAAAACCATTTAAACATAAATAAATAAATAACACTGTAATAACACTAATAACAGCCAGAGGAGAAAAACAAATTTAAATACTGAATTATTCTGTTTAAAAATGACATTAAAATTTTTAAAAATTAACATCACTGCAATAATTAATGGTAATACTTTACATTCATTATGTTTACATATATTTTCATAAACTGCTGAGGTATGTGTGTGGTTAAGAATAGAGGAAAATGTAGATATAACAACACAAACGACTATGTTTAATTGATATTTCGCCTATTAATGAGGCAAAATATCAATTGAACAGTCGTTTGTGTTGTTATATCTACATTTTCCTCTACTCTCAACCACATTTTGTCGGATTTATTCAATCTTTCACTCCTCCTTTTATATATATATATATATATATATATATATATATATATATATATATATATATATATATATATATATATGTATGTTCTGGTTTAATATTTTATAAAAAAGAAGGTCTGCAAAATGTATTATGTTCTCAGAAAAAATTTTTTATTCTTTTTATCTTACATATGCAACACGTGTTTCTGATCTGTTGTCTTCTTCGGGCATTGAGTTATTATTTTGGCAGAATATGTCCGATATTTGAGAGGTCGTGTGTGCTCCTGCAACTTTTCTATTATAATGGCTGTGTAATAACGGTTGAACGCTTTTTCAATCCTTGCGTGCGACTTGCGCACAATGATTGTGGAACGTTACATCATTTTTCTCAATTTTTGCACGCAAGTCGCACACAAGTATTGAAAAAAATAACGTAGCATTCAACCGTTATTACACAGCCATTATAATAGAAAAGTTGCAGAAACACACACAACCTATCAAATATCAGACATATTCTGCCAAAATAATAACTCAATGCCTGAAGAAGACAACAGATCAAAAACACGTGTCGCATATATATATATATATATATATATATATATATATATATTATAGCTTGATCAGAGGGAAGCATTAAAATCACATCGGAAGCTCTGAATACTAGTTTTAATTTGAAATGAACAATATCTTGATTTTGTTAAATACAGGGAAAAAAAAAATCATCCTCCAATTCTCTTTGAGAAAAAAGAAAAAAAAAACAACATTCGTGGTGTTATTTTGTTATCATATATAAGCAATGCCAGGTATCACCCACAATATATATTTCTTGTTTCCATCTAGTTTGGGATGAAAATTTAAGTTCAAATTATTTCTTAAAAAGATTATCAACTTACAGAGGCTATATAGCACTTTTTTTTTTAAATTAAAAAAAAGAAATTGTTACCTTTGTCTTATCCTAAACAAAATGGAAGATGTAGCCATATTGTTCTATAATTTGAAATTAACAACAAAACTACAAAAGGTAAAAAGGATATGAATTCCCTTGATGTTCTATGTTCTAATGTGAGATGTGCAGAAAAATCATCGGTCACATGGTTAGGATCGCCACCAGGCAATGCAGCACATATTGGACAAACCTGAAAGGAGAGAAAAATATATTTACCAATGATTAATATTCAAGGTGTTTGATAATGGCAAAAGGGGGAACATTTATAAAGAATCTTTAAATCTTTGAAACAAATCAACAAATATGAAAACACTAATATTTTAATACAAGATATGACATGAAAGGAAAAAAAAAAAAAAAAGCTATTTATATATCTTGCTAATAAAAACAAAAATAATTAAAACTGCAGAACATTATTTGTTATTTTTTTTCATTCAGTAAATTAAGGATTGTCATGAATGAGAAAATTGGACTGGATGTTTCTTTCTGATTTGATTTTTTCAATATTAGGATTTATTTGTATTATTCAGACTATTGTCCTAATCTTCATTGTTATTTGTACAACATTTCGGCTGATGTGCCCTCCGGCCTTCTTCTTGTTGGACTCGGGAACCTTCTTGTCGTAATCGGGGGCCATCACAGAACTTTGAACCTAACCCTTTATTCAGTCTACGGTGGTATCCTGTTTTCATTCCGCTAACCATAGCTGGGTAGAGGCGTTAAGCTGTGTTAATTATCATTCTATGTTATTGCTGCCCCTGACCAGGATTGAACCTGCAGTCTAGAGATAACTGTCATTTAGAACTGTCTTAACGTCTCTACCCCAGCTATGGTTAGCAGAATGAGAACAGGATACCCCTGTGGACTGAATAAAGGGTCATGTTCAAAGTTCCGTGATGGCTCCCGATTACAAGAAGGTTCCCGAGTCCGAGATGGTTCCCGAGCCCGACAAGAAATACCTGAAGAAGGCCGGAGGGCACATCGGCCAAAACGTTGTATAGATAACAACAAAGATGAGGACAATAGTCCGAATAATACAAATAATGCTAATTAGGATTTATGTAAGAGAAACACTCATTTCTTTTGCATTTAGTGTTAAAAAAAATTTTTTTTTTTTAAAAAGCAAGCTACTGAAGGATAATCTAAAAAATAAAAAATAAAAATTTTTTTTAAAAAAATGGGTAAATCTTCATGCTTGATTTAAAACCCATAATCACTAGATATCAAAATATAGGATATAATTTCAAATATCAGATTAAACTTTTATGAAAAAGATTTTAAATCCAAAAATAATCTTCTGTTTACTGATAGAAAATAATGTCCTAAATTTGTCAAATGTTCAACTACAATAGGAGAAATTTCTTTTCTGATGATTTTGTATACATAACACCCCCCACCCCCAAGCTATACTTGCATTGTTAAAAAGAGAACATTACAAATTACTGGTCACTTTAAGTACTGGTTTAGTCATGTTAATCCTGTAAATATCGAGTTAACAGGATTATCTAGACTCACATGACTGCACTTATATTTCAAATTTTAAACAGAGAGATGCATTGGTTTATATATCAGAAAAATATAGAGAATTGTAAATAACAAAAAACATTATATAAACAAAAATGAATATAATTTTTGTAAACAATACAATATATCAAAAATGATTTTTTTTTAAATAAAAATATGGCAGTATGATTCTTAGTTCTAATATTAGGAATGGGCAAATAAAGGTTGAATTTATGGGATGAGTGTTTTCTATGGCCATTTTTGCTGCCGATTAAGATTCTGGTAATTTTTGGTTAGTTCATGACAATGGCAGCTGAAAACTTATTTTTTCTAAGAAAATTAACAATTTTAGGAGTTAGAGTGGTGTCATGTCTAACCATAAGTTTCCTGGGTCACAGAATATAAAAATATATTCATTTTAATTATTTAACTAACTCTTATCTTTTGTAAGATAAAATTATACAATTATGCCTAGTTTTTATACGTTATTTTGTACCAGAAGATTGTAAATTACAAACAATCATAACACCTGGGTCTGTGGTGATTGGTTGAATGCTGTATTTGTGTAAACGACAGAAGAGAATCCACTCTTTGAGTGAGGATCAAGCTAGTAATATTGTTGCAAATGAACTAAGACATGACTGGATAGACAAAAATGTGTACCCACTGAATAAAAAAAGCAGTTTCTACTAGAGTTAAAAGATGATTATGAATCAGTTCAATGCTTTACGAAAAGCTTAAAAATGCAGTGCTAAATCTAAAACTCGTTTTGGCATCGTAGTGATGATACTCATGTTGCACCCAAGTAGCTTAAAGAACCTGAGAATCCTTTCCACCCTCCCTCTATAGTTCTCTGCCCTTCTTGACCCAAGAAAATTGTAGACAACATCTACAAATGCTTCCCCCGCCCATGCCCCTTTTTCTTCATTTTTCATTGATTTGGTTTGGTTGGGTTTGTTTTACGGCATATCAACCTCAGCGTGTCATTTAATGCAGATAAAGTTTTGAAATAAATTCATTCTTAATGGATACTCAATTTTTTTTTTTTTATAAATACATTTTTCTATTTAACCCATAGATGGGATCCTAACAGGTACTACCACTCTTATCTTTCATTGAAGATTTCAAGTTCCATCATTTATCATTTTTCTGATTTGAGGACCGTCAAAACTAGCAGCTTTTAGTTTCTCCTCACAGAGGCCTGGAAATGATGATCTCATATCCGAAACAGTCACAGCTGATGGTGGTGGTGGGACGGGTAGGAAAAATGCCTAGTTGGTTATGCTGATATGGTGTTTGGCCACTATTTTAAGCGCTGATAAAGAAAATTCTAAATTAAATACAATCGCCTAACACCCTAAAAACGCATTCATTGATGTTCCCATGCATGTTATACAGAGACTGCATGACAATACGAAAAGACCTCAGCAAATTCAAGTGATATGATAAAATCTTAGGACAATTTCAGGCTTAAAGTGAAAACTACTAAAAACTAAAATTGCTGTTCTTGAATGACTTCTAAAGTTTCTTCTATGAAAGGAGAGAAGAAAAAGAACAAGCTAAGAACATTGGGGGGCACAAGAACATTTTCCAGTGAGATATCTCTCAGAAAATCAAGCATTTTTAGGTCAGCTTAAAAGTAAAGTCATTGGGGCGGCCTAAAGTCGGTATCAGCCAATCAGCGAGGGAGTCTATCCCCTTTTCACTAGTGCTAGACCAAGGAGATTGTTTTAGCAGCTGAGGTGGAGCGCCACACCTACCATCAGCTCCCTACTTTACTGCACAGATCCCTGTGCTACTCATCCACTGAGTTGGCGAGGGCCAATATCAAACTAAGAACCTTGTGGTTTTTAGCCGAACGCTCTACCAACTGAGTTAACCTGGCCCTATCAGCTTATCCGAATTGAAATATCTTAGAATTCATTTTGAAATTTATTTGGATACATTTTTCTTGAAGGATAAATCATTTTAACATTAAAACAAAATGTTTCAACTATGTCACTCACATATTTCCATGAATTAGGCATTTTGACCTATTTTAAGCAAAATAGAAATTATCTCTGAGAAAATGTGATGTGATGAGGCAAAATGGACTTGATTTTCAAGTTTAGCATTAAAAAATAGCCCAGAAACATGTGCCCATTGCCCAACAATATTTGGGTGGAAACAAAATGTCAACTTGTGTTATAGATAGTGGATAGAAAGAAACAATATTCAGTATGAGGGATTCAAAGGTTTTGTATCAGATTTGGATGCATTGCAGACCTGGCAAAGTTATTTGTGGCACATCATGAGCATCATACTTGCTTTCTTTGATGATAAATTTGACATCAACAGCCACAAGTTGGTGCTTGCCGTTTCAATAGACATTCAGAATGAGTGGTTTGCCTGGTGCTCGAAATATACAGGACGATGAGAGACATCATCTTATTCCCTCTGATGCACTTTCTGGGAATTGATAAAATGGCCACCAGTGATGTGCCACTTGACAGAAACTAGAGTGAAAGTTTTCTTTGAACCCAAATTGGTAATTTATGAGGAAGCGCATCCCGGTCACCTGCCTCAGAAATTGCTACCCGGTGACTACTAAAATAACGTCCCCAGCTATATCGTCTCGGCAGTGTTACTTGAAAGAAAACAACCAACTTAGGGCATTAAATGTATTTTAGAGGGGGGGGCTTCTCTTTTTTGATATGAAGAAATGGAGATGGGTGGATAGATATATATAAACAAAGTAAAAAATGAACAAATTGAGGTAGAAGATATCCATCTTCATATCTAAACAAGAATTACGACAAATTTCTATAAATAAACAAGAATTACGACAAATTTCTATAAATAAACAAGAATTACGACAAATTTCTATAAATAAACAAGAATTACGACAAATTTTCTATAAATAAACAAGAATTACGACAAATTTCTATAAATAAACAGAATTACGACAAATTTCTATAAATAAACAAGAATTACGGAATTAAGAAGAGAATTACGACAAAAAAAAAAGAGAAACCCCCCCCCCTCTAAAATACATTTAACGCCCTAAGTTGGTTGTTTTCTTTCAAGTAACACCACCGAGACGACATAGCTGGGGACGTTATCTTAATAATCACTGGATAGCAATTTCTGAGGCAGGAGACCGGGACACACTTCCTCATAAATCACCCCAAATTGATTGTTCTCAATGAATTAAAGGATGTAAAATGAGAGGGTGACCAAAATGGGATAGAAAAGCTGGAAGCTGTAGGAATGGTGAAAGTTATTGATGTTGTTAAGAAGCAACTTTTAGAGGTAGAACACTTCTAGCAAGATGATAATGGTGACAAAGAGGCGCCACATTATGCATCTCTCACAAACTTAGGATGTGAATCCCACTTTGGCAAATTTGATAACCAAATCAGGACAAATCTGTGACTCATGTGACTAACTTATATGGAAAATTCTTATGTGTGGAAGTTAACTATTGCAAACTTCATGTGTAATTGGTGATATCTACGGGGGAAAAATGTCACTAATTTTATTATAATTTTCATTTTTTTTTTACATGATAAAGAAATTAGAGCTGGTTAAATCAATAAACTGAATGTATTTCCATATTCTGTGACTAAGATTAATAAAACAGCCACCAGTGACATGGTACTTGACAAATATTGGACTGGGGTGAAAGTTTTCTTTGAACACAAATTGACTGTTCTCAAGTAATTAAAGGATGCAAAACGAGAGGGTGAGCCAAATGGAATTGAAAAGTTGGAAACTGCAGTATTGGAAAATAAATTATTGATGCTGTTAAGAAACTTTTAGAGGTAGAACAATTATGGCAAGATGATAATGGTCAGAGAGAGGCACTACAGTATGCATCCCTCACAAACTTAGGATAAGAATCACAGTTTGCTAAATTCGATAACTGAATCAGAGAAAATTTTTGAGTTGTTTATATGGAAAATTCAATTCTTATGTGTGGAAGTTAACTATTGCGAACTACACTGTAAGTAGTGATATCTAGAGTCACTAATCATATAATTTTCCTTTTCTTTATTAACCAGATACAAATACCAGTAAATCACTAATTCTAATTGGGACTTTATAAAGAATAAATAACATTTTACAGCATTAGGTCACATGTAGTTAATAGATGCGAACTGACTATATGTAATGATTGTGCCTTGCTAAAGAATTGCTTAACGTTAGTCTGTCTGTCTGACAAGCCATTCCACTTGTAAAAGTTCAATATTTCCTATCTGCTCCAGGTTTGTGACCTTGTACCAGGCATAATTTAGTAAATGCTTATAGTACCTATGAGAGATACCAATAAAAATACAATTTCTAACACAAATTTGTTCATTCATTAACATCTTGGTAAAAAGAGATGGAAGGAAATCTAATATGAACTACAAGGGCGAGTCAAAAAGTAATGCCATTTTCTTTTATTGAGAAGAGGAGCCCTTCCATCTACCTAAGTAAGGGTCTAAATGGAGTGTTGCAGGTCATAGAGTGCTCATCCACAAAGACTCCATCCTTAAGCATCACGGGTCGTCACCTACAGCCAACAGGTGGCCCCATTTGGGGGAGTTTTCCTCCTCTGCAGAGGTGCAGTCGGTGTATTCTACACCCCAGCCGGCAAGGCGGTTCAAGAGAAGGACCACCCACCCCATGAAAATATGTTTAACAGAACAATGATAAGAGGCAGCATATACTTACTACTTCTGTAGAGGCATCTGCATGCTCTGATGTGACATGCTCCTGTAAAGTTACTTCCGTAAACCCCATTTTGCCACAATATGGACAAGTGAAAGACTGTGCCTGCTCGGCAGGCAATGCTTCTCCCCCATAATACAATTCTGAAAAAAAAAAAAAAAGAAAAAAAAAATATCATGTAAAATTAATACATTTTTATTAAACTATTCAATGTAAAGAAATAAACTGAAATGTTTTTGTATCAAAAGATTATGAGTGTGGAAAGAGTTATAGAAGAAAATAAAGTAGAAAAGGGGTCGGCAAACCCCAGTTCGCATCCAGCCCTAGAGTAATTTTCGTCTGGCCTACCAACTTAATACCTGGACTCCAATTATCCAATGAATGCATTATTTGGAAATTTTTATATATATATATATATATATATATATATATATATATATATATATATAAATTTCATTATTTATATATTAACATTATTTTAAAGTGATTGCTTGGCTAATATGCAAGAATACAATTTGCATCCCATTTTGACAGCAAGTAAATCCTAATATCTTAACTTGTATGCCACAAGGCCACGGTAGCGGGGCATCCAGTGAAGATATAATTAAAAGCAAATAGTTCTTATCAAACAATCATCTTAAATTGGAGTAGTTGTATATAAAAAAAAATCATTAGTGAAAATTTATCTTTTTTTATATTTTTACAGTGACAAAAATCTAGATATTTAAATTTTCAAGTTGTATTTTACACAAAGATGACTTGTGGTTATAAACTAAGAGAAAAAGAAAGCAAAAGTGTCATTCAAATATGGTGTTGATAAATAAAACCAACTTGTTTTCGTTTTATTCATTCTTGTTGGGTATTTAAAAACTTTTTTTTCAACTTATTTTTTGATCTATTTAACCCATAGATAGGACCCTAACAGGTACTACCACTCTAGGTCAGGGTAGACCTGAGAGTAACGGTGATGAAGGAGTACTCTACACTCCCCAGGGCTCCAGAATTGAAACCACACCACTAGATGCAGTTCAGTGTTATACCAAGGAGACATAAAGCTTGGGTAATCTGATTTGCATGTAAAACATCTGCAAGCTGACAGTAGGTGTGATGTTCCACTTCAGTGAAACAATCTCCCTGGTCTAGTGCTAACTAAAAGGCGATAGACATCCTTGCTGTGCAGCTGATACTGACAATAGGCCACTCTAAACTTTACTACTTCAGAAACTTGAAGACTAGTGATATTGATAAACACAGACTCGTGCTGAACGAGCAAACATGAACAGCATGTCCAACATCACCTGCGAGAAACGCCTGCATTGGTTTGGTCACGTCAGGAGGATGGACAAAGGGTGCATCCCCAAAGACCTACTGTATGGCGAATTAGTAGAAGGCACCCAACCAGTAGGGAGACCATGCCTGCGCTTTAAAGATGTCTGCAAGAAGGACATGAAGACTTGCCACATTAACACCAACACATGGGAGGTTTGTGCAGAAGACAGTGCGACCTGGCGTCTCCTTGTCAAACAAAAAACGAAAAGGAGTGAAAAAGAGAGGAAAAAAGCTGCCACAGAAAAGAGAGCCAGAAGGAAGGGAGACAACAGCAACTCCAGCAAGTATCACTGCACTAGAGATTGACATTCAAAAATTGGTCAATTCAGCCACTTGCGCAGTTGCAGATAAAAAAAATTGTTTTTTTTGTTTTTTTTTAATTTATTTTGAAAAACGGACACTACACATTGTTTTTAGTTGACAGAAGGATGCTAAAAATTGATAAATGAATATCAGATCCTTTAAAATCAAAGAATTTCTTTTAGATTTTAAATGTTAAAAAATTTGAAAGTAGATCACAAAAACAACTTACCAAAATCAGCCTTTGTCAGTATACACTGGACTGGGTGATCATTAGAGTGTCTGGTTGTAGTTGCACCTGCCTCATAACAATTTGCACAGAGATCATAATCATAGCAGACAAGACATTTGTATCTTTTGCCACGAAAGTTGCCCTTCAAACAGGAATCACAGCTCACACCTAAAAGTAAAAATAAAAGAAAAACATAATTAATATCTGAAAACTAGAATCAACAACAAAACAGGTTTTTTGTAATTTTTATGATCAAAAACAATGTGTTTAGTTGTTTGTGTTAATGAGAGAAAGACTTTTAAATATACACTTTAGCATTTTATGTTTTAGGAGTATAAACAAAAAGAAAAAAAAAAAAAGAGAAAAAAGAGAGAAAGAGAAGAAAGAAAGAGAGAAAAAGAGAAGAAGAGAAAGAGAAAGAAAGAAGAGAGAAAAAGAGAAAAGAAAGAGAAAAAAAGAGAAAGAAAGAAAGAGAGAAAAGAGAAGAAAGAAAGAGAGAAAAAGAGAAGAAGAAAGAGAGAAAAAGAGAAAGAAAGAAAGAGAGAAAAAAGAGAAAGAGAAAGAAAAGAGAAAGAAAGAAGAGAAAAGAGAAGAAAGAAGAGAAAGAGAAAGAAAGAAAGAAAGAAAGAGAAAAAGAGAAAAAGAGAAAGAAAGAAAAAGAGAAAAAGAGAAAGAAAGAAAAAAGAGAGAAAAGAGAAAGAAAGAAGAGAAAAGAGAAAAGAAAGAAAGAGAAAAGAGAAGAAAGAGAAAGAGAAAAGAAAGAGAGAAAGAAAGAGAAAAAGAGAAAGAAAGAAAGAAAGAGAGAAAAAGGGAAAAGAAGAAAGGAGAGAGAAAAAGGGAAAGAAAGAGAAAGAGAGAAAAGAAAGAAAGAAAGAAGAAGAAAGAGAAAGAAAAGAAAGAGAGAAAGAGAAAAGAAAAGAGAAAAAAGAGAAGAAAGAAAGAGAGAAAAAAAGAGAAAAAGAGAAAAAGAGAAAGAAAATAGAAAAGAGAAAGAAAGAGAAAAAGAGAAAGAAAAAGAGAAAGAGAAAGAAAGAGAAAGAAAGAGAAGAAAGAAAAGAAAGAGAAAGAAAGAAAAAGAGAAAGAAAGAAAAGAAAAAGAGAAAAAGAGAAAAGAAAAAAAGAGAAAAGAAAGAGAAAAAGAGAAAGAGAGAAAAGAAAGAGAAAAAGAGAAAAAAGAAAAAAAAGAAAAAAAAGAAAAAAGAAAAAAAAAGAAAAAGAAAGAAAGAAAAAGAAAAAAAAGAAAAGAAAGAAAGAAGAAAAAAAAAAGAGAAAAGAAAGAAAAAAAAGAAAAGAAAGAAAAAGAAAGAAAATAGAAAAAGAGAAAGAAAATAGAAAAGAGAAAGAAAATAGAAAAAAGAGAAAGAAAAAGAAAAAGAGAAAGAAAATAGAAAAAGAGAAAGAAAAGAAAAAAGAAAAAAAGAAAAAGAAAAAAGAAAAGAAAGAAGAAAAGAAAAGAAAAGAAAAGAAAGAAAAAAAGAAAAAAGAAGAAAAAGAAAGAAAAAAGAAAGAAAAAAAGAAAGAAAAGAAAGAAAAAAAGAAGAAAAAAAGAAAGAAAAAAAGAAAGAAAAAAGAAAAAAAAAAAGAAAAAAAGAAAGAAAAAAGAAAGAAAAGAAGAAAAAAGAAAGAAAAAAAGAAAGAAAAAAAGAAAGAAAAAAGAAAAAAAGAAAAGAAAGAAAAAGAAAGAAAAAAAGAAAAAAGAAAAAAGAAAAAAAGAAAAAAGAAAGAAAAAAGAAAGAAAAAAGAAAAAAAAAGAAAGAAAAAAGAAAAAAAAGAAAGAAAAAGAAAGAAAAAAGAAAAAAAAAGAAAGAAAAAAGAAAGAAAAAAAGAAGAAAAAAAAGAAAAAGAAAGAAAGAAAAAGAAAGAAAAAAGAAAAAAAAAAGAAAAAAAGAAAGAAAGAAAAGACATTAAAGATTTTTGTTACGTAAACTTTTGGGATTGTAAATTTAGGTGATCCTACTTAAATGTTTTTCCTGTCCATTTAAATCCTATGATTAAAAAAAAATTAAAATTAAATGTGAACAATTTTTTGTCTAGTCATTTGAATCAAAACTGGTTATTTGTATGGTTGATAAAAATGCCTAAATCATTTCAATACATAAAAACGACTTTACAACTTAGGTTGGGAGTGCCTTGTGGTAAATTTTAGCTAGCATACCATTACTAGCAAATTTAATTCTAAGTGCCCCAATACTTCTAGCCGGGTTAGCTAAGTCAGTAGAGCGTTCGGCTAGAAACCACAAGGTTCCTAGTTCGATACCAGTCCTTGCCCAACTCAGCATATGAGTAGCACACGGATCTGTGCGGTAAAGTAAGGAGCTGATAGTAGGTGTGGCGCTCCTACTCAGACACAAAAACAATCTCCGTGAAAAGGGGATAGACTCCCTCACTGATTGACCGATACCAACTTTAGGCCACCCGACAACTTTTTTTTTTTACTTACTTCTCGCCTTGTGTCACAAATAAGCTAATTATACCAGAAAATGTAAAGTGTCGCTTCAAATGGGGTTAGTGATGTTCAATCACATTTTATTTTCTGCTAAAAAGTGGCTTCACAAGTTGTCCAAATTTTATAAAAATTGTTTAAACAATGGAACAATACCATCATTTTTACATACTTTTTGGTTTTTCAATTTCACGTGTTCCTATCATTAACTTCGCTTTTGCATGCAGTAATCACGTCATTAACATTCAACTATAAACGCCAATAATCAAACGGTAATGAACCTTTTTTCTACACATTTTTCAAATTCAATGCATACAAAACATCCATCATCTTTTATCCACATAAATCCTTGTTTCTTTTTAATTTCACAGTCCTGATGAAGGTTTCCATTGTAAACCAAAATGTTCGAACATCGACTATAAATTTCCATCCATCATAATATCCCGTGTTTGTTTCTAAATTTTGTCCACATACTTTTTGGTATAATTAGGTTTATTCAAATTCAACTTTGCACAGTTTTGTTTATTGTTTTGAGAAAAAAACAGGTATTTTTTTTCTTCTTTTTTTAGACACTAGTTGTTGACTAATTAGATTGGTATATCCAATACCCACCCAATTAACACCTGTTAATACTCTGATTTCGGTAGGTGTGGCGCTCCACCTCAGATGCCAAAATAATCTCCTTGGTCTAGCGCTAGTGAAAGGGGGATAGACTCCTTTCATCTGATATGATGACAACTTGAGATAAAATAAAACTTTACAATAGAAGACCAAAATAGAAGTGCTCATGTGTAATGGTTATCATCGTAGTGTTGCATAGGAACAAACTTGAGTTGTAGTAGTAGTAGTCGCTAGTAATAGTAGCCCTTGTTAGTTCAGAAACAACATATGCAAGTCATATAGTCACAAGGGGGCTGTTTATTTATTTCTAGGCTCATGGGTTCTTTTTCAAAGAGGAGAGAGAGAGAGGGTAAGGTCAAATTATTCTATTGTAAATCATGTTTGGTACTACTATATGAAACCCATACGAGGGAACTCAAAAAGCCCCACTCAGATTTGCAGAGGCATGGAATAAACTGCCTGCAATCTTTGTAGGCTGCCGAAACACTGCATCTTTCAAAGCCTCCATGCTTCCTGTGATCCGCCAACACTATACCTGACACACACACACACACACACATTATTACTGTACGCTATTCATGTTCCTGACACTAATATATTATTCTATGTACTAGACATGAGACTTTGATGAGTTGTGGTGTACCTGATCACTGTGCACATACATGTATATTATTACTGTACGCTATTCATGTTCCCGTCACTAATACATTATTCTATGTACTAGACATGAGACTTTGATGAGTTGTGGTGCACCTGAGCACTGTACACAACAAATCTCATTATTATTAAGATAAAGAAATGCAATGTTCTTAGATGATTATGGTTTGTGTCAGATGCGTAGATCAACTTCAACAGAACTTTGTTCAACTCTTGAAGCATTAGATTCTTTAATAAAATGCTAAGAGAATGATTTAACAGTAGGAAAGAATCATGCAAAGTATTTTTTGTTGATCATCTATAAAAATATGTCAAAGTTTAAATAGTAAAGTCGAGTAAGTTTTTCTTTTTTTTTCTTCTTTCGACTATTCACAGTTATCTAAAGTGAAACAAACTACAAGTACACAGCGAGGAGTCATGGCTCTAGTAATTAACATATGACTAATAGCCGAAATGATCCTTGTCCTTTGGAGGGTTATTTTAGGTGAACAGGAAATGCCAACAAACCTGTAAATTAGCTGCCTTTTTTCTCTCTCTCTCTCTCTCTCTCCTTCTTCACCTCAAGACTTATAGTGACTTAAAGCTTCTTTACAATAAGAGTTTTAAAAAAAAAAAAAAAAAAAAAAGTGATTTTAAATTGCTTAAAAAAGAAAATGAAATTTCATCCAAACAAGAAAAAAAAATTTATATAATTTTGCTTGGTTTCGTACTTAAAGAGACATCAATCTATTTAAAAACTAGAAGAATTTAGTATTATATGCATTATTCAGACTATTGTCCTCATCTTCATTGTTATCTGTACAACATTTCGGCCAATGTACCCTCCAGCCCTCTTCAGGTATTTCTTGTAATCGGGAGCCATCATGGAACTTTAAACCTACCCCAATTATGACAAAAAGGTTCCCTAGTCCAACAAGAAATACCTGAAGAAGGCCGGAGGGCACATCAGATGAAACGTTGTACAGATAACAATGAAGATGAGGACAATAGTCCAAATAATGCAGATAATATTAATCATCAAGCATCATCTCAAAAATTCAGAGAAATAAAAGAATTTAGATACAATAAACAGATTGATCAGACTAGACAAATAGAGAAAGATTTAGGTAGTCACTAGTTTAATAAGATACAAGGCTTAAAATATATATTAATCAACCTATTTACACTGTTTAATAATAATAATTGTTGTTGTTGTTTATACAGCAATCTGATTAAGAAACGTATTAGGGAATGTTTTATAATCACTCATCTTCTTCCAGGTTTTAGTTTATTCTATTTTTGTGGAAAATTGTGGATGGGTTATAGAAAAACATAGCCTCTTATTTTTCTTAGACCTTCTCATAATCAAAACCCAATATTTGGTTTTATTTTAAGTCAGAGAAAAGTCTCTAAATATAAATAGTCACAACAACAGATAGACTCTTAAGGTCCTATACCGCCTCATTCCACCCGGCCGGAAGTCACATTTGTCTTCCTAACCCACCCCAAACAATAGCCTTTGTTTAAAACCACAAAATTTACCTGATTCATTAGTAGAGTATTTTTGATATGGAGAAGCAAAATATTAAAAGTTGAAATTCTATGTAGATAGTGATTTTTAAAGATTATAAAAATGGTAGTCTTGAGAAAAATGGAATAATATTGGAAGAGACTTATTGATTTGGCAAAAAACCATTAACCAAAAAGTCTTTAATATCACAAGAATCGAATAGAAGAGGAATGGACCAACAACCAAGTTAGTAAAGTTTATCAACATTCAAATTAATAATTAAGACTCTTAATAGTCTGTATAAGTCGGCCGGGCGGCCAAATGTCAGTATCAGCCAGACAGTGAAGGTGTCTATCTCCTTTTCACTAGCGCTAGACCAAGGAGATTACTTTTAGCGTCAGAGATGGAGTGCCACACCTACCATCAGATAACGATGAAGATGAGGACAATAGTCCAAATGATACTATTTATCAAGCCTCATCTCAAAAATTCAGAGAAATAGTGTAGATAACAATAAAGATGAGGACAATAGTCCAAATAATCCAAATGATACTAATTATCAAGCCTCATCTCAAAAATTCAGAGAAATAGATAAAAGATAGTTATGCTGATTTAAACCATAAATGTGGAATTAACAAGAGTTAGAAACAGGAAATACATGAACACAATATAAGTTGTCAGGGTAGCCTAATGTCGGTATCAGACAGACAGCGAGGGAGTCTATCCCTTTTTTACTAGCGCTAGACCAAGGAGATTATTTTTTGCATCTGAGGTGGGGCGCCACACCTACCATCAGCTCCTCAGTTTACCGCACAGATCCCGTGCTACTCATACGCTGAGTTGGCGAGGGCTGGTATCGACTAGGAACCTTGCAATTCCTAGTCAAACGCACTACCGACTGAGCTAAACCTGCCCTATTAATTATTAATTAATAGTCTGTATAATACTTGTAAACTAATGCTAAAGAGGCACTGAACAGGCCTTAGGTACTATTATCATTAATTTTCTATGAGTATTTTCTTCATCTTAATTTCAGTTATTTTTCATTTCAACTACTTAGACAATTATTCTGTTATCATTTGTAAACAGTATGGAACAGAAATAAAGAAGAAGCTTTTTGATATATATATTTACCAACCCCTCCTCACAAGCAGGATGTGACACAAGGTCAATTTCTTAAGCGGAGTTCAACAGGTTTGAATTCAGAGTTTTCCTTCTCCTAGACTGGTTACTTAACCAAGGTTAAAGAGCCCAGTCTGCCCTACTATTTTTCCATAGCTGGAAGAGTAGTATTCATACCTTTCCCAAGGGTATTAGCGCTAAGTGAAATGCAATTACCACATCCAGGATTCGAACTCGGGGCAACAAGTCCATTTCCATGACTTTAACCATTACACCACGCACTTCAATGGAAGCTTTTTGATATAGAACAATGATCAGAGTTCTGACCCCCCCCCCAAAAAAAATAAATAAATAAATAATAAATAAAGATCAACTGAAATTAAGATGAAATAGCAGGCCGGGTTAGCTCAGTCAGTAGAGTTCAGCTAGAAACCACAAAGTTTCTAGTTCGACACCGGCCCTCACCAACTTAGTGTATGAGTAGCACAGGAATCTGTGCGGTAAAGTAAGGAGCTGATGGTAGGTGTGGCGCTCCACCTCAGATGCACAACCAATCTCCTTGGTCTAGCGCTAGTGAAAAGGGGATAGACTCCCCGCTGATTGGCCGATACTGAATTTAGGCCACCCTGATGACTTTACTTTTACTTTACTAGTTAGAACTTAATAATTGACAATACGTCATCTGACAAAAATAATTCAAAGTTTTAAATACACTGAGTTGGTTGTGTGACTATCCTTCAGTTTGAAACATAAAATAAAATGAAAAGGGGAAAAAAAAAAAAAAAAACAAACTCAAAAAGCTCAAATTAGCTGACCAATGAGAATGAAAGAAAAGCACTTAACATAAAATTTCACCAACCTGCTGTGAACATAGGAATCAACAAGATTAGTCTTTACTTAAATTATCTCCTTCAAAAGAACTGAAGGCCAATGCCACTCAATCAAAGTATTTCACAGGAAATATTTCCCTAACAAATACCAATGGATTGTGTGAAGTTTGGTTAGAAGAAATTCAAAATGGTTTTATTTATTTGCAATATTCTTCGGTATCTACCTGTTTAACTCTTAGCATCCTATTCCTCTTCACTCCACCCGGCCAAAAGTCACATTCTTTTTCCTAATCTAACCCAAACGATAGCGTTTGTTTAAATGTAATATTAAACATATTTAGAAGTCTTTGATTTAAGGGAAATAACAGGTAACTTTAGATGCAAAGACCATTTTTGATAAATTCTTATAGGAATGGGCTCTGGACTTTGAAAATTCTCAATAGGATGTTAAGAGTTAAAACAAAACACTTCATATCTGTTATGGTAATTTACCACACATGCATGAACTCTCCCAATTATAAATAGCAGCAAGATCCGCACTTAAGCGAGAGTTCATATTTCAGCGGATTGCTGATAAGACCACCTCGCAAGTACCTTTCATTTGTATATGTTTTTACTACTGTTCTTTGTTAATATATTTGTTTAACTCATTTCCTCTTTTGTGTCTTTATTCTGACCCCTAACCAGGCCACAACAATATCATAGTTTACATTACAACACAATAGATTAATACTGAAAATTAATTCTGAGAGGAGGTTTGAATTCCAAGAAAAGATTTGTATTATTTTTCCTTATTTGAGATATTAACTGGCAAAACAATCAATTTTCATAAAAAGTATACTTAACAAAAAAAACTATATAATATACAAACTAATAACCATTAGACTAAAATAGGGTAATCTGAACATTAACTACATAAATGAGAGTAACCCTCCCTGGTTTTTTTTCACTTTGAGGAAGACGTGTGTTTTGTTTTGTAAAAACACGGATTTTTCGACAAATTGGGTATACCTATACTTTTCTAATATATAGGTACTCTCATAGAAATATTAACATCTTTTTTTTTTTTAAATTGATTTTAAAATGTTAACACCTTTATAGGAATATGTTTAATATATTTTCAAACAGTCTCCACATGTTCACCATCCCTGTCAATATATGCTTAGAATCTCCCACAGGTGATTTTTAAAAAAAGATGTTAATATTTCTATGAGAGTACCTGTATATTAGAAAATATTGGTATACCCAATTTGTCAAAAATCTGTTTTTACACAACAAAACACACAGCTTCCTCAAAGTGAAAGAAACAACATTTATGTAGCTAATGTTCAGATTACCCTAAAATAGATATACTACACAATCTACATAACTGAAAAACCAGATTCAAAAAAGTCAAGGTGACAATGTAGCAAGTCTGAAAAACTTGAGGAATATCGTCTCATCTCTAATTTAATATTTTCTTTGCTTTTACCATAATGAAGCTATGGATAAGACCCCTCTTCCAAATCAAGATATGGAAGACCACATCTCAACACCATCCTATATTTAAGTTAAGATAATGCTGCCTCACTTAATGCCAAATTTTTTACACAAAAATATCATAAAATGTGTTCTTAATAACACTTAAGTTAATTTCAAATAATGCACAAGCACACATTCTATGATATTTTCATGTTAAAACATTCAGTTGTATTGATTCGAATAAATTTGTATTTTCAATGTAGATTTACGGTGAAATGAAAATGGCCGACCAAAATATAACAGCTTCCTCAAAGTGAAACAAACAAAGGGAGATTACTCTCATTTATGTAGCTAATGTTCAGATTACCAAATGAAATACTTTATATTACAATGACAATGTATAGAAAATGCTTTGATCCATAAGTGGTCATGAAAATTGAAAATATTAAGTATAGATTCTCTTTCTCAATGTATATTTCAACAGCCCATATTTAAAACAAATGAAAAATATCATTAAGTTTTTTTTTCTTTTTATGTGAAAGAAACAATCTAGAATTTTGCGAATGAGAAGAAAAAAAATTTCTTTCATTTAAAATTTGTGTTTTACTTATATTGCATTGGATATGAATCAACCTCCAACTTTCAGAAGCATAGAAATCATATATATATATATATATATATATATATATATATATATATATATATATATATATGTATGTGTGTGTGTGTGTGTGTGTGTGTGTGTGTGTGTGGTTGAGAATAGAGGAAATATATAACAACACAGACAGATCTGAATTCAACTGTGTGTTATATCCACATTTTCCACTAGTCTCAACCACATTGTTGGATTTATTCAAATCCGAAACTTCTCTCTCTCATATATATATATATATATATATATATATATATAGATTTGATAATTTGCTTTAGAAGCATTGTTGAGTAAAGTATATTATTATTTATACGTAGGGCGCAATATTTGCAGAGTTTGCTTGTCATGATTATTTTCCAATAATTATCGAATCTTATACAATATACGCATTGTAATTGCCTTCAAAGCAAAAAAAATAAATAAAATATATATATATATATATATATATATATATTTTTTTTTTTTTTTTTTTTTAAGTATATACAAAAAGTATATGTAATTAGCAATAAATTAAATAAAATCTCAATCCGTGGGATTAAGTAAAAAAATTAAAAAAACATTTAAAAATCCAATATGAACTCACTAAGATAAATATATTACACTAATAAAAATGAGACCATATTGATATTTTAAGTTCTTAATCCCTACTCCAATTGTAAGTGTGATTCCCTTTAATATAATCATTAAATTAGTAAAAATAAATATATAAATGCATGCACTGTTTTATTATAAATGACTGTAGCTAATATAAAAATCAGAGTTAGCTAGCTACTTTGAAATTGCACCATTTGTTTTTCCATGAAAGTCTTTTCTATATTCTGGCATATCTATTAGAAAAGCTTCAAAAAACATTCACATATATAGAGTTATTTAGATTGTATGTCTGTGCATATATATATATATATATATATATATATATATATATATATATATATATACATACACACACATTTATTTTTAATTACCTTCCAATTGAAGGTAATTGACTGTATCAGGTTTATAAAGTGTAAAATTCAATCTTTAATTATAATTTATTTCCTCTGACAAATGATAAAATAATGAAAAGGCTATGATTCACTTCACCTAAAAAAATTTTTTTTAAATATATATATCTTATTATAATGGAGATTGTGTGTTTTTCTGTCTGTAACCGAAACTATATTACTAATTGAGTCACAATTAACATAGTTATTTACATCACATTCTCCATGATTTTATTTTTATTTAAACCTCAATTATTAATAAAATTGCTTCACCTTTTTATTAGTGTTGTCCATATCTACATACAAATAACATGCAATTGTATTTATATATACAAAAAATAGCGGTTTGCAGTGTGAATGTGAAAACTAATTTGCATATTGATATTAAAAATGTGATTTTATTAAATATGTGCTTAGTATTATTGATTTCTAACTGTTTGGTTTTATTTTAATGAATATAAGCAAAACTCTCTTCAATGAATCTTAAATGAAATCCATTAACAAGAAAAAATAACTGTCATTTTATTCTTTATTTCCTGATTTAACTAAATAGTTAAATAAGTAAAATTCAGCAATGAAAGACAGGAGTGATGGAAGAGTAAGTTTCATTTCTATTTTTCTATTATACCCCCACTCTGTTTCAAATCTTTTTATCTGCCTTCTTATTAGACTTTCTAATTTAATATGATATTTCATTACATTAAAATTTAAATAATTGCACCCGGAGGGTGCATATATTTGCTAGTATAAATAATATAATAATATAATATAGATATATATATAAACAGGCCATGGAACACTGTCAGATCACACACACATGTATGTGCAGAGATAAGGTCATGACGTAATGGTTATTGGATATAGAAAATGAAATCAGCAAGGTTAAACTCAAATTCAGAGTGTTTACATTCATTCGCTGTGCACTAATGCCGTTTGGTGTGTGAGTGGGGGGGGGGGTGTCTAAATCTCTTTTCACCTCTTCCACCAACTTATGGGTCTTAGCCTTGGTGGCTAAACAGTTAAAGAAAAGGACAGCCAAATACAAAATCTGGCCTGATTGTCTGTAACATTGTTTTGTCAAATCCTGCAATGACACTAGTTGTATCAGCTGAGAAAATATTATTGGGGTCATACAACCTTGGCAAAGTCCGCACCCAAATCCATCATCTTGCTACCACCATATATATATATATATATATATATATATATATATATATATATATAAATAAATAAGTGTTGTTATGGGTCCAATGGGAGAAAATTAAATATTTTATAAAAAAAAGGTCCACAAAATGGATTGTTTTTATTTTTTATTATTTTGCATTTGCGACACGTGTTTCAGATCTGATATCTTCTTCAGGCATTAAATAAAACATATTCTGAATATGGTTAATTAATGCTTGAAGAAAATATCAGAAGATCTGAAACATGTGTCGCAAATGCAAAATAATAATTAAAAAAAATATATATATATATATATATATATATATATATATATAAATTTATTTTTCATCAAATAAACAAAAGCCCTGATGAGGATCTACTAAAACAGATTGAAACACTGTAGCATTGGCGAAATAAACACACTCATTTTATGAACCTGTGTTTTTTCAAATTTTTCTATATTTTACACACTGTCGGATTCACTTCCATTTTTCTCTTCATATATATCACTAAAATTCCACATTATATTTGTGTGTACACGAAATAGCGACCCAGAAAAAAATAAAATCCAAATTCTAGATATAACAACAATAACTGAAATACTAATTAGAATCCTTCACTCCTTAAATAGAAGCATCAATATCACCACAGACTGCTATTATAAGTCGACCACACAATAAGTTCCTCCTTTACCGCACATATCCCTGTGCTACTCATACGCTGAGTTAACTAGGGCTGGTATTGAACTAGGAACGTTAAGGTTCCCAGTTGAACACTCTACCGACTGAGCTAAACCGGATTTATGAGTGATTATACTAAAGCAGTAAATTATCATTCCAGTGCAGTATGACCATGATATTCAGGAATTAAGATTCCCTTTCTGGTGTGAGGGAAAGGTTTCAGAAATGAAAAATCTAGTCAAAGATATTCAAACATAATTAATATTAACATGAACAGCCTTGGATAGAGAGGAAAGCAGTTTGAAATATGAGACTAATACAAAAACAATTTAACTCTTAATGTCCTATTCCACCCGGTTGGAAGTCACATCCATATTCCTAATCTACCTCAAATGATAGCGTCTGTTTAAATGTAATATTAAACATATTTAGAAGTCTTTAATTTAAGGGAAATAACAGGTAACTTTTAATGAAACAGCCATTTTTACTCATCTTTGATAAATGGCCATAGAAATTGGGCTGCGGACTTAGAAAATTCTCACAGGATGTTAAGAGTTAAATAAGTTTGGTTTGTTTTGTTTTACGGCATATCAACCTCGGTGGGTCATTTAATGCCGACACAGTTGTGAAATGAATTCATTCTTAATGCATAATATAATTTTGTTTATAAACTCATTTTTTCGATTCAACCCATAGATGGGACCCTAACAGGTACTACCACTTCGGGTCAGAGTGGACCAGGGAGCAATGGTGATGAAGGGGTGCTCCACATTCCCCAAACCTCCAAAACTGGAACCTCACCATCAGATAGAGTTTAACTTCATTGCCAGGACATGTAGAATCCTCAGCCACTTCCTTCTAGCACCCATACGATAAAAAGGGTTGGGGCTTGCTATAAGAGCAATAGAGTTGGGGCAATCATATAGCCGACTGATCGGAGGGACTTCTCCAACCACCCGTCTAGCCCAAGATAGGGCCAAAGTGGAGAATTGCAAGTCATGAACTGCTCATCCACTTGGGCTCTATCCTTAAGCTTCACGGGTCGCTAACCACAGCCAACAGGCCATTGGGGGAGTCTTACCCCTCTGCAGAGGTGCAGTCAGTGCATTCTAACGCCCCAGCCGACAGAATGTTAAGAGTTAAATAAGGCAACTACGTTTCCTTATGAACTACCAATGTGACCGAGATGTATAAAAAAATTAAAAAAAGGATAAGTACAAAAGGCTAAAGTAATTAATGTATACAAGTCAATCAGGGGTCAAGCTTTGTCATCAATATCTTAAGAGAAAACTATATATTGTTTGCTTAACCTGACTATGAATCAAAGTTTCTTTTCATTTTAAGAGGATTACAAGAATAGGGAAAACATTTATCACTAATATTCACAGAGTTCTGTCCCAGCCTCCTGCCTCAAAAACCGCTAACCTGTGGCTGCTGAAAAAAAAAAAAAAACAGCTACGATTGAAGTCCATTGTAACAAGCAGTGTAACTTGAGAAAAAAAAAAAAAAAAAAAAAAAAAAACAACTTAGGGCGTTTTTCCCGAAAACCCAATCCTAGTAAAATTAAGTTTTATTACAAAATTTGTGGGTTCTGTTTTTTGCAGAACTTCGGACTTCAATCGTTGTTGGTGTTTTTTTTTAGCGGTTTTTGAGGCAGGAGGCCAGGACAGAATATACCTCATTTATCTATTATAATATTAATGATATTTTGGTGCACTGAATGCACACAAACTGTGATGCTTTCTGGGGCTTGTCTTTTCTCCCTCTTTCTGGCTCTCTTTGCTGTTGAGTCTACTCTCCTCTGCCTCACTTAACGTTAAGGCACCAAGCCTCTATTTTTTGCATCTACCTCCCACATGTTTGTATCAATATGGCATATCTTCATGACTCTCCTGCAGACATCTTTAAATTGTAGGCGTGGTCTACCAACTGATCAGGAGCCTTTTACTAATTCACCGTACAAAAGATCTTTTGGGATGTGGCTATTTTCCATTCTCCTGACATGTCCCAGCCAGTGAAGGCGCCTCTCCCAGAGAATGGAGAACATGCTGTTCATATCGGTGCAATCCAGCACGACCGTGTTGGGCACTTTATCCTGCCAGCGGATGTGGCCTGCAGAGTCACTTGCGCAGATGCAGATAAAAAAAAAAACATTTTTTTTTGGACAATACGCCATCGTCCTTAGTGGATGGAAAGGTGCCAACATAAATGATATACACAGAAGATTCTAAAATGGAGATTGACATTTAATCTAGGTGACATTTTTTTTAATCTGAAATTCTGAGGGGAGAAATTATTATTGGGACTAGTGTTGCCTGTTATGGTCACAATATTTTGGTCATTGTACCGTCCAATATTCTTCTAGTGACTATAGTCACTGACATGAGGACACGAATTAGAGTACATCAGTGTATAATAAGGTTACCTGTTATTTTTAATGTTATTTAAATGGTTAAATTTATATATTTTGTTTGGATGGATGTTTCCCATGACATCATTAGGGGATCACTATGCCAAGTAATTATCCAATGCAGGACAATGGGGTACACTTGATGGTGCTGTCTTCACTTCAAGTAATATGCAACAGGTTGTACTGAGTTACATGGTACCAACTTACCTATATTTGTACATAAGGACAATAAATTAAAATGGTCAGTCAAAATGTAAATTTATTTAAAAACGGGTGTTGTGCAAGCGAGATCCCACTTTCAACTTTGGATATACACAGACAGTATTCAATTGACTAGTAAGTTGGGGATGATTTTATTTGGGATCATCAATGCATACCTATGCAAATGCACACCTATAGATTTATACAAGGATTATTTCAAATCCCCAAGAGAGCACAATGTAAGATAATTAATAAACTATATACAGAGCAACATTTACACTTTCAATAAGAAAAAAAAAAAAACTCAACAAACCGTCATTTAATTATTATAAATTTATTTCAGCTGGTAACTCAATAAATGAGCCAGTTTCTCATTATATATATCGGAATAAATCGAACTAGGGACAGAACAGCTGGATATTGAAACTTTTTTTGTTTTACTTCCATGCTTCATGATAAAATAAAGAATAAAGTTTATACACAATCAAAATATATATATATATATATATATATATATATATATATATGTGTGTGTGTGTGTGTGTGAACACATCGCTTGTGTATCTACTTCTCATACTGTCATGTAGAAGTCACTATAAGAGGAATAGGAACCTACTTCTAAACAAAACTAAAGATCTAAGAAAGTCCGGTTGGTGTAGGGGTTAAGACGCTCGCCTGTCAGCTTGACAGTTGGGTTTTGAATCACGCACAAGGCGTCTTTCTATGTATAGCTCTGCTGATGAGGCCTAATAGGCTGAAATGTACATACAGAGATTGATTTTTCTCGATTTGTTTAGCCTTACATTTAATAGGTATGCCCGCCTAATTAATTAATCATTAATTAATTAACTTTCAAAATTAGGTACGACTTCATATATATATATATATATATATATATATGCCATTTCCTTTTATCTAAAATTTCCGGCTAAGAAATTAAAATTAGTTTCAAAATTTATAGGATAATTTATTAATCAGTGTAAATAAAATATGTGGAATTGAGAGTGTTTCAAACAAGATTACAAAAACATAAGTAAGTAAAGTCATCTGAGATAGAACGCCACACCTACCATCAGCTCCTTTACTGCACAGATCCCTGTGCTACTCATTCACTGAGTTGGCGAGTGCCGGTATCAAACTAAGAACTTTGTGGTTTCTAGCCAAACGCTCTACCGACTGAGCTAACCAGCTCTAAGATGTTACAAAAGGTAGAGATATTGAGTAAATGCAAAAAAAAAAAAAAAAAAAAAAAAAAAAAAAAAAAAGGCAGCATCAGCAGAATGTGAAGAAACTTTAATATAATAAAGTGTTAATAAACACTAAATACTAGAGAGAGAGAGACACAGAGAGAGACAGAGAGAGAGAGAGTTTAGGTGAATACAATGACAAATGTTAACAATATTGGTTGCTAACAGCAAATCTAACTGATCAATAATAAAGCATGAACAAACATGTCAGTTGAAGACTTTGTTTCACTTAAAACCAGAATGGATTCTTGTTTTCTTCCCCCCCCCCCCCCCAGATTTACTTTAAACTTATAGTCTGCTTAACAACCCCTCACAACCATTTTAGAAATCACACAAAATACAGGTACACTCATCAGAAGATAAAATTTTATAAGGCACGGCCTACTAATATATACGGCCAACTGCATCCTCTACAGAGGAGGAAGATCCCGTCTCTCCCATAAAAGGGTGGGATGTCCTGAGTATGAGACTAAACTGATTTCAATGGTTGTGAGGCTCCAGTTCTTGAATTCTATGTGGAGTAACCTTTCATTCCCATTACTCCCTAATCCACTTTAACCTGGGATGGTAGTGCCTGTTAGTCTCATGTATGGGCACGGTCTCCTAATATATACAGCCTCACATGTCACATAAGCAGGTAGAATTCTAACAGGCCGATTTGTTTTATTATCAATTTATGTCCATTTTGAAAAATCTTAAAGCACAAACATTTGGCTAGATGGAACCGTAAGTTCTCCTTGAGAAATACTGTTTGTCTGTTGTATCATTACTATTATTGCCTACCATGACAAGGGAATACATTTCATATTGAAAAGGGTTTGTTTTTTTTTATTATTATTATATAACCTGAAATCATAGATAAATTGTTGGTGTGTTTGTTTTCTATAACTGGATAATTCTTTAAAACTATTTTTTTGTTAGTTTACAATCTTTTATTATTACATTTGTGAAGAAAAGAGACAAGTTTGTATATTTTTAACATCTTTTTATTATTTTTTTTTTTTGAAACGGACATAAATTGATTATAAAACAAATCGGCCTGTTAGAATTCTGCCTGTTTATGTAACATATGGGTCGTATATATTAGTGGACCGTGTATAAGGAAACTAATCACAAAATGGGCTGGAGTTAGTTTTGAATATTTAGGCTTAAACTTTAATAACTAATCAAAACAAAAGAGAATTTTTAGTATTATTTGTGTTATTCAGACTTTTGTTTGGACAGGTATAATTACCAACACAGGAACATGTATCATACATCAAAATGAAGTTGGTCCTCTGTGGATCACATCCCTACTTCTTCACAGTTACCGTTTCTCTCAATAGCAATGTTCCACTTTCGAATGAGAGTATGTATCCCTGCCCCGTAAAATTCTGCTGACTGTTCTTTGAAACACTTCTTCACAACAGATTTCACTTCCTCGTCACTGGAATAATGTTTGCCTCTGAGACTATCAAACATTATTCCAGTGATAAGGAATTTTTTGTCTGTAATTTTAAGATGAAGAACTATCATGCACTGATATACACTGACTTGTGATTCCATCTTGGTTATAATCAAAACATTTTCACTGCTCTATCCGATTCTCTTATTAATTATAACAGTTTACCTGAAAAAGGTTGGAGAATAAAATTTAAAATTTCATGTCTATAACAATCAAGATGAAAGTACCAATCTATATATCTATACATATATAAAGGGCAGTTGTGTATATGTCCGGAGGAAACTTTGAAAATAAAACAATTAATGACAAAGTATATATATATATATATATATATATATATATATATATATATATATATATACACACACACACACACATACATTCACTATCACTAGGGCTTGGTTTTTGAGCAAAAATAATAATTCTATTTTATATTTGGGAAGATATTTAAAAATTAAAATTTGTATAGTAACAGAAGGTAATTGAAATATGATGTTGATCGATTGAATTAATCGCCTCTTTTTATAGTTTTTTTTTTTTTAATTGTAGATTATTGAATTAAAATTTCTTACTATATATTGTTACATATTTACATGTGGATTTTATGGGACATCCAGTGAGGATCTAACTTGTGATAAGTAATAATGGATCTGCAAGACTAACTTTTTAAAAATCCCCCTCTACCCAGGTGACGCTGGTAGCCACTTCAAGTGTATAATAAAAAGGAAATGTCAATAATTTGAGCATTATACTAAGCACTAAGACGAATATAAGATGAACACAAAATATATTGGAATACAAAAACCAAATAATAAGATTATAGTTATTAGTCAAGAGACAAATAGGTAAACAGTCAACAAGTAGAATTTTATCTAGATATCCAACAGACAATATTGGAAAGATTTTCTCATACATCTTTATATAAATTCTAAGAACATATAATCTTAAACCCTATTAAATCCTTATTGTAAGATCTAAAACAGTCAAGTATATCTCAATACTTTTATTATAATTAGTAATGGGTCAAGTCTTGCAAGGATCATTTGTTTGAACAAGCAACACTTTGACTACTAATTTGATGAATTGTTACACTAATTAGTATCTTATCTAAAAGGAAAGATCCAGTCAGTAGATAAAAGGTAAACCAGAAATCTTATTGAATATCTATATGCCATTTATTATTATTATTTCAAGACCTATCTATCTATACATATATAAAGGTGCAGTTGTGTGTATGTAAATCCGGTTGAAACTAAGAAAATAAAACAATTAATGACAAAGTATATATATATATATATATATATATATTTAGAAAGGAAGGAAAAACTCAACACCGTAATTCCATAATAAATTTATTTCGACCAAAATTGGACCTATATATCTAAGTTGATTTAATATAGCTCCCCAAAATTCAGTCTCATCAGATGGAAGCTCAATGAGACTGAATTTTGGGGAGCTATATTAAATCAACTTAGATTTATATAGGTCCCAATTTTGGTCGAAATAAATTTATTATGGAATTACGGTGTTGAGTTTTTCCTTCCTTTCTAAGATAAATATTGCTCTGTATATAATCTAAAAAGTTTATTATACATTGAGCTCTCTTTAGTGATTTAAAGATTCACTGTATTTATACATACTGGATAATACAATGATAATACAGTGTATCTTAGAAATCACATAGAATCATCCCTCACTACCAAGTTTTGGATACCTCTCATCTATATATAAACATTTACTATCACCAGAGCTTGCTTTTTGAACAAAAATAATGAAGATTTATTAATATCTGGGAAGATATTTAAAAATTAGGATTTGAATTGTAAAGAAGGAAAAGTCATTTGTGGTGTTCATGATGAAAATAAATAAATTGTGTAAGACGAAAACAATTAATGGATCTGGGAGATTAAACTTTTTAATCCCCCTCTACCCAGGCAATGCCGGGTAGTCGCTTCTAGTTATTGGATAAAGGCCTCTTCCAATTCCTTCCATAGAGGACTTTGTGCTAGATCTTACTAGAAAATTCCATTATCTCCTTTTTACAACTATCTATTGGCCATCTTTTGCACCATTATTCTTCCTTCTAGCTACAAATCCTACCCCCCCCCCTTTTTGGGCTTAATAATTTCTAAATCTCTTACCTTGGGGATCTGCTGTTTGATTCACATTTATCTCAAAGTTATTGTTTTCATTGATCTATGTGTTTCATTTCTAATATATTCTTTAGGGACTGAGAAATATTGAATTAGCCAAGAGTTCAATGTATAATTTAAAATAATGCTCATCTATCTTTCATGCACATACAACAGAAATTTTAAATTTCTATAGGAAACACAATTGACAGAATATCATTTTTAGTAACTCATAACTTGATTTTACTTGGTGTGCAGAAAAAGATTTAAGTGTTTTTGATTGAAAAAAAAAGAAAAAAGAACTGACAATAAAACATTACATAAATCTATAGTATAGATAGAACAGAAAGTAGATTTAGTATTATTTCTTTTACTCGGACTATTGTCCTCGTCTTCATTGTTATCTGTACAACATTTCGGCCAATGTGCCCTTCGGCCTTCTTCAGGTATTTCTTGTCGGACTCAGGAACCTTCTTGTCGTAATCGGGAGCCATCACGGAACTTTGAACCTAACTCTTTATTCAGTCCACGGGAGTATGCTGTTCTCATTCCGCTAACCATAGCTGGGGTAGAGCCGTTAAGCTGCGTTAATTATTATTCTATGTTACTGCTGCCCCTGACCGAGAAGGTTTCCCGAGTCCAACAAGAAATACCTGAAGAAGGCCGAAGGGCACCTCGGCCAAAACGTTGTACAGATAACAATGAAGATGAGGACAATAGTCCGAGTAAAAGAAATAATACTAATCAAGCCTCATCTAAAAAATTCAGAGAAATGGTAAAGGAGATTTGATAGCAGATTTTACAAACAAAAAAACTTACAAACCTACATATACTCATCAGCCCTTTATTCATAAAACATTCCAAAGAAGCTTCCAATATTCATACAAGTGTCTTGTTTGGTGGAATGGTTATCAGTTTCATTCTCAATTGGTTACCCATACTTCTGGCCTTGTGCCAACCTAAGCTTAATAATTAAAATATTTATACAATGAATATCAAGGGACGGTAGAGAAGTAGAAGATAGGAGTACAAGGTCATGACACTAGAAAATAATCTATAAGTTTCCTTCTTTTAAATGCAATAGGCAAATATCAGTTAATTATCTAACACATCACCCCCAAAGGTACTAAGTTTTCCACTGATCTCACTAATTCACCCTTTTTTTTTCTGCAGTGCCAAGTGTACACCCCATTCACATATCTACTTTTACATTCTTCTAGAAATAGCAATCAAACTGACTCACCCACACCCACCTTGCTCAAACACAAAAAAAAAAAACCGTGCTATATTTCACTGACAGACACAGGAGAATGTAGTCAGCTGTTTTAATGCTAGGATGATTACACAACATTAGTGTGAGAAGCTGAACTCATGATAATAAGAGAGAGAGGAAAATCCAGTAGAACCCTTGAGCTTACAAGCAAAGCAAGTACAATGGATTTATATATATATATAAAGGTGTGTCATAAAAGTATTGAGATTGAAACTGTATTTACCAAGATAGAAATGAACAATGAATGGAACATTAATTTTTTTCAGAATACAAGGTGTGTCATAAAAGTGCCGAGTTTGAAGCTGTATTTACCAAGATAGAAATGAACAATGAATGGAACGTTAATTTTTTCTGAATACAAGGTGTGTCAAAAAGTACAAAAAAATCTCGATACTTTTGACACCTTGTATATATCCATTGTACTTGTAAGGTCAAAGGTTCTACTAATATATATATATACACACACACACACACACATATACATACATACGTACACACAGATGCTGATAGGTACGTGTCCTGCGTCCCTGACCAACAAAAATTTAAAAGGACACAGTAACATATTAAGGTGTCCCAGTATTTTTCTTTGGCCCTGAACCGGATAAGTTAACATCGTTGATCCCAGGGAGCCATCCTACCAAGCAGAACCTTCCCCCTTGATTTAAAAGGGGGCAGGGCTGGGTTGATTGCCCAGGGCTTGATGGACAATGCCGACTAAATCAACGCCTTTTTGCACCTGCCTCCCATGAGCTTCAGTTCGTGGGTGGTCCCACATTAATAGGGCCTTGTGCCTAACCCGTACACATGGGGTACGTGGTAAATATCAACAATTATGTGCAAACATTGCATTAAATCAGAGCTTTCCAAACTGTTTCAAGACAAGTGCATTACTAATAATATATATGTAATAAAATTAAGTCAAATTGGGTTCATTTTAAGAAATATTTCTTTTTATATACATTTTGAATTACATATTCTATTTTAAAAATGTGTCATTACTATAAAGGCCAGGTTAGCTCAGTCGGTAGAGAGCTCGGCTAGAAACTACAAGGTTCCTGGTTCAATACTGGCCCTCGCCAACTCAGCGTATGAGTAGCACAGGGATCTGTGCAGTAAAGTAAGATTTGATGGTAGGTGTGGCGCTCCACCTCAGACGCAAAAACAATCTCCTTGGTATAGCACTAGTGAAAAGGGGATAGACTCCCTCGCTGTATGGCTCGTATCGACATTAAGCTCAGTACTAAAATACTAAAGGGTTTGAATTCGCAGAACTCCGTCCCAGCCTCCTGTCTTAAAAAAACGCTAGGCGGTGATAGCTAGTAAACAACCCTCCCTAAATAAAATAAAAATACAAAAAAAAATGTTTTGATTCTTTATTTGTAATTGATTGTCGAAAAAAGAATTAAATTAAAATAAAATGAAAATACAGAAAAAAGTTTTTTTTAGCGGATTGAAGGCATTTTTTTTTAGTAGTTTGAAAGCATTAAAAGTAAGCCATATTTTCATTGACAAGTAAATGTAAATATTCAGCCCCCCCCCCTTAAAATATTTTAAAGAGGAGGAGGGTTAAAATATTTACATTTACTCATCGAAAAAAGACTGGAGAGGGTAAAATATCGCATAAACTTTTCGGGAAAAATGCCTTAAGCGCTTCAGCAGATACCACTTCAGCTAGGGACTTCATTCATAGGGAGGTTTTTTTTTTATCTATCACCACCTAGCGTTTTTTTAAGACATGAGGCCAGGACGGAATTCTGCGAATAGCACAGAATTAAGTAAAATCATTCTTTCCAATTTTAAATTTGGAAACACACACACACAAAGATTCATTAGTAATCTCTCCCCTCCCATCTATTATTGGATGTTATAAAGAATGCATTTGTTGATGATGAAATACAAAGTAACAGATGGCAAATAAGCATGACATGTTTAAACAAAAGAGACTACATGACCAACCGGTTTGTACTTTTCTAGCATTTTTTTTGGATTTTATAATAATTCATTAATTTCATGATGATGTATTTGTTAAAGAGAAATTGTTTCAAGAGGCCTTTTTTTTCCTGGTCTATATTAACTTAACCAATCAAATTAAACAGATGCCAAGAATTTTTTTCCAACAATTAGATTAAATAAACTGATAGGACAAAATAATTCTTTGACAAATTAAAAGAAATGCCAAAGTGGAAAACCAACATAGTGAAGTTGGTTTGGTTTCTTTTACGGCATATCAACCTCAGTGGGTCAATTAATGCTGGCAAAATTTTGAAATAAATCCATTCTTAATTGATACTCAATTTTGTTTATAAACACATATCTATTAGATGGGACCCTATCAGGTACTACCACTCCAGATCAGAGTGGACCTGGGAGCAATGGTCATGAATGGGTGCTCCACATTCCAAAGACCTCCAGAACTTCTTCTTTATTGTACTTACTTTTTATTACAACTCACTTGAGTCATCATTTCTATCACTGATGTCACACACTGTCAAATCTTGACTAATGACTCTTTATCATACCAAAAGTTGGAAACACTGTGAGTGTGAGGAGCCAGTCATAATGTCTATAAAAGAAAAAAAAACTTCACCCTAAAAAATTTTTGGACCAAGTAACCAATAAGCACCCCAAATCATCAACTTAATGAAAGGTTCATATTTTAACACATCCAGACCTCCAGAACTGGAACTTATAGAGTTTAACATCATACCCAGGACGATGACCTTCAGCCACTGCCTTCTAGCACCCATATAATGAAAAGGGTTGGTGGCTTGCCATAAGGGTAATAGCGTTGGGGGCTATCATATAGGTGCTAGGGTTTGACGTGACCAGCCAATTGATCGGAAGGGGCCTCTCCAACCACCTGTCTAGCCTAAGTAAGGGCCTAAAGTGGAGTATTGCAAGTCATGGACTGCTCAGCCACCAGGATTCCATCCTTAAGCATTACAGGTTGCCAAATAGTGAAGATCAATAGCAAAATTATCAAGATTTCTTTAACAAAAGCAAAAAAGAAGAAACTGAAG
The DNA here is from genome assembly GCA_023376005.1 of Doryteuthis pealeii. NCBI lineage: Eukaryota > Metazoa > Mollusca > Cephalopoda > Myopsida > Loliginidae > Doryteuthis > Doryteuthis pealeii. The sequence continues at coordinate 18,042,245 of CM042182.1, forward strand.
AGAGAAGTCATAGAAATTCACAGTTTAGTACTTAGTTTCTGTCAAATACTTTGAATCTTTAAATTCAACATTTCTGACTCTAGATCACATCAAATATACTACTAAGTGGCCTAAAGTAGGTATCAGCTGAACATCGAGGGAGTCTATCCCCCTTTCACTTGTACTAGATCAAGGAGTGTTTTTAGTGTCTGAGGTGGAGTGTCACACCTACCATCAACTTCTCACATTACCACACAGATCCCTGTGCTACTCATACGCTGAGTTGGCGAGGGCTGGTATTGAACGAGGAACCTTGCAATTCCTAGTTAAGTACGCTACCGACTGAGCTAAACCGGCCTTTCATACTACTAATAAAAAGTTTAATATAGCAACAATTCATAAATATTCAGAAATAAAAGTTAAGTCATCAGGGTGGACTAGAGTCGCCAGTCTATCCCCTTTTTACTAGCGCTAGACCAAGGAGATTATTTTAGCATCTGAGGTGGAGTACCATACCTACCATCAGCTTCTTACTTTACTGCAC
>CM042182.1:18047767-18112650 GCA_023376005.1 Doryteuthis pealeii
AACTCCAAAAAGAGACGCTACTCAGATTCGAATTCTTGCATACACCTTAATATCCTTCTAACTAAGAAACACACCAAATTTGGTTATTGATTTTTCTGATTAAAGGATATAATTAATTAAACAAAAATAAAACGATTTTTGGAAAGCATCGTATAGCTGCTGCTGCTGATGTTGTATCAGTAGGATACTTTTGCTAGTTAGTATATGAAACCGATCAGAACCTGTCAATCTTTAAGTTTCTTTGTTGCAACTGAAATCATCTACAATCATCAGAGAAAATAGAAATTATTTAACGGCTAAGGGTTAAGGTGGACAACAGATGGGTCAATGTTAGCAGAATGGGGCTATAGGAACATCTTATTGAGATTGTGTGTCTGTCTTTCTGTAACTGAAACTATGTCACCACCAATGCAAACAATTCCTTTAGTTATTTACGTTATATTCCCAATGGTTATTAAATAATCATTATCTAATCTTAATTAGAATCTTATTTATTAACCATGTCTATTAAGGTCTAGCTGAGGTAGATTTGCCTCATTAAGAAATAAATGTTTACATAGTATATGGTGGAGTAATTTGCAGACTGGTTTTAACAAAACTGTGTTTAATAAATACTTGGTGTTATTGAATCTTATGTATACTTTTATATTGGAATGAATTAGAAATAATAGTAACATTTTTTGTGTCCTTATTTAATTTCATTGGTCTTTCTGATTCAATATAATATTTAATTATATCAAAATTTAAATAATTTTGCCTGGAGGGTGCATTTTTTTTTTGCTAGTAAGAATAGGAAGAGATCAAATAGACGGTAAGAGTTTACTGATAAAGAATTGGATCAAAGCTTATATATATATATATATATATATATATATTGTAGAGAAATATTTTAAAATTTAAGTGATGCTTAATAAATTTATCAATTTAAACATGTTTTTGTTTTGTCCAGATTGTTAATCCTAATTATGGTTGGTTTATTGATTTTAACAGCATATCAACACGTCTGGGGTTATGTCATGCCTAACAGTTAGGAATATGTTGTGTATTTATATTTATACTTTTTAGTAATTGGCTTTAACAATGTGTTAGCACCATTGGGAATCATGTTGTATGGTATTGATTAGGTTCATGTCTATATTCTATGGTATAATTTTATAAATAAATATATTCTATAGTATAATTATATTCTATGGTATAATTTTATAAATAAATATATTCTATAGTATAATTATATTCTATGGTATAATTTTATAAATAAAATATATTCTATAGTATAATTATATTCTATGGTATAATTTTATAAATAAAATATAAAATAAAAAAATAAAATAATTCTAATTATACAACTAACTTTAAGAAATACCTATAAACCTAATTAGTAATGTTTAATTCAAATATAATCATTTTAGTAAAGGAAGACAAATTTCAGCTTCAATTCCTTTGTGGTGTGTTAGATATTGCACTTTTCAAAATATTTTGCACATTAAGGTTAGAAAAAAAAAGAGGGGGGGGGGGTGAAGTTAAAGTGAAATTTCTCCAGTTTACACATTCCATCAAATTGATAATATTGTTTCTTGGAATTTTTTTTTTTTTTTTTTTTTTTTTTTTAGATAAGGCTTGATAATTTTGATTATTCGGACTATTGTCCTCATCTTCATTGTTATCTTGTCAGACTCAGGAACCATCTCGACAAGAAGGTTCCCCAAGTCTAAGATGGTTCCAGATTCCGACAAGAAATACCTAAAGAAGGCCGGCAGACACATTGGGCGAAACGTTGTACAGATAACAATGAATATGAAGACAATAGTTCGAATAATACAAATAATACTGATAATATTGTATTTGGTTGATAAATTTTGTGAAACTGGAAGAACTCAGGTTTGCCATCTTTGTTAACCAAAATTATTGATGATGTGATCAAGAGTTTAACTCTTTCACCAAGAAACCTAAATTTTTGCAGATTGGGCTGTGTATGATTACTGCTTTTCAGAGCTACAAGGAAGTTAAAATAATTGTAAATAAGTTATAAAATAACTGTTGCGTCCTTTTTTAACACCTAAGACATCATTATTTGTATTTATGAACTAAATATTTTAAACAATAGTTATTTACTAAGCTTAGCTTAGATGTGGCACAATAGGGAGTCCACCCTGTCGGCTGGGGCATTAAAATGCACCTCTGCAGAGGGCAAAGACTCCCCTAATGGGGCCACCTGTTGGCCGTGGGTGGCGACCCTTGATGCTTAAGGATAGAACCCAGGTGGTTGAGCAGTCCATGACTTGCAATACTCCACTCTGGCTCTTTCTTGGGCTAGACGGGCGGTCGGAGAGGCTGGTCACGTCAAGCCCTAGCACCAACCCTATTGCCCTTCTGGCAACCCCCAACCCTTTTTATCATATGGGGGCTAGAAGGCAGTGGCTGTGAGTCTACATATCCTGGGAATGACGTTAAACTATCTGATGGTGAGGTTCCAGTTTTGGAGGTTTGGGGAATGTGGAGCACCCCTTCATCACTATTGCTCTCTGGTCCACTCTGACCGGAGTGGTAGTACCTGTTAGGGTCCCATCTATGGGTTAAATAGAAAAAAATGTATTTATAAAAAAATTGAGTATCTATTAAGAATGAGTTTATTTCAAAACTTTATCAGCATTAAATGACCCACTGAGGTTGATATGCTGTAAAACAAAACAAAACCAAACAATAGGGAGTGCCCAATGAGAATTGAACTCATTAACAATGGTCTGCTAATCTAGCAGAAGCCTCAAATCTGTACTACTTAAAAAATTATTTTTCAAAGATTGATTAGAAAGCCAATTTTTGTAAGAACAATGATGCTCGTTACTAAAATAGAATTTTATGTTTACAACCAAAGTTTCTTATCTGCAGAGAATTGATAAAATGCCAAATTGAAATTCCTAATCTTGTTTACAGATATGTTGTTATGATTATTAGGAAAAATAAGATTCTAATAAATAAAGGATGAATTTATAAGGATGTTCAGTTATTTCCTAGTTGAGTAACATAATATTACAGGGTGACCCAGAAAAAACAGAACCCAAATTATTTTCCCATTAAACTAACCCTAAACCCCCAACCCCTAGTTGAGTAACATGATATCACAGTGTGACCCAGAAAAAACAGAACCCAAATTATTTATTTTCCCATTAAACTAACCCTAAACCCCAACCCCTAGTTGAGTAACATAATATTACAGGGTGATCCAGAAAAAAACAGAACCCACAAATTTTGTAATAAAACTTAATTTTCATTTTTTTTTTTTTTTAAGTCCAACAAGGGTTAGGGTTAGTTTAATGGGAAAATAAATTTGGGTTCTGTTTTTTCTGGGTCACTGTAATATCATGTTACTCAACTAGGAAATAACCTGATGTTCTGTTACACTTGGACACACCAGTGTTAGCTGACCAGCTCTGTGCAGACACTGAATGCCAAGTAGAAGACCTGCCAAGAGTGATGTCCGATAAGGACGGATGTCAAGAGAGACTCAATGCTATCAGCATGACTTAATGATATAAGGGATATATTTTTTTTTATTAATATGCTCAGAGAACAGTTTCTATTGGCAAGGATACAAAAAGATATCCTTTTAAACAAGATAAAATTGTTGTTGCTTAGAACTTTGAAGGTTCACCTTACTACAAGTTTCTAGTCCCAACTATTGAGCAAGCCAAATTATACGCAGCAGCAGTAGCAGCCAGAAATGGAGTAGAAAGCTAAACCTGTCATATCTACTCTGGCAAAGCTTCAATGTCAGCCAGTAAAAACAAGATTGTTTCCATAATCATGAGTTGAATAACGATATGCACTTTTTGTTTCAAGTTAAAATATCCAAGATTTGAAAGCTCAAGATGCCTTTTTCTTTTTTGAGGGTCCCTTTCTTATAGTTGTTCCAGAGTTTGAATACAATGTTCAAGAACATTTCTAACATGGAACATTTTGAAAGTTACTTAAGAAAAGAAAAGCCAACTTAGTATTATCTGCGTTATTCGGACTATTGTCCTCATCCTCATTTGTTATCTGTACAATGTTTCGGCCGATGTGCCCTCCGGTCTTCTTCAGGTATTTCTTGTCGGCCAAAACATTGTACAGATAACGAAGATGAGGACAATAGCCCGATTAATGCAGATAATACTAATCATCAAGCCTCATCCAAACATTCAGAGAAAAAGCCATTTTTTTTTCAAAAATCAAGACACACATATATATATATATATATATATGCGTGTGTGTGAAGAAAAGGAAGTGAATCAGACGGTATGTAGTGTATTAATAAAATTGAAAAAACACAGGTTTAAATAAACTTACCACTCAACTTATTTAAACCTGAGTTTTTTCAATTTTCTTTATATATATATATATATATATATATATATATATATATATATATCATCTTGAACAGAATTTCTGGAAGTATTTAAACTAGAATAAAAAGTCCTGTGGGAATAAATAAATAAATTAAATTCTCAAGTTTTAAAAGGAAAATATTGATTATGAAAATCGATCTACATAGTCTGTGGGTCACATGTTTGAGACCCCTAATTTAGAATAATAAAAGAAAGGACAATACATTTATTAAGTACTGTGGAATATTCTAAGAGATTCTAAAAGCTGCTTTAAGTTTGGTAACAATGACTGATTAGTAAATCATTAGTACATTCAACTGTTTAAGTTGACATGCAAAATATTTATTTATTTATAAATAAATGTAAATTAGATAAGTTTAAACCAGTTTTGTTTCCCTTAAAATGTGTGTATATATATATATATATATATATATATATATATATATATATATACACGAGTAAATATGGAAATAAATCCGACAATATTAAGAAATTTGAAAAAAAAAAGAGGGTTCAAAAAAATAAGATGAATTTATTTATCGACGCTTAAACATTTCGGTTTCTTTAAACCTTCATCAGGATGTATTATGGGATGAAGAAATTGATGGATGTTTTTATAGATGACAGAAGATAAAAAAAATTACACAACAAAAATTTTTTTGTTGTGTAACTGTATTTGTTCAGCGTTATATTTTTGAAAGATGAGTCACGATCCGCACAAGCAAAGATGTCATGATGCGTGACGTAACTCGAAGAAATGCATTGTTTTTTTCAAATTTCTTTCAAATGTGTGTGTGTGTGTGTGTGTGTAAGGTATCCAAATGACTGGTAGTAAGGGATGATTCTATTTGGGATCTTCAAAATCTCACTGTATGCTCCTGTAGGTGCAAACATTAATACAAGGATTTTTATAAATCCCTAAAAAGAGCTCAATGTATAATAATCAATAAATTAGATTAAATACACAACAGTATTTAACTTTCAAAGTAAGAAAGAAAAAAAAAAAAAAAAAAAAAAAAAAAGAAATTTATTACGGAATGACGGTTTGTTAAGTTTTTTCTTTCTTTGAAAGTTATATATATATGTGTGTGTGTGTGTGTGTATATATATATATATATATATATATATATATATATATATATATACACACACACACACACACACACACACCACACAGATGCTGATAGGTTAAAATTAAGTTAACTAGAAGATATGCTTTCCGGTTTTAATATAATGAAATATCTTAAATTAGAAAGACTAACAAAATTAAATAAGAACACACCTTTTTGATCTCCATGTTTCTAACACACGTGGGTATGCCTACAAAGTCAGAAAACAGCATAGCTCACATGACTTTCGGAAACACTTTTTTACGCTCAGAGTTGCCGAGGCATGGAATAAACTACCTGCATCCGTTGTAGGCTGCCGAAACACTGCATCATTCAAAACCTCCATGCTTCCTGTAATCTGCCAACACTATACCTGATACCCCCCTCCACACACATACATGTATATTATTACTGTACGCTATTCATGTTCCTGAAACTAATACATTATTCTATGTACTAGACATGAGACTTTGAGGAGTTGTGGTGCACCTGAGCACTGTACACAATAAATTTCATTCTTATTATTTTATAAAAAGATTACACCTATTTTAATTATACTTTAATTGGTTTCTATATAAAATCATTCATAGGATTGATTTTCATATATTGGAGAATAAAACAATATTAGAGATCAATAACATCAAATAATTATTTATTAAACCTGATTTTGTTAAAGCCAGTATGCAAATTAGCCACACCACATTATGCAAACCTTTATTTCTTAGTGATATTGCAGGATTTTAAACGCACTAATAACATGGGCTCTTTTAAGGCAAATCTAACTCAGATTTTCATCAAGACATTGTTGATAAATAAAATTCTATTCTATATATCAATGATTGTAACAAAAATTAAATACTCATCGATAAGCTTATGCATTTCCTGAGAGTATTGTGACATAAGCAGTGACTGTTTTGGATACAGACAAACAAATACTGACTCCCCATTATAATAAGATATGTTAGGCTAAGGTACTGATCAATTTTTGTATGTAGATAACTGCTTAAGTTTAGTTCTGCATGAATTAAAAGTACCATATTTGCTTGCATATAAGATGCACCATTTACAAAAGTATTTGGACAACTAAATACCAGCGCATTGAACACTATAATAATATTTGCATAATTTTTTTCTTTATTTAAATTTATGTCTTATAGGCTGAAAAATAGAGAAGTTTTGTGGACAATTATAAGGTAAAGTCGTCGGGGTGGCCTAAAGTCGATATCAGCCAATCAGTGAGGGAGTCTATCCCCTTTTCACTAATGCTAGACCAAGGAGATTGTTTTTGCATATTTCCTACAATAAATATGTATATAACTTAATGCCATTTTGGTCTTATTTTTTTTTTTAAATGCTAAGAAAATTTTTTTAAATTTAAAAAAAAAAAAAAAAAAAAAAAGGCAATAATCCTTTATGCAAAACTTAATATAAACAATTTTACTTATTAAAAAAAGGTAAAAGAAATACATTCTAGGTAGTTTTGTTTTTTTTTTTTGTTTTTTTTTAGCTCAAAGCAGTTTACAAAAACTGCTTTGAAGAGTCAAATGAACAGTTTTATCTTTTCTATAAACATGCATACAATCACATATTAAAAAGATGAATTTAGAAAATAAGGAAGAAAAAAAAAATCCAAACATTTTGTTAAAGACACTAGTCTTATCTCTGTGAGCAATATTAAAGAAAGAAAAATTGTATCGTAGAGACAAATAAGTAACATTATCCAACAAAAATTGAAGATCTCTAAAGTTACCAGAAAAGTCAAATTCAAGAATCACAATGTATAAAGAAAGCGAAATATTTGTAATTACCGTATTTGACGGCATATAGGACGCATTTTGGCTCAAAAAATTGCCCTGCATCTTATACATCGTAGGTGAAGTTTGAAGTTTTATTATTATTATTATTTCCTGCTATTGAGATGTCTTATGTATACTTATTGCTTGCCTGTACTGCCAAATTGCTTTTATACAGCTATGTTTCTGCTTATGTAATGCACAGCTAGACGGTTTTCAACAATATATGCTTAAATACATTAAAAACTTTTTTTCCTGAATCTAACCTGCTGAAATGGGGGTGCGTCTTATATGCTGTCAAATACGGTAATTTCTTTTTCCTTTTTGATGGTTAACCAAAATACCTAATCTGAGGAGATGAATAGACTGGTTGAAAATTAAATAGCAATTGAATTCTGAAGAATTACCAAAAAGTCATCTTTGAGATTTTAAATCAGTTAAACCAATATAACCTTTCATATTTCTATCAAAACTTGTTCAGCTGCTCAAATGCAAAGAGAGGTTTTTTTTAAATTCCTGAAGATGGTAGATACTGGTTTGAAAATGCTTACATGACTTTCGGAAACATTTTTTCACGCTCAGAGTTGCTGAGGCATGGAATCCTGCATCCGTTGTAGGCTGCCGAAACACTGCATCTTTCAAAACCTCCATGCTTCCTGTAATTCGACAAAACTATACCTGATATCCCCTCTCCACACACACACACACACATATTATTACTGTACACTATTCATGTTCTTGACATTAGTACATAATTCTATGTACTAGATATGAGCCTTTGATGAGTTGTGGTGCACCTGAGCACTGTAAGCAATAATTATTATTTTATAGCTGTCAGAGTTTGAATAATCATTTTTCTTTTTCTGTGCTACTATAACAGAAATGATTGATTTAAACAGGCAAAAAACCTATATATTATAGTGTGTACAGAAATAACCTACTCTAGTTTCACCATAATGATCTTCAGGGTTAAATCCACTGAATTAATCAAGATATTGATTAATTACAGCTAGTTGATGACGTAGAAAACAGATTCACAGTTAATGAACGCTGGTGCATTGTTTTGAAAGATGAATAGCAGACGCTGTGTTGGTACATCGCAATGAAGATGGTAACATGGAATTATTTAGAATATATATATATATATATATATATATACATACACACACACACATTTTTTTTTCCCCAAAAGATCAAATATAAACATTTTGAAAAACCCTCTTTAAATTTTTAATTTCATAAGTAATATTATTGGTTTGTGCAAAGAAAGATTTTATATATATATATATATATATATATATATATGAATGAAAAGAAAAGTGGTGGTGACAAAGATTGTAATGAAGTAAAAAGGAAAACAAGATGGCTATCCTAAAGAATTCAAGATTATTATCAGCGTTAGTAAACAATGATTTTTTTCTTTTTCTTTATTGAAATCAAAACTGTATATTGAAATAATCCAACAGATTAATTAACTAAATAAATTATTTCTTTTAGCTTCATTGAAAATTATGTTTTAGCAGAAAATTGCATTTAGCTGCGTTTCAAGGACGTCTGCAAGAATGATCTCAGGTGCTTTGGCATTGCCCCTTACTGCTGGGAAAATTTGGCTCAGAACTGCCCTCAGTGGCAGCAGCCTCTCCGTAGAGAGGACTGTTCATGTCTGAAGTTACCCTGACACAACATCATGAAGCTAAGAGGTCCAGGCAAAAGCAGTGGCAACCAAGCACTGGCACATCAACATCTTCAGGGACAGCCTTCACATGTGACATCTGTGGTCGAGAATGTTTTTCAAACATTGGACTTCAAGTCACAGGAGGCACTGTAACTTCAGGGCACAAAAACTTTATTATAGTCCTCCAAGACTGAAATGCCAATAATAATACATTTAGAGCCATTTCATTTGAGATTTGATTCAGGAAATTGTGCATCTAAATTTTTAAAAGATAGAATTCAGCTTTTTCTTTTAATTTGCCTAGGATTAAGGCATGTAATAAGGAAAAACTGTTCTCGTCTTATTACCTCATATAATAGCAAGATCTGAACATCTGTAGTTAGAAAGAACACAATATTATTAAGCTTAGAATTGCGTATTGGGCACACCCTCATTACCCATTCGTACCTGTTAAAAAGGGGAGGATGCCCCAGTGTGCCCAACATGCAAAGTACAACTTACAACCAAACATATCCTAAATTGTAACAGCCTTAAACATATTTAAAACTAATTACTATCAAGCAAGAAACCTGAGGGACATCTTTAAGAATACAAACCCTAAAAACAAAGCAACCTTTTCAACAAGATATAACAAAACATAACCGGATATCTCCATAGAACCACTACTTTAAAGATTGAAATCCAAAATAACCTTTTTAGCATTAAATGACCCACGGAGGTTGATATGCATTAACTCAAACTTAGTATGTTTCAGAAGAAATTGCTAATATATAAACCATTGTTAGACATAGTTGGGAATTTCCATCAATATTTGTTTTACCTTCAACAGAATCTTTTGATGTTACATATTTTCTCAGGATTAATAAATATATTTACCTATTTTATCAGGTCAACATTAAGGTAAAATGTTTTAAGATAAAAAGTTAAGTGGGAAAATGTGGGACATAAACAACAGAAGGAGAGGGGGGGGGATCATTGCCATCACCATTTTGATTTGCAAAAAGAGCATAGTAATAGTCACTTTGAAGATTGTTGGGTCTTAATATTTTCTTATAGCATAGTATCTGTCAAAAATTACTGGTTACTCATATATGGATTGGCACTCTTGTCTAGGACCATCATAGTAATCATGTACTCAGTAAAAAGTGTTATACAAACAGTGTGTGTGTATTTATATATATATATATATATATATATATATATATATAAAAATCAATGGTAATATTATGGGTTTACACTCATAACTTGAAGTTTCATGGTAATCCAATCATCAGATGAGTTCAATGGTTGAGATCTTAAAAACCTGTTTTTTAAAATCGCAACCATTTCACGACTGGTTTTTAAGATCTCAACCATTGAACTCATCTGATGATTGGATTACCATGAAACTTCAAGTTATGAGTGTAAAACCATAATATTACCATTGATTATAAATCTGCTCTGCTTTATTAGCATTGAGTACCTTTTCATGCCAATACTTTTCTCATTTTTTCATTCACTATTCATATATATATATATATATATATATATATATATATATATATATATATACACACACATATACATACACACACACCTGTGGCATCATTAACAGGACTAGCTACACACCCCCATCAGAAAGAATAAATAAATAAATAGAACTCCCACTACCAACTTAAACACTCCTGCTAACACCAACAATTGACCACCCCTCCCCTATTCACGACCTCCTAACACTCCAGAATGAAAGTGTTCACCATTGAAGCAAGAACTCAATCCACATCCTGAAGAAGGTCTAACAGACCAAAACTTTATAACGCCGACACCACAACCTACAATAAACATCCATTTTGTACAATATCCCGTGTTTGTCTACCTTTCTCCACACACACACACATTATATATATATATATATATATAGAATGAAGGAGAAAAGTATTGGAATATAAACCACTGTTTTTTTTTTAAATCTTAACATTTTGACATCTCGTCTGATGATTGCAGTAAACATGAAACTTCAGTAACGATATTAAATCCATAATATTAGATTGTATATATATATATATATATATATATCACACACACTTATATACGTAGATGCCTAAGAGTATTTATTTTTAAATTCATGAATTATAAATTAACATGTAATCAACCATAATCCTAAAATATGAACCTGATTAAGAGAGGACAGTAATTTGAGCTACTATGCAATACACATGTCAAGTTTTTATATCCACTTAAAACTTTTTAATACCCAAGATAATTTGATATGCAATAGATTAAATTTTCCACAGTAAAACGTTCTTTTTTTTTATATATATATATATATATATATATAGGTATTCAAAACAAAAAGCTAAAAAGCAAAATTCTTCTCCCATATACAACTAAATAAATCCGCAGACACACATCCTGAGATGCCTGGGTCCCTCCCTGTCCATCTATACATTTATATTCCCATCTTCACTCATCTAGTTATTTTTGTTATTTATTTACTTCATTGCTATATCATAACCCTTTGCTTAATTATACAAATAAAAATGGGAATAAACACGAGAGCAAGCAAATAGAAAAATTATCTTTTCTACAAGTTTCACTTTTAAATCTATCTATCTATATATAAAAGGCAGTTGGTATGTATGTATGTCAAGAGGAAACTATGAAAATAAAACAAGTAAACAACAAAGTAAATATATATATAAGCATTCACTATAATCTTATCTTGGTTTTTGAGCAAAAATAATGAAGATTTCATTTATATACATGAAGATAATTAAAAAATAAAATTCAAATCATAACAGCATGGAATTTTTTTTTGTATATAAATAGTAGATATTCATTTTTCTTTTCAGAGTGGCTGGATCAGCACAAGGTCTTTTTTACGTGGGGATTTTAATGGGACATTCTGTGAGAAACCAACTCACGATTCAGTAATAATGGATCTATGAGACTAATTTAAAAAAAAAAAGATCCTCCTCTACCCAGGCAATGCTGGGTAGCCACTTCTAGTAATAACATTCTAAAATGTCAATATAAATAACATTTTTAATGCTCTCCCAAACCTGTTGTGACTTCTAAAATCAAATCGAGAGAAAAAGCAGCAGAAAAAAAATGTTTAAAGCCAGATATTTCTTCAAGTGTTGATTTGTCATAATCCTGATGAGGCTTTTTAATTTTTTTTCTTTACTTTTAATATTATTGGCATTTCAGTCTCTGAAGACTATAATATAGTTTCTGTGCCCCTCAAGTTACAGCACCTCCTGTGACTGAAGTCCAATATTTGAAAAACATTCTCGACCACAGATGTCACATGTGAAGGCTGTCCCTGAAGATGTTGATGTGCCAGTGTTTTGTTGCTTTAAAGTGTGGATTCGTAGAAGTATTATTATTGGCATTTCAATCTCAAAAAGACTATAAAATAGTTTTTGTGCCTCTGTAGTTACAGCGCCTCCTGTGACTGTAAAGTCCAATGTTAGAAAAACATTCTTGACCATAGATTATTGTAGAAGTATACAACATTTAAAATAAGAATATTTTGGAAGGAGTAAATGATAAGTATGAATTTGAACCCTAAATTATATATAAACATTTCAGCACAGAGTAAGATGATGATAATTCAACAGGAAATTCAAATATGTGGCTTGAAATCATTATTATTAGAAGCTAATCAACCAATGAACAGTTGAATTGAACCCACATTTAAAATTGGTTTTAAAAATGCTCTAAAGCAGTGGTTCCCAAACTTTTTTGTATGGCGACACACCAATGAACTGTTTAAAATTTTTGCAGCACAGCCATAAAAGGAATACATTGTATAGATCCAAAAATGAAAGAATACAAAAATATTTATTTTTAGCTAGTTTTAATAAAAGTGAATGTAGTGTTATAACACTAGACACTACTGTGTTGGTGTGGATTCAACCTATAGGACCTATTTCATGCACTAAGATAGGCTCTATTGGAACAGTGAGCAACGTCTTGCATTGAAATTCTGCGTACAGATATGGTCTTCGGTTCTAATCCTCACCAAGGCGTTTTTCATATCGCCCTACATCGTTACAATGAAGTTTTCCTACTATATTGCAGTTTCTTCTACATCAATATATATATAATATATAGGCCAGACTTTGTTGAAATAATATTTTCGTTTATACCTTAAATATTAAAGACTTTCCCACGACACACCTAATGACATCTCACAACACACAGATTGGGAACCACTGCTCTAAACTATTTCACTTTGATTCATAAAAACAGGTGCCAACATCCAAAATAAAAGACCCCCCCAAAAAAAAAAACAAGTTGACATGTTTTTGTTTATTAAAAATTTTTTTAAAAATCAATAACTCTGGTTAGGGTTATTTGATTAATTAAAATTTTTATATTAAACATTTAATACCTAAAGAAGTCATTTTTTTTAGGTATGAAATATCTAATACACAAATCATTAAAGAGTAAACAAATATATAAATAAACATTCTGGAAAAATTAGTTTAAAATAATCTATTTTGTATTTTGAACAAATAATTGATCCATAAAATTTTGTTTTACTAAAAAAGGTCAATATTTGAAACAACTTGTTCAGACAGCATCATCCCCCATTTTTTAAAAGAAAAACTTAAGGCTAAACTTGCAAATCGGTGGGAAAATTAAAACATTACAGGTGACCCAGAAAAAACAGAACCCAAATTATTTATTTATTTTCCCATTAAACTAACCCTAAACCCCCCTAGTTAAAATTAACAGTTTTATTACAAAATTTGTGGGTTCTGTTTTTTTCTGGGTCACCCTAATTTTCCGACCGATTTGCAAGTTTAGCCAAACATAATTTATAAAATGTTATTGTTTACTGAGCAACAGAATGTCAAGTAAATATTTAGAGGAATATGTTATGATTAAAGAAAAATTAACAAGTTTATCCATTTTAACTTTTTCCATGCTTATTTGATTGAATTTTTAAAGATTTGATTAAATGTTAAATTATCAAAAGTAATAAATTCTTTTTTTTTTTTTTTTTTTTTTTAATTGATCAAAATAGAAAAAAATTGAAAAATATTTGTGTTGAATGTTTTCAAAAGTGTTTATATTCTTTTATATATCGATTCAACATGTTGATTTGGAGTTTAACAACTATTATAATTAATTATGTCATCAAATTCACATTTCAAACAAGATTATTCACTCTAAGGGTTTGCTAGGAAAACAACCTTTCAATCTTAGTCATGTTTTTCAGAAACTAAAAAAAAACATAAAAAACGATTTATTTTAAAGATAATTTTTTAAAAATATGCAAGATTTGTTCATGAATAAATTTGTCTATCTCTTTTATTGCTTGAGCCCAATCATCATACTAAATATGAAATCGTTAATTTTTATTAATTATTTACAGGAAGGAGAAAAAAACTGCTTAGAATATATTAATACTGAATCAGTTTTTTTTTTAATAAAAAAATATATGTATATATTGAACAAAAATAAGATATTTGAATCAGTAATCAAATTATTTTTTATATAATATGTAAAATTCTTGTCAATGTCAAAAATAATTTGGATTTTTTTTTAATTCAACATAATTTAAATTAAATAAATTCATAGATATTTTTTTTTAAAAAGCCAAGATTTTTCAAGCGACAACTAACATTTTACAAACTAAAAAAAAAAAAAATGTTATATAGAAAAATCTAATTTTAAAATATTTTTTGTTTTACGTAAAATTTAATTCTATTTTTAACAAATTTAAAAAATAAAATAACGATCATTATCAACCATGACAGGATTTGATTTCATTTTAAATAAAAAATAAAATAAAATAAAAATCCTTAAGTTGTACGAAGTAAAATATGATGAAAGAAATAAGAGGGTGGTTGATTTCTGTTGATCAGGGACAAATACTGAAAAATAAAAATAAATAAAATGCTCATAATTAATATAAGTCAATCTATTTAAAAAGTGATTAAATGATGTGAAACAACACAGTAAGACGAACCAGATTTTACATATTTCAGATTTCAATAAGTTAAAAAAATAGAAAGTTTAATATGTATATGATGATTATAATAATATTCTAGTATTTTCTTTAATGAACGTCGTACTTTTAACAAAAAAACAAAACTAGTCTCTCTAGGTCACATTTTCAAGTTTAGTTTCTTCACAATACATATTACTAATATATACAAGACTAAACTCAAGTACTAATGACTATAAAACAATATTTTTTTAAATCATCACGAGGTTAACACACACACAAAAATCAAACCAATAGGTGTGTGTATATATAGAAAATCTAGTCAGTCAGTTTTACATATTGTGCAATATTATGGGGGAACAACATGCATATAAAAATTTATAACTATACATATAATTATATATATTTTATAGGCATGTTTTAACCCTAACATTGCACAATACACACACACATATATATATATAAATTATACACAAATACTAGGTATATTGTACAGTATTTGGATATATATATAGCCTGTTTTGTGCAATATTATGGACAAAAACATGCACACACACACACACAATATATATATACATATATTTATATTATAAATAAACACCCACTCAAGTAATGATCTAGGATTTTTTTTTTACTAACCCGTAAAAAGAAAGTAAATAATTAAAAAAATAATTTAGACATTTTAGATCTTAGATTTGTATATGCAATTTTAAGCTATTTGTTCTCTTGAAATATATAGATATAGATATAGATGAATTAATTATCAGTGATTTTAAGTAAGACAAATTGGAAAGATAAATTATTACTATTTTATTTTGGTGACTTTTTTTGTTATTTAATTTCAGAGTTCACACTATTAAAAAAAATCAAACTGGGGCGTTTACCAATCTTAAAAATTATAACATATATACATTTTTCCTTTTTAAAAAGATAGAATATATATATATATATCTAAACAAGTCTTGCTGACAATTATTTAAAACAAAATCTAATGATTAAAAATAATAATAATAATAGGAATCTCATATATATATATATATATATATATATATATATTTTACAAACCACAAAATAGCATTTTTTGTTAGATTCACTCGTCTATTCTAGCAAGTTAGGGTCTTAAAAATAATATATTTATAAAAAATGACTAATACTTCTAATTTTTAATCAGATAAAGAATACTAGATTAAAATCGACAAAAAAAAAAAGACCCAAAAATTAACATAAAATTTGAAGAAAAATAAAAATAAAAATATAGAGATGAACAAGTCTGTTCTTTTTGGCCTTCAAACAAATAAAATAGTAAAAAAAATAATCTTAAACTGTCCGGCCAATCCTACCCCAAAATAAAACCCAAAATTCTATTTTTTAGGTATCAGAAGGGTATTATTATTTAATAATAACAAAAAGAGAAGATTTGAAAAATAATTAAAAATACAAACAGGATCGATATATAAACGGTGTGTATAGTATTTATATTATATAAGACAAGAGAGACTTAAAAATCTCACTAAAATAAGTTGGTCGGTTGGTACTTTAAAAATCTCTACTGAGCTACTACTTTTTTTTTTTACTTCCGGGATGTACAAGTATTTAACAAGAATATGGGGTCAAAAATGGTCAAGATTGAAAGAAAAATGATTATTATTCATTTTAAGGGGGTTTTTGGTCGACAAATCGGCCTCCATAGTTTGGAAAAAACGCTGCGCACATTGTATTATTTAACAACATCTTTTTAAAAGCAGAACGAAGCCATCTTGAAAATTTTACGATATGAACTCACCCTCATGGCGAGACATTATAGCTGAACGGACCGCGAGAGTGGCGAGTAAATATTCCGAAAATTTGAACTGATATGGAAGATTATACTCATGTATAGCAAATTCTGTCTTCTGCTGTAATTATGACTTCTTTTTACAGGTACGTCTGCTTCAAAATTCCTAGAAGGAATTTTGGAAAAGTCGAGGCCATGGTGACGTCACAGGAATATCTCGTCTTGTTTGGTAACAGTGTGACTTGAGGCCTCAGGATCTCTCAGGGACGTATTTTGGGGAGTTTTTTTTTACTCAGAAAATATTTTGTCCTGATTTCAATTTGATTTTCTTAGATATCCAATATTTGTCTTGGAAAATAATACAACTTTAAAAAAAAAGCTAAAATTTGTATACGGAATTTTTTTTTCTTTCTCTGTTCGAACAGCTACGGACAAGGACGATTGCTGCTGCTGCTGCTTATTTGCCATAACCCATAACGTCACTTCCGGTGTCCGCATATACACTAGCAACACCAAGCATTTCACTTCAAAGCTACTTATTCCAGCAACATGGCCACACAGGGACGAATTTTGGTGTATGGAGGCAAAGGCGCTCTTGGATCTACATGCGTATCTTACTTCAAAAGCAAGAATTTTGTAAGCCATTCTACTACTACTTATTCTTGTAGAGTAAATTAGATAAATGCAGTTAATGTTTTATTTTAAAACATTTGTCTTTTTTTCTTTCTTTCATTTTCACTTAATAATTTATTCCTTTCTTGGAATATTTTGGTATTTTTATTGCGACAAAAATCCAAAATTTTTCGGTTGCTTGAAGAAGATGGTCGGTAATCATTAACAATAACATCAATAAAATGTCAGACATAATAGGATGAAATGATGTCTGTCTGAAAATATTTGATTTATTTTCCTAAATCTTTATTTTATTTTGAATGATTGATAAAAAGATGAAAACAAGTGGTTCTTGAAAAAAAAATTTTAACGTTTAAATTTCTTCTGATTTGATACAGAAACTTTTATGAAAATAAATTGTCAGTTTTACCTAATAAAATTTTCACTTTAAGTAAAATATATAATTTTAAATTATGATTGTAACGAAAACACACATGGGACACTGACATTAATGTGGGTCTTAATTATATTATCGTTAGAACCCACATAAGTGTCAGTTGTCCAATTTATATGCTTGTTCAATAAAGAAAATTTCTGTGGTAATCTACAAAATAAAAAATTATCAAATTCTCCACCCAGATAAGAGTAAGTTATTTTTGTTTCATTTTCTAAAAACAAAATTACGTCTTCATCTAAAAAATAATTCTTTAATTTTCCCCTTAACCACTAATATGGTGACTTACGGCTGACTGCCAAAAATTTTGGAAACTTTCATGAAATGTAATTTCAATTTTTTTTTTTACTAATCACTTATATGGATTGTGAATATTAAATTTTCATATTTTTGTACATTACTGCAAGAACAACGGAGTATTTATTAAATTTGTGTGTCGACACACACACGCATATATATTTCATTTAAACATCGAAACCGGATAGTTTTTATACGATTCATTTTATCACTTTAAACTTAAATAAAAATATTTTATTTTGAAAAAATACTTTTTCAGTATTTTTTTTCTCCTGACAAAAAGCCGTTTCATAAATCTGATATATGGGGAACTTATCTATACTGAAGTATTATCATCATCATTATTATTATTATCTGACCCTTGTACAGAATAGCTCCCACCATAAAATTGACATTAATTCTATTTAAATTTACTATAAAAGTATACTAGGGTACTTTTCTTTATTCACAATCACGATAAAACTATTTTTTCAGTCATTTATTTTTTATAATTATGGGACTTAACCGACAGGTGTCCCTTTCTGAATGGGTTGAGGAAGAACGAGTTGTAGTTTCTTGTTGAAGATGTACGTTTGTGATTTAAATGAAGCAAATGACTGAATATTTCTTAAATTATTGTGCTGAGATATCTAAAAATAACATTTATATTCTCTCTTAGAAAGAAAAAGAAAACTGTAAAATCTGAAATAAAAAAAGGGACCGACCGAAAATCAAATCTGTCTTCTCTTCAAATTATTCAGAGTTTGAAAAAAAAGAAGAAAAAAAAAGGAATTTATTTCCTCTCTCATTCATTGTCTTATTAAAAGAAAAAAAGTTAATATTTGAATAAAATCCTACATATAAAACTATGTATTCAACTTAGTACTTTTTAGTTTTCTTCTTTTCATTTACCAATAATTTTTTTAACCATTTACAATTTTATTTAAAATTTATTTCTGACTATGAAAAGAGATAGAAAAATATTTTGTGAAAATTTACGATATTGCTGCACGAATCTTTTTAATTTGAAGGTGTTTTTGTTTTGTTTTTTTTTTTTTCTTTCTCTCCCCAAAATTTTGAATTGTCGGGTTTCAAAAATTCATTAAATCTTACTTTCGATCGAATGTCTTTTTTTATTCTTTTTTTAATTTTCATTTGTAATATATATATATACATACACACACACACACACACACACACACTATAATCGATCCTTCTCCCTCCCCATAACTGAATAAAATAATTTATTTTCATAAATAATCAATTGAATTATATTCATTGGATGCATGTTTTTTGCTCTCGTCACCCTCAAATGTGCGGGAAAAAAAACCTTTAAAAGGTCGTAATCAAAACCAATTATATTGATATCGATCCCTTTGGTGTAATCGATACAATTGAGTAATTACATCGTGTACGGTGCGTTGAATACGCACCGTACACGATATAATTTTTCATTCATTCACATTTTCCACAAATAAAATAAAAATAATACATTTGTAAGTTAATTCCTTTATTTTTAGGATATAAATTTTAAAGTCTTCAACTTTTTTTTACTTTTTTTTCTTTTTTTTTTTTTTTTTTTTCTTAGATAAAAAAAAAATTTTTTTTCTGATTTTAAAATGAAAAAAATAATTCTTGTAATAATTGATGTAAATAATTTTGTCCGCAAATTTTCCCCCCGAAATGCGCTCTTTTTCTTTTCTTTTCAGTTTCTCTGGAAATTTGCAAATATCGGAATTTTCTCCAAAACTTTCTTACTAAATTTTAGATTCTGACGATGAAATTAACTTTTCGACAATTTTTGAGACTTTGGGTAATTTTCTAACATATATCACTTTTATCGTGGTTTCCACCACCAAAAAGTGATATATTGATAGAAAATCGAAATTTTAGCATCTTTCTGTGCTCGGACGTTGGCAGTTTATCATATTTTCTAGCAGCCCGGATGGATTATTAATGATTCTTATCCGATGGGATCACAAAAATTTGAATACATTTTGATTTCCACAAAATCTAAACCAATAACCAATTTTTCTGGGGCGATAGATTTATTTATTTATTTTTATAAAGAGGAAAAAGAAAAATGAAATTTATATAAAATAAATTATCAGCTTTAAAAGAAACAAGTATTTTATCTTCAAGAAAAAACGAAACTTATATTATAAAGTGTTAGAAATTGGCTTATATATCCTATTAATATTAATTCGGTTAACTCGAACTTAACGGATCTAAATTCCACTATCGTATGTCACCCCACCGAAAGAAGAAAAAATACCAAAAATCAGGGAATTAACCAAATTTAATGAAATTTTCAGTGTTGATATATTAATGCATAAAAGATATAATGCACCAGTTATTTTATTTAAAAACTTTTACATTTTTTCAGGTCAATTAACTTTGATCCACGTATCATTTAGAATATGTCTTACGCCTTAAAGATACATGGTTTAAAGTTAACCGACCTGAAAAAATGTAAAAGTTTTTAAATAAAATAACTAGTGCATTATATCTTTTATTCCTTAATGTATCGACACTGAAAATTTCCTTAAATTCGGTTAATTTCTTGATTTTTGGTATTTTCTCTTCTTTCGGCGGGGTGACATACGATGGTGGAATTTAGGTCCGTTAAGTTCGATTTAACATATTAATTCTATTGCATAAATTTAAATTTTCGGGTCTTTCTTTTTGTCATTGATCATGTGAGCTATTCTGAAATTGATTTATTTTTAACACTAAGAATTTTTTTTATTTCTCATGTTGTTCTCATTTAAAGGACACCTGTGGATTCTTACACAAACTATTCCCCTTCCCCCTTTAAAAAAAAAAAAAAATTCAGTATGTATATTGATCTGTCATATTGATACATCCCACCCCCATCTTTTGATAAATGGTTGATAGTCGTCTTTCAGGTCACATAGAAGAAGACAGGCCAGTCATATACTGATTGCTTCAGGCAAAAAGAGAAAGATGTGGGCTGTTATAAGCAATAGTAGTTTAAAAAAAGAAAGAAAAGAAAAGAATCTAGAAGCATAATTAGCTTTTAGGAAAAAATCATCACGAGACTGAAACAAGATGCTGTGAGGAGACGGAACATAATCAATAGATTCCGTTAAATTTGATTTGATATAAAAAAAAGCTTTGAATGGTTAGGTTTAGTTTTTATATTATTATTAATAATAATAATCTTTTCAGCTAGTATATTAGGTCTGAGATCTGTCAGCTGTTCCTTATAAACATTCATCTTAATTCTACAGAATATTTATTCTCTTTCCACAGATTATCTAACATTGCTTTAAAGGAGTTTAGAGATGGGACATTCACTATTGATGATGGTAGTTTATTCCATGTATTCACCACTCTGTTACTAAAATAATTTTGTCTTTAATTTGCTTTACAAATTTTTTTTAAGAATCTTAATTTATGACCCCTAGTATTTGATATTTTGAGCAATGTTTAGTATATCAAAGTTCGTTGAATAAAATCCATGGGTATATTTGTAGACTTACGTCGATAAACCAAACTATTAAATTTATCAACTTTAATTTTGGTACTTTTCCAGAATATTCCGTTGAGGAAATTGCGAAATACTGGAAATGTAATACCTTAATTTCAATCATTTCCTTCACTTTTGATTATTTTTTTTCAGCTATTATATCTTCGTCCCAAAATTATATATCAACAATCGGCGTAAGTCGCCATCATCTTAGTGGTAGGGAGGGCGGGCATGTTGGATTCGGTTTGTCCCTTGAAATTACTTTTTTTTTCTTTTTTTAATTCTCTTAATAAAATTTTGACAGCAAAAATTGTCATTTTTTTTTTTCATGTGTAGTTTTCAGAGAATAATTGCAATGGGGCAATCCCATGTCAAATCACCAAGTAAAATTGTCACCCACCCTCTGAAATTTTTCTGAAATTTTGTACAGATGTGGACTGTATCAAA
The DNA here is from genome assembly GCA_023376005.1 of Doryteuthis pealeii. NCBI lineage: Eukaryota > Metazoa > Mollusca > Cephalopoda > Myopsida > Loliginidae > Doryteuthis > Doryteuthis pealeii. Next base: position 18,069,706 of record CM042182.1, read on the forward strand.
GGTAGACATTTCCCAAAATTTGAGCTTCCAATTCCAAAAATTAGCGATGTTATGTCGATTTTAGCTCTCCACATTTGGTGGGGTTGACGAAAAATGGCGACTTATTGTTAGGCAAGTGCAAAACGCGGCCTTTCGAAATGCCCGCATAATTGTTAAAAAATATTTTAAAACGTCAATAAAAAATGGAAAATTAACTTTTTAATGTTTTCTTTTACGTTTAATATAAAGAACAATTCCAAGTTTATGTGTTATAAAAAAGAAAAAACAAATTTCTCTTACATAAAACCTAAATTTTTGCATTTAAAAATAAATTCCCGTAAATTGATATTTGTTGACATGGTTATCGCATCTTGACGTGAGCACTATTTCTTTGTATGGAGGATCGTATGTATAATAATTTCTTTTCTGAAGCAAAAACAAATGACTAATTTAGCATTTCCTTGATGTCTCACGATTTAACTTATATACCTCAACGACCCAGCGCAACAACTACAAGAGTTTTCCTCAAAAACCAAAGCGTATATTATTTCCGTTAGATCCATCCATTAATAAGAATGACGACAATTTGTAATTCAAACATTATTTTCAAAATTTAAAAAAATAAAAACCGAAATATGTTATGTCATTTTTAGCTATATATTTTTTATACAATATTTTCTTTGATTAATAAATACGATTTTGATATCCGCTAAACAAAAGTATTTATTTTACATTTTATAATTTTTTTTAAATCCATGAAAAAAAATAAACAAGTAGACAATAGGAACTTTTAATATAAAATTCTTTAGAAAATAATCTAACAATTTAGAAGAAAAAAAATACATTTTTTCTTATTTACGAGATTTAAGTTTCAATGTTTAAGATGCCCTATTACCAAAACCGAATTAGTAGCGATTTAGTTTTTTTTTTTTTTTTTTTTTTTTACATATGTTCCGTCATTAAATTATCTTTCCAAAAATGTAAAAATTATTTATATCCCAAAAAAAAAAGATCTTTGTACGGAGGATCAATGCGCGAAACAAAAACTAACGAAAAAAATTATTAGCCTTTTCAATTTAGTAAACATTTATTTACAATAAAAGTTCGTCTTTTATTACTTCATATACCGAAAGTTTTATTAAAATCCGATAGTTTATTTTATGATTTTTAGAAGAATTTCCTGTGATCACCCTTTTTTAGAGCCAGCGAGAAAATGCACATGCCTACTTATTGTAATCTAGTTTTGTCTGTAAAATGAGTTCTAGAGCTTCTCTACTCCGAAAAATTGGTTTATAAAAGCATTTTTACCCAAGAAATCCAAAAATGCTATCGAGAAAGTCTGAAAGTTAACTAATTTTAAGTTATTGATGATTTCTTTTTTTTCTTTTTTTTTTTTTTTTTCTTTTTTTTTTTTCTCCATAGCAAGATCAATATCCCGATGTGGCACTGATTGTTAGTTCATTATAACTGAGCTCGGATTGGGATAATAATAGGACATTTAGCTCGGTCGGTAGAGTGTTCGGCTAGAAACCACAAGGTTCCTAGTTTGATACCAGCCCTCGCCAACTCGGCGTATAAGTAGCACATGGATCTGTGCGGTAAAGTAAGGAACTGGTGGTAGGTGTGGCGCTTCATCTCAAATGCCGAAAACAATCTCCTTGGTCTAGCGCTAGTGAAAGGGGCATAGACTCCCTCGCTGATTGGCCGATACCGACTTATTTGAATAGAATGAATTTGAAGATGATTAGATAGTTTAGTAAACTTTTTGAAATATTACCATTATACAGGTAAGAAATACCAAGGAAATTTGGTAGACAAAGAGTTAAAATGAAAAAAGATAATCACTGAAATCTAATCTTCAGGTGGTGGATCTAAGTATAACATTTCTTGATCATTTTTGTACAGTAGGTACCACCTTTTCCCTGTGAAATTTACCCCCCCCCCCCTATATTTAACACGATGAAACTTGCATAAAGGTTAATATCATCTTAAATTTTTTCTGTCCATTCAAAAGAGAAAACATTAAAAAAAACTCCTGATTTTTTTTTTTTTTTCCAGCTTATGGAAATAATAAAAAATTACGAACGAAAAACGTTTATATTTTTACACCGTTAAATCAATTGAAATTTAACGTAGCCAAAAACAAGTTATGACTAGAGGCTTTTTTTTTTTTTTTTAATTCTATGAAAATCAATTAATGGTCCGATTTTCACAAATTTCCATAATTACTTGCATTTTAATGAAAATATATCTGAAATAGTTTTTTTCCTAAAATATATTGGGAAATAGTTTTTTTTTGTTTTTTGTTTTTTGTTTTTTTTGTTTTTTGCCCCCCCATTTAATTTATGAAATATGAAAAAACTAATCGACAAATGATTTTTACTTTTTCTATAAAGATAGGTCTGAATAATTATATCAGATTTTTTATAAGTTTCGATGCGAGAGCTTTTTAGTAAAAGAACCCTGAATACAAAATTCTACTAAAAAAATAGCAGTAAAGAAATTGTCCCTGTTGTAAAAAAAAAAAAATTTATTCTTCAAGATAACGATGAGTAATTTTTCCCCAATCGGATAATTTGATCTTTGAATTAACTGTTCGTCTTTGTTACAACTCTTTATGTTCGTTATTTCTTTTTTGCGAGATTTGAAAAAAAAAGTTAAAAACTATTTACATTTCTTCCTTCAATATGGCCTAAACTGATCACGTGACGTATTTTGGTGGTACCTAAAGATAAGTCTGAATCAGAAGATTTCTTTGAATTTTTTTTTCTTGGCAATTCAATTAAAAAAGCAAGTCAAAGTTTGACAAAGAATATGACATTTCTTAACAGAATTCAGAATTTATGGTTTATTTACTAAAATAAATCACGTATAAAAACTCAGAAAATCTTCTGACCACATATACTTTTTCAGTGGTTAATTCAGGATAAGTACGATTTTTTTTAATCGAATAAGCTTGGTTCACACACTACTACTAGTCATTATCCTAAATTCGGAAATCAAAAACACATGTTAGATTTCGGTTGTCCCTCCCTCCCCCCTATTTTTGACAGCAAAAATTTTCAAGACTAATTTAAAAAGATTTATTAAATGCTAAAAGTTTTAAAAGATTTATTAGACGCTATTTTTACTTCAACAACATTAAAAAAAAAAAAAAACTATTTATTTGTAAATAATCAATTTTATGGAATTCATTTTTTTAAGTCCAGGATTGCTGATCCTTAGTTACCACCAATTTTCCCTGTGAAATTGACCCCCCCCCCCTCTATATTTAACACAATGAAACTTGCATAAAGGTTAATATCTTAAATTTTTTGTCCATTCAAAAGAAGAAACATTAAACAAACACTTGATGATTTTTTTTAAAATTTCAACTTACGGAAATAATGAAAATTATGAACGAAAAACAATGTTTATATTTTTGCACTTTTAAATCAATTGAAATTTAACGTAGCCAAAAACAAGTTATGACTAGAGGCTTTTTATAAAATTCTATGAAAAGTCAATTAATGGTCCGATTTCCATAATTACTTACCTTTTGATGAAAATAGGTCTGAAATAGATTTTTCCTAAAATATATTAGGGGAAATGTGGGTTTTTTTTTGGGGGGGGTACAAGGTCTGCCTTCCCCCTGTTTTATTTTATGAAATACGAAAAAAATGAACCGATAAAAAACAATTTTTACCTTTTTTTGGTTTTCTATAAAGATAAGTCTGAATAATTATATCAGATTTTTATAAGTTTCAATGCCAGTTTTTTCGTAAAAGAACCATGAATACAGAATTCAGCTAAAAAAAAATATCAATAAAGAAACTGACCGTGTCGTAAAAAAACGGACTGTTTTACTTATTTTTCAAGATAACGGCGAGTAATTTTTTCCCAATCGGATAATTTGATCCTTGAATTAACTGTTTTTCTTTGTAACAACTCATGTTCGTTATTTCTTTTTTGCTAGATTTAAAAAGAAAAGAAGTTCAAAAATATTTACGTTTCTTCCTTCAATATGTTGCGCTATTATGTCTACTTTTGAATTAATAATACTTTTGGGAAAGGTATGAACTCCCTTATCTCCCCAGTTAAATAGTATCACTACTGTTCTTCTAAAAAGCATGGCTTTGGTATTAAATAACCCATGAAGGTTGATATGCTATTAAACAAAGAAATCAAACCTGAAAGAATATCAAGCATTTAATTAAAAAGAAAAGAATGCTAAACCTTTTTACAGCTCTTGTGTCAGACACTCCTTTGTATTTTGATGTTAAATATCTATTTGACTGTAGTGTGAACTATAAAACCATAAGGAGAGAGGCAAAGAGTCCTACTGAGCTGGTAGAAGATTTATGATGTACATTTCCGACTTCAAAGTTTTTTATTATTTTTTTATTTCTATTATAACTAGAGTGGTATCCACTTTATAGGATGTATATAAAAAGTCGTAGGGGTGTCCTAAAGTCGGTATCAGCCAGACAGCGAGGGAGTACATCCCCGGCTGACTTCTGATTTAGGTCAGAAAATTAAAACGGAAAGTTTTTTGGTGGTCCCCAATGAAAGTTTAACTACAGTCTATGAATTAACATTTTGCGAATTGGGTTACGGTTTTAGGGGATTACGGTTGTTTTTGTTTTTTTTTAACTAAAAAAAAAGATCCTACCCCTTTGTGTGAAATGATTTGGGGAGACATGGAATAAACTGCCTGCATCTGTTGTAGGCTGTCGGAGCACTGAATCTTTCAAAGCCTCCATGCTTCCTGTAGTCTGCCAACACTATACCTGATGCCACTCTCCACATACACATGCACACACATACATGCATATTACTACTGTGAACTGTTCATGTTCCTGACACAACATTATTCTGTGTACTTGACATGAGACTTTGATGAGTTGTGGTGCACCTGAGCACTGTACACAATAAATTTCATTATCATGAAAACGTGCAATCTGGTGTAGGGGGGGGTCCTCTTTATTAAGCTAAATGAACATGCGTTCATAGACTAAATGTTGGCATCTTTCTGTCTGCTAAAAACGATGGTGTGGTGTCCAAATTTTTTCCCTTTGAACTTGCATTTGTGCGAGTGGCTGAACAGGCCAATTTTTGAATGGCTGTCTCTGGTGCAGTGACTGCATACAGTGATGCTTGTGAGGGTTGTTGTCTCTCCTTCCTTCTGGCTCTCTTTGCTGTGTTGGCTACTTTCCCCTCTGTTTCACTCCTTTCTTGTTTGCCAATAAGGTGCCAGGTCCTTCGTTTTTCTGCACCAACCTCCTGTGTGTTGTTCATGTGGCATGTCTTTCTTACAGACTTATTTGAAGAGTCAGTGGTCTCCCTACCTGTCAGAAGCTTTCTATTAATTCACCATACAGTCGGTCTTTGCCCATTCTCCTGACATGACCAAGTCAGCACAGGTGCCTCTCACAGATGATGGCAAACCTGCTGTTCATGTGTGTTAGGTACTTTTGTTGCATAGGGTCAGTTGGGTCATATTAGTAGTCTTTAGTAGTTGTTAGTTCAGAAACAACATACGCAAGTTGTATAGTCACAAAGGGGTTGTTTATTCCTTTCTAGACTCGTGGGTTCTTTTTCAGAGAAAGAGGGTAAGGTCAAATTATTCTATTGTAAATCATGTTCGGTACTACTATGTGAAACGCATCACGGGGGGAACCCGGGAAGCCCTGTCTTGCTCCTTACAAAGGCCCAGCAAAAAAAAAAAATGTCTCTTCCGTTTTTGGTCCCTGGGGTTGGAAAAGTCACATCCACTTCTGGTCAAAACCCAGAACTTCCATTTTTTATTTTTAGATTTAGTTCCAGGGTCACTCATCGGTCAATTGCTGGTCACCCCTTGAGTGTTTACCCTTCCAAACTTTAACCTTTGTTTTTTATTTCTTTTTTTTGTCTTTCTCCAGAAATCCGAATACCGTTTTCTTTTCAATCCTCAAATTCCCCGTAGACCATAATAATTACACTACATTTTATCTGGCATATTTCCAGCACATCTGTCTTGGGTACTTTATCTTGCCAGCAAATGCATAGGATGCAGCGTAGGCACCTGAGGTGGAAATTATCAAGTGTTCACTCATGGCTTCAGTATGTGGTCTAGGCTTCATAGATTAATAAGCTTGCAGTAATCTGGGTTTGAACCCGCAACCCCTGCAGACCAAATGTTGAATGATTCCTGGCATATTTCCAAGAATTTCAAACTTGACAGCCATTACATTTATGACTGACTCATTGGTACAAAGTAGAAGTCAATTGTTTTATTGACTAACATTCTCCATTTTGTAAAATGGTTGGGGGGGGATCTAATCAGGTTAAGAGAGGGGAGACAGAAGAAAGAAAAGTATTGCTGTTTGTACTCTTGCAAAATACTGCAATCTGCTGCAATTTTGTGAAAGGTGATTCTAGAAACCTGATTTAATATATGTATATATTGTTGTATACCCTTTTCATTACTTACTTCTATTCTTCTTCTGACGTCTTTTCTATCTTACGTCTTCTAACATCTCTTCTAGTGTCTGGACTTCTCTTGGGGACTTTGTGTCTGGTCTTCCATTGGGGATTTCTCTTTATCAGAAGCCCTGTGTCATTGGTAGTTTTTAGATAACACAAGACTTTGATTTACTTAGATCATATTTTATTCCGAAATACCCACCAGACTACCTGCGCAGATTGAGTCGGAGCATGTATAACACGACTCACCACCTTCGTGGTTTCTCGCCGACTGACTAAAAATCTTTCTAATCTAAACCGGAAGAGGGTCTCCTCCACCGATTATCATGGTATTCACCGGAAAGGATCAGGATGAGGTCAAGCCTTGTCACTCATCCTTCAAAGCCGTGGGCTGCAACTTATAACAGCCATTTTGATTTCTACACTACTGTACATGAATATTAAGAATCTATTAATTATGTAACAATGTTTACTAATATTTATAAATAAAGAGTGCTCAATATGATGGCTGATAGAGCTTGGTTTGAAACTGACAGTTACCAAGCACTTTTGACTTCATGTCTTTGCTGCCCATCCTGACGTTAAGAAAGATGGCTAGACAATTGGAAAGGATAGAAAAACTCCTCAAACAGGAAATGTACTGGGGGGGGGGGACAACCGAAATCCAACATGTTTTTGTTTTTGTTTTTTTTAACTTATATATGAATATTATTTATTTTATTTTTTTTTTCATTTTTTTTTTTTTTTTTTTTTTTCTTAGATTGGAATAAAACTAGTATTTTATTATTCATACTATTGTCCTCATCTTCATAGTTATCTGTACAACAAATCGGCCGACGTGCCCTCCGGCCTTCTTCAGGTATTTCTTGTCTGACTCGGGAGCCATCACAGGACTTTGAACCTAACCCTTTATTCGGTCCATGGGGGTATCCTGTTCTCATTCCGCTAACCATAGCTGGGGTACAGGTGTTAAGCTGTTATAATAATTATTAATGTTACTGTCGCCCTTGAGCAAGATTGAATCTGTAGTCTTGAGATAACGATCTTAATCTAACTCTTTTATCCACTAGGCTGTGTTCAATTGGACAATCCAGTGTGAATTTTGGGAACTTGTAAACCTAATTTCTTCAGAAAGCGCGTGGTGTAATGGTTAGTCATAGGAAATGGACTCGTCACCCCGAGTTCAAATCCTGGACGTGGTAATTGCATTTAACTTAGCGCTAATACCCTTGGGAAAGGAATGAATTCTACTCTCCCTCCAGCTATGGGTAAATAGTAGGGCAGACTGGGCTCTTTAACCTTGGTTAGGCAACTGGTCTAGGAGAAGGAAAACTCTGAATTCAAGCTGTTAAACTCCACTTAAGAAATTGACCTTGTGTCACAACCTGCTCATGCGGAGGGGTTGGTAAATATATATAAACCTAATGTCTTGTTTTGCCTAGATTTGTTTGGTCTAGAATTGTTTGGTCTCAAAAATTCATAGAAATATTATGATTTTTTTTTTTCTTTGAGAATACTTATTTTAACTTTCTTTTTTTTTTTTTTTTTTTTTTTTTCCTTTCTTTGAGATTGGAATAAAACTAGTTTTGTGATTTGTTCCCATACTGATGACAATGGTAAGAATGAAATGGGACCATTTTGAGGTTAGAGAAAGCAAAGTTATTCCAAACTCTTGAACAAGTTGACATTCCAATTAATATTCTCAGGGTTTTGGAAAGAAGAAGGAAAGAAAAAAGTACTTTCTAAATCTACTAATTTAGGAGACTGCAGTTCTTTACCCCCTAAAATAAAATAAAAAACAAAAAACAAGAAACAAACACTCTACATTTTTTGGAATATCCTGTTGTAAATGAAGAAAGAAATGACACAGATTTCTTAATTCTTTACAGATGTAAAATGATCTGAGAGGTAAAGAGACCATGTGTGTATCAAACCCTCTTACTCACCACCACCCCCATCTTCCTGAAGGTTCCAGCCCTCAAGTCATGGGAAAATATGAGTTTCTAAAAGTCTGATAGAGTAATGGGGAGGGGTGTTTGCAGAGGCAGACCATATCATCTTCATATTGAGAACAGCTCTTCATATTGAGAACAGCTCTTCATTTTCAATCTTACAAAACCTGTTAGTCTCACACTTTGTTGTGTATGTGTGTGTGTACATGAATGCTAGGGTAGGTTGATTTTGGAACTGTAACATCTCCCAAGTGACGAAAGTTGCAAATTAACATAAAGAATTCACATAAAATATTTTTCTTCAAAACATTGCCTTTGTTTGTGGAAATAGATTTCAATCTTTTAAAATGTGATCAGATTACTTATTCTGAAAAAAGCGGGATATTGGAGGTGTCGTTGATGATGGGGGTGGGAGGTATATTTTCAATTTAAATTCTAGTTATTTTATTCATTTAATTTAAAATGACAGGCTTTTCTGTTTTAAATATTGAAATTGCTAGATTTTTTAACCATTTCTAGGCTAAATGTTGCGAAAACAAGGGGAGGTTACTCTCATTTATGTAGCTAATATTCAGATTACCAAGTAATTTTTTTTTTCCCTCAGTGTAAGCTTTTTCTGTTAAAATCTACATCTCTTATTATAATGGAGATTCGGTGTCTGTCTGTAACCGAAACTGTCACTGCTTATGTCATAATACCCTCGGGAATTGTGTAAGTTTATCAATGAATATTTAATTTAGTCAAAATCCTTAATACAGAATAAATCTTATTAACAATGTCTCTATGAAAATCTGAGTTAGATTTGCCTCAAAACAGTCCATGTTATTAACGCATTTAAAATCCTGCTATGTGTTTTCTATATCACTAAGAAATAAAGGTTTATATAATATGGTGTCATTAATTTGCATACTGGTTTTAACAAAACCAGGTTTAATAAATAATTACTTGGTATTATTGATCTATTATTGTTTTATTATTTAACGTATTAAAATCAATATAGAAACCAATTAAAATAAGTAATCTTTTTATATGCGTTCTTATTTAATTCCGTTAGTCTTTCTGATTTAATATATTTCATCACATCAAAAATACTTATACCTGGAGGGTGCATATTCTTGCTAATGGTGTTAAAATCTAACCCACATCTGGCTTACAAACTGCTCTTTCAACTGCCTTCCTCTTCAATGGTGCTCTCTGTGAATTATCTGGACATCATCTTGTTGGATTATTTATGACATTTAAGACGTGCTACAATACACCACTTAAAATTATAGACTAAATGAGGTCACATGGTTTAAACCTCAGCCAATCAACAGCCCAAATGCGTGGCTGGTTGACTACTTAATCACTGCTACTGAGAGAAATCCATTTGCAATCATTGACAAAGGACTTGTAATACTGAGGAGCACCAAGGAATAACCAAAGGATTCTTTACCAAGGATTTCTGCTGGACAAGAGCTCTTGCTTGAAGCCTAAAGGATGGCCCATAATAAACCAATTAAAATAGGATTAAAATAAGTAATCTTTTTATATACATCTTATTATAATGGAGATTGTGTGTTTTTCTGCCTGTAACCGAAACTATATTCCTACTTGTCACATTTCTCTTAGTTATTGACATCACATTCTCTATGATTTTATTTTTATTTAACCTCAATTATTAATAAAATTGTCTTACATTATTAATACTGTTAACTATGTCTACGTACTGATAACATGCAATTATATTTATATATACAAGAAAATAGCGGTTTACAGTGTGAACGGGAAGGCTAATTTGCATATTAATATTAAAAATCGAATTTAATAAATATGTGCTTAGTATTATTGATTTCTAACTGTTTGGTTTTATTTTAATGAATATAAGCAAAAATCTCTTCAATGAATCTTAAATGAAATCCATTAACAAGATAAAATAACTGTCATTTTATTCTTTACTTCCTCTTATAACTAAATACTTAAATTAGAAAAAATAACAATGAAAGACGAGAGTGATGGAAGAGTAAGTTTCAGTTGTTCCATTTCTTATTATACTCCCTCTGTTTCAAATCTTTTATTATACTCCTCTGTTTCAAATCTTTTATTATACTCCCTCTGTTTCAAATCTTTTATTATACTCCCTCTGTTTCAAATCTTTTATTATACTCCCTCTGTTTCAAATCCTTTATTATACTCCCTCTGTTTCAAATCTTTTATTATACTCCCTCTGTTTCAAATCTTTTATTATACTCCCTCTGTTTCAAATCTTTATTATACTCCCTCTGTTTCAAATCTTTTATCTGTATTCTTATTTAGTTTCATTAGCCTTTCTAATTTAATACAATATTTTATTACATTAAAACTTAAATACTTGCACCTGGAGGGTGCATATATTTGCTAGTGGTATTAAAATCTAACCTACATCTGGCTTACAAAGTGCTCTTTCAACTGCCTTCCTCTCCAATAGTGCTCTCTGTGACTTTTCTGGACATCTTAAAATACGTAGAAAAAATTAACCGTCATTTTACTTGATATTTATCATGTAAAGCTTTTTTTTTCTTTTTTGTGGGTTATCCAGAAATTGTCTAATTCTTTTCTGACTCAGAGCAGTAGTACCTGTTAGAGTCCTATCTATAGGTTAAATAGGAAAAATATGTTTAGAAAATTGAGTTTAATAAATAAATTTTGGATACCCATCAAGAAAGAATAGAATAAAACTCCTTCGGTGTAAAATAACTCGGCAAGGATTGACATGCCGTAAAACCCAATTGGTATTATCTGCGTTATTCAGACTATTGTCCTCATCAGACTATTGTTATCTGTACAACGTTTCAGCTGATATGCCCTCCAGCCTAAATCATTAGCACTAGACCAAGGAGATTGTTTTTGCATCTGAGGTGGAGCATATCACACCTACCATCAGCTCCTTACTTTACAGCACAGATCCCTGTGCTACTCGTATGCTGAGTTGGCAAGGGCGAGTATCGAAGCAAGAACCTTGTGGTTTTTAGTCAGATACTCTACCAACTGAGCTAAACTGGCCCTTTCAAATAAGATAGCAGTTAATTGTGACAGTATTTAAGAGATCTTTTTATAAATAAACATTTTTCAAGATAATATATAATCCTTTAAGTAGATTCGATATGTGAGTGTACCACACCTACCATCAGCTCCTTACTTTACAGCACAGATCCCTGTGCTACTCATATGCTGAGTTGGCAAGGCTGGAATCAAACCAAGAACCTTGTGGTCTATCCCTTTTTATTAGTGTTAGACCAAGGAGATTGTTTTTGCGTCTGAGGTGGAGCACGTCACACCTACCAACAGCTCTTTACTTTACAGCATAGATCCCTGTGCTACTCATATGCTGAGTTGGCAAGGGCTGGAATCAAACCAAGAACCTTGTGGTCTATCCCTTTTATTAGTGTTAGACCAAGGAGATTGTTTTTGCGTCTGAGGTGGAGCACGTCACACCTACAACAGCTCTTTACTTTACAGCATAGATCCCTGTGCTACTCATATGCTGAGTTGGCAAGGGCTGGAATCAAACCAAGAACCTTGTGGTCTATCCCTTTTTATTAGTGTTAGACCAAGGAGATTGTTTTTGCGTCTGAGGTGGAGCACGTCACACCTACCAACAGCTCTTTACTTTACAGCATAGATCCCTGTGCTACTCATATGCTGAGTTGGCAAGGGCTGGAATCAAACCAAGAACCTTGTGGTCTATCCCTTTTTATTAGTGTTAGACCAAGGAGATTGTTTTTGCGTCTGAGGTGGAGCACGTCACACCTACCAACAGCTCCTTACTTTACAGCACAGATCCCTGTGCTACTCATATGCTGAGTTGGCAAGGGCTGGAATCAAACCAAGAACCTTGTGGTCTATCCCTTTTTATTAGTGTTAGACCAAGGAGATTGTTTTTGCGTCTGAGGTGGAGCACGTCACACCTACCAACAGCTCCTTACTTTACAGCACAGATCCCTGTGCTACTCATATGCTGAGTTGGCAAGGGCTGGAATCAAACCAAGAACCTTGTGGTCTATCCCTTTTTATTAGTGTTAGACCAAGGAGATTGTTTTTGCGTCTGAGGTGGAGCACGTCACACCTACCAACAGCTCTTTACTTTACAGCATAGATCCCTGTGCTACTCATATGTTGAGTTGGCAAGGGCTGGAATCGAAGCAAGAACCTTGTGGTTCCTAATCGGGCACTCTATTGACTGAGCTAAACCAGCCCTATATTTTAAAATAAAATGGCAGTTAATTGTGACAATGTATTTAAGAGATCTTTTTATGAATAAAGATTTTTCAAGATAACATTTATAATCCTTTAAGTAGATTCTCTACGTGAGTATTTATCTATAAACTCTGAAAAAAAACACCTGACTGACCAACTTCCCCTGATATCGGACTGATTGTGGAATAATCAGTTTTAACCCCCCAAACTGATAAATTTAAAGTTTCTTTGTATTGCTAGGTGGTCTGGAAAGTATCTAGCCATCTTGAGGACCGGTTGTGCAGCCTTGATATAACTTGTCAACTTTGAGATACCTTACTTTGGCATTAGAATGCACCTATGCAGAGAGATAAGACTCCTCCAATGGGGCCACCTGTTGGCCATGGGTGGCGACCCGTGATGCTTAAGGATAGAACCCAGGTGGTTGAGAAGTCCATGACTTGCAATACTCCACTTTGTTCCTTACTTAGGCTAGATGGGCAGTCGGAGAGGCCCCCTCCGATCAATCGGCTGGTCATGAACCTATATGATTGCCCCAACCCTATTTCCCTTATGGCAACCTCCAACCCTTTTATCATATGGGTGCTAGAAGGCAGTGGCTGAGGGTCTTCATGTCCTGGGAATGACGTTAAACTCTATCTGATGGTGAGGTTTGCGGAATGTGGAGCACCCCTTCATCACCATTGGTCCCTGGTTCATGGTAGTAGTACCCAGAGTGGTAATACCTGTTAGTGTCCCATCTATGGGTTAAATAGAAAAACATGAGTTGATAAACAAAATTGTATTGTATGTTAAGAATTAATTTATTTCACAACTTTGTCAGCATTAAATGACCCACTGTCGCCACAGTATTACGAAAGGCGTCTCTTTTTGTTCTGCTGGAGCCTGCCATAGCGGTCGTCTGTCGCTAGTAGCAGCGGCTGTTGCATTGGGCATGGCTTGTTGTCGTTGCATATGCAGAGGCGTGCGAACGGGCCAACCGACTTGACAGGCGGGATTTTGCCAGCGCCGTCTTGTTTTCGTATGCCGTAAAACAAACTAAATCAACTTTGAGATACCTCGCTTTGTACGATCCCATTGAGTGAGCTTGTTGAATAGGAGGTTACTTGATAAGTAATGGAAACTTCCCATAGGTATGTTGGCAAGATGCAGCCAGAGACGGAATAAATTGGAGGAAAAGAATTTTCGTGGTGTCATCATCGGAGAGGATGGACAGCAAATAAAAATGGAAACTTGCCAGAAATCAAGCGGACCGTAGAATTCTCTTCGATCCAATAACAAAACTGCTGAGAAGTTCAACTCCATGTTTTGTTATGTATTTGGTTTTGGGGTCATTAGGAGAGTATATACCCCTCCATTGCCATTACTCCCAGGTCCACTTTGATATGGAGTGATAGTATATGTTGGGGTTCCATCTATGGGTCAAATAAATTAAACAGATAGGACTGTAAATAATAAAAATAAAAACTCTTAGATTACACAAAAAATGTCAATATACAATTCTCTAACACTGGCCTAGATGATCTAGGCCAGTGGTTCTCAACCTTTTTTTACCCATGGCCCCCTTTGGTTCCTATTTTACTCTGGTGGACACCCTCTAACCATTCAATATTTAAGAATCCAATTGTATTTATAATTAAATAATTTTTTTTAAAATCTTTTTTTGCTTGCTGGGGACTCCCCCCCCCCCTAAAAAAAAAAATTTATATGGTCCCCGGGGGTCCATATGCACCCCGGTTGAGAACGACTGATCCAGGCCTAAAATAACTCAAGTTGACATTTATTCAATCTTTTGTGAATCTTTTTTGTTATTCCCAGGCAATGCTTTATCACCTTGCTGTTATAATTTAAAAATGCAAATTCCTTGACATTGTGTTTGTTGTTTTGTTTGTTACCAAATTGAGTCTCAAGGATAAATTTATTTGTTACACACATTTTATGCATCTGTTACTGTTTACAGGACACACAGACACAGGAAGTATGACACTTTTTTTTCTTTCTGAAACTGGATTTTTTTACTTTTATTTTATTTCTTCAATTTTTATCAGCCTTTTTTTTTTTCTTTATTTCTTTCTTTGTTTCTTTCTTTTTTCCTTTTTTTTTTATCTCAGGAGCCATTTTGTATTCTTAATTTATTTTTTTTAATAGGATTTGTTTTTCGGAAAAAGTAAATCTAATGTCTCTGAATGTTTGAGATGAGGCTTGATGATTAGTATTATCTGCGTTATTTGGACTATTGTTCCCATCTTCATTGTTATTTGTACAACGTTTCAGCCGATATGCCCTCCAGCTTTCCCGAGTCCGACAAGAAATACCTTAAGAAGGCCGCAGTGCATATCGGCCGAAACATTGTACAAATAACACAATGAAGATGGGGACAATAGTCCGAATAACACAGATAATACTAAATCTAATGTTTTCCATAATTCATTCATGTGAAAAGCATACACCATTAATCTTGATAATACAAAATTGTGTACTAGCTAAAGTATCTGCCTATGGATGGGCTTAGATAATCAGCTACTTTATCACGGAAAAACATTTCCGAATTTTGAAGAAATGTTTTTGTAATATTCAAGATTTGACTTAAATATTGGTTAAAAATATTAATCTTTTTACCGCCCTGTCGGTGGGGCGTTAGAATGCACCTCTGCATAGGGGTAAGACTCCTCCAATAGGGCCACCTGTTAGCCATGGGTGGCAACCCGTGATGCTTAAGGATAGAAACCTGGTGGTTGAGCAGTCCATGACTTGCAATACTCCACTTTGGTCATTACTTAGGCTAGACGATCAATCGGCTGGTCACATCAAACCCTAGCACCTATATGATTGCCCCAACCAAAGATTCTTTTCTTTTCTTTCCAACCATGTAAATATTTTTAAGATTAGATCATAAATACCAGAGAAATTTTGATTTGAACTAATTAAGGTGAAAAATTGTCCAACGATTTTACGAAACGAGCTGTTATTGCTACAGGGAATCTATCCCCTTTTCAATAGTGCTAGACCAGAGATATTTTTTTTGTTTCTGAGGTGGAGTGCCACATCTACTATCAGCTCCCCACTTTACTGCACAGATCCCTATGCTACTCATATGCTGAGTTGGTGAGGACCGGTATTGAACCTGGAACATTGTGGTCCGATCCGGCCATTATTTTGCAAACAACCTTCTTTTCTTTGCAAAACTCGGAACACGTCTTTGCGAACACGGGGATCATTTATTTGAATACAGGAACCATCCATTTGAACACAGGGATCATCTATGTGAATTCAGGAATCTTCTCGACATAATTGTAAGCCATCATTGAACTTTGAACCCAACCCTTTATTCAATCCATGGGTGTATCCTGTTCTCATTCCACTAACACCTGGGGTACAGGTGTTAAGCTGTGTTAATTATTATTCTATATTACTGCTAACCAGGATTGAACCTGCAGCCTAGAGATATTAACCTATGCCTTTATCCACTATGCTATGTGTTCAATTGGACAATTCAGTGTGAATTTTTGGAACTTAAAAACCTAATGTCTAAAATTAGTGAAAATAGATCACTAATTAATTAGGACGGAGCCTGCTCTAGTAGTGACCACCCCAAGCAGATTTAACAGGTTTGAATTCAGTTTTCCTTCTCCTAGGCAACCAGTCTGCACTACTAGAACAGGCTCAGTCCTAATTAATTTTTCCAAAATTCACACTGAATTGTCAGTCTGCCTTATTATTTACCTATGGCTGGAGGGAGAGTAGTTGGATTCATACCTTTCCCAAGGGTATTAGCACTGTGAACTGTAGCTTTGTTCAGGATTTGAACTCTGGTTGATGATTCCATTTCCAGCGACTCTAGCCATTACACCATGCACCTCCCCAACTAAATTTATTAAAAAAGAAAATTTTATTTCTCCTTCAAAATCAACAAGGTTTGTGAAAACCAGAATTTGAGTGATTTATTTGCTGATGCTTGTAAAATCTTGTCAAGTAGTTACCTTCCCCCTCCTTTCCTCCACTTCCTCCTCAATTGCCCACCAATAACCTGGTGCCTATAGCTATCTAGAAACCAGAAGATTTATTGGGTGTCTCTAAGGAAGATAGGTGGACTAGAAGCTGAAAAAAAAATTTGTTTTTTGATATATCCTTATTAATTTTTTTTTCCTAGTTATAACCTTCATCTTCTTTCTATTTCTCTGAATTTTTGAGATGAGGCTTGGTGATTAGTATTATTTGGACTATTGTCCTCTTCTTCATTGTTATCTGTACAGCATTTCGTCCGATGTGCCCTCCGGCCTTCTTTGGGTATTTCTTGTCATAATCAGGAGCCATCATGGAACTTTGAACTTAACCCTTTATTCAGTCCACGGGGGTATCCTGTTCTCATTTCGCTAGAAGGTTTCAGAGTCCGACAAATACTTGAAGGCCGGAGGGTACATCGGCCAAAACGTTGTACAGATAAGGAAGATGAGGACAATAGGCCGAATAAAACAAATAATACTAATTATCAGTTCTCATTTCAAAAATTCAGAGAAATTTGTATTTTCATTGAAATAAATGAAAATATTTTTGACATCAAGGACAAATTCCTGTGAAAGCCAGGACATCGACACACCAGTGTGGGCTGTCCAGTAAAGACGTACATAGACTAGCTCTGCGCAGTATACAATATCTGTGCAGAGGACCTCCCAGGGACAATGAGTGATAGGGACAGTTGGTGAGAGATTGTCATGGATATCAGTGTTAATAACGCAGCCTGATGATTTTGAACATGAAAAAATTGGACTAAATTATCAACACTTGTGTTATTCAATATTGAAGATCGTTTTTTCTTTTCCTAGCAGTTATATGGTTACAAGTAGAAATACCTGAAGGCCAGAGGGCACATCAGCCGAAACATTGCACAGATAACAATGAAGATGAGGACAATAGTCCGAATAATACTATTCATCTTCTTTATTATATCTATGACTGTGATGTCACACACTGTTAAATCTTATTATGACTAATGACTCTTTATCATACCAAGAATTGGAAACACTGCAGTTTTGAATAAAAGAAAAAAGCTTCACCCTAAAAAAAGATTTGGACCAAGTATCCAATAGGCACCCCAAATCATCAACTTAATGATAGGTAACTTCGACTTTCAAATATTTGAAAATAAACACAGATGATTTTTTAAAAACATTGTATCTGACAAAAACAAATTTTACAAATTTTGTGATATTATTTCTGAACAGCATCTTTTATTTAAATAAACATAAAAAATATTTTGAAAATAAAAACTGTATTTTTATTTAGATAAAAATAATTGCATTTCTCTTCTGATTAAGTAAAAACTATTTTAGTATAAAAACGTCTTTCTTTTTTCTTTTTCTAAATTTATTGTAAGTGTTGAAAAATATTCAAACTTCTGATTAAAAAGTATTTATTTAAAAAAAAAAAAAAATTTGGTATTGAATTTTAATTTGATTACATGTACCAACCATCTATTTAATTTATCGTAAGTTCAACATCTCTGAGATTTTTGCTCATATTCATTAAGATAAAACCAAACAAGTTTGTTTAATTTTTATTTAAAATTATTAGTGAAATAGATCACTAATTAGGACTAAGCCTATTCTAGTAGTGACCACCCCAAGTGGATTTAACTATTTGCGTAACCAAGGTTAAAGAGCCCAGTCCGCCCTACTATTTACTCATAGCATGGAGGGAGAGTAGTTGCCACTTAATTATCTCCCTTTGATAACAAAATGAAGTATTTCTTTTTCAACAGGTGTTACTCTTACCACTTAGCTAGAGAGAAAGTAGGATCCATACCTTTCCCAAGGGTATTAGCACTAAGTGAAATGCAATTACCACATCTAGTATTTGAACTCTGGCCAACAAGTCCAAGTAATGAAGAGAACGAAATGAAAAAGAGAGAGAGAAATATGAGAGATGATGGTAGTGGTGGTGTTTGTCGTCATCATCGTAGTGTATTAATGTTTACCAACCCCTTCACATGAGCAGGATGTGACACAAGGTCAATTTCTTAAGCGGAGTTTGAATTTTAAAGAGCCCAGTCTGCCCTAGTATTTACTCATAGCTGGAGCGAGAGTGGTTGGATTTATACCTTTCCCAAGAGTATTAGGGCTATGTAAACTGTAGCATCGTCCAGGATTTGAACTTGGGTTGTCCAGTCCATTTCCTATGACTCTAACCATTACACCATGCACCTTCAACTATTTAGCCTTGAAAGAGTTGTAAAGTTTCAAAGAGATAATTCGTAAGAATTCAAGTGAGGCTATAAATTATTTTATTTTTTGTTCATCTTTCTTTCTTTCTTTCTTTTTTTTTTTTTTTTTTTTTTTTTTTTCTTCTTTCTTGTAACATTTCAACTTTGGTGACTTGGCAATTATTTTTATAGTTGATAATGGCTGCCACTTAATTATCTCCCTTTGATAACAAAATGAAGCCTTTTTCAACAGATGTTACTCTTACCACCACGTCACTTAGAGAGGGGGAAAAAAACAACACTTGTGTGTATATTAGGTATACCCAAAATTGTCCTAAAATCCGTTTTTGACAAAATGAATTTAGCCCCCCCCCCCACAGAGAATAATTTACCAAAAATCAGGTAATTATCGGATTTTAATGAAATTTTCAGTGTTGATTTATCAACCAAAATTGGCCTAAAATCCGTTTTTGACGAAATGAATTTAGCCCCCCCCCCCCCCACAGAGAATAATTTACCAAAAATCAGGGAATTATCGGATTTTAATGAAATTTTCAGTGTTGATTTATCAATGAATGAATTTTATAATGCATTATTTATTTTATTTCAAAACTTTCTCATTTTTTTCGGGTCACTTAATTTTGAACCCCCCCCCCCTCCCTTATTTTGGGGTGTAAAATCTCAGTTGTTCCTTGTTTGATACTAATTACAGTAGAAATAAAAAAATAAAAAAATAGACCGAAGTTGTGAATAGAAAAAAAAAAAAAAATTTTTTTTAAGTGGAATATTTTATGACAAAATAATTACGGAAAATAAAATGTAAAAAAAAAAAAATTTTTTTTTGGAGATTTCTTTTTTTACTCATTTCGATAATTATTTAAAAATTATACATCAATATTTTGATCATATCATATCAATATCATCATAGATATTTATTTCTAGAATCTAAAAATATAACATTTTAAACTTATCAGAATATTATTAATTTAAATGAATTTTATATATTAATATTTCATAGCAAAAATATTTAAAGTTTTGAAATAAAATAACTGATGCATTATAAAATTCATTAATTGATAAATCAATACTGAAAATTTCATTAAAATCAGATAATTCCCTGATTTTTGGTAAATTTTTTGCAATCGCAAATGTTACATTAAATTTGTAAACGAGTAAATAAAAGGTCTGCAAAATGGATTGGGGTTTTTTTTTTCGAATTTTTTTATTATTATTTTACATTACTTACATTTGTAAAATAATTTTAAAAAAGTAAAAAAAAAAAAAAAAAAATCCATTTTGCGAACTTTTTTTTAATGAGTAATATATACTATATTACTTGTGCATAATAGGTAACATGTACTATATTACTTGTGGTCAAATGGTTAGTTGTAGGAAATGGGCTCGACAACTAGAGTTCAATTCCTGGACGAAGCTGTTGGCATTTCACATGGCGCTAATACCCTTGGGAAAGGTATGAATCCAATTCTCCCTCCAGCTATGGGTGAATAACAGGGCAGACTGGGCTCTTTAACCATGGTTAGGTAACCAGTCTAAGAAGGAAAACTCTGAATTCAAACCTGTTAAACTCCACTTAAGAAATATATATATATATATATGTATGTATGGTTGAGAATAGAGGAAAGTGTGGATATAACACAGCATAAATTCAATTGATATTTTGTCTAATTATTGGATGAAGCTTCTTCAGAACTTTATTGACATAAGTACTTGTACATTCTGCTTTTATCGTGAAAAGGTAAATGGGTGAGGGGGTGGGGGGAAAGTCGGGTGGGGTTGGTGTGTAGGGACTTTTATTTTTCTATGAGGTCAGTCAGTTGACTTAGAAGAGAATTTGATATTTGGAGTGTGGGTCAAATGTCCTGATGTATATCAGGAAAATTTTTCCTCTCCCATTCACTATAAAAGTAGAATGTACAAGTACTTATTTCAATAAAGTTCTGAAGAAGTTTCTTCCAATAATGAGGTGAAATATCAATTGAATTTATGCTGTCTGTGTTGTTATATCCACACTTTCCTCTATTCTCAACCACATTTTGTTGGATTTATTCAAATCCTTTACTTATATATACTAGCAAATATATGCACCCTCCGGGTGCAAGTATTTAAGTTTTAATGTAATAAAATATTGTATTAAATTAGAAAGGCTAATGAAACTAAATAAGAATACAGATAAAAAGATTTGAAACAGAGGGAGTATAATAAAAGATTTGAAACAGAGGGGTATAATAAAAAATGGAACCACTGAAACTTACTCTTCCATCACTCTCGTCTTTCATTGCTATTTTTTCTAATTTAAGTATTTAGTTATAAGAGGAAGTAAAGAATAAAATGAGTTATTTTATCTTGTTAATGGATTTAATTTAAGATTCATTGAAGAGATTTTTGCTTATATTCATTAAAATAAAACCAAACAGTTAGAAATCAATAATACTAAGCACATATTTATTAAATTCGATTTTTTAATATTAATATGCAAATTAGCCTTTCCGTTCACACTGTAAACCGCTATTTTATTGTATATATAAATATAATTGCATGTTGTCAATATGTAGACATAGTTAACAGTATTAATAATGTATGACAATTTTATTAATAATTGAGGTTAAATAAAAATAAAATCATGGAGAATGTGATGTCTATAACTAAGAGAATTGTGACTTGAGTAGAATATAGTTTCGGTTACAGACAGAAAAACACACAATCTCCATTATACCTTTGTTAGTATTGGAGAAATGAGAATAAAGTGCTTGATTACTTCTGTAAGAGCTGTATTTATTTATTATAGTGTACAATACATTTAGAATGTTGTTCATTATTTTAACATACCGCTTCAACTTGACAATTTTTACAACTACAAAAAATAAATCTTGAAATATGTGTCTCAGGTCAGGTCGTACAAAGTTTGGCTTTATTGCATTTTATTTCACTTTTGAGGAATAGGTCAAGTATTGTTTGCTGACACTTGAGTCACCTGTTTGTTGTGTTACCTGTTGTGTTTGGACAGGTGTTAAGAGAAATGATCAACCACCCACCCACCCCCTGTAAATATTTAGTGAAGTGTTGATTCTGTCCCTATTTGCCAATTTCGTGCACTACATCATTGAAAATGGATAGTCCTAATGAGTCAGATATAACAACTAATAGTTTTGCTTAGTAGCTCATCAGGATCAGATTCTTGCCACTGGAATTGTAAGAGTACTGACGACCCCGGAATTTCTTTCTCTCACACAATACCCTTGGGAAAGATATAAACTGCCTCCCCCCACACACACATACTAGGGTTAAATAGTACCACTACTGTTTTCTACAAGGATGGCTTTAGCATTAAATAACCCACAAAATTTAATATGCCATTAAACAAAGAAACCAAACCTTTTCTCTCACCCCCCCCCTTTTTTTTATTCATACTTCTCTCCTTATTATTTCTCTCTTTAAATATAGTTACAATACCATTGGCACAAAAAGCTTTCCGCCCTGCCGGCTAGAGTGTTAGAATGCACCTCTGCAGAGGGGTAAGATTCCCCTAATAGGGCCACCTGTTGGCCGTGGGTGACGACCCGTGATGCTTAAGGATAGAACCCTGGTGGTTGAGCAGTCCATGACTTGCAATACTCCAATTTGGCCCTTTCTTGGGCTAGACGGGCGGTCGGAGAGGCCCCCTCCGATCAATCGGCTGGCCGCGTCAAGTCCTAGCACCTATATGATTTTCCCAACCCTATTGCCCTTATGGCAAGCCCCAACCCCTTCTTATCATATGGGTGCTAAAGGTGGTGACTGAGGGTCTACATGTCCTGGCAATGATGTTAATCTATCTGATGGTGAGGTTCCAGTTTGGAGGTCTGGGGAATGTGGAGCACCCTTCATCACCATTGGTCCCTGGTCCACTTTGACCCGGAGTGGTAGTACCTGTTAGGGTCCCATCTATGGATTAAATAGAAAAACATGTTTATAAACAAAATTGTATTATGCATTAAGAATGAATTTATTTCACAACTGTCGGCATTAAATGACCCACCGAGGTTGATATGCCGTAAAACAAAACAAACCAAACAAAAAGCTTTGTTGGCATCCTTCTGTCTACTAAAGATGATGGAGTAGTGTCCACTTTTCTTTCTTTTTTTTGCAGTGATTGCAAACAAACGGTGATGCTTGCTGGAGTTGTTGTTGTCTCTCCATTTTGGCTCTCTTTTCCGTGGCGTCTACTTTTTCTCTTTTTTCACTCCTTTTAGTTCCTTGTTTGACGAGGAGGCGCCAGGTTGCACAGTCTTTTGCACAAGCCTCCCATGTGTTGGTATTGATGTGGCATGTCTTCATGTCCTTCTTGCAGACATTTTTAAAGTGTAGGCATGGTCTCCCTACCAGTCGGGTGCTCTCTACTAATTCACCATACAGTAGGTCTTTGGGGATGCGGCCTTTGTCCATCCTCCTGACATGACCAAGCCAGCACAGATGTCTATCTTCTATTCATACTTCTCTCCTTATTTCTCTTTAACTCTTAACATCCTATACCACCTCATTCCACCCGGCTGGAAGTCACATTCATTTTTATAATCTACCCCAAACGATAGCCTTTTTTTGCAATATTAAACATATTTATAAGTCTTTGATTTACGGGAAATAACAGGTAACTTTAAATGAAAAAGACATTTTTTTTTGATAAATCTCTTATAGAAATGAGGATCTGGACTTGGAAAATTCTCAACGGGATGTTAAGAGTTAAATATAGTTACAATACCTATGGCACAAAAAGCTTTATTTAGTAGCAAAATTAGATGCAAATGTATTTTGTATTGTTAGACTCTACAATTCAATTTAATCTAAAGTTAAAGGTTATCACTTATTGTTAAATACGTGTGTTATCAAGAAATTCTCAAGGTGTTTCCAAAAATGGATCTTCATTCTTTTCCATTGCATTATTATATCTTAACATTGTTTCAACTCTATGGGTGATAGAAGGCAGTGGCTGAGGGTCTTCATGTCCTGGGCATGATGTTAAATTCCATCTGATGGTGAGCTTCTAGTTCTGGAGGTCTGGGGAATGTAGAGCACCCCTTCATCACCATTGCTCTCTGGTCCACTCTGACCCAGAGTGGTAGTACCTGTGAGAGTCACATGAAAATAATTCTGAGACTGTCTTCTATCAACTCTTAACATCCTGTTTAGAATTTTCTAAGCCCAGATCCTCATTCCTATAAAGATATATAAAAAACAATGGCTAAAAATGACCTTTGCAGTTAAAGTTACCTGTTATTTCCCTTAAATCAAAGACTTCTAAATATGTTTAATATTATATTTAAACAAAGGCTATCATTTGGGATGTATTAGGAAAACTAATGAAACTTCCGGCCGGGTAGAATGAGGTGGTATAGGACATTAAGAGTTAATTATATATATATATATATTTTCTTCTTCTTATCGTATACTTTTTGAACAAATCTCCGTCAACTTTACTCTGTTGTGGTTTTGCTTACAAAGATCGGAAAAGAATTTTTTTTTTAAAGTGAGTTTCTGCTTGTAGTTTAAAGTGTCTTCTAATTAAGTGTAAAAATTTCAAGAATATTGATAAATATACCTTTTTTTAAAATGCTGAATTTTAAGATTTAGATGTTTTAAGTTTTATTTTAATTTCTAAATAGACATTTTTTGTTTAGTTATATGAAATTAACAGCCCCTCTTTGTTTCAGTGGGTTGGCTCAATTTTTTAATATTTTTTTGACTTATATGAAATTAAAAGCCTCTTGGACCATATTAGCTTTAGGCACCCCTTTTTGATCTCAATTAAGAAAGGACATGTTTTTCATTTACACCATCAATATCTGCTTATTTTAACAGACGATTTTTAGATATTTTTATAAGACTAATCCCTAACAAACAACTGGATATTGACGGTGTAAATGAAAAACATGTCCTTTCTTAACCGAGTTCAAAAAGGGGTGCCTAAAGGACATATGGTCCGGCCTCTTTTCTTTTTGTTTTGGCATTTTTTATTTTTTTTATTTTTTTATAATTAAATTAAATTTAATTAAAACTGTCTTTTTCTTTTAGCATTTAAAAAAAAAAATTTTTAACATTTTTTTTTTTTTTTTTTTTTTTTTTAACTTATATGAAATTAAAACTGTCTTTTCTTTTTTTTCTTGTTTCAGTGGGTTGGCTCAATTGATCGTATGAGTAATGAAGAAGCTAATTTGAATATGATTGTAAGTGGTGCTACTCTTCATGAACAAAATGAAGAAATTGCCAGCAAATTGGCTGATAGTCTTGGCAGTGAAAAACTGGATGCCATCTTCTGTGTGGCTGGAGGCTGGGCTGGTGGCAATGCCAAGTCTAAAGGTTAGTCTTCACTACCCCCTTTTTTATTTTTTTATTAAATTCTCAGGTGGTACATTTTTTTGTTATGTTGTAATAATGAATGAACACACACGGTTGGGCTTGAAAAAGCTTTATTCTACTTAGAATACAGTTGCAGTTTTCTTGGGAGTTTATATACTATCAGAAAGCTAAAGATTTACACAAAGGGGAGGTAATAATAAAACAGGGGAAGTAACTCTCAATTACTTATTACAGTTGTTTATGAATGTAACCAGAAACAATATATTTTTCCTATCATTTTTCAATCATTAAAAATGTGAATGAAAGTTTTGAACATTTTTCTTTTTTTTTTTCTCTCTGAATTTTTGAGGGTTGATAATTTGTATTATTCAGACAATTATCCTCCTCTTTATTGTTATCTGTCCAACGTTTTGGCCAATGTGCTCTCTGGCCTTCTGGCATTTTTTGTCCATTTTCATTTCACTGTAATCAATACAATTGCATGTTTTAACATGAAAATATAATAAAATGTGTTCTTAATAACAATTAATTCATTTCAAATAATGCACAAGCACAATTAAGAACACATTCTATGATATTTTCGTGTTAAAACATTCAGTTGTATTGATTCGATCAAACTCATATTTTCAGTGTAGATTTATGATGAAATGAAAATGGACGACCAAAACATAACCTCTTCCTTAAAGTGAAACAAACAAAGGGAGATTACTCTCATTTATGTAGCTAATGTTCAGATTACCCATTTACTAATCTTACCTGGTAAGTCCCATCACCAGTCATCTAGGAAGAATTATCTAGCTCCGCATCAAGAGGGTAATTGACTAATGCAGTAACTTGTGATTGCACTAAAATCCATATTCATTCCTTGATGCCTGCAATGGTTTGCTGGTAAAGCTAGAGCTATATTTGGCACCACTCATCTGTATGCAGGGTTTGTTTTGGTTTGTTATACGGCATATCAACCTCAGTGGGTCATTTAATGCTGACAAAGATTTGAAAAAAATTTATTCTTAATAGATACTTAGTGAAAGAAACAAGGGGTGGTTACTCTAATTTATGTAGCTAATGTTCAGATTACCCTGTGATTAACATCTTCAATAGTAGCACTAGTAATACAATTCTGGCTGTAGTTATGCTAGAAAAATGAGTGGGATATTTATATAAGTGAAAATCTTACAAGCAAGGTATTTGCCTCTCCTCCCACTTATGAGGGTATGACACAAGGACATTTTTATGTGGGCCCACCCACAAGCCGAAGCCCATGGGGTGTAGTAACAAAAAATGTGTTGATCCTGTCGGCATTTCCCCCTCAAGGGAGACACCTCAGGCACTGGGAAATAAACCCAGCCCTGCCCCTTTAAATCAAAGGGGCGGGTGTTACCTGTGGGGGATAGTCCCCTGGGATCAACGCTGTTAATTTTACTTAGCTGCTCCAGAGGCCGGTGCTATGAAGCAGGCTAAGCTATCACTTACAAGCAATATGTAATGAAATTATTTAATTTTACTTTTAGTTGAAATTTTTTAATTATCTCCCTTAGGTGAAAACAGCAATATATATTGGTCTATAAATTCGTTCCGGACGGAAGTCTCATTTGTTTTCTTAATCTACCCCAAACGATAGCCTTTGTTTAAATGTAATATTAAACATATTTAGAAGTCTTTGATTTAAGGGAAATAACAGGTAACTTTAAATGAAATGGCCATTTTTAGCCATTTTTTTTTTATATCCTTTTAGGAATGCTCTGGACTTAGAAAATACCCAACAGGATGTTAAAAGTTTTAATGGATCCTCAAAGTGAAAAAAACAAGGGGAGGTTACTCTAATTTATGTAGCTAATGTTCAGATTACCAGTAAATGTGTACATTTGGTCAAATTTGTCTTTTCTTTTTTTTTATATATATAGATTTCCTGAAAAGTGCTGATGATATGTGGAAACAAAGTGTTTGGTCTTCAGTGATTGCTTCCAATTTGGCTTCTAAATATTTGAAGGAAGGTGGAGTCCTCACTTTACCAGGGGCAGCACCTGCAACTGATGGAACTCCAGGTGGGTACAAAGATTTTTTTTAAATTTTTCTCTAATATTCTTTGTCTTTTTGAGATGAGGCTTGATAATTTGGATTATTCAGACTATTATCCTCATCTTTATTGTTATCTACACTATTTCTCTGAATTTGGGAAATGAGGCTTGATGATTTGGATTTGAAATTTAAAAACTTTCAGCACTTGAAATTAATTTATTTAAAAAAATAAAATATAAAAGAAAAAAAAAAAAACTTGAAGAAAAAGTTTTGATCAATTCAGATTGAAGGTGGACTTTGGTGATTTCATTAAAAAAATTTCCAGTCCCTATTTTTTACATTTCCAGAAAAAACAAATCCTGATGAACACTTCAAAATAAAAATTCATAAATAATTTGGATTATTCAGACCATTGTCTTCATCTTTATTGTTATCTACACTACTTCTCTAAATTTTTTAAAATGAAACTAAATAATTTGGATTATTTGAATTATTCAGACTATTGTCCTCGTTTTTTGTTATCCACACTATTTCTCTTAAAATGTTAATCATCTTAAGGTTAACTTTATTTTCAGTCTCAGTGTCCCCACTTTTCAGACCATTAATTTATCTAACAAATTGTTTTCTCTTAAAACCTAAACCCTAAAGATAACTGGCTCAATTTCATGGTGATCGTACACCCTTTTATGACACTTTTAAACTTTCTTATTGATTGCATTCTATTTTCCCTTTTTTTTCTCTCTCTCTCTCTCTCTGACTGTATTCTTACTTAGTAGGACTGGGTTAGCTCAGTTGGTAGAGCGTTCGGCTAGAAACTACAAGGTTCTTAGTTCATTACCGGCCCTCACCAACTCAGCATATGAGTAGCACAGGGATCTGTGCAGTAAAGTAAGGAGCTGATGGTAGGTGTGATGCACCACCTCAGACACAAAAACAATCTCCTTGGTCTAGTGCTAGTGAAGAGGATAGACTCCCTCGCTGATTGGCTGATACCGACATTAGGCCACCCTGACGACTTTTTTATTCTCACTTAACCATGGTGTCACACAGTTAAATATTTTTGTATGATTGTCTTTTCTTTATTAAATTTTGGGGATTGGCTAACTTTATCACAATCCACACTCGGACAACTTTTCAGAAAAATTTCAGGTGGTGGGTGATATGGCCTGGATGATTTGACATGGAATTACCCTTGAGGCAGGGTGGGTGACATGGCCTGGATGATTTGACATGGAATTACCTTGAGCAGGGTGGGTGACATGGCCTGGATGATTTGACATGGAATTACCCTTGAGGCAGGGTGGTGACATGGCCTGGATGATTTGACATGGAATTACCCTTGAGGCAGGGTGGGTGACATGGCCTGGATGATTTGACATGGAATTACCCTTGAGGCAGGGGGTGACATGGCCTGGATGATTTGACATGGAATTACCTGATGATTTGACATGGAATTACTGGATATTTTGTGTCACTATGTTTTAAAGGTGAACCAGTTAAATATTTTTGTACAATTGTCTTTTTTCTTATTTAAGGAATGATTGGCTATGGAATGGCCAAAGCAGCTGTCCATCAACTGACCAAAAGTTTGGCTGGAAGTAACAGTGGACTTCCACCCAATGCTATTGCATTGGCTACTTTGCCGTAAGTGATTTTGTTTAAATTATTTCTTCCAACTTTTTTTAAAAAATGGAGTAAGGGGGTTTAATATATTTACATTTACTTGTTGAGAAAAGACTTGAGGGAGGGGTAAAATATCGCTTTCATATCACATTAACTTTTCAGGGAAAATGCCTTCAAACTGCTAGGGAATTAAATAGTAGCGCGAGTTGGATTTTGAGCAGGCACTGCTTAGCATTTTTTAGGACTGTTTGCATTTATGCAATATGCGCTGAAATTTTCACCAAATTATTCATTTGACTTAATTTTATAATGAACTAGCACTGGCTACCTGGTGTCGCCTGGGTAGAGGGGGATTTTTTAAGGTAGTCCTGCAGATCCATTATTACTCAATTGTGAGTTGAATCCTTGTGAGATGACCCATTTAAATCCTATATAAAAAAAAAAATTTTTTTAGACCTTGCATTGATCCTGCTACTCTGAAAAGAAATGTTAATGTCTATCTAAAATAATAAATGAAAAAAAAATTCCATGCTGTTATCATTTAAATTTTATTTTTTAATTATCTTCACGAATATAAATAAAATCTCTATTATTTTTGCTCAAAAACCAAGCCCTGGTGATATTTAGTGTGTGTGTGTGTGTGTATATATATATATATATTTTACTTTGTCATTAATTGTTTTATTTTCAAAGTTTCCTCTCGATATACATATACACACAACTGCCCTTTATATATGTATAGTTAGATATAGATAGCTTATTTTATTAAAAAAGCTTGAAAAAAAAGAAAGTTTTTTATCAGTTCAGAATGTTTTTATCATTTGAAGAAAAAATATTCTAGGGACTAATTTTTTACGTTTCTAGAAAGATCAAATCCTGAAGAACATATAAAAATTCAATAACCAAAAACAGTTATCTGAAAATTTAAGTTATTTTCTTAAAACTCAAAAAAATAATTTTGTAGCATTTTCCTTTGTAGTATTAGGAACAATATTTTTCTTTGAGTTTATGCAACAAAAAAAACGTAATTCATGATTTACTTAAAAATTTAATAGTGAATTTTGAACGTCTGGAAGGTGGCATGTTGAAGTCAATATTTTACCGCCACAAAAAAAAACTAATTCATGATTCACTTAAAAATTTAATAGTGAATTTTGAACGTCTGGAAGGTGGCATGTTGAAGTCAATATTTTTACCGCAACAAAAAAAGACGTAATTCATGATTCACTTAAAAATTTAATAGTGAATTTTGAACGTCTGGAAGGTGGCATGTTGAAGTCAATATTTTTACCGCAACAAAAAAAAGACGTAATTCATGATTCACTTAAAAATTTAATAGTGAATTTTGAACGTCTGGAAGGTGGCATGTTGAAGTCAATATTTTTACCGTATATAAAGCTTTGATTAATCTATCTAAAAATGTAAGTTTAAGAATGCACAATTTTGCATAACATTTTTCTGAGATTTTTATATATCTAAAAACTTATTACTAACAATTGTACTTTTGTGTACGGATCATCAAATGTATTTAAAAAAAGAAAGTACTTATTCTTTGAGATAGAATCAAGATTTAATTCATTGTTCTAGATTTATTTGTGGTAGAGCATTTTGGTATTAAATAACCCATGAATGTTGATATGCCAATAATCAAAGAAGACAAACACTGTCTATTAAAGTCTAGCTGAGATAGATTTGCCTCAAAACAGCCCAGGGTATTAATGTATTTAAAATCCTGCAATGTGTGTTATATATCATTAGGAAATGTTTACATAGTATATGGTGTGAATAATTTGCATACCGTTTTAACAAAACCCTGTTTAATAATATTGTTTTATTCTCAAACGTATTAAAAGTCAGCCTATGTATGATTTTTATATTGAAATCAATTAGAATAAAGTAAAAATAGGTGTAATCTTTTGTGTTATTTAATTTCTTTATATTATTCAGTATAACATGGGTGCATATTTATGCTAATTTTTAAAAAGATCTTGGTGTTTTTTTTGTTTTGTTTTTTTTTGTTTTTTTTTGTTTTTTTTTTTTTTTTTTTATTCATAAAAAAATTTTTTTTTTCTTCCCTCTCAGAATCACATTGGATACTCCTAACAATAGAAAATGGATGGCCACTGCTGACCAAACAACATGGACACCCATGGACTTTATTTCCGAGTAAGAACACTTAACATTTGTCATTTTAGTTTTTCACTCACGTTCGCTGTGGACAGAATATATAAAAAAAAAACAGACCATCTCACATATATATATATATATATATATATATATACGAGAGAGTATAGATAAAAGGATATGAAAACAACACAATATGCTGTTAAAGTGAAAAAAATTTTATAACATATTCATAGCTAATATTGAACAATATTTTGATTTTATAAAAATCATCTTCTGAGCTTGTTTATACTCCAGCCTTCCGCTATTGATAAGGCTGGAGTATAAAGAAGCTCTGAAGATGATTTTTATAAAATCAAAATATTGTTCAATATTAGCTATGAATATGTTATAAAATTTTTTCACTTTAACAGCATATTGTGTTGTTTTCATATCCTTTTATCTATACTCATACCGTCGGATTCATTTCCTTTCTTTTAACTTATATATATATACACACAGGGTGGACCATAATGCTGGCACACATTTTAAATGCTATTTTCTCAGATTATAAAAACGACACCAAGTACTAAATATATTTATTACATAACTGAGAGACACGGGAGTTTTTATCTGACAGGCATGTGGATGCAACAAGAGCCACTTGCCATACATCACGACTTTCAATGACACTTCAAGCAAATTTTCCCAGACATCTCATTTCAAGATTCAGTGATATCCATTGGCCTTTCAGATCACCTGATTTAACCCCAGTGGACTATTTTCTGTGGGGTTACCTGAAAGATCGGGTATACGCAGGCAGGCCCCACATGACGGCGGACCTTAAAGAAAGTATCCATAGAGAGATAACAGCTATTCCACACTTTATGTGATATGAGAAATCGAGCTGTCGAATATTTTCGTCATGATGGTGACCATCTCAAGGACACAATGTTTAAATTTTAGATTACAGATAAAACTCTTGTGTACCTTTTATAATAAATATACTTAGTACTCTGTGTCACTTTTGTAATCTGAGAAAATAGCATTTATATTAAATATATATTTGTCAGTTCTTTTTCCGCCCTGGCGGCTAGGGCGTTAATATACACAGACTTCGCCTCTGCAGAGGGGTAAGACTCCTCCAATGGGGCCACTTGTTGGACGTAGGTGGCAACCCATGATGCTTAAGGATGGAACCCAGGTGTCTGAGCAGTCCATGACATGCAACACTCCACCTAAATCCTTATTTAGGCTAGACGGGCAGTCGGAGAGGCCCCCTTCGATCAATTGGCTGGTCACGTCTAGTCCTAGCACCAATATGATTGCCCCAACAGCAAGCCCCAACCTTTTTTATCATATGTGCTAGAAGGCAGTGGCTGAGGGATTTAATGTCCTGGGAATTACATTAAACTTTCTCTGGTGGTGAGGCTCCAGTTCTGGAGAATGTGGGGCACCACTTCATGACTATTGCTCCCAGGTTAATTCTGACCTTGAATGGTAGTACCTGTTATGGTTCCATCTATGGGTTAAATAGACAAATGTTTATTAAAAAAAATTTGAGTCTCCATTAAGAAGGAATTTATTTCTAAATTTTGTTGGCATTAAATGACCCACTGAGTTTGATATGCCATAAAACAAACCAAACCAAACCATTTCTTTTTCTTTTTTTTCTTTTTTTTCTTTGTAGATTGTTCTACAAGTGGTGCCAGGGACAGGAACGTCCTGCAACAGGAAGTCTTGTGAAAATGGTTACCAAAGATCGCAAAACTGAACTGGTGATGGCTTAAAGGGACCACCTCATGGTTGATGGAACGAAGAAATGAAACAAAATCCCAACCACCGACTGATATTAGAATACCGATTCTCTGCTAGAAGAATTCCTCGTCTCATTTGCCAAAACCAACCCCCCTCCCCCCAAAAAAAACATGTTTTTCAAAGAAATGTTATTAGGTTTTCATGGATTATTCAGACTAATATTCTTGTCACTCTGATGGATTCTTCAGCCTTTTGTCCTTATCTACATTTAATAAGACATTTAATTTTCATATAATACATTAGAATTTTTGAGTGAGAAAAGTCATCCATGTTTTTTACCAAATTCATCTTTAATATGAATTCATGATTGCATATTGTAAAGAACCTTTTATCAGATTAAACTCAATAAATATCTACATATCATTAAATTTTGAAAGGTCACAATCGGTTAAAAGCTTCTTTTTTTTAATTGTAATTTTAAAGGGAAGTAATCCATGACGCTACATATATTTTGTAAGAGGATTCAACAAATTTTAAAATAATTTTTTTAATTGTTGGTTCTATGAAGCGATTGTTCATCCTATCGGATTTTGATTTTTAAGATTATGGTTTCTAGTCATTTTTTCATTTAATTAATTTTAATTTCATTTAATAAATGAATTAAAATGATTTTTTTTCTGTTTATTTTTATTTTATTTTTTTTAATAAATAAAGGGTGCTTTTCACAGAATTGCATCTCGGCCTTCTGCCTTAAAAAAACGTAAGGTGGTGATAGGTGAAAAAACATCTCTCCCTACGAATGAAGTCCCTAGCTGAAGCGAATAGTTCCTGCTGAAAAAAAAACAACCTGCTGTTAAGGAGTTTTTACCAAAAAGTTAATGCAATATTTTACCCCCTCCAGTCTTTTTTTCGATAAGTAAATGTAAATATTTTAACTCTTCCTCTTTAAAAAGTTGGGCTAAATATTTACATTAACTTGTCGATAAAAAAAATATGGCTTACTTTTAACGCCTTCAAACCACTAAAAAGAAAAATAATTTGTTGATAAAAAACGCCTTCAATCCGCTAAAAAATTTTTTTTTTTTTTTTTTTTTTTTTTTTTTTGACAATCAATTACAAATAAAAAAAATCAACATTTTTTTCGGTATTTGCTTTAGCTAGGGGTTTCGTGGGGAGGGTTGTTTTTATAGCTATCACCGCCTAGCGTTTTTTAAGGCAGGAGGGCGGGGCGCAATTCTGCGAATAGCAACAAATAAAGCTTTAATCTATTAATCCATACATTTAATAAAATGCTTAATCTTTCTTTTTTTTTTTTTTTTTTTTTTTTTAATGTTTAAATTTCAACCTAAATTATGCAAAATATTTCTTAGGGGTTAGTGAGTGCACTGGCTGAAGTGTTAATAAAAAACAATAAAAATTAAAGATACTTATTAAAAAAAACAAACTCTTTCATAAAAAAATTCTCTGGGCTCCCTTAGCAACAATAAAATATCTGGGCTCCCTTAGCAACAATAAAAATTGCTTATCATTTGAATTGAGTTCGTCTAATCATTTATTCCATAAATTTAGAAAATTTTTGGTTATTGGTAATTTGAAGGCGAAATTCTTGCTGTCTACTAAATAATTTGTTATCTGTAAAGAAAAAAAAATGTATTTGTGTTAAACTTCAATTTTATCATGTTAAAAGAAAATTAGGCAAGGGAGACAACTCTTTTTCCCCTTGATAGAAAAAAAATTGTTGAATTTTTTCTTGTTATTACTGTGTTTAAATTTTTCTTTCATTAAACGGTCCACGGTACAATTATAGAATTAACTCTGAGGCGGGTGTCTCTGGTCTGAACAAAATCAACTTTTCACGGTCTTTTTTATTTTTTTTTCCGCCATTTCTTTCAAAAAATTTCATAATTGCTGTTAAAATTGGTTGAGATGTTAAGGAAGAAAAACTGGAACACAAACTAGTTTTAATACCACAGATTATTTTGAACTTTAAGAAAAATGAATATTAAAAGAATGTATTAAAGGTTTACTTTATCTATAAAAAATTTGATTTGTGTTTTTTTATTTTTTTACCTTGAAATTTAGATTTAATTCTTTTAAGAAAATACTTTTTGAAAATTTAAAATTAATTTTAAACACTTTTTTTTTATGAGTGAAAGATTGAATAAATCAGACAATATTTGGTTGAGAGTATAGGAAAATGTGGATATAAAAACACAAACGACTGTTCAATTGATATTTCGTCTCATTGATTGAAACTTGATGTACAAGCATTTAAATCAATAAACTTCTGAAGAAGTCTCAAACTAATAATGAAATAAAATATCAATTGAACAATAGCCGTTTGTGTTGTTATATCCACATTTTTCTCTACTCTCACTACACTTTTTTTTTTATTTAGATTTAGAAAATTTAAATACTTTATTTATACATTTAAGTTTTTTAAATTCAGTAATAATAAAATATAACACTTGAAATGTCAAAATCAATTTTTTTTTTTTTTTTTTCTTCTATAAATCCTTTCTTATTTGGAGCTTTGTTTCTGAATAATTTCTCCATCTTTCCCATAAATTTTTCATTTTCATATAAGTTCCATTCAGTAAATATAACAACTATTATTTCTTTCTTTCCAATTTGTTTCTCATTCAAATTCTGTTTTCATTTTTGTAAATAAACTAGAATAATGGTTTAAAAAACAAAGGTAATCTGAACATTAGCTACATAAATGAGAGTAACCTCCCCTTGTTTGTTTCACTTTGAAGAAGCTGTTTGTTTTGGTCAGCATTTTTGACTTCACCATAAATCTACACTGAAAATATGAATTTATTCGAATCAATACAACTGCATGTTTTAACACGCAAATATCATAAAATGTGTTCTTAATTGTGCTTGCACATTATTTGAAATAAACTTTGATTGTTATTAACACATTTTATATTTTCGTGTTAAAACATGCAATTGTTGTATTGATTCAAACAAATTCGTATTTACAGTGTCATATTTTCAATGTAGATTTACAGTGAAATGAAAATGGCCAACCAAAACAATCAAGGGGAGATTACTCTCATTTATGTAGCTAATGTTCAGATTACCATTCTGTTTTTATTATTGTAAACAATTTAGAATAATGGTAAAAAAAGATTTTCAAAAATCTGACAATCAGGATTTTGATTTATTTTTATTTTAATGGTTGGGATTTTTTTTTCTTTTAATCTTGGGAGAAAGAGAAAAAAAGGGGTCTCCCTATCTGACTGAGCAACCATTTCTTGCTTTTTCTATTTTTTCTTTGATAAAAACAAATAGAAATGAATAAAGATTTTTATTTTTCATGCATCATTGTTATTTTATTTTAATAAAACATTTTTCAACTTCTTGACAAGCGCGCTAAAAAAATTTTTTTTGTTTTTTATGGCCACTGGGAAAGTGCCAAAAAAAACTTATGGTTGTGATTTTATTCAAAAAAAAATATTTTTTGTATTTTCATTGAGTCCTTTCACTCTTGTATACGAGTCCTTTCACTCTTTTATATGTAACTGACTGAAAAACAAAAAAACAAACAAAAGTAAACATTTTTCTCTCATTATTGACTGTAATTTTATGCTATACAAACACAAATTTCCTTTTTTTTTTCAATATGGATACTAGAAATTATAGATTTAAAATATTGATATGTAGAAGAATCTTGCAATCTCTTGTTAGTAAATTCATTCCTGGGTGAGTAACATAATAGAGAGCCAGGAATATAACAGACGTGTAGATTAGAATGGGAAAGTTTTAAGGATGAACCATCATAATGCCACTTTTTTTCTATTGGGCGAGAAACATTCTAAAAATTTTTTTTTTTTTTTTTTTTTTTTTTTTTTTAGTTTATACTGTACTTTCGAAACCAAATTTTAGAATGTTTAAAATCAATGAAGTTAATTTGTAATAAAGTGAAGTATAAAATTTTCATGAAACACAAAATTAATTTCTCTTCTCCCTCCCCCCCCCTTTTTTTTTACCCCTCATCCTCATCTCTAAATTTCCTAGAGTTACAAGTTGTACTAAATCTTTTGCCTGAAGCAGTCCCAATTTATATTTTAAACAAAACAAAAAAACACCTGTAACGTTATGGTTCTCGTGTCTGAATAGAGTGGTGCTGTGTTGATAGTAAAATTAATTGTATACTTAACTCATCTTCTGTGCTACATGGAGAGGCTCGAATCTGGTTGCTGGGCTAATGTTGAGTTGACTGATCCTGTTGTTCGGAGTCTGGAAACCAACTTGAGGTTCTGGGAGGACATATTGCCTCGTGCCATTTTGAGATTCTAGTAATAACACAAGGCCACTTCTTTTTCTCATGGGATTTTTATTCCCCCCCCCCCCCCCCAAAACTGCTCTCAGTCAGCGCATTGAGAAATGTTGTACTAGTAAACATTTCTGGGCGTGTCTAAAGCTGACGTCAGTTGATGAAGTTTGCTGTACCTGATCGAGTAATTACGTCGTACCAAAAAATATTACCGATTCATCAGTGATCTTTTCATATAAATACACTAATCTGCCCTCCACTGCTCAAAGCTGGTCCTCTGGTACAAGTTGGGTATAAGGCCCTCTGATCCGAGCGCCTCCCTCAGCATACACGCTATACAATAAATGAAATGCATCTTTGACTCAGAAATTTGCTCTCTGATATTTTTAACATTTCCAAATTTAAAATTTCTTTATTCTGATTGCAAATGTCTATTAAACTAAAAAGGGAATTTCATTTTTTTTTTAACTCTGAATAACCCCCTCAATGATTTACAAGGTTCTTTTATTGTTCTATGAATAAGTCAATATATTTTATGCATATTTATTTTAATCATTCATACTAAATTTCTATTTCCTCACTCATTCAATTTAATCTTAGACGGACATTTTCTCCTCCATTTTTCTTGTCCAAGGGAGATAACTATGAACACATTTTTTCTTTACAGTTGTTCCCCTTGAAGTACTAATTGGAATTCAATTGACCGTTATATTTTGAAAACAGACATTACTTTTTTTTAGCTTTAAGGAAAACCGTGGAAACTTACTTAACTTTTATTCACATTCATAAAATTTTAAGATATAAAAGTCTAAATTTCTTTGATCGAAAAACAAAAAAAAAGTAACTTTAAAAAATATTTTTATATTTGAAGATCACATCTCTGATGAAAACCTTGAATTTTAAGATATGGAATTACAGAACCTTTTAAAATAGTTTGTCGTTCTATATTTTATCTTGACTACAACTTGTTAATTCTCCTAATTCTAGCATTTTTATATATAAATAAAAAGAGAAGGGAATATTTTAATATGACTTGTTAATTCCCTTTAAAAAAATGTTCTATTTTTAGCTGCTATTTAAAAATTCTATAAATTGTCCATATTTGAAATCCGGAAAGATAGCCAATTTTCCCTGACTTTTTTTGGGACGGGGTAAATGTATGGTATCTCTTTTATCTTCCTCAAATGTGTATTTTTATTTATTTTTTTCACAAGGATACATTAAATGGTATTCTGAACATTAGCTACATAAATGAGAGTAACCTCCCCTTTGTTTATTTCACTTTGAGGAAGTCATATATTTTGGTTGGCTATTTTCATTTCACCATAAATCTACACTGAAACTACGAATTTGTTTGAATCAATACAACTGCATATTAAAATGTGTTCTATGATATTTTCGTGTTAAAACGTGTAGTTGTATTGATTACAGTGAAATGAAAATAACCGGCCAAAATATATAGCTTCCTCAAAGGGAAATAAATGAGGGGGGGTTACTCTCGTTTATGTAGCTAATGTTCAGATTACCCATTAAATAAATCAGTTGAACCTTGAAATTTGTGACACAGGGTTCAATGGTTGAGGTTATTTTTACTCATGTGCAATGTTCATCTCAAGGAGAAGTACAGGGTGGTCCGAAAGTCTTGTCACCCCTTATTTTTGTTTTAATATGATATATAAGTTACTATACTAATCCTATTTGTGGTAAGGAAAAAAAACTGCAATTAATTTGTTAATACAATATACTACAAAAAATTGCCTGGAGAAAAAAAAAAATATATTATATATATATATGGGTTTTTTTTTTTTTGTTGTTTTTTTTTTAAGTAGAATAATTATAACATTAAAACAAAGAATAATGAAAGTTAAAAACTACTAGCAAATATATGCACCCTCCGGGAGCAAGTATTTAAGTTTTGATATAATAAATATCATATTAATTAGAAAGGCTAATGAAACTGACTAAGAATGCAGATAAAAAGATCTGCAACAGAGGGGGTATAATCGAAAAATAGAACAACTTTGAAACTAACTATTCCATCATTTTCCATTACTCCCCTGTTTCATTGGTAAATTTTCCTAATTTAACTATTTAGTTAAAATAGGAAGTAAAGGATAATATTACAGTTATTTCTTCTTGTAAATAAATTTCTTTTAAGATTTATCCACAAGATTTTTGTTTATATTTCTTAAGATAAAACCAACAATTAGAAATCAATAATACCAAGCACATATTTATTAAAATAAATTTTAAATATCAATATGCAAATTAGCCTTCTCGTTCAAACTGTAAACCGCTATTTTGTTGTATATACAAATACAATTGCATGTTATTAGTACGTAGATATGATCAACAGTATTAATAATGTAAAACAATTTTTATTAATGACTGAAGGTTTAAAAGAATGAAATCATGGAGAATTTGACGTAAATAATTAAGGGAATTGTGACTTGAGTAGTAATATAGTTTCAGTTACAGACAGAAAAACACACAATCTCCATTATAATAAGATATATATATATATTTGTTTTGTTTGTTTTTTTTGTTGTTTTTTTTCAAGTAGAATAATTATAACATTAAAACAAAGAATAATGAAAGTTAAAACTATATATGCCACTAGGTTTGTATAAAGCTAAAATGTAAAAACATGAGGTGACAAGACTTTCGGACCACTCTGTAGATTAATGTACAGTGTGGTCGGAAAGTCTTGTCACCCTCTACATATTTTTAGAGGTAAAATAATTACATAACTTACTAAAACAAAAAATGATTAAAGTTAAAACAATTCGTATGGGGTGACAATACTTTCGGACCATCCTCTAGTAGTGTCCAACTCTTTAACCATTTTCTCATTTTCCCATTTATCAATACAAAATGTCTGCTTTCTCGCTTCCCCCCTTTTTTTTCTTTTTTTTTTTTTTTTCTTTCTTTGAAAAAAAATTTTTTTAAAAGAAAAGTCCATTTTTTATTGTTGCACTATATTGTTGTGCCTTTGTTTCATGACTGGGTTCTTCTTTTTTTTTTTTTCTCTCCTTCCAATTTTCATCTCAGCCTTTTAAATACCTCCAAACAGCATTATGTTTCTCTCTTGGTTGATTTTAGATAATTTTTCAAATCATAAACAAAACCCTTAAAAATTCTTATACAGGTGCATAATTTTGTCACTATCTTTTATTTTTTACATTTTCTTTTTTTTTATTCATTGTAATAAGGAAAGTTTAAGAATAAAAACAATCAGTACATTATACAAATAAAAAATCAGAATATTTAGATATTCTTTTTTATTTTAATTCAAAAACAAACGTGGCATTTGTTTTGAATTAAAATAGAAATTTTAAAAATTTAAAAGGGGGGTTGTAAAATATTTACATTTACTTGTCGATAAAAAATGTGTAAAATATTGCTTTATTCTTGCATTAATTTGTCGATAAAAACGCCTTTAAACTGCTTATTGGTTAGTAACTGACACCGGTAAAAAAAATTCACCAAGCGCCCCTTAGTGTATTTTAGGGCAGGATGACACAAAATTAATATACCTAATTAAAATTTTCATATAAGGATTTCATTGAAATAAAATTTAATTTGAAAATAAAATATGAAAACTATTGAAAATAAAATTAATGTTTTAAATATTAGGAATGTTTAAAATAAAATGAAATCATTTTATATTAATAATAAAACTATTGAAAATAAAATAGAAAATAAATTAATTTACTTTGATAAAAAAAAGTGAGGAGGTGGGGCTGTAAAAATATCGTAAAATATTCTCACATTAATTTGTCGATAAAAACGCCTTTAAACTGCTTATTGTGAGTAACTGACACAGGTTAAAAATTCACCAGTGCCCCTTAGCGTATTTTAGGGCAGGAGGCCAGGATGATACAAGAGTGGAATATACCTGATTAAAATTTTAATTTCTAAACATAATGATTTTCATTGAAAATAAATTTAATTTAAAAATAAATAATCAAAACTTTGAAAATAAAATTAATATGAAATGTTTAAATATTAGGAATGTTTAAAATAAAATGAATTATTTTATATTAATAAATACAACTATTGGAAAATAAATTAATTGAAAATAAAATATGAAAAAAGCTATTACCGACCTGACTGCAATCAGTGTTTTATCAATTATAGAATGTGACCTACTGGAGTTTAGGATATGAGCCAGGGAAATGGGCAGGACTTAGGCAGGGATTGAAGGGGGTAGGGGAAGGTAATGCATCTTTCTAATATAACCTATGCTATCCCCTTATATAAATTCTCTGATTAGTCAAAACAGACTTGGTAAGCTGGTAGTTTAAGATAACTTATTACTTAGTTCCCTGCCGCGGGGGGGGGGGTAGCTCAGTCAGTAGAGCACCCGCCTTGGGAAATCACAAATTTCTGGGCTCAATATCATGGCCGCTGCCAACTCAGCACATGAGTAGCATGACTCGAGTAATCTGATCTGTGTGGTAAAGTTGGGGAGTTGACGGTAGGTGTGGCGCTCCACCAGCAGTAAAACAATCTCTCATGGTAATGCACTTGCAAAACGTGGATAGACTCTCTGGCTGATACTGACAATAGGCCACTCACCTACTACTTATTACTTAGTTATGTACATGAATGATTAGCGTTAGATACAGGACAAGTGGGCCTCGTACAGGATCCCTTGTTTGATCAATGATCTCCATACACTTACCTAGCCTTGTAAATGTATGCACTCACGAAATGGTCCAGTTTTATAGAACATGCTTAAACTTAATTTTTCATGTTAAATCTGCATTATTTCTACCCATTTGCTGTACTCCCATACACTATACACCTACTCCTATTATGGCAAGGGAATCGCTGTGGCGTAATGGCTAATGGTGCTGGACTGTAACTTGTAAGTCTATATGTGAATAAGTGTTTTCTTCAGTTTCTAACTGAAAGATAGAATGTGAAATTCATGGTGAATTTTTGTTATGATCATCGTTAGATGAAGAGACTAAATTTAATGCACCTTTTTAGTATATTATTATTACTAGCAAAATAAAAAAAGAAACGCCCTCTGGGCGACGTAAAATAAATATTGCCTGAGGGGATCGGGAGTTGTAAATTTAATCTCAAGAGAGTTTGTATCCATAGGTAAAGTAAAATCATCAAATTATTAAAGGAGTAAAAATTTAAAAACATTTTAAAATGGCAACTTAGTTTCTGATAACTTTAAATATATTTAAATAAAACAACTAATATATAGATAGATATAACCAGGTGTGTATTTATTCAGAACGTGTTTAAAAAACAATGAGGTGTCTAACATGCATGCTCAAATTTGAGTTGTATTTATTCTATGTTATGACGATTTTTAGGTAGTGTGTTCGTAAGCAGTGACATAGTTTTGTTAGCAGACAAAAAACCGGAAAGCATTAAATTAATAGATTATTATTATTTCTTTAGTATAATATCAAAGGAATATCAACGAATTTTTAACATTATTATTTTGGATCCAAGTCCTCAGAAGGAAGACCCACTTGCATAGTGGTTAATGTGCTGGATTGCATCGCATCCTTGTAATGAGTTGGAACTCCAATTACACTATTATATTCACTCAGACTAATTACTCCTTTGGGAAAGGCATGAACTCACTCAATCTACTCACAGCTATGGTTCAAATACTGCCACTACTGTTCTTTCTACAAGAATGGCTTTGGCATTACAATAACCCCACAAAAGGCTGATATCCATTAAACACAAAAGAAACCAAACATATATTCATAATTTATGCACTTTCAGTTTCTTCTGGCTCAAATACATTTTAATGGTTAATAATCACTTTTGTGTCTAAAGAAAGCAAGTTCTGGTTTATCATTCAAATATATTATAAAATTGTAACATTATAGGATTCTACAGTTTGTCCCTAAAGTCTAGACACACAGTAAATATAGAAGTAATAAACAACTCTAATTTTTTTACCCCCACGAGATTAAATATGAGTTTGTTGAAGAAGGAATTTGACTGGTAGTTTTAAAATGGAGTGAAGGCTCATA
>CM042182.1:18112750-18341447 GCA_023376005.1 Doryteuthis pealeii
TTGACATGGCCTGGATGATTTGACATGGAATTACCCTTGAGCAGGTGCGGTGACATGGCTGGATGATTGACATTGGAATTACCCTTGAGGCAGGCGCTGGTGACATGCCTGGATGATTTGACATGGGAATTACCCTTGAGAGGGTGGGTGACATGCCTGGATATTGACATGGAATTACCCTTAAGGCAGTGAGTGACATGGCCTGGATGATTTGACATGGAATTACCCTTGAGCAGGGTGAGTGACATGCCGGATATTTGACATGAATTACCCTTAAGGCAGGTGGTGACATGCCGGATGATTTGACATGGAATTACCCTTGAGCAGGGTGGGTGATATGGCCTGGATGATTTGACATGGAATTACCCGACTGGATATTTTGTCACTATGGTTTAAAGGTGAAACCAGTTAAATATTTTTGTACAATTGTCTTTTTTCTTATTTAAGGAATGATTGGCTTGGAATGGCCAAAGCAGCTGTCCATCCAACTGACCAAAAGTTTGGCTGGAAATAACAGTGGACTTCACCAATGCTATTGCATTGGCTACTTTGCCGTAAGATTTTGTTTAAATTATTTCTTCCAATTTTTTTAAAAAAATGGAGTAAGGGGGTTAATATATTTACATTTACTTGTTGAGAAAAGACTTGAGGGAGGGGTAAAATATCGCTTTCATATCACATTAACTTTTCAGGAAAATGCCTTCAAACTGCTAGGGAGTTAAATAGTAGCGCGAGTTGGATTTGAGCAGGCACTGCTTAGCATTTTTTAGGACTGTTTGCATTTATGCAATATGCGCTGA
Organism: Doryteuthis pealeii; assembly: GCA_023376005.1. Classification (NCBI taxonomy): domain Eukaryota; kingdom Metazoa; phylum Mollusca; class Cephalopoda; order Myopsida; family Loliginidae; genus Doryteuthis; species Doryteuthis pealeii. Next base: position 18,113,551 of record CM042182.1, read on the forward strand.
AATTTTCACCAAATTATTCATTAATGACTTAATTTTATAATGAACTAGCACTGGCTACCTGGTGTCGCCTGGGTAGAGGGGGATTTTTTAAGGTAGTCCCGCAGATCTATTATTACTGAATTGTGAGTTGAATCCTTGTGAGATGACCCATTTAAATCCTATATAAAAAAAAAAATTTTTTTAAATAGACCTTGCATTGATCCAGCTACTCTGAAAAGAAATGTTAATGTCTATCTAAAATAATAAATGAAAAAAAAATTCCATGCTGTTATCATTTAAATTTTATTTTTTAATTATCTTCACGAATATAAATAAATCTCTATTATTTTTGCTCAAAAACCAAGCCCTGGTGATATTTAGTGGTGTGTGTATATATATATATATATATATATATTTACTTTGTCATTAATTGTTTTATTTCAAAGTTTCCTCTCGATATACATATACATACAACTGCCCTTTATATATGTATAGTTAGATAAGATAGCTTATTTTATTAAAAAAGCTTGAAAAAAAAAAAAAACAGTTTTTTATCAGTTCAGAATGTAGGGTTGACCTCTTATTATTTGAAGAAAAAATATTCTAGGGACTAATTTTTTACGTTTCTAGAAAGATCAAATCCTTAAGAACATATAAAAATAAAAATTCAATAACCAAAAACAGTTATCTGAAAATTTAAGTTATTTTCTTAAAACTCAAAAAAATAACTTTTGTAGCATTTTCCTTTGTAGTATTAGGAACAATATTTTTCTTTGAATTTATGCAACAAAAAAAGACGTAATTCATGATTCACTTAAAAATTTAATAGTGAATTTTGAACGTCTGGAAGGGGCATGTTGAAGTCAATATTTTTACCGCAACAAAAAAAAAGACGTAATTCATGATTCACTTAAAAATTTAATAGGAATTTTTGAACGTCTGGAAGGTGGCATGTTGAAGTCAATATTTTACCGCAACAAAAAAAGACGTAATTCATGATTCACTTAAAAATTAATAGTGAATTTTGAACGTCTGGAAGGTGGCATGTTGAAGTCAATATTTTTACCGCAACAAAAAAAGACGTAATTCATGATTCACTTAAAAATTTAATAGTGAATTTTTGAACGTCTGGAAGGTGGCATGTTGAAGTCAATATTTTTACCGCAACAAAAAAAAGACGTAATTCATGATTCACTTAAAAATTTAATAGTGAATTTTGAACGTCTGGAAGGTGGCATGTTGAAGTCAATATTTTTACCGTAATTCATATTCACTTAAAAATTTAATAGTGGAAGGTCAATATTTTACCGTATATAAAGCTGGATTAATCTATATCTAAAAATGTAAGTTTAAGAATGCACAATTTTGCATAACATTTTCCGAGATTTTATATATCTAAAAACTTATTACTAACAATTGTACTTTTGTGTACGGATCATCAAATGTATTTAAAAAAGAAAGTACTTATTCTTTGAGATAGAATCAAGATTTAATTCATTGTTCTAGATTTATTTGTGGTAGAGCATTTTGGTATTAAATAACCCATGAATGTTGATATGCCAATAAGCAAAGAAGACAAACACTGTCTATTAAAGTCTAGCTGAGATAGATTTGCCTCAAAACAGCCCAGGGTATTAATGTATTTAAAATCCTGCAATGTGTGTTATATATCATTAGGAAATGTTTACATAGTATATGGTGTGAATAATTTGCATACCGTTTTAACAAAACACTGTTTAATAATATTGTTTTATTCTCAAACGTATTAAAAGTCAGCCTATGTATGATTTTTATATTGAAATCAATTAGAATAAAGTAAAAATAGGTGTAATCTTTTGTGTTATTTAATTTCTTTATATTATTCAGTATAACATGGGTGCATATTTATGCTAATTTTTAAAAAGATCTTGGTGTTTCTTTTTGTTTGTTTTTTTTGTTTGTTTTTTTTTTAATTCTTAAAAAAAAAAGTTTTTTTTCTTCCCTTTCAGAATCACATTGGATACTCCTAACAATAGAAAATGGATGGCCACTGCTGACCAAACAACATGGACACCCATGGACTTTATTTCCGAGTAAGAACACTTAACATTTGTCATTTTAGTTTTTCACTCACTTTCACTGTGGACAGAATATATAAAAAAAATAACAGACCATATCATATATATATATATATATATATACACACACACACACACACACACACACACACACACACACACACACACACACACACACACACACACACAGTTAAAAGAAAGGAAATGAATCCAACGGTATGAGTATAGATAAAAGGATATGAAAACAACACAATATGCTGTTAAAGTGAAAAAATTTTTATAACATATTCATAGCTAATATTGAACAATATTTCGATTTTTTTTTATAAAAATCATCTTCAGAGCTTCTTTATACTCCAGCCTTATCAATAGCGGAAGGCTGGAGTATAAAGAAGCTCTGAAGATGATTTTTATAAAATCGAAATATTGTTCAATATTAGCTATGAATATGTTATAAAAATTTTTCACTTTAACAGCATATTGTGTTGTTTTCATATCCTTTTATCTATACTTATACCGTCGGATTCATTTCCTTTCTTTTAACTTATATATATACACACACACACACAGGGTGGACCATAATTCTGGTACACATTTTAAATGCTATTTTCTCAGATTATAAAAACGACACCAAGTACTAAATATATTTATTACATAACTGAGAGACACGGGAGTTTTTATCTGGCAGGCATGTGGATGCAACAAGAGGGTGCCACTTGCCATACATCACGACTTTCAATGACACTTTAAGCAAATTTTCCCAGACATCTAATTTCGAGATTCAGTGATATCCATTGGCCTTTCAGATCACCTGATCTAACCCCAGTGGACTACTTTCTGTGGGGTTACCTGAAAGATCAGGTATACGCAGGCAGGCCTTACCTAACAGCGGAACTGAAAGAAAGTATCCATAGAGAGATAACAGCTATTCCACACTTTACGTGATATGAGAAATCGAGCTGTCGAATACTTTCGTCATGATGGTGACCATCTCAAGGACACAATGTTAAAATCTTAGATTACAGATAAAACTCTTGTGTACCAGTTATAATAAATATACTTAGTACTCTGTGTCACTTTTGTAATCTGAGAAAATAGCATTTATATTAAATATATATTTGTCAGTTCTTTTTCCGCCCTGGCGGCTAGGGCGTTAATATACACAGACTTCGCCTCTGCAGAGGGGTAAGACTCCTCCAATGGGGCCACTTGTTGGACGTAGGTGGCAACCCATGATGCTTAAGGATGGAACCCAGGTGTCTGAGCAGTCCATGACATGCAACACTCCACTTAAATCCTTATTTAGGCTAGACGGGCAGTCGGAGAGGCCCCCTTCGATCAATTGGCTGGTCACATCTAGTCCTAGCACCAATATGATTGCCCCAACATCAAGCCCCAACCTTTTTTATCATAAGTGCTAGAAGGCAGTGGCTGAGGGTTTTAATGTCCTGGGAATTACATTAAACTTTCTCTGGTGGTGAGGCTCCAGTTCTGGAGAATGTGGGGCACCACTTCATGACCATTGCTCCCAGGTTCATTCTCACCTGGAATGGTAGTACCTGTTATGGTCCCATCTATGGGTTAAATAGACAAATGTTTATAAAAAAAAATGAGTCTCCATTTGTAACATTAATTGGACCCCTATTACTTTTTAAGGTAGTATAGAAATCCTTATGGCGATCAGTACAGCTGATGGCCTTGAGAGTGAGTGACAATGCTTGACCTCACTCTCACCTTGCTTTCTGGGGATAGAATCATGAGAACGGAACCCCGATAGAAAGCCCGCTTCCGGTTTAAGGTGGGCAACTCAGTAAGTCAGTTGCAGTAGTGAGTTGCAGTTAATCAGTTGCAGAGTTAGAAGCTAGCAAGATGTGACTCTCCGCGCGCATTTGTCTGGTTCTGGGGTTCCAGAATAAACTAACATCCAAAGTAAATCGAAGTCTTGTTGTTATTACTAAAAGCTAACAATGACACAAGGCTTCTGATAAGAAATGGTCCCCCAGCAGAACCAGACACGGAATCCCCAGATAAGAAAGACCAGACGAGACCATTAGAAGACAGAAGACAGAAGACTAGACGATCAGAAGACGGCCAGAAGAATAGACGAGAAGAATAAGACATAAGAAGTATATAACATAATATATCTATTTGGTACCGTGATGAACGGCTACGTAACACATTAAGAATAAATTTATTTCTAAACTTTGTTGGCATTAAATGACCCACCGAGTTTGATATGCCATAAAACAAACCAAACCAAACCATTTCTTTTTTCTTTGTAGATTGTTCTACAAGTGGTGCCAGGGACAGGAACGTCCTGCAACAGGAAGTCTTGTGAAAATGGTTACCAAAGATCGCAAAACTGAACTGGTGATGGCTTAAAGGGACCACCTCATGGCTGATGGAACGAAGAAATGAAACAAAATCCCAACCACCGACTGATATTAGAATACCGATTCTCTGCTAGAAGAATTCCTCGTCTCATTTGCCAAAACCAACCCCCCTCCCCCCAAAAAAACATGTTTTTCAAAGAAATGTTATTAGGTTTTCATGGATTATTCAGACTAATATTCTTGTCACTCTGATGGATTCTTCAGCCTTTTGTCCTTATCTACATTTAATAAGACATTTAATTTTCATATAATACATTAGAATTTTTGAGTGAGAAAAGTCATCCATGTTTTTACCAAATTCATCTTTAATATGAATTCATGATTGCATATTGTAAAGAACCTTTTATCAGATTAAACTCAATAAATATCTACATATCATTAAATTTTGAAAGGTCACAATCGGTTAAAGGCTTTTTTTTTTTTTTATTGTAATTTTAAAGGGAAATAATCCATGACGCTACATATATTTTGTAAGAGGATTCAACAAATTTTAAAATAATTTTTTTAATTGTTAGTTCTATGAAGCGATTGTTCATCCTATCAGATTTTGATTTTTAAGATTATGGTTCCTAGTCATTTTTTCATTTAATTAATTTTAATTTCATTTAATAAATGAATTAAAATGATTTTTTTTCTGTTTATTTATTTTTTTTTTTTTTATAAATAAAGGGTGCTTTTCACAGAATTGCATCCCGGCCTTCTGCCTTAAAAAAACGTAAGGTGGTGATAGGTGAAAAAACATCTCTCCCTACGAATGAAGTCCCTAGCTGAAGCGAATAGTTCCTGCTGAAAAAAAACCAACCTGCTGTTAAGGAGTTTTTACCAAAAAGTTAATGCAATATTTTACCCCCTCCAGTCTTTTTTTCGATAAGTAAATGTAAATATTTTAACACTCTTCCTCTTTAAAAAGTTGGGCTAAATATTTACATTAACTTGTCGATAAAAAAAATATGGCTTACTTTTAACGCCTTCAAACCACTAAAAAGAAAAATAATTTGTTGATAAAAAAAACGCCTTCAATCCGCTAAAAAATTTTTTTTTTTTGACAATCAATTACAAATAAAAAATCAATATTTTTTTCGGTATTTGCTTCAGCTAGGGATTTCGTGGGGAGGGTTGTTTTTATAGCTATCACCGCCTAGCGTTTTTTAAGGCAGGAGGGCGGGGCGCAATTCTGCGAATAGCAACAAATAAAGCTTTAATCTATTAATCCATACATTTAATAAAATGCTTAATCTTTTTTTTTTTTTTTTTTTTTTTTTTTTAATGTTTAAATTTCAACCTAAATTATGCAAAATATTTCTTAGGGTTAGTGAGTGCACTGGCTGAAGTGTTAATAAAAAACAATAAAAATAAAGATACTTATTAAAAAAACCAAACTCTTTCATAAAAAATTCTCTGGGCTCCCTTAGCAACAATAAAAATTGCTTATCATTTGAATTGAGTTCGTCTAATCATTTATTCCATAAATTTAGAAAATTTTTGGTTATTGGTAATTTGAAGGCGAAATTCTTGCTGTCTACTAAATAATTTGTTATCTGTAAAGAAAAAAAAATGTATTTGTGTTAAACTTCAATTTTATCATGTTAAAAGAAAATTAGGCAAGGGAGACAACTCTTTTCCCCTTGATAGAAAAAAAATTGTTGAATTTTTTCTTGTTATTACTGTGTTTAAATTTTTCTTTCATTAAACGGTCCACGGTACAATTATAGAATTAACTCTGAGGCGGGTGTCTCTGGTCTGAACAAAATCAACTTTTCACAGTCTTTTTTTATTTTTTTTCCACCATTTCTTTCAAAAATTTTCATAATTGCTGTTAAAATTGGTTGAGATGTTAAGGAAGAAAAACTGGAACACAAACTAGTTTTAATACCACAGATTATTTTGAACTTTAAGAAAAATGAATATTAAAAGAATGTATTAAAGGTTTACTTTATCTATAAAAAATTTGATTTGTGTTTTTTTATTTTTTTTTTACCTTGAAATTTAGATTTAATTCTTTTAAGAAAATACTTTTTGAAAATTTAAAATTAATTTTAAACACTTTTTTTTTATGAGTGAAAGATTGAATAAATCAGACAATATTTGGTTGAGAGTATAGGAAAATGTGGATATAAAAACACAAACGACTGTTCAATTGATATTTCATCTCATTGATTGAAACTTGATGTACAAGCATTTAAATCAATAAACTTCTGAAGAAGTCTCAAACTAATAATGAAATAAAATATCAATTGAACAATAGCCGTTTGTGTTGTTATATCCACATTTTTCTCTACTCTCAACTACACTTTTTTTTTATTTAGATTTAGAAAATTTAAATACTTTATTTATACATTTAAGTTTTTTAAATTCAGTAATAATAAAATATAACACTTGAAATGTCAAAATCAATTTTTTTTAAAATTTTTCTTCTATAAATCCTTTCTTATTTGGAGCTTTGTTTGTTTCTGAATAATTTCTCCATCTTTCCCATAAATTTTTCATTTTCATATAAGTTCCATTCAGTAAATATAACAACTATTATTTCTTTCTTTCCAATTTGTTTCTCATTCAAATTCTGTTTTCATTTTTGTAAACAAACTAGAATAATGGTTTAAAAAACAAAAAACAAAGGTAATCTGAACATTAGCTACATAAATGAGAGTAACCTCCCCTTGTTTGTTTCACTTTGAAGAAGCTGTTTGTTTTGGTCAGCCACTTTGAATTCACCATAAATCTACACTGAAAATATGAATTTATTCGAATCAATACAACTGCATGTTTTAACACGCAAATATCATAAAATGTGTTCTTAATTGTGCTTGCACATTATTTGAAATAAACTGATTGTTATTAACACATTTTATATTTTCGTGTTAAAACATGCAATTGTTGTATTGATTCAAACAAATTCGTATTTACAGTGTCATATTTTCAATGTAGATTTACAGTGAAATGAAAATGGCCGACCAAAACAATCAAGGGGAGATTACTCTCATTTATGTAGCTAATGTTCAGATTACCATTCTGTTTTTATTATTGTAAACAATTTAGAATAATGGTAAAAAAAGATTTTCAAAAATCTGACAATCAGGATTTTGATTTATTTTTATTTTAATGGTTGGGATTTTTTTTTCTTTTAATCTTGGGAGAGAAAAAAAAAAAAAAAGGGTCTCCCTTTCTGACTGAGCAACCATTTCTTGCTTTTTCTATTTTTTCTTTGATAAAAAAAAAAAAAAAAGAAATGAATAAAGATTTTTATTTTTCATGCATCATTGTTATTTTATTTTAATAAAACATTTTTCAATTTCTTGTTGACAAGCGCGCTAAAAAAATTTTTTTTGTTTTTTATGGCCACTGGGAAAGTGCCAAAAAAAACTTATGGTTGTGATTTTATTTAAAAAAAATATTTTTTGTATTTTCATCGAGTCCTTTCACTCTTTTATATGTAACTGACTGAAAAACAAAAAACAAACAAAAGTAAACTTTTTTCTCTCATTGTTGACTGTAATTTTATGCTATACAAACACAAATTTACTTTTTTTTTCAATATGGATACTAGAAATTATAGATTTAAAATATTGATATGTAGAAGAATCTTGCAATCTCTTGTTAGTAAATTCATTCCTGGGTGAGTAACATAATAGAGAGCCAGGAATATAACAGACGTGTAGATTAGAATGGAAAAGTTTTAAGGATGAACCATCATAATGCCACTTTTTTTCTATTGGCCGAGAAACATTCTAAAAATTTTTTTTTTTTTTTTTTTTTTTTTTTTTTTTTTTAAGTTTATACTGTACTTTCCTCCTCTCTCGAAACCAAATTTTAGAATTTTTAAAATCAATGAAGTTAATTTGTAATAAAGTGAGTATAAAATTTTCATGAAACACAAAATTAATTTCTCTTCTCCCTCCTTCCCCCCCCCTTTTTTTTTTTTTTTTTTTACCCCTCATCCTCATCTCTAAATTTTCCTAGAGTTACAAGTTGTACTAAATCTTTTGCCTGAAGCAGTCCCAATTTATATTTTAAACAAAACAAAAAACACCTGTAACGTTATGGTTCTCGTGTCTGAATAGAGTGGTGATGTGTTGATAGTAAAATTAATTGTATACTTAACTCATCTTCTGTGCTACATGGAGAGGCTCAAATCTGGTTGCTGGGCTAATGTTGAGTTGACTGATCCTGTTGTTCGGAGTCTGGAAACCAACTTGAGGTTCTGGGAGGACATATTGCCTAGTGCCATTTTGAGATTCTAGTAATAACACAAGGCCACTTCTTTTTCTCATGGGATTTTTATTTCCCCCCACCCCCCACCCCAGCCAAAATTGCTCAGAACGAGGGCCATGTCTTGCTCAGTCAGCGCATTGAGAAATGTTGTACTAGTAAACATTTCTGGGCGTGTCTAAAGCTGACGTCAGTTGATGAAGTTTGCTGTACCTGATCGAGTAATTACGTCGTACCAAAAAATATTACCGATTCATCAGTGATCTTTTCATATAAATACACTAATCTGCCCTCCACTGCTCAAAGCTGGTCCTCTGGTACAAGTTGGGTATAAGGCCCTCTGATCCGAGCGCCTCCCTCAGCATACACGCTATACAATAAATGAAATGCATCTTTGACTCAGAAATTTGCTCTCTGATATTTTTAACATTTCCAAATTTAAAATTTCTTTATTCTGATTGCAAATGTCTATTAAACTAAAAAGGGAATTTCATTTTTTTTTTAAACTCTGAATACCCCCCCCCTCAATGATTTACAAGGTTCTTTTATTGTTCTATGAATAAGTCAATATATTTTATGCATATTTATTTTAATCATTCATACTAAATTTCTATTTCCTCACTCATTCAATTTAATCTTAGACGGACATTTTCTCTTCCATTTTTCTTGTCCAAGGGAGATAACTATGAACACATTTTTTCTTTACAGTTGTTCCCCTTGAAGTACTAATTGGAATTCAATTGACCGTTATATTTTGAAAACAGACATTACTTTTTTTTAGCTTTAAGGAAAACCGTGGAAACTTACTTAAAATTTTATGAATGTGAATAAAAGTTAAGATATAAAAGTCTAAATTTCTTTGATCGAAAAACAAAAAAAAAGTAACTTTAAAAAATATTTTTATATTTGAAGATCACATCTCTGATGAAAACCTTGAATTTTAAGATATGGAATTACAGAACCTTTTTAAAATAGTTTGTCGTTCTATATTTTATCTTGACTACAACTTGTTAATTCTCCTAATTCTAGCATTTTTATATATAAATAAAAAGAGAAGGGAATATTTTAATATGACTTGTTAATTCCCTTTTTAAAAAATGTTCTATTTTTAGCTGCTATTTAAAAATTCTATAAATTGTCCATATTTGAAATCCGGAAAGATAACCAACTTTCCCTGACTTTTTTTGGGACGGGGTAAATGTATGGTATCTCTTTTATCTTCCTCAAATGTGTATTTATTTTTATTTTTTTCACAAGGATACATTAAATGGTAATCTGAACATTAGCTATATAAATGAGAGTAACCTCCCCTTTGTTTATTTCACTTTGAGGAAGTCATATATTTTGGTTGGCTATTTTCATTTCACCGTAAATCTACACTGAAACTACGAATTTGTTTGAATCAATACAACTGCATGTTAAAATGTGTTATGTGTTCTATGATATTTTCGTGTTAAAACATGTAGTTGTATTGATTACAGTGAAATGAAAATAACCGGCCAAAATATATAGCTTCCTCAAAGGGAAATAAATGAGGGGGGGTTACTCTCGTTTATGTAGCTAATGTTCAGATTACCCATTAAATAAATCAGTTGAACCTTGAAATTTGTGACACAGGGTTCAATGGTTGAGGTTATTTTTACTCATGTGCAATGTTCATCTCAAGGAGAAGTACAGGGTGGTCCGAAAGTCTTGTCACTCCTTATTTTTGTTTTAATATAATATATAAGTTACTATACTAATCCTATTTGTGGTAAGGAAAAAAAACTGCAATTAATTTGTTAATACAAATATACTACAAAAAATTGCCTGGAAAAAAAAAATATATATATATACTAGCAAATATATGCACCCTCCGGGTGCAAGTATTTAAGTTTTGATATAATAAAATATATTAAATTAGAAAGGCTAATGAAACTGACTAAGAATGCAGATAAAAAGATCTGCAACAGAGGGGGTATAATCGAAAAATAGAACAACTTTGAAACTAACTATTCCATCATTTTCCATTACTCCTCTCTTTCATTGGTAAATTTTCCTAATTTAACTATTTAGTTAAAATAGGAAGTAAAGGATAATATTACAGTTATTTCTTCTTGTAAATAAATTTCTTTTAAGATTTATCCACGAGATTTTTGTTTATATTTCTTAAGATAAAACCAAACAATTAGAAATCAATAATACCAAGCACATATTTATTAAAATAAAATTTTAAATATCAATATGCAAATTAGCCTTCTCGTTCAAACTGTAAACCGCTATTTTGTTGTATATAAAATACAATTGCATATTATTAGTACGTAGATATGATCAACAGTATTAATAATGTAAAACAATTTTTATTAATAACTGAAGGTTTAAAAGAATGAAATCATGGAGAATTTGACGTAAATAATTAAGGGAATTGTGACTTGAGTAGTAATATAGTTTCGGTTACAGACAGAAAAACACACAATCTCCATTATAATAAGATATATATATATATATATATTTGTTTTTTTAAGTAGAATAATTATAACATTAAAACAAAGAATAATGAAAGTTAAAACTATATATGCCACTAGGTTTGTATAAAGCTAAAATGTAAAAACATGAGGTGACAAGACTTTCGGACCACTCTGTAGATTAATGTACAGTGTGGTCGGAAAGTCTTGTCACCCCTACATATTTTTAGAGGTAAAATAATTACATAACTTACTAAAAACAAAAAATGATTAAAGTTAAAACAATTCGTATGGGGTGACAATACTTTCGGACCATCCTCTAGTAGTGTCCAACTCTTTAACCATTTTCTCATTTTCCCATTTATCAATACAAAATGTCTGCTTTCTCGCTTCCCCCCCCTTTTTTTCTTTTTTTTTTTTCTTTCTTTGAAAAAAAATTTTTTTTAAAGAAAAGTCCATTTTTTATTGTTGCACTATATTGTTGTGCCTTTGTTTCATGACTGGGTACTTTTTTTTTTTTTTTTTTTTTTTTTTCTCTCCTTCCAATTTTCATCTCAGCCTTTTAAATACCTCCAAACAGCATTATGTTTCTCTCTTGGTTGATTTTAGATAATTTTTCAAATCATAAACAAAACCCTTAAAAATTCTTATACAGGTGCAATAATTTGTCACTATCTTTTATTTTTTACATTTTATTTTTTTATTCATTTTAATAAGGAAAGTTTAAAAATAAAAACAATCAATACATTATACAAATAAAAAATCAGAATATTTAGATATTCTTTTTTATTTTAATTCAAAAACAAACGTGGCATTTGTTTTGAATTAAAATAGAAATTTTTAAAATTTAAAAGGGGGTTGTAAAATATTTACATTTACTTGTCGATAAAAAATTTAAAACAGGGTTGTAAATTATTTACATTTACTTGTCGATAAAAAAAATGTGAGGAGGGGGGCTGTAAAATATCACTTTATTCTTACATTAATTTGTCGATAAAAACGCCTTTAAACTGCTTATTGGTGAGTAACTGACACAGGTTAAAAAAATTCACCAAGCGCCCCTTAGTGTATTTTAGGGCAGGATGACACAAAATTGATATACCTGAATTAAAATTTTCATATAAGGATTTCATTGAAATAAAATTTAATTTGAAAATAAAATATGAAAACTATTGAAAATAAAATTAATGTTTTAAATATTAGGAATGTTTAAAATAAAATGAATCATTTATATTAATAAATAAAACTATTGAAAATAAAATAGAAAATAAAATTAATTTACTTTTCGATAAAAAAAGTGAGGAGGTGGGGGGCTGTAAAATATCGTAAAATTATTCTTACATTAATTTGTCGATAAAAACGCCTTTAAACTGCTTATTGGTGAGTAACTGACACAGGTAAAAAATTCACCAAGTGCCCCTTAGCGTATTTTAGGGCAGGAGGTCAGGATGATACAAAGTGAATATACCTGATTAAAATTTTAATTTCTAAACATAATGATTTCATTGAAAATAAATTTAATTTAAAAATAAATAATCAAAACTATTGAAAATAAAATTAATATGAATGTTTAAATATTAGGAATGTTTAAAATAAAATGAATTATTATATTATTAGTTTTATTAATTTATTTTCAATAAAAACTATTGAAAATAAATTTAATTTGAAAATAAAATATGAAAACTATTGGAAATAGAAAAAAATTTAATTTCATTGAAAATTAATTTAATTTCTCTTAGTTTAAAAAAACATTCCTTGATGTTCAGACCAGATTCAGTGCTGTGAAAAGCTACTTATTTTAGTGCCTATTGCTATCAAACTTTTTATTTATTTTTTCAATTCATTTTAATAAGGGCAGTTTAAAACCACTAACATTTGTGCAACCAATTTATTTTGGGAGCACATGGTTTACATATTGACCTATTTATATACCAAACATTTTACTTTTATTTATCTATATACACGGAAATATTCATAATTATTATATTTTTGTGAACTACGTTTATAGTTTTTTAACACAGTCTGAAAATATATTAACATCTACAGTGTGTGTATTACGTGAATTAGAAATAAAAATAACCAATCTGTGTGTGTGTGTGCGTGCGTGCATATATATATATATATATTTGTAGGCAGGTGTTATTAAACAACACGGAACATTTCTTTTTCATGATCCTAACATTAATAAAATAGCATTCAACATCGGTCATAATATATTAGCTATCTTTAATAACTAACACACTAATCACAGCAACCCTCTAAAAATAATGGACTCTTCTAATTTAAAAACAAAATAGAAAAAAGAACTAACACCAAATCATATAACCCCTGATGATGACTGAAGAAACAGTCGAAAGCACTTGGGCTGATAGTATGGGAAGATCCAGTTGAAATGGATCTTAACATTAGAAAAGTCATCAGAAGACTGGAAAAGATACAAATCAAAATCATAAAAAGAAATGTTCTGTATTGTTTAATAACTCTTGGCTACAAAATAACTTGCTGCCAAAATATACAACATTTAAACTATATATATATATATATATATATATGAAAAGCCATATCAAAACACATTGTTTACTTCTCATATATATATATATATATATATATATATATATATATATATATATAGTGTGTGTGAGTATAAAAAGTATCAGATTCATTGTTCAATATTGTCATTGATTTTTCTATTGTAATAATATTGATTTTTATTTCCAAATATTTAACTCTTTCCTGTGACCCCCTTGAAGAAGTAAGAAAGGAAAATGAAAGACACTTACATAACAATTCTTACTTTTCACTTTCAACCAAACTGCTGTCACACACATATATATATATATATATATATATATATATATATATATATATATATAATTATATGTATACATGAATATACTCCAGCTATTTGTTAAATAGTACTACTACTACTACTACTACTACTACTACTCTTCTACAAGGATTGGCTTTGGCATTAAAGAAACAAACAATGAATACACAAACATACTTTAGGCATACACACAAATGTTTAAATAAAAACATACACAATACGATATATATTTACATATATAAATTTATCTAAATATTTTTTTCAGAAAATTTTCTCATATTTTTAGTGCCAAATTTTTTTTTCAAATTTAGATAAAAATTATTAATTTAAAAAAAAATAGTTTCTGAAAAAGAAAAAAAACTCCAAATAAAACCCCTAATTTCTCTATTGAATGCCCCTTATCTATAATCTATAACCCTTATACACACCCCCAAAAATAAAATAAACTAAAACACTTTTGAATGTTATTCTCCCCCCCCTCAATAGCCCCTTACACCTAAAAAAAACCCAAATAAAAACCCTAATTTCTCTTTTGAATATCACCCCACCCCCAATAGCCACTTACATCTGCCCCAAAAAGACCCCAAACTAAAACCCTAATTTCTCTTTTGAATATCATCCCCCCAATAGCCCCTTACCCCCCCCCAAAAAAAAACTAATTTCTCTTTTAAATGTCACTCCCACCCAAAACAATATTTCAATTTGATGTGTGTAATAATAAATGAACACACACAGCTGGGCTTTAGAAAGCTTTATTCTACATAGAATACAGTTGCAGTTTTCTTGGGAGTTTATATACTTTCAGAAAGTTAAAGATTTACACAAAGGGGAGGTAATAATAAAACAGGGGAACTAACTCTCAATTACTTATTACAATATGTGCAAAGATTTTTCTGTTCGAATTGTTTTTTTGTTATTCTATCAATTGAAAACAAAATGAACAATTTCTATTTTCATGTGCTGAGTAGAAAATAAAATCTGTTGTTGTTGTTGTTGTCCTGTTGATTTGTAGATTAAAAAGGAAATAAAATATTTGTTCAGCAAATTTTCTCCTTTGTTATTTGGATTGCTTGGTGTAGAAAAGGGATCCAAGTTATTGTTGCGGATAACAGATGGAATATGCTGGTTTATTCTCACCTCTATACAACATCTATACACATCTCTACAACGACTTAAACGCATCAAATGATCTGTCCACCATTGTTTCAATTCAGTTAAGTTGTGAGTTAGTATTATTTGTATTATTCGGTCTATTGTCCTCATCTTCATTGTTATCTGTACAACGTTTCGGCCGATGTGCCTTCCGGCCTTCTTCGGGTATTTCTTGTCGGGCGCGGGAATCTTCTTTTCGAACTCGGAACCTTCATTACATGAGTAGCGATCCCACGAACAAACCAGGTCACGTGACCAGTGATTTGCAAGTGCAGATAAATTCTATTCTTCCAAACCCGAGTCCGAGAAGGTTCCCGAGTCCGACAAGAAATACCTGAAAAGGCCAGAGGGCACATCAACCGAAACGCTGTACAGATAACAATGAAGATGAGGACAATAGTCTGAATAATGCAGATAATACTAACCATCAAGCCTCATCTAAAAAAAATTCAGAGAAATAAAAGAATCATATTCATGGAATATTCTGGGGTTTATTCTAACCTCTATACAACATCTATACACATCTCTACAACGACTTAAACGCATCAAACGATCTGTCCACCATTGTGAGTTAGTATTGTAATGGTTGAGACAATGGCGTTTGGCTAGTGTTCTAAAAATAGAAAAATGTAGACACACTGGCACCAAGAATTTAAATTTGGGCGGTAAAATAAGGACCATTTCTTTTAGATGGGAATATGAGAGGTAGCAGTAAGAGGTAGATAATAATAGGAGTAGGAGGCAGATGTAGTAGTAATTGTAAGGAGTCACTGAAAGGGACACGTGGGAGAAGTCAGTTGACAACTAGAACCCAGGAGAGACAGACCAGCTTCCACGAGAGTCGCCGGTAAACCTACTCAGCCTTCAGCTCCTGGATTC
Organism: Doryteuthis pealeii; assembly: GCA_023376005.1. Classification (NCBI taxonomy): domain Eukaryota; kingdom Metazoa; phylum Mollusca; class Cephalopoda; order Myopsida; family Loliginidae; genus Doryteuthis; species Doryteuthis pealeii. The sequence continues at coordinate 18,129,488 of CM042182.1, forward strand.
ACACAACAGTTTAAGAGGTTACAACCAAGCTTAGTACAACTTGATGTAGAAGCAGAATTTTTCTCAAACCAAAATAAAACCTCATTTAAATCAACAGTTTGTATTTTCTGTTAATAATTCCACAAAGAAGAAATACAACAGTATTATTGTATTATTCGGACTATTGTCCTCATCTTCATTGTTATCTGTACAACGTTTCGGCCGATGTGCCCTCCAGCCTTCTTCAGGTATTTCTTGTCGGACGCGGGAACCTTCTCAGACTCAGAAACCATCTCGAACTTGGGAACCTTCTTTTTGAACTCGGAAACCTTCTTGTAATCGGGAGCCATCATGGAACTTTGAACCTAACCCTTTATTTAGTCCATGGGGATATCCTGTTCTCATTCTGCTAACCATAGCTGGGTACAGGTGTTAAGCTGTGCTAATTATTATTCTATGTTACTGCTGCCCCTGACCAGGATTGAACCTACAGTCTAGAGATAACTGTCTTAACCCAACGCTTTTATCCACTAGGCTATGAGTCTGAATAATACAAATAATACTAATTATCAAGCCTCATCTCAAAAATTCTGAGAAAAAGTTGTGAGTTGTTCTCAAATCCAACATGCTCCCCCCCCCCCATCTTAAAGATCGTGTGACCCCTCACCAAAAAAGTTGTCTTCATTTATAAATTTAAATGCAAATGCGATGTTTGCTACCTTGGGTGCACTATCCAAAGATTGGAGGTTAGAGTAAACCAACATATTCCATCTTTGTTATTTGATAAACATTTTTAATTTCTAACTCTCATGTGGACACGCAAAAAAAAATCAGAAAACAGCACAACTCTCGTGACTTTCTGAAACAAATTTTCACTCTTGTTGGAGCAAGGAACAAACTATCTGCTGTTAGCTGCTGAGATATTGCATCTATTGGATTGTCTGCCCTTTGCCTGGAAGAGTTATCTTCCCTCTGGGTTCCCCTTTTTGACCGCCTGGGGTTTGTTGTATTTAAGCGCCTGTTTCAAACTCTCCTCCTCTTCTTCTTTGGCGATACCTCACACACATGGGTTAGACATTTGTGTCTACACCCTTCTCGTGTGGGGGCTTGGACCCCCATTACAGCTACTAGTAAGTGACTTTAGTCTATGGACTCTCTATAGCTATCCATAACTTTTGTATCTCTATTCCTGAATGTGTCCTTTATTATATCTTCTTTGTATTTCTGTATATGTATTTCATGTCTTAACCGCCCTGTCGGCTGGGGCGTTAGAATGCACCGACTGCACCTCTGCAGAGGGGTAAGACTGCCCAAATGGGGCCACCTGTTGGCCGTGGGTGGCGACCCATGATGCTTAAGGATAGAGCCCAGGTGGATGGGCAGTTCATGACTTGCAATACTCCACCTTGGCCCTATCTGGGCTAGACGGGCGGTCGGAGAGGCCCCCTCCGATCAATCAGCTGGTCACGTCAAGCCCTAGCACCTATATGATTTTCCCAACCCTATTGCCCTTATGGCAAGCCCCAACCCCTTTTTATCATATGGGTGCTAGAAGGCGGTGGCTGCGGGTCTACATGTCCTGGAAATGACGTTAAACTCTATCTGATGGTGAGGTTTCAGTTTTGGAGGTTTGGGGAATGTGGAGCACCCCTTCATCACCATTGCTTCCTGGTCCACTCTGACCCGGAGTGGTAGTACCTGTTAGGGTCCCATCTATGGGTTAAATAGAAAAATGTATTTATTAAAAAAATTGTATTATCCATTAAGAATTGATTTATTTCAAAACTTTATCGGCATTAAATGACCCACTGAGGTTGATATGCCGTAAAATTCATGTCTTAAATGTCTCTCCATGTGCTTATATTAAAGTCCATTATGTTACCTTCAACACTCGTGTCGGAGTTGTTTTATTCAACCAATTATAACATTATTATAACCCTGAACCTTACACATACTTCAAAATCTCCATGTCTCCTGATATTCAAAAACACTATACCTGATATCCCCCCCTATACAATACACACACACATCTATTAATAATGGAGATTCACTTCCAGTTTTTGTCTGTAACAAATATTACGTCACTGCTTACGTCACATTACCCAAAATCATCATAACATAGAATAAATACACTCAAAATTTGAACATGCAGCATTAGACAGTCCTCATTGTTTTTTAAAACAAGTTTTAATAAGTATTATCTGCGTTATTCGGACTATTCTCCCCATCTTCATTGTTATTTGTACAATGTTTTGGCTGATATACCCTCCGGCCTTCTTCAGGTATTTCTTGTCGGACTCGGGAACCTTCTTTTCGAACTCGGGAACTTTCTTGTCGTATTCGGGAACCATCACGAAGAAGAAGGCCGGAGGGTATATCGGCCGAAACGTTGTACAAATAACAATGAAGATGGTGACAATAGTCCGAATAACGCAGATAATACTAATCTTCAAGCCTCATCTCAAACATTCAGAGAAAAAGTTTTAATAGATACATGACTGGTATTATATATCTATATATAGTTTGTTTTATCTTAATACATATTTAAAGTTTACATTTCAAATTGTTTTATTTTTTAATCCTTTAATGAATTTGATGATTTTACTTACTTAGGGTACAAACTCGCTGACATTGAATATTTTACTTCCACCCTATGTTTCAAAAATCTATTTTTACATCGCCCAGAGGGTGTCTTTTATTTTGTACTAGTATATATAATGACTAATAAACTGTTCATTTTCCTGACATTCAGACATTCTGTTGGAATTATTTCATTTACTTGTCACGTTAGACAAATGAAACAACTAGATGGTATTGTGACTGGTAGAATAAAAGGCAGTTTCACCTAAATCAAATCATGGTCCCATCTATGGATTTAAAAAAGCCCTGGTTTGGTTTGGTTTGGTTGGTTGGGTTTTACGGCATGTCAACCCCTTGGGTTATTTTATGCTGAATACTTCTATTGGTAATTAGGTATTCAAAAATGTATAGGGGTTTATTTGCTGTAATCAAGTTTTCTGTTGAGAATTTTAACATCAAGAGAGTAAGTGGGTGATTTTTGTAGGTCTATGAATTTACATCCTTGATAAGAGGCCGGTTCTTTTCAAAAAGTTTAATATCCTCTTGGGATCTATTTTTCCAAATAGTTTGTCCATGCTGTTAACATTGTAGAACTTTCTTCAAGTGTGGGTGAGGTGTGTGCATTCAATCAGAATATGTTTTATTGTGTATCAGTTTCCACATGAACATTTTAGGTGGAGGTTCTTCTTTTAAATGAAGGAGTGGGTTAATCTAGTGTAGCCAATGCGTAGCCGGTGATAGTGGTTTCTACTCTTCTGCTATTACTAGGATCAGGTGTCCTTTCTTTTTTGTAGAGTTTGTTGTGGGGATTTTCATTCCTGATGAAGGTCTACCAAAACATACCGAAACACTGAGGCAAGGCAAAATAAACATTATTCATTTATAAACTTGTGTTTTTTCAATTTTTTTCATCTTTTCTTCTTCTCAATATCCAGCATTATACTGTTCCACTTGGACTTTGTACTCTAGGTACCACCAATTTTCCCTGTGAAATTTACCCACCCACCCCATGAAACTTTCATAAAGGTTAATATTATCTTGAAAAATTTTATCCATTCAAAAGAAGAAAGATTAAAAAGAAAAAAAAAATCCTGATGATTTTTTTTTTTAAATTTCAGCTTACAGAAATAATGAAAATTATGAACAAAAGCAATATTAATATTGATTTAAATTAGTGTACATTTTATAAAATATTTTAATTTAAAAAAAAAAAAAGGAACCCTTATATTTTGTTTTTTCTTATTCGGTCACTCTCTTCAGAAAAATTTCATGACAAAAGCAATATTTATATTTTCACACTGTTAAATCAATTGAAATTTAACGTAACCAAAAACAAGTTACAAATAGAGGCTTTTTTAAAAAATTCTATGAAAAATCAATTAATGGTTCGATTTTCACAAAATTTTCCATAATTATTTACCTTTTGATGAAAATATGTTTGAAATTACCAATATATATATAAATCCACTCATTAACAACCACTATACACTCTTGCTTTGAATCAAGACCATGCTAACTGCTTTGGCAATTTTATGGAAGTTTTGATGTATTTTCCCGCTGAAACAACTCTACCTTGAACTTGATTAAATACCCAGCTGTGAATTACATTTATTAATAACTGCTTTATTAATTACAGGCAAAAAAACGCCCACAGGGCAGAGTAAAAATATATTTGAACCATATGACCTTTAGGCACCTCTCGTTTCATAAAGACATTTTTTTCATTAAAAAATCCGGTTGTTTGTTAACAGATGATTTTTAGAGTTTTTTTTTAACTATAAAACTAACCCCTAACCCTAACCCATAACCCCTGACAAACAACCGGATTTTGGCAGTGTAAATAAAAAAATGTCTTATGAAACGAGATCGCAAAAGGGGTGCCTAAAGGTCATATGGTTCATACATTTCTGAAAGATATTGCCTGAAGTAGTTAGGAAAAATTAAATAAAACATTCAATATTTTTTAAAAATTAATTACTTACTTAAAAAGCATCATAATTACTCCACTCCACAACACTGAAATATTTGTTTTGTCTTACGACAGTAAGCACCTCCAAAATGTTTTTGAAAATTTCTGATTTAATTATTCAGACCATTATATTCATAGAAAAATTTAAAATTCATACACATAAAATATATCTTGTTCAGATTTTATAAAATAAAATAAGGAAATGTGTGTGTGGAGGGGGGGGTAGTCGACTTAGTTAAAAAAAATATTTCCACTAATATATTTTAGTGGCAATAATAAAAAAGATTGTTCAATTTTTTGGACAATATGACCTTTAGGCACCCTTTTGCGATCTCGTTTCATAAGGACATTTTTTTTATTTACACCGTCAAAATCCGCTTGTTTGTTAGGGTTAGGGTTAGGGGTTAGTTTTATAATTTTTTTTAAAAAACTCTAAAAATCATCTGTTAACAAACAACCCGATTTTGACGGTGTAAATGAAAAAAATGTCCTTATGAAACAAGATCACAAAAGTGGTGCCTAAAGGTCATATGGTCCAATTTTTTCACTATTTTTTGGGGGGGGGCATATATACCATTATTATAATGTATTTTAATTTTTAATATTCAATTTTTAGATATCTTTTGAATATAAATCAAATCTTCATAATTTTTGCACAAAAAGCAAGAACTGGTGATATTTAATGTGTATATATATTTACTTTGTCATTCATTGTTTTATTTTCATAGTTTCATCCGGATATACATACATACATACTAATTGCCCTTTATATATGTATAGGGCACAGTTAGAAAGACTAACAAAATTAAATAAGAACTCATATAAAAAGATTACACTTGTATACACTGTGTTTGTCAAATTTTCTGGTCGAGGTAATATGATTTAATCAATTAATATATAATTCCTCTATCTACAAATTTTCATTGAATTTTCTTTTCTTCTTTGTTCTGTGGTTGTTGTGTATTTCAATTCGTCCCAATTCTCGGACATCGTCGACAAGGAGAACGGTTAATGTGTTTCATCATGTCTAAGAACGACTTGCAGCTCTGGAACGAATAGATATTATCTGTGGAACTGTCAGTTGCAATATCGGTAACGCTGATTTTTCCTTGGGGGGTGTCATTTTTTGTTATGGTCACCACAGACACATGAGCTACAGATCGCAACCGTTTAGCTTCGACGTGGGATGGTGAACGGCAGGTAGAACGACCATCAGTTATCAAGAGAACCTCCTGCTTTGTAGAAGATTTTGATGGATCTGAAAATATTTTTAAAACAAACAATTTTAGCTATATTATCAAAAATATGAGGTAATCTGAATATTAGCTACATAAATTAGAGTAATCTCCCCTTGTTTATTTCACTTTCAGGAAGCCGTTATGTTTTGTTTGGCCATTTTCATTTCACTGTAAATCTACATTGAAAATACGAATTTGGTCGAATCAATACAACTGCATATTTTAACACAAAATATCATAAAATGTGTTATTAATTGTGCTTGCACATTATTTAAAATGAACTTAATTGTTATTAAAAACACATTTGAACAATCTGGTAATTTGAACATTAGCTATATAAATGAGAGTAACCTCCCTTTGTTTATTTCACTTTGAGGAAGTCGTATGTTCTGGTCAGCCATTTTCATTTCAATGTAAATCTACTCTGAAAATACGAATTTGTTTGAATCAATACAACTGCATGTTTTAACATGAAAATATAATAAAATGTGTTCTTAATTGTGCGCATTATTTGAAATGAACTTAATTGTTATTAAGAACACATTTTATGATATTTTCATGTTAAAACATGCAGTTGTATTGATTCAAACAAATTCATATTTTCAGTGTAGATTTACAGTGAAATGAAAATGGCTGACCAAAACATAATGGCTTTCTCAAAGTGAAACAAACAAAGGGAGGTTACTCTCATTTATGTAGCTAATGTTCAGATTACCAAATATGAGATATAAAAAAAAGTTGGACACAGATGATGTAAATGTTAGAGTCATAGAAAATGGACTCGTTGGGCAGAGTTCTAATCCTGGATGAATCTGTTTGCATTTCACATAGCGATAATACTCTTGGGAAAGGTATGTATTCAATTATTCTCCTTCCAGCTATGGGTAAATAGTAGGGCAGACTTGGCTCTTTAACCTTGGCTTTGTAACTAGTTGAGGAGAAGGAAAACTCCAAATTCAAATCTGTTAAACTCTGCTTAAGAAATTGACCTTGTGTCACATCCTGCTCGTGTGGTGGGGTTGGTATATATATATATTATCAAAAATTTGGATTAGTATTATCCTTCATCTTCCTATTCGTATTTATTTGCAATATCAATGTTTTAACACAATCATTTTAGAATTATTATTCAGTTAAAAAATTAAATCAGATGAAAAAATTAAAATTAAAATTAGTGAAACAGATCACTAATTAGGACTGAGTGTATTCTAGTAGTGACCACCCCAAGCGGTGTTTAACAGAGTTTTCCTTCTCCTAGCCTGATTCTCTAGGTTAAAGAGCCCAGTTTGCCCTACTATTTACCCATAGCTGGAGGGAGAGTAGTTGGATTGATACCTTTCCCAAGGGTATTAGTGCAATGTGAACTGTTGCTTCGTCCAGGATCTGAACTCAAATCGACGAGTCTATTTCCAACGACTAACAATTACACCACACGCCTCTCTCTCTCTCTCTCTCTCTCTCTCTCTCTCTCTCTCTCTCTCTCTCTCTCTCTCTTTCTCTTTTCTCTTTCTTCTTTCTTTCTCTCTCTCTTTCTCTCTTTCTCTTTCTCTTTCTCTCTCTCTCTCTCTTTCTCTTTTCTCTTTCTTTTCTCTCTCTCTCTCTCTCTCTCTCTCTCTCTCTCTCTCTTTTTCTCTATCTATCTATCTATATTTTTCTCTCTTTTCTTTTCCCATTCCATTCTGATATTTATCAATTCCCAAGTGCATTACCACAATTTTAAAGATTTTTTCTGACATCTCTCTATTTTAAATTTGAAAATTTAAAGATTCAAAAAGATTTTTTAAATTGTGAAATAGATCACTAATTAGGACTGAGCCTATTCTAGTAGTGACCACTCCAAGGTGAGTTTAACAGGTTTGAATTCAGGGTTTTCCTTCTCCTAGACTGGTTACCTAATGAAGGTTAAAGAGCCCAGTCTGCCCTACTATTTACCCATAGCTGGAGTGACTAAATACTCCTAAGAGTTCCAGAACAGTAGCCTCACCACTGGATCCAGTTTAGTGTCCTACCAAGGACATTTTTAAAACCATATCTCCAAAAATGAAACAAAAAAACAATTTTACCTGAATATCTATCAATATACGTGTATGCTTTCTTGAGCAAGGTCGTTGTACAACTGATCCTTTTCTGTCCTTGCATTTGGACAATGTCTTGTTTAATTTTCTCCACTTCAAGACTCTCTTTATGATAATGTTTCACTTGACCATCAGTCGTCATCAAAGTGACCATTTGACCATCAGATTCTTGATATGTGTCTTCATATTTCTCCGTACCCAGACACATATTATCCATCATGAGTATAAGACTCTCCTGAATATGAGACCATTCTGCTGGGGACATCTACAAAACAAAACAAAAAAACAAATGTAATAATAAATACGTCCATTTTAGGCTGCCGAAACACTGCATCTTTCAAAGCCTCCATGCTTCCTGTAATCTGCCAACGCTATACCTGATACCACTCTCCACACACATATGCACACATGCACACACATACATATATATTATTACTGTACACTATTCATGTTCCTGACACTAATACATTATTCTATGTACTAGACATGATACTTTGATGAGTTGTGGTGCACCTGAGCACTGTACACATACATGTATATTATTACTGTATGCTATTCATGTTCCTGACACTAATATATTATTAGATGTACTAGACATGAGAATTTGATGAGTTGTGGTACACCTGAGCACTGTGCACATACATGTATATTATTACTGTACACTATTCATGTTCCTGACACTAATACATTATTCTATGTACTATTCATGAGAATTTGATGAGTTGTGGTGCACCTGAGCACTGTATACAATAAATTTCATTATTCTTTGGGGGCTATTTGCAGAATTTCGTCCTGGCCTCCTGCCTTAAAACACTCTAGGTGGAGATAGCCGAAAAAACAACCCTCCCTACGGAAATAAACATATCAAAATAAAATAAAAGTACCGAAAAAATGTTGATTTTTATTGTCAAAAAAAATTAAAATAAAATGAAAATACTGAAAAATCCGAAAATACCTTTTTTATCAACAAGTTATATTTTTTTAGTGGTTTGAAGGCGTTAAAAGTAAGCCATATTTTTATCGACAAGTAAATGTAAATATTTAGCCCAGCCCCTCCCAATATTTTAAAGAGGGTTAAAATATTTACATTTACTTGTCGAAAAAAGACTGGAGGGTGTATAATATCGCGTTAACTTTTGGGGAAAAACGCCTTAAGCGCTGGTTGTTTTTTTCAGCAGGCACCGCTTCAGCTAGGGACTTCATTCGTAGGGTGGGTTGTTTTTTCAGCTATCACCGCCTGCCGTTTTTTAAGGCAGGAGGCCGGAATGCAATTCTGCGAATTCTTTGATTGGTTGATTAATTAATTAATTATTAATAATAATAATAATAATAATAATAATAATAATAATAATACAGTCCCTAATTTTTACATTTCTAGAAGGATCAATTTATTGAATTTTACGTTTATCTCCCTTACATACCAAATTTTGAAATTACCATCCATTTTCTATGATAATCTTATTGTCATTGTTACAAATCGAGTTATTTCCCTTTAACTGTTAAAAATTTTAGAACGGAGATTTTTTTTTCCTTTGGCTGATCTGTTACCAGAGCAGACGATCTTTTCTCTTTTCTTTTCTTTTGATAATATATAATACTAGTAGAGCTACCCTGCGTTTCCCGGGATTTATAAAGTTAAAAATAGATCTCTCTAAAAATCTCTAGATTTGTATATAGATAAATAAAAAAATATTTACTACATATTTGTTTTGGTAATCTGAACATTAGCTACATAAATGAGAGTAACCTCCCCTTGTTTGTTTCTCTTTGATGAAGCCTTATGTTTTGGTCGGCCATTTTCATTTCACCGTAAATCTACTCTGAAAATAAAAATTTGTTCGAATCAATACAACTGCATGTTTTAACACAAAAATATCATAAAATGTGTTCTTAATTGTGATTGCGCATTATTTGAAATGAACTTAATGAAAAATTATAGATGAATTATCTCCCCCTGACATCAGAGGGTGAATCGCCAATATACGATATTGGGGCAAAATTAAACTCCTTGACGAAAGTCACTTATAGAGAGGCCATCAACCAGGCGAGTCGCTTTTTTCAAGCACACCCTTTACCTTCACCTTCACCCTCAGTACTTATCGTGTTGACAGTCAACCAGCAAATGGAATAATATCCAAGCGCTCACCTTTACCTAATCGTATGAGCATTCAACATGCGAGACGCGTTTTTCTAGCGCTCCCTTTACCTTGTCACACAGCGAATAGTTTTATCCAGCGCCCTTCACCTTGTCAACCAGCGTGTGGAATAATATTCCAGCGCTCACCTTTACCTTTACCTCACATTCAGCAAGATAAGTCTGGCTAACAAATACCACAAATTTGCAACACCTTTTTGTACCTTTTGAATATATGTTTCTTTATCTTCAATTGTTGTTCTCGTCTTCTTTCATCCGAAATTACTTGCTTACCACCGGGAAATTTTAAGAGTCCCGAAATATTTCTTACCTTATTATATTTTTATTTAGATTTACGGATCAAGCCTCTAAAAGGCACCTCAAATCATCAAGGTAATAAAAGGTTCATTTTTATTTGCCACCAGTAACTTCCGCTTCCAAATATTTGTAAATAAACCAACAGACGATTTTTTGCACTTATATTGTATCTGTTGGGATTAAAATAAAACGAAAATAAAATAGAATTAAAAAATAAAATTAGAATTAAAAAAAAACTCCATGTGTCAACACGATAATGCACATGTCCGACAAAAAGGACGGTCGCCCGACCCTCAAAAGAATCTCTCGGCCATATTGTTTTAGGCCTTAACTGGGTCTGGTCGCTTCTACTAGCCAGGGGGATATCCCCTTTACAGGCGACTATGGCCGGTCAATAAAGCCTAAATTATAAAACTACCTCCTGCCTTTGTCTCTTTCACTTTTCGTTCCTTTGAATTCCTTCTTTTCGGCGCAACTACCAAATGAGATGGGCTAAAAGGAAAACCCGAAAAACACGCACCAAGAATATTCAGATACCTACATTTAATAGTATTTCTCTGAATGTTTGAGATGAGGCTTGATGATTAGTATTATTAGACACGCGTCTTGTGGATAAAAGAGTTAGGTTAAGACAGTTCTAAGTGACAGTCATCTCTAGACTGCAGGTTCAATCCTGGTCTAGGGCAGCAGTAGCATAGAATAATATCTAACACAGTTTAACACCTGTACCCCAGCTATGGTTAGCGGAATGAGAACAGGATACCCCCGTGGACTGAATAAAGGGTTGGGTTCAAAGTTCCGTGATAGCTCCCGATTACGACAAGAAGGTTCCCGATTACGACAAGAAGGTTCCCGAGTCCGACAAGAAATACCTGAAGAAGGTCGGAGGGTACATCGACCGAAACGTTGTACAGATGACAATGAAGATGAAGACAATAGTCCGAACAACACAGATAATACTAACCTACATTTAACCTTAAAAAACCCAAACCTCATCCTACCCCAAAACCACTTATACCCCATATATCTAACTATCAAAGCATCCTGGAAGAAGTCGGCAAGCGGACACAAGAATTTTATCAAAAATCGAAGATGAATTTGTTCTGTCTCACCTGGGATGAGAAGTCTAATAAGAACATCTTGTTAATCTTGGGACGGTTCCGAATTCCGGACAACATTGGAAAGTCTTTTAGAAAACTTTGTTCAAAACGGCAGCACATTTTATCAAAGGATCTTGCAAGATCTGAAATCAAAGAAGAATGTATATACATCAAAAGGTCACTGCAGAGACAACAGAAGACACAGCAGTCGGTAGCTGGTCTAAGGAGTGGATATCTATACCTATCCGACAAGTCAACGTTGTCAACAGGTCAACAATAGTTCAGCACACACACACACACACACACACATACAAGAAGGTATACTTTTTATTTTTCGGACTCGTATCTATAAAAATTAGGTAATCTGAACATTAGCTACATAAATGAGAGTAACCTCCCCTTGTTTGTTTCACTTTCAGCAAGCCTTATGTTTTGGTTGGCCATTTTCACCGTAATCTGCATGTTTTAACATGAAAATATCATAAAATGTGTTCTTAATTGTGTTTGTTTATTATTTGAAATGAACTTAATTGTTATTAAGAACACATTTTATGATATTTTCGTGTTAAAACATGCAGATGTATTGATGTACAGTGAAATGGCCAACCAAAATATATGGCTTCCTCAAAGTGAAATAAACAAGGGGAGGTTACTCTCATTTATGTAGCTAATGTTCAGGATATCAAAAATTAATAAAAGGAAATTTAACCCTTGTGAGGTGTAGGGGAATAAAACAAATTACTTTGATAACAGAGAAAAGATGAACGATGAGGTTGAAAAACAACTTTCGACGACAATATATTTGCTACGAAAAGGTATTTATGTACGGCAAAATATACAAGTAGGCTTATATAATATTATTTCTATTATCCGAACTATTGTCCTCATCTTCATTGTTATCTGTACAACATTTCGAACTTTTTTCCCCGTATAATAAAGAGATTAAATAGATCCATTTGGTCTAGCGCTAGTGAAACTGGGATAGACTCCCTCGCTGATTGGCTGATACCGACTTTAGGCCACCCCGACGACTTTACTTACTTTATTGTATAGCATTTAATTCTAAGACTCACAGCAACAAATAAATGAATTAAAACTTTGTTTAATTCTAACAATTTATTAACGAGCAAATAAAACAATGAGTAGCAATATAAAGTCCTTCCTGTGTATAAAGTTGAGTTTAAGGGACTTACTGGTGTGCTGGTGAAAATATCGGGTATCTTAGGGTGGTTTCTTGGAGAAAAGTCGCTGCTTCGTGGGAACTGGTCCAGGGTCTGTCTGCTGGGATTTTAGTATTTTGCACCAAAATTTCTGGGCTCATCACGTGATTGGTATATCCAATCACAGAGAGCCTCTCCCTGACTTAAATCTATACACAGGAATTACCATTTTACTGACCCAACAACATTTGTTTCCAGAGTCGCAAGAATGTCCACTCACCATTTTGAAAATCATTACCGAAAACGTTTCTTCCCCAAAACGGTACACCAACCTGGAAGAAAAATCCCTGGCGGCTGCTGCTGTCGCTGTATTCTGGAAGGAAAAGATTTGTAAAGTTCCCAGGATACAATCTCCGACTGAGGAAATTGCTATAATAATGATAACGTGGAAGTTGGCGTCGTATCCGGGTTAATAGACCCTCATCTGCACATCCGGTTCGTTGGATGACAAATATGGCCGTCACTAGGCCCGTGAGTAGAATCCGCAACATGGGAAATAACAAATCAAATTCCTGAAATAAAATAAAAAAAGAATAAATATAAATTGTCTGACTGATTAATTGATCTTAACTCTTTGCCTACTTTATCAGAAAAAATATAGTTAAATTATCCCCCCAACCTGGCACCAGAGGCCGAATCGCCAATATTACGATATTGGCGCCAAAATTGAACTCCTTGACGAAAGTTACTTATCGAGGGGTCATCAACCAGCGAGTCGCTTTATCAAGCGCTCCCGTCACCCTCAGCACTTATCGTGTTGACAGTCAACCAGCGAGTGGAATAATATTCCAGCGCTCACCTTTACCTTATCGTGGGACACTTCAACCAGCGAGAAGCGATTTTCAAGCGCTTCCATTGCCTTGTCAACCAGCGAGTGGTTTCATCCAGCGTTATCGCAACCTTTACCTTTACCTCACCCTCAGCAAGATAAGTCTGGCTAGCAAATGCCACAAATTTGCAACCCACTTTTTAAACCTTTTGAATATATATTTTTTACCTTTAATTGTTGTTTTCGCCTTCTTTCATCCGAAATTATAGGGAAATTTTAAGAGCCTCGAAATATCTCTTAACTTTAAGCCGCTCACAGCACCAAAGTAAAGTACAAAAACTGATGGTTAGTTCATTATAATTAAGCAGGACTCGGATTACAATAATAATTAGATTTTATTTGAGGTGAATAGGAAGTGAACTTTGAAATATACCATCATACAGGTAAAAATGACCAAAAAAAATTGGTAAAGCCGTGTGGGAAATTTGGTAGGTTTAGTAGCCATGGCGTCTCTTCCCAACATAAGGGACACGGGGTCGTCTGTTGCGATGCATAGAGACATGTAAATTACCAAGTGCATCAGAACTAATAAAATGCCGTGCGTGGGTGTGAAGGAAATTGGTTAAAAAATGCTATCATGGCGTACTTTCCTACGTAGGAATATTCATTCTTGTATCACTTATTAACTTATTAAACAAAAACTAACATCAACAGTTGATATTTGTTTTGTCCTGAAGAAGATTGGCAATATATATTTGATATATATTTAATTTAGATATATGTTTGATATGTACATATCAATCGAAATGTTAAACGTCGACAATATATTTTTCATATATAAATAAACCATCCTCACATTTTGTATTTTTCATTTTACTTTTACTTTTCATATATATATATATATATATATATATATATATATATATATATATATATATATTATTAGTGTGTATGGTTGGCACTATTATACTTGAAAAAAGCAGTAGTAATCCAACGTACAGTGTTATTAGAAGAGTGCTCAATATCTGTGATAGAGCGTTGATAGATGACTGAATGAACAAATAAAAGGTTTAGCTTTTATTTATTTATTTATTTATTTATTACATGAAGACAATATTTACAACCAATGGTTTCCTGCTAACGCATTCGTCAGGTAAACGAAATAGTTTTTTTTAAAAACTATTTCGTTTACCTGACGAATGCGCTAGCAGGAAACCATTGGTTGTAAATATTGTCTTCATGTAAATAAATAAAAGCTAAACCTTTTATCTGTTCATTTATTCATATTATATATATATATATATATATATAATATATATATATATATATATATATATATATTATATATTACTGGCAGATTTCAAAGCATCATATGCTATTCGTCAGATTCACCGCGTGTATTTCACCGCGTGTATTCCTCGTGCGTTCGTGATGTTAGCATAATATTCGGAAAGATTTTCCTTTTAAGGTGGTTGATCATCCGTTGTTACATTTTCAGTCTAAGATCTTAATAAAAATCTCGTTCTGTGTGAACAAGCTCTGAATATTTCTGATTTCTGATTTCGTATTTAGATGTTTTTGCATTGAATTTGCATTGAATGCAAAAACATTTAAATACTAAATAAGAAATATCACGAGAAATACACGCGGCGAAATAAAAAGCGAGAACACGGTTTATAACGGATATTTTTTTAGATGTCACTTTCAATGCGATTTATCTGACGTTAAACAAATAAACTAACGGTTTAGCTCAGTTGGTAGAGCATCCGCCTAGGAATCATCAGGTTCCGGGTTCAATAACGGTCTCCGCCAACTCAGCATATGAGTAACACAGCTTTGGTAACTGACCGGTGCGGTAAAGTGGGTTGACACTAAGCATGCTGCACGAATGCAATTGGGTGCACGCAAGTGAGCAAGTGTGTGTGTATATAAAAATAGTATTAGTTATATAAATAAGTAGTATATGGGATTAAGGTCCCATATAGGCACATGTATGTGTATACATGTATACCTGTGGGTGTGTATATATGTTTGCGTATGTATATTATTAAGAATTCTGGGGTATGGGGGTTATCGTCCTTTGTCTGCGAGCCTCTGTTTCAAACCAACCAATCATGAGCCAGCATACTTTGGCGGCAAAGCCGAATAAGCAAACTCATGCCTCCTCTTCTGATTCAGCCCTCACCGGAGACAGACCTAAAAAAGGGTCGCTCCTCTTCTTCAACAGACAACCAGAATCAGAGTCGGACGCAATACAGAAGTCCATCATATCCGAACTTCAGAAGGCCGTAGCAAATGGCTCCGTTAATACCCCATATCTCAGGATATACCAGTTAAGTGACAAATATATTATTTGCGCAAACGAAACTAAAGTTTGCAATTCTTTATATGTAATACAAGTCTTTTATTCATAATTCTGTTGTTGGTTATTTCTTTGACTCTTAACCTGTCTGCCACACTCGGGGTTAACTCCACTACAAACATAGGAGTACTGCCGCTAGTGCCTCTTTTCTTTATAATATAGATATATGTGTGTGCGTGTGTATGTATGTGTAATAGGTATGTGTATACATAAGTTTATGTAGGTATAGGTGTCAATAGAAAGTCAGGATAATCATTAAAATAAGGTAGAGACAAAATGTCTGGCTTTAGGCAAAGCAGGAAGTTAGTTAGAGGTCAAGATGGCAATAAATCTGACCACCGCAGTAGCTCTCTTCTTAGACAACGGATTTTCAAATCCCGTGAAAACGAGAAGGCATGAGAGTTAAGAACGGGATTTATTAAGTAGTGAAAATTTGAAAGTGAGAGTCAGTTAGAACTGGGGGACCATGGAAGTCAGATCGACTTTTGGCAGCAGTGAGTTGACCACAGACTAAAGTAGAAGTCCTGACAGTGGACAGAGTCGGGGCTTCACTACCACCCCCTCTCGCCTCGGCAGAAACAGCAGAAGATAGGAAGAATGATCGAATAAGAATGAATGGAGTCCTGTATCTCTCTGACTATTTTTGAATGTGAACTCTACTCTGTCTGTGTTGTTGTTTGTTGCACTCTCTTTATTAATAATTGTTCACCTTTCCCCGGAGGCGCTTTTGTAACGAATGGAAGTCCTAAGTTAGCTAGCAGACGACACAAGACGACAGCCAGAAAAATAGAGTCCAGGAAGTGAAAGACAAAAAATTGCAGCAAATGCAGAAAAGAAGTGCAGTAAGGACGTGCAGAGGTCCTCAGCCCACCGAAGGTATAACAGGGCTATAATACTATGCATTGTGCATGCATATGTGGCTGCACAGTTAGTTATATAGATACGTAGTTGTTAGTATATATAATACATAAGTAGTAAGTCAAACCACATATATATGTGTGTATGTGTGTAGATTGAATATGTATTAGCAAGACCACTAGTAAATAGTAACTAGTGTGGATAATGTGTGTGCATACATGTGTGTGTGTCTATATATATTGTATGTGTATGTAGGGTCACGGCTAAGTCAAGTAAATTTTAAAAATAAGAAAAAGAATTTAGGCTAGATAAAAAGGAGTGATAATGAACAATTAATGTTAGAAGCAGACAACATGTCTGGTCCTTTGGCAATTAATAGTTTACCAGTTGGTCAGATGGGTCATAAAACATCATGAGGGTGGTCTTTTAGACAAAGAACCATTTCAAATCACGCGGGGTTGATAAAATCTCGGAGGATGAGATTTCGTACGAGAATTGATAGGAGATTTGGGGATTCTGGGAAATTTGAAAAGTTTAGTCAGTTAGTTGCTGGACCCCGGAGGAGAGCAGTTAGTTTCTGGACCCGAGGAGAACAGTTAAGTTTTGGACACCAGTGAGGACAGTTGGGTTTGCCCACTAGAGACCAGCCCTAGCAGAGGTTCCGAAATAAAAGGGGGTGTTCCCCATCTCGACAAGCGAAGGGAGCAGATAGAACTGTAGCCGATAGGAAAATGAATTAGAAGCAATTCAAGTTATATACTTAATCTCTGACCATTCTAATGTTCCCCTGAATTTGTCTTGTCTTTATTCCCTCTTTGTTGTTGATTGTAAACCCCCTGGATGAGCCCTGAGGCAGAATTACGGACACAAGTGAGGGTCAAGGAACAGACGATCACGAGACGATCATGGCCAGTAATGTTGAAAGTTGCAAGTAATGCAGAAGATGCACAGCAAAAGGTGCCTACAGGTGCTCACGGCTCGAGGGAGGTTTACAGGGTGCTGATGTCATCACTTCAGCTAAATAATGGACCATTCCGTTTTTATTATAAAGAAAGAAAGGTAAGAAAAAGGATATGATACACAGAAAAATATAAGAAAGAAAGAAAGAAAGAAAGAAAGAAAGAAAGAAGGGGGAGTGAGCGCGCTGAAGCGATAACGTTTATTTGTTTCAATCGAAAATAATGAAAAGATGAAAAGAAGGAAAGAAAGAAAAAAATGAGTTAGAGAGCGAATTAAATCAAGATTATTATACTTTATACATATTGAAGTATTTAGCAATAGCTCTTACACATCAAACATTTTAATAATTAAACTATCATCATACTGTGATATATCCACATGTCCTGCTAGTGCTACATTGTTTCGTAATGATAATAACTAATAATATCCGTTTTATTGTATAACACAATGAAAAGAAGGAAAGAAAGAGAGAAAGAAAGAGATTAGGGGAAAGATAAAGAGAAGGGGCACACGGAAGCGATAACGCTAATCTGTTTCAATCGAACATAATGAAAAGATAAAAAGAAGGAAAGAAGAAAAAAAGAGTGATAGAGAGTTAGATCAAGATTATTATACTTTTTGCATATTGAACTATTTGGAAATAGCTCTGAAGTAAACATATCAAATGTTGTAATAAGCAAATTATCATATTCTGGTATATCCACAGATTTTGCTAGTCTTATATAATTCTATTTTTTTTTCAGATAAAACCGAATTTGGAAATGTAAAAAAAAATCGCACTTACCTTTTTTGTTGCAGTATGGTTGACAGTGTTTTCGGCCTTTAACTGTGTCCATTTGATGGTGGTCACAGGTTTAATATCCGTTTGTAATTGCGAGGTGGGGTGGGGTGAGGGGTTGGTGATTGAGCCTCTCTCCACCCCCACCCCCAGCTATGTCCACCCCACAAGTAAATATCTAATTGAACGACAGACTTAGAGCCAACATTAACATTGGGTTGGGTGTCAACAAAAATAGAAATTTCTGTTGTCGTTTCTTTTTGAAGGAGATCAGCTGGTCTCCTTTGAGGAACCACTTCAAAACAAACCCCAGCGGATACGAAAAAATAAGGAAAAAACGTTTAGAAAAGATTCTTGTATGGAAGGACAGATGTTACAGAATTTCATCATCATCATCATCAATATCATCATTATCATCAAGTCGTGCTGATAACCCGAATTCTCTTGACTCTCATTCTCTCTCACCCCCTCTCACTCTCCCTCCCTCTCCTCTCCCTCTCCCTCTCTCTCTCTCTCTCTCTCTCTTTCTCTGTCTGTCTGTCTGTCTGTCCATCTCTATCTCTATCTCTTTGTCTCTTTCTGTCTGTCTGTCTCTATCTCTATCTTTCTCTCTCTCTCGCACTCTTTATCTGTCTCTGTCTGTCTGTCTGTCTGTCTGTCTGTCTGTCTCCCCCTCCCCTCTCCCTCTCTCTCTGTCTCTTTCTCTCTCCCCCTCTCTCTGTTTTGTATGTGTGTTGGAGTCTTTCTCTCCCCTGTCTCTGTCTCTCTCTCTCTCTGTCTGTCTCTCCCCTCATTGCCTGTCTGTCTCTCTATCTCTCTCTCTCTCTCGCGCTCTCTTTCTCTGTCTCTGTCTCTGTCTCCCCTTCCTCGCTCTCTATCTCTCTTTCTTCTTCCCCCCTCTCTCTCTCTCTCTCTCTCTCTCTCTCTCTTCTCTCTCTCTCTCTGTTTCTGTGTGTGTGTGTGTGTGTGTCTTTCTCCCCCCTCTGTCTCTGTCTGTCTCTCTCTCTCTCCATCTGCTCCCCCCCTCCATCGGCCTTCACTTTTAGCAAATCCTCTAGACCTGTGCTACTCAATTTTTTTGGAAGTTGCGGACCGATTGACATTTTTTTTTTTGATCGATGCATAAAATCAATGCATCTGTTAATTTTCGAATAAAAAGTATTTATGCAGACATGTTAAAATTGGTTTTATTTGATACAGATATCTATCATCAATATAAATTAAACCCCCACCCCACCCAGTATGTCGTCAATGGGAACAGTGAGACTGCTTCTTATTTGTCAATTTGTCAAGTCTTGTCTCGATAGAAGAGAGTGCCACACGTAATGGTTCTCAAATATCCAAATGGTTCCTGTGCTTCGTTTTTATCACACTCATTGTTGAAAAAGCAGCCTCACATAGGTATAATAATGGAACTTATTGTGTACAGTGCTTAGGTGTACCACAACTCATCAAAGTCTCATGTCTAGTACATAGAATAATGTATTAGTGTCAGGAACATGAATAGCGTACAGTAATAATATACATGTATGTGTACAGTGCTCAGATGCACCACAACTCATCAAAGTCTCATGTCTAGTACACAGAATAATGTATTAGTGTCAGGAACATGAATAGCGTACAGTAATAATATACATGTATGTGTACAGTGCTCAGGTGCACCACAACTCATCAAAGTCTCATGTCTAGTACACAGAATAATGTATTAGTGTCAGGAACATGAATAGCATACAGTAATAATATACATGTATGTGTACAGTGCTCAGATGCACCACAACTCATCAAAGTCTCATGTCTAGTACACAGAATAATGTATTAGTGTCAGGAACATGAATAGTGTACAATAATAATATACATGTATGTGTGCGTGCGTGCATATGTGTGTGGATCGGGGTATCAGGTATAGTGTTGGCGGATTACAGGAAGCATGGAGGCTTTGAAAGATGCAGTGTTTCGGCAGCCTACAACGGATGCAGCCAGTTTATTCCATGCCTCGGCAACTCTGAGCGTGAAAAAATGTTTCCGAAAGTCACATGAGCAGTGCTGTTTTCTGACTTTGTAGGCATTCCCACGTGTGTTAGAAACATGGAGATCAAAAAGGTACACAGATTGTTGTTTCTAAATGATTAATTACCTTATGTGCGTTTACCAGGTCAGTTTCCAGACGCCGAAGTTTCAACGAATCCATTCCAGGCAGCAAGACGTTAAGAATATGGCAGATGCCTGATGGAGGGTATTCGTTTGGTTGCACGTCTCTGTATAGTTTCTAGGGGGTTAATGTTCTGGGTGAGTTAAGGCTTCCAGACCAGTGATTTTCAAATTTGTCCGTGAACCACAGAGCAGACACCCTTTGGATTTTCACTAGAGCCCCTTTAGCCGGGTTATGGTCCTAATACCACTGGGTAACGGATCAACTCGTTTTGGGAGGCCCTACCAAGAGTTTCGGATGGCATTACACTATCATCAGGAATCAACGACTTTTGGTGTACTTGTCACTGCGTTTGTGGAAACAAGGTCATCTCCTTCCCTTGACCAGAATATGCATGTGGGGTTTGGGGACTGCTAGTGAATTTCCTATTCCCTTGTTACTCAATTCACTATCTCGTTCATTCGAGATACTGTGGGTTTGTTGATCTCTCGCTCAACACATAATCATCAATGGGATTGCAACCTAGATATTTAGGTAGACAGACCCATATAAATCCTCCAGTACCATGGTCGATAAGAAATGTTTGGTTTGGTTTGTTTTGTTTTACGGAATATCAAGCTCAGTGAGTCATTAAATGCCGATAAAGTTTTGAAATAAAGTCATTTTTAATGGATACACAATTTTTTTTATAAATACATTTTTTATTTAACCCATAAATGGGACCCTAACAGGTACTACCACTCCGGGTCAGAGTGGACCAGAGAGCAATGGTGATGAAGGGGTGCTCCACATTCCCCAAACCTCATAAACTGGAACCTCACGATCAGATAGAGTTTAACGTCATTCCCAGGGCATGTAGACCCTCAGCCACCACCTTCTAGCACCCATATGATGAAAAGGGCTGGGGCTTGCCATAGGGGCAATAGGGTTGACGCAATCATATAGGTGCTAGGGCTTGATGTGACCAGCTGATGGATCGGAGGGGGTGGCCTCTCCGACCGCCCGTCCAGCCTATGTAAGGTTTGTAAGTGGAGTGTTGCAGGTTATGGACTGCTCATCCATCAAGACTCCGTCCTTAAGCATCACAGGTTGCCACCCACGGCCAACAGATGGCCCCATTGGGAGAGTCTTACCCATCTGCAGAGGTGCAGTCGGTGCATTCTAACGCCCCAGCCGACAGGGCGGATAAGAAATTTAAAAAAAAATATTGTTGAGTTAAAAATGTATTCAACAGTTTTATATCCTTATTTGGTGTTTCTTTTGAGAGACTGGAGATGTTGGGTTGCCTTTAAAAAACGTCCAATAAGGAACAAATCATTATATCCCGATTACGCATTGGTCACACCAGACTTACGCAATTCTTTATACCCAAACAAAAACAACCACAATGCGAAACATTTCAAACACTCTGCACTTTTAAACACTTCCTTAGAATGTGGAACTTTCGTTCTCAGCAGAAAAAAAAACGCATTTTTAACGCAAATAACATTAAAGGTGTTGTGATGCTGAAATCCAGTGCTACCCAGCAACTGCTGTGACACTATCGTTACCAAACTGTATTGGTTCCTTACCTTTCCTTTGGATCACAGCTGCAGTGTGGATTTGCTGCTTGGGCAACAGCTCATTCTCCATACGAACCCACCCAGGCTATGTAGTTGATCTATTTGAAACGTCAACATAGATAATATTCTGTCCTTTTTTAGACAAATAAAATTATATATATAATATATATATATATATATATGTGTGTGTGTGTGTGTGTGTGTGTGTGTGTGTGTTAGTCCTTTGTTAGTATTGGAGAAATGAGAATAAAGTGCTCGATTACTTTTGTAAGAGCTATATTTATTTATTATAGTGTACAATACCTTTAAGGTACAATTGATACCATTGGTTTCTAGGCAAAATACTAGAAAGCAATGGTTGCAATTGTACCTTAAATGTATTGTACACTATAATAGATAATAGTACCGTTGTGCATCCGTAGATGACAGAAGATGAGCAGCCACAGTAACTTTCAGTTATTTATTTTAGGGTGTATGGGAGCAAACGCACAGACAAATGCACGCACACACACACACATATATATATATATATATATATATTATATATATATATATATATATAATAACATTTATATATATATATATATATATGTAATATATATATATATAGATAGATAGATAGATAAAACACACACACACACACATATATATATATATATATCATCATGTCGCGCAATTAGCACGGATATCCATGACAATCTC
Source organism: Doryteuthis pealeii (assembly GCA_023376005.1). Classification (NCBI taxonomy): domain Eukaryota; kingdom Metazoa; phylum Mollusca; class Cephalopoda; order Myopsida; family Loliginidae; genus Doryteuthis; species Doryteuthis pealeii. Next base: position 18,152,241 of record CM042182.1, read on the forward strand.
TTGCCAACCTTCCCTATCACTCATTGCACCTGGGAGGTCCTCTGCGGAGCAACCAGTATCCTCGCATATTTGGTCAATGTAGGTCCTTGGTGGGCGCCCCACACTTGCATGTCCATGTGTTGGCTTCCACAGGAGAACGTCGCTTATGAGCTCGTCCTTGCTTCTCCAACAGTGTCCTGCATGCCTTGTCCGTCTCACTCGGATAGTTTGTGAGATTGGGAGCAAGTGACCGTACAGCTGTCTCCTCGTGGGGTGCTGCTTCCATGACTTGTTCAAGACTGCGCGCAGCATTCTTGTGCAGCTACCATCTAGCTTATTCTCAAGGCGCTTTGTTAGGGTCCAAGTGGTGCATCCATATAGCAGCACTGATACAACCACAGCCTGGAAGAACCGTCGCTTTAGTTTGTCAGGGAGATCGGACCTCCATACGACTGATAATTTGTTTGTGGCCGCCCATGCCTTTGCTATTCGTGTATTAACATCGCTCTCTGTGGATGAGATATTACTACCTAGGTACGTGAATTGTTCTACTGGCTTGAGAGTTGTGCCGTTGAGTGTGGTCATGTTTCTTTTCTTTTTGAAGCTTATGAACTCCGTTTTACTGGAGTTCACATATTTTCTGCTGCCTCCTCCAAGCTATTTAGTAGTGACTCAGCCTGTGCTGGTGTATCTGCAAGAAGTGCAAGGTCATCTGCATAGTCTGCATCTGTGACTGTTTGTGCAGGATATCGCCTACTTCTTGCCTTTTTCAGTGTGAAACCTTTTTCTTTTATGGTATCTAATGATGTTCTGAGTACGTAGTCTAGGCATATTATAAATATATATGGTGACAATGTATCTCCTTGTAGGACCCCAGCGGCGATGTCAAAGAAATCTGTGTCACCATCAGGTGATCGTACCATCGCTTTAGTGTCTTTGTATAGCATCATCATAGCTGCAACTGTTTCTTTGGGGATACCATATGCTAGTAGTATTTGTTCCATTTTTCCTCTATGTATGGAATCAAATGCCTTGGAGAAATCTACGAATAGCAGCGTTGCCTCTAGATTCTTTGCTCGTACACCTTCTATGATCCGTCTAATAGTCAGGATCTGAGAGGTAGTGGATCGATTTCTGCGGAATCCGTTTTGGTTTCTCCTAAGGATTTTTTCTATTTCGGATTGGATGCGATTAAGAAGAAGGGCATTAAATACCTTGGCTGCAATAGCAGTAAGAGTTATACCTCTGTAATTTTTAGCGATTCCGAGATCTCCCTTTTTGGGGAATGGGAGGATGCAGCCTTTCGTCCATTTATCTATTCTATTTTGTCTATATACTGCATTGCATAGCCTAAGCAGTATGTCATTGAACTTTCCTATCTTCCATACCTCCGGGGGTATTCCGTCTAGACCTGCCGCTTTTCTACCTTTTAGCTTCTTTAAAACTTGGTTGATTTCATCTGTTGTGAAATCCCCCAGTTTGATATCTAGTTGTTTATCTACAATCTCTTAGGTATTGTTTTCTACGATTTTAGGTGGGTTCCCCAGAAGTTTCTGGAAGTGGTTTTTCCATTTCTGGAGTCTATCTTCTTGGCTGGTTGCCTTTAGCTTTGATTTAGAGGTATTTTTCCTACCACTCATGTCATTTACTGTTTGCTACGCTAATCGCGACTGTCTGTCCTCCACCGATTGTCTTATATTATTTATTTGTATTTGTATGTATTCTATTTGTTCTTTTTTGTATGTTTTGGTTAGTTCTATCTGGGCTTTCCTAAGGCTATGTAGATTGGTGCTAGTTGGGTTTGTTTTATTACGTTGGGCTGCTTTTTTAATATCGTTTCTTTTTTCTCTAACTGTTTCTGTCTCCTAGGGAACAGAATGTTTGGCTCTTAGTTTGGTTGGTACGCACTCGGCTGCTGCTTCTAGGTGAGCATTGACGAAGTTTTCGTATTCCTCGTTTGGTGTGGAGCTTTCGGATATCTCCTGGAGGATATCGAATTTATTTCTTACTGTGACTGCGTAGCGATTGCATATATCGCTGTTGGCAAGTGTCGACCAGTCGTATCGTACAGATTTACTAGTTTGCTTTTTATTTCTACATAAGCTTAGTCGTAATTTTGCTGTGACTATTCTGTGATCTGAGGATACTCCTTCAAAAGAGGAATACGCTTCGCAGTTTATTGCACTATTTATCCATTTTTTGTTTATGAGTATGTAGTCTAGTTGCGCTTTTGTGTTATTTGGGTATGTGTATGTCCATAGTTTGCCCTTCCGTTTTTGATATTTGGTGTTTAGGCAAACAAGCCTGTTCTCAATGGGTAGCAGCATGGTGGATGTGAGACACGGCGGAAGAACCTAAATAGGTCAACGGCGTATATCACAAGATGCTGGGCGGAGGAACTCTGAGTGGGTCAACGGCCAGGATCAACCAGTTCAGTCAGTTAACTACTGCTCCTCATCTCTAAGACTAGCGCCTATTGATGAGTTAACCACACAGCTACCGATAGATATCAATGACCTCGACCTAACCGAAACTATTCATGACAGTGCACAAAACCGAAGAATCATGCAGCATCGTGTGTCCTGCTAAAAGTACGCGTTCTGCTGAGGCTCGAGCTTCGGCCCAGTGTCCGATAAATTACCTACGGAGCTCCAATTTCATCTCACACTTAAACCACATCACTCTCAACACAGACAAACTAGACACACACTGTACTAAAGACATAAAACTAACCACAATATCTAATAAGACAGACATAGAACCGAAAACCAATACAAACCTACTTAGATGTAAAAAACCATTCAAGATAGCAACATTTAACGTTAGAACACTAAAAACGATAGGCCAACTCCCCGAACTTACAGCGTCCGCAGCCGAAAAAAATATAGATATCATATGTGTGCAAGAACACAGATTTGACCATGGTGATGTAGAACTAAAATACCATGAATCTGGAAATGGCTGGACATTTGTGTCAGCATCTGCATGGAAAAACTCCGTCAATGCCACAATAGGAGGTGTAGGAATGCTTCTCAGCCCTCGAGCACTAACATCACTTAACTGCATAGAAAAAACCCAACCGAGAATCATGAGTGCTACGTTTAATGGCAATCCTTGCATGACTATAGTCTCATGCTACAGCCCCACAAATGCCAGCAACGAAACAGACATTGCAATGTTTTACAGTGGGCTTTCCTCCCTATGCAGACATACCCCCAAACATAATGTACTGATCATTGGTGGAGACATGAATGCACACATAGGAAGAAACGAAACAATAGATTCAGCTTACACAACACCCAAACAGGAACGGTGATATTATATATATATATATATATATATTATATATAATATATATATATATAAACATTTATATGTATATATAATATCGCTCTCGATAAGTCCGGAGTAAAAACAAGCTCTGAGATGATTTTTATAAATCGAAATATTGTTCAGTATTAGCTATGAATATGATATAAAATGGTTTTCACTTTAACAGCATATTGTGATGTTTTCATATCCTTTTATCTATACTCATATATATATATATATATATATTATATTATATATATATATATATATATATATATAATGTTTAATTTAGGGTGTATGTGAGTATACATTCACACAAAGAAGACACACACCAACACACACACACACACACATATATATATTATATATATATTATTTATAATATTAAATTAGAAGGTGTGTAATGTTGTGCGTATGTATGGTATAGTTAAAGGTATATATATTAAATGTTTAGTTTAGGGTGTATGGGAACATATACACGCACAAACACGAACACACACACCCTATATATATATATATATATATATATTATATATATATATAATGTTTAGTTTAGGGTGTATGGGAGCAACATACTCACAAACACTAAACACATACACCACCACCCCTATATATATAATATATATATATATATATATACTATATATATATATCATATATATATATATCAATCACAAACATTTATTTTAGGCGTGTATGAGAGTAAGGGTTCATTTTGTACACAATCAAAAATTTGGTAAGCCCGACAGAAAGTAAAGAATCCAACATTTCAAAACTCCACCTTTAATGACGTCATTTTCAATGTAGTTCAGCTGTTTTCTCGGCCAAACATTTACATTTTGATGACCACCAAATCAACAGAAAAAGAAAACATTTCCTTTCGAGATTTTTCATATTTGCACGGACGCATAACCAACATTTACTCAATCCGAAAGTCCGTTACAAGAGAAATTGTACTCCGTTTTGTGCATGTTGATTCGCCTTGAAAAACCAGAAGTTGTTCACAAAACGTGAATATATATATATATATATATATATTCGTATATATATATATGGGAGAAAATGTGAGGAGGTTAATTCGCGATCAGTATGTGGAGAAAGTAGACAAACACGGGATGTTATGGAAACTGGATGTTTGCAGCGTTTCGGTCTATTAGACCTTCTTCAGGACTTGCATATTCCTTGAAGCAAGAACATATCAATGCCCTGAGATGGTCTAATAAACCGAAACGCTGCATCGTCGACAATAACATCCAGTTTCCCACAGCATCCCGTGTTTGTCTACCTTTCTGCCACACACACACACAAATATAGTATATATTTCTTATGGGTTGATTAATGCAAAAAATTCATTCATTTAAAAATATTTCATTTATCATTCATAATATAGTATATATATATATATATTATATATATATATCTATATAGGACATACTTTCTTAACACGTTTTTCTACAGAATTTACTCTCGTTTTAGATTTTCCCAAGCGCAGCGTTCAAATAAAATGAGTGATATTTATTCTGCCAAGCATGCAGTGTTTTCAATCTGTTTAGTAGATCTTCTTCAGAGCTTTTGTTGATATACAGAAAAGGTAAAATTTATCACCAGAATAATAAGGAGACTGATAGTTTTTTGTTGATCTACTAAACATTGAAACACTGCCAGAGTTGGCTGAATAAATATCACTCATTTTATTTGAACCTTTGTTTTTTCAAATTTCTCCTATATTACAATACTGTCGGATTCACTTCCATTTTCTCTTCACACACACACACACACACACATATATATATATATATATTATGTGTGTTGTGTGTGTAAATTAAATGGAAGTTAATCCGACAGAATGAATTACCATTTTGAAAACCACAATTAGTAAATTATAATCGCCTGACAGAAATCTGTTTCGACGCTCAGTGATTAGAGGGTCTTCATCACAAGCAAAACATATGGAAAAGAACGAAAACATTTCTTCCAACGGTTTTTTTACTTTTCTTCATATGTTCTGCTCATGATGAAGACTCTTCTACTAGCGTCGAAACAGATGTTCTGTCAGGCACTGATTTAATATTAATTGTTTTTTCAAATGTTGAAATTCATATATATATATATATATTACTTCTTGATGTTAGTGATCAAGAACGCGTATGTCCGAAAAGGAGTAAAGAATAAAATTGTTTTTGTATGCAAAGGCCGGGACGGAATCTGTTGATGAGGAGGGCCTCGAGTATTAGCCAGAGTGCAACTCGCTGGTTGAGGATGCCAAAATGGAAAACATTGCGGGTTCATATGCTGCAGCACAATCCGGATTGTCCAACAGGTGTCGCTCAATGGTGGAGGGTGAATATGAATTGCTTGGTGGAGAAGAGCGGTCAATGTTATTGTTACGGATATAAGATGGAATGTATTGGTTTATTCTGACCTCCAATCTTTGGGTAGTGTGGCCCAATGTAGGCAAACATCACATTTGCATTTAAATTTGTAGATTAGGCCAACTTTTTTTTCGTCGGGTGTCACACTATCTTTAATATATATATATATCTATATATATATATATATAAAAGGGTTTTATTGCCTTTAAAGCATTTGTGTTTATATTTGTTTTGATGGTTGATTTTTGAAAGCTATCACAATGCAAGTGTAAAGAAAAATAAGGTAACTATGGTGTTGTTGTTAACCCTGTGATTTATTCTTAATATTCGAGATAAAAAATCGTGTTCTACAAGAAGATCTCCGAAACTGAAGTTGTTGTTAGTGGCTGTCCATTTTGGTTTGCGAGATCTTCTGTAGAAGACATTTTTATCTCGAAATATTAAGAATTTTTGTCAGTCTTTTTAAAATTGTTGATGAAAAATGGGGGATAACAAAGAAAAGGTTCTTTTCATAACAATTTTAAACAGACTGACGAGCCATAAAACAAAGAGAGTCTTGCTGATTTCTTATTTCTGTGATACTTTTATTTTTTTCCCTCAAACTAACGACAAGCCCTGATGAAGATCTATTGAAACAGACCGAAACACTGCAGCGTAGTCGAAATAAACATTACTCGTTTATGAACTTGTGTTTTCAATTTTTTTTCATAATATTACATCTGTCAGTTTGTTTTGGTTTGTTTGTTTTACGGGATTTCAACCTCGTGGGTCATTTAATGCTGAACAAAGTTGTGAAATAAATTCATTCTTAATGCATAATAAACAATTTTGTTTATAAACTTATATTTTCTATTAACCATAGATGAGACCCTAACAGCTACTACCACTCCGGATCAGAGTGGACCAGGGAGAATGTGATGAAGGGGTGCTCCACATTACCCAAACCTCCAAAACTGGAACCTCACCATCAGATAGAATTTAACGCTCATTCCCAGGACATGTAGACTCATTCACCGCCTTCTAGCCATCCATATGAATAAAGGGGTTGGGGCTTGCCATAAGGGCAATAGAATTGGGGCAATCATATAGGTGCTAGGGCTTGACGTGGCCTAGCCGATCTGATCAGAGGGGGCCTATTCGACGCCCGTCTAGCCCAGAAAAGCACTAAAGTGGAATATTGCAAGTTATGGACTGCTCAGCCACCTGGGTTCTATCCTTAAGCATCATGGGGTCGCACCCAGGCCAACGATGCGCCCCATTGGGGGTCTTAAACCTCTGCAGAGGTGCAGTCAGTGCATTCTAACGCCCCACCAACAGACATACTGTTGGATTTCACTCCCACTTTTCATCACAAAATATATGTATTATATTATTATATATATATACAATATTGTATATTATTGACCAAAAACAAGTGACCACGTGTTGTATACCCCTTGTTCTTGTTCTGCTGAAATGTATACGATGAGTGTTCTTCTGTTTATGAGATATGAGAGTATCCGTGGTTATATCCAATAAATTTTTTTACTTACTTTCTTGCTGGAGTAGTTGGCTGGAACCTTATAGCTGGATTTTTATCTTCAACCAGGAGTTTATGGTGAAAAAGCAAAAGGTGCTCCTTTCAAAACTGCGGGGTGCTTATTGGTTACTTGGTCCCAATTTTCAAATCTGTATATAAGAATGGAGCCTCTTCTTTGCAACATACCTTCAAATATACCTAACTCTTGTACGCCACCCATGTAAACTTAACCTCAACCTTTCTTTGTTATCCTCCCATTTATTCAATTCCAAATAGAAGATTCAATCATGTTGTGCGAGTAGCATGAATATCCATGACAATCTCTCGCCAACCATCCCTCTCATTCTTTGCCCAAGGGAGGTCCTCTGCCCAGCATCCAGTATCCATGCAGAGCTGTATGTAGTCTTTACTGGGCAGCCCACACTGCCAACCCATGTGCTGATTTACATAGAACATCACTTATTAGTTCGTCCTTGCTTCTCCAGCAGTCTTGTCCGTCTCTCTTGGATGGTTTGTGTGGTGGGGGTAAGTGGCCATACAGCTGCTTTTTATAGGCGTTGTTTCAACGATTTAATATCATGCGCGCAGCATTCTTATGCAGCTCCCATGTAGTTTTTATTCTCTAGGCACTTTGTTTATTTATTGATTTTAACGCCATATCAACGTCTGGGGTATGTCATGCTANCTTTTAAAAAACACCCCTCTTTGTTTTCCATCACTCTCGTCTTTCATTGTATTTTTTCTAATTTAAGTTATTTCAGTTATAAGAAGAGTAAAGATAAGATGACAGTTTTTTATCTTGTTAATGGATTTCATTTAAGATTTATTGAAGAGATTTTTGCTTATTTTCATTAAAATTAAAACCAAACAGCTAGAATCATAATACTAAGGCAATATTTATTTAATTCGTTTTTTCATATTAATATGCAAAATTAGCTTCCCGTTCACACGTAACAAGACATAAATTTGTATTGTCACAATAATATCACAAATATAATTGCATGTTGTCAGTATGTAGACATAGTTAACAGTAGTTGATAATGTAAGACAATTTTTTATTAATAAATTGGAGGTTTAAGATAAAAATAAAAATCATGGAGGATGCTGATCGTAATGACTAGAGAATTGTGACTTGAGTAGGATATTAGTTTCTGTTACAGACAGAAAACCACAATCTCCATTATAATAAGATGTATATATGATATTAAGTATATGATTTCGCAGTCTTCTTGTTCTTTTCATATATAAAGGCAGTTTGTGTGTGTAATGTATCGTCCGGAGTAAATCTAGTACATATATAAAGGAGTTGTGTGTGTATGTATGTCCGGAGGAAACTTTTATATTAAGATATATAATAATATATATAATATATATATATATAAGCTTGATCATTTTATCAAAGTACATACCAAACTTTCTTTTTATATATATATAGATTAAGGTTTAAATAAAAATAAAATAATGGAGAATGTGATGTAAATAACTAAGGGAATTGTGACTTGAGTAGTAATATAGTTTCGGTTACAGACACACACACAATCTCCCAAATATATAAATATATATATATATCTTAATATAATTATGTAATACTGACCTTTATTAAAGAGTCGAGAATCATTGTGGCTAATGACATCTCTTCATTATCTTGTTCAAATAAAACTTCACAAGCCTCTTCTCTGCGGAGTGAAGGAGGGGAAAAAAGAAGAGTTCAAATTAATTGGAAAAAACTTTGGAAAAATGACAAAACAACAACAAAAAAAAAAAAAAGGAAAAGAAAAAGAAAAAAAGAAAAAAAAAAAAAAAAGAAAAAAGAAAAAAGAAAAAGAAAAAAAAAGAAAAAAGAAAAAGAAAAAAAAAAAAAAAAAAAGAAAAAGAAAAAGAAAAAGAAAAGAAAAAAGAAAAAAGAAAAAAAAGAAAAAGAAAAAAAGAAAAAAAGAAGAAAAAAAGAAAAAGAAAAAGAAAAAAAAAAAAAAGAAAAAAAAAGAAAAAAAAAGAAGAAAAAGATATTTTTAGATTTTTTTCCTTGACATTTAATAGTAAAAATATGACACTGTGATCCTAAGCAGCAGAGTGTGCGTATACTAAACTAAGATTTTACCGAGAAAGACAAGGGGAATTGCAACCGAAAGGAAAAGAGAAAACTAAGAAGTCAAAACAAAATGTGGTGTAGCAGCTGCCCTTATAATCCCCAAGGAGTTTTACATTTGAATATTAAAATAACCAACACCCAACCACCTCATTTTTTTTTTTAAAAACATGAAAATAAAATTAAACCAAGTTATAGAATAATAATAATAATAAGGAAAATTCTTTATCTAAAATTTATGCATATCTAATTATCTAATTTGCATAAAGAGTAACCACCACCCACCCACCTTGGGAGCTTTTCTTTCATGGATGTTACCTTTGTCATTTCAGTCATGGAAATCTTGTAGCCCCATTGGGGGAGTCTTACCCCTCTGCAGAGGTGCAGTCAATGCATTCTAACCGATAGAGCGGGATTATTTTTTAGAGTAATCTTAAAAGTAAGGTCTTCGAAATACTAGGGACACAGGGAAACTGTTCGTGCTGCTATTGTATAAAAATCATGCTAAATCTTATTTTGCAGGTAGGTTTTATTTTCAGGGAAACACGGTACTAAGCTCAGCTGAACATTTGACTTACCTCGTACTTCCACTAATGTGCAAGAAATGATCACCATCGAGCGGATAATCAAGATCAACAGGAGGTGTTGGTAACTGGTAGAGAAAAAAAAAAAAATTCATTTAGATCAATGAAGAAAAAAAAAAAAAAAAAGTGTTAAAAAATTAATTAATTTCTTTGTTTTATATAAATTTCATCATTAGAAGAAAAAATATCTAAATAAAATTCTGGTGGTAGTTTTACATAATTCAAAAGGTAGTTTATTAATTATCAAGTCAATGGCGCCTGGTTACTGACAGTTTCTCGCCTATGCAATTTTCAGACCATTTGGTAAGATTACATAGGCAAGAAACTGTCAGTAACCAGGTGCCATTGACTCCATGTCCACACATAATAAATTTTATATATATATATATATATATATATATATATATATATTTTAAATTTTTATTTGAAGGCACTTACAACGCATGTATCGCATAAAATTCGATACTTTTTCTTATAGAAAAATGAACTTGACAAGTGTAATCCCAGCAAAGGATGGCTTGATGTGTAGAATACCGTACAGACTGTTTCGACTTTATTAAGTCTCATCAGCGGTATATACTAACGATTTCCCTCCGACAGAAATCGAAACCGGGACTTCAGCAGACACAGTGAAACACTAGTGAAACACTTTTATCGCCTCAGCCACAGTACACAGCTGACCATCCTAGTGAAATTAAGCTTGTCAAGCGATACTACACGCCTCTACCATAATAGGTAAGGGGGCGTTATTGAGAGAATAATAACAACAAACAGACCGAATGCCCTTCGGCGAAGTGAATAAGATTTTTGGATGTTTGTTTATTTAGAAACGTAAACATCCAAAAATCTTTTATATATATATATAATATATATATATATATATATATATATATTCACAGACACACATTAGGAAAACTGGAAATCTAACTGGAAAAATCAGTTTTGGGGACTCATTTTTTCCCCCCCATCTTGTTATTTTTTTCCTTTTATTGATTCATAATTAAAAAAGCATAACAAAAAAAAATAAACAAAATCCTAACTTACTTTATTAGAATCCGCTTTCCCACAATGAACATCAAAGATTTGTTTTGCTCGGCTGATGCTTGTTACAAAACAGCAACGAACTGAAAAAGAAATTTAAAAACATTAAAAAAAAAATTTAAAAAAAAAAAAAAATTTCATGTCATATAAAGCCAAAATTTGATCCATTTCTAATGATTCTAATCATAACAATATTTTGGTTTGATTTTTTGTTTAATGGCATATCAACTCTTTAGGGGTTATTTAATGCCAAAATTTGATTGATTTGCTGAAGTTGGATTATAATTAGGTAGAAGATGAAATAGAAGAGAAGACAAAGAAAGAAGAGAAAATGGGAAAGAAATTGATTAATTCACAAATATTTGATTATAATCATAACTATTTATAGGTTTGGTTTGGTTTATTTGTTTAACGGCATATCAACTCCTTATTGGTTATTTAATGCTGAAATTTTTTTTATTTGTAAAGGTTTGGTTTAATTTATTTGTTTAATGGCATATCAACAACTTATGGGTTATTTAATGCCAAAATTTGATTCCTTTGTAAAATTTGGATAATAATTGTGTAGAAGAAGAGATAAAATAGAAGAGAAGAAAAGACGGAGAGAGAGAGAGAGAGAGAGAGAGAGAGAGAGAAAGTGTGGGTGTGTTTGATAGAGAGTGAATTAGAGAGATGGTTTGGTTTGGTTTATTTGTTTAACGGCATATCAACTCCTTATGGGTTATTTAATGCCAAAATTTGATTCAGTTCTAAATGTTTGATTTTAATCTTAACTATGTATAGATTTCATTTGGTTCATTTGTTCAACGGCATATCAACTCCTTATGGGTTATTTAATGCCAAAATTTGATTCATTTCTAAATGTTTGATTTTAATCTCAACTATGTTTTGGTTTGGTTCGATTTATTTGTAAATATAAACATTTGTGAATAATTTGCATTTTTCGGACAGTCCTCATCTTTATTGTTACATACACAATGTTTCGGCTGATGTGCCCTCAGGCCTTCATCAGAAGAAGGTTCCAGAGTTAAAAGAGAAGGTTTCCGAATTCAAGAAACACCTGAAAAAGGCTGGAAGGCACATAGACCGAAATGTTGTGTATATAACAGTAAAGATGAGTACAACAATCCCAAAAATCCAAATAATCAATCCTCATCTAAAAAAATTCAGACATAAACATTGTTAGTTGCCATGGTTATATATATATATATATATATATAATGTCCGTATCAGCCAATCAGCGAGGGAGTCTATCCCCTTTTCAATAGCGCTAGACCAAGGAGATTATCTTAGCGTCTGAAGTGGAGCACCACACCTATCATCAGCTCCTTACTTTACCGCACAGATCCCTGTGCTATTCATACGCTGAATCGGCGAGGACTGGTATCAAACTAGGAATCTTGTGGTTTCTAGCCGAACGCTCTACCGACTGAGCTAACCGGCCCTTATATATATATATAATATATATATATATATATATACACACACACACACTATTTATCTCCTCACCTTTGATATCTTCTAAAACTTCTTCAGTTAAATTTTCTGGAAAAGAAAAAAAAATTAATTAAACAAAATTTAATAAATTATTGAACAAAAAAAAAAAAAAAAAAAAAAAAAAGTGTTGAAAAATCATTTAAAAAAAACAAAAAAACAAATTAGTGTCATTATTATAAAACCTTTCAGACTAACATCTGCTGTATCTTCACAATTGTAAAGAGACAAACATAATTGTCTTCCCTTAGATTGTGGGTGTGGCTTCCTACATTGTGTGTATGTTGGTCAGGTGATAATTTAGACCTTTCAAACTTTCACTTTCATCTCCTTTTGGTAATCTAAACATTAGCTACATAAATGAGAGTAACATCCTCTTGATCATTAGTATTATTCGGACTATTAAGTTCAAAGTTCCATGATGGCTCCCAATTACGACAAGATGGTTCCTGATTACAACAAGGTTCCCGAGATGGTTCCAAAGTCCAACAAGAAATACCTGAAGAAGGCCGGAGGGCACATCAACTGAAACATTGTACGAATAACAATAAAGATGAGGACAATAGTCCAAATAATACTAAGGCCTGACTTATTGAGCAAAAAAGAACATATTTTTCCAGTTCTGTTCATTGAATGGAATAGAAACAATTAGTCTCCAATTTTCTCACCCTGAGAAGATCATCAGTTGATGGAGTCATGGAACATATTATATACTTAACTTGTTTAGGAGATATGTGTTCTGTTCAAATTTTAAAAAATAACTATATTCCCCACCAACAAGAGTGTGTCCCATTGTGGTGTAATGGTTAGCAAGGTAGTCCCACAGATCCATTAATACTGAAGAGCTTTACAATTGTTACTCAAGACATTTGAAGTGAATATAAAAAATAAACTTGCAACTTACCCACAGAGGTTTTATCAGAAGGTTCACCATTTCCGGCTTCATTTACAGAATTTTGAAGCAGGACCTTCAAATTGCTATAATAATAATAATAAATACAAATTCAAAATATATTCAATATAATTTCATAAGTTCACAAGAGACATTATAATTCACCAATTGTTAAGAGAGAATCCATTTGTATGTAATTGTAATCTCAGATTCCAGGCAAAATATAAATGTAATTTGTGTCAGAGATTATCGGCCATGTCAGTAAGTAAAATATATATATATATATATATATATATATATACATACATACATACATACAATGGATGCTTGCAAACAACCACACAGCATATCTGTTTACCAAACAAAAGCACACAGACATGATTAGTATGCATTTAGCTGTAATTTTCACCTTTAGTTGTTAAAATTCCTAGCATAAAATTGTGCGTGCGCATTATCTGAAATGAACTCAATTGTTATTAAGAACACATTTTATGATATTTTTGTGTTAAAGCATGCAGTTGTATTGTTATTGAAACGATTCTAAGATTTGTTTATTTGGCACGGACACAGTCAAAATGGCTACCGTCTTGTTTCAAAGTGAAAGTCAGTTGGCTAAATTCCAAGCATAAAATTATCTGAAATGAACTCAATTGTTATTAAGAACACATTTTATGATATTTTTGTGTTAAAGCATGCAGTTGTATTGTTTTTGAAAAGTTTCTAAGATTTGTTTATTTCGCACGGAGACTTTCAAAATGGCTACCGTCTTGTTTCAAAGTGAAAGTCAGTTGGCTAAATTCCAAGCATAAACTTATCTGAAATAAACTCAATTGTTATTAAGAACACATTTTATGATATTTTTGTGTTAAAGCATGCAGTTGTTTTGTCTTTGAAAAAGTTTCTAAGATTTGTTTATTTCGCACGGAGACTTTCAAAATAGTTACCGGCTTAGTTCAAAGTGAAAGTCAAGTGAGGTTACTCTAATTTCCTTATTTGCTAGGAATTTTAACAACTAAAAGGTGAAAATTATCCATTTACCCAACCCCTTCGTTATGGACATGATAAGAAACAATGTCAATTTTTAAGCGGAGTACAGCTGGTTTGTGTCCGAGATTATCGGCCGTGACAAAGGTCAAATAAACATGTATCACTTACCGATGAATTGCTTGTCCAGCTAATGGAAGCATTTGGTATGCATTAAGAATTGCTCTGCCTTCGTACATCTACAGATTCAAGTCAAGGATTAAAACAATGGGGAATTTGGGGATTGAAAATAAAATGGTATTCGGATTTCTGGAGAAAGAGAGGAAAAAGAAATAAGGAGAAAGAGAAGTTTGAAACTCAATTGACCGACCAATGACCCAGGAACTAAAGTTAAATAAAACCTGAAGTTCTAGTTTCATGTGGAGGAGCAGAAGTGATCCTCCACCCCTGGGAATTTGGGGATTGAAAATAAAATGGTATTCGGATTTCTGGAGAAAGAGAGGAAAAAGAAATAAGGAGAAAGAGAAGTTTGGAATTCAATTGACCGACCAATGACCCAGGAACTAAAGTTAAATAAAACCTGAAGTTCTAGTTTCATTTGGAGGAGCAGAAGTGACCCTCCCACCCCTGGGACGACAAATGGAAGAACAGGAAAATCAGGGTTCCCCCATGATGGGTTTCACATAGTAGTACTGAACATGATTTACGATAGAATAATTTGATTTTACCCTCTCTCTCTCTCCTTCTCTCTGAAAAAGAACCTACGAGCCAAGAAAGGAATAAACAACCCCTTGTGACTAAACGACTGGTGTATATTATTTCTGAAATAACGACTACTACTACTACTAATGACTACCACTACAACTCGAATTTGGCCCTATGCAATATCATCTTTTTTTACTTTATTTGTGTTATTTTTTTACATACAGATAAAATACAGAACACTGAATGAAAATGCAAGACCAGGTTGATGGAAATTAACAAGGTTTTATTTAACACAGAGTAGAGAATGTTTCTACCTTAAAAGTGACTTCACCGACTCAACCATGCTGTGCACGTGTGTCTTGACCATTCCAATCCAATCTGGCCACCACCCATAAGAAAAATCTCTTGGTGACATCATTCCCCGACCACATATAAGAATCACTGGAGTCACCATTTCTTTCCACCTCCCCTAAGACAATCCCGGGAAAGACCCCCCCCCAACCAGAAGATGATCATTAGGGGAGGGGGAGGGGCACCATTTCTTTCTATCACCCTTAAGACAATCACTGGGTGACATCATTTCTCCACCCCTCACCCTCCCAACTGAGCAACTTTTTCTTGCTTTCAATTAAAAAAAAAGGGGGAAAAAAGAAAAAAAAGGGAAAAAAAAAAAAAAAAGAAAAAAAAAAAAGAAAAATGAAGATAGTGACAGACAAATAGAGAAAAAAAGTAGAAAAGAAAGAAAAAGAACGTTAGAAAAATAAGGGAAAAAAGAAGAGAAAGAGAAAGAAATTTCGCCAGAGATTATTATACTTTTTACATAAGAGCTATTGCAAATAGTTCAATAAGTAAACATACCAAATGTAATATTTAAATCATCATACTCTGGTATATCCACAGGTCCTGTAGTTATTATCATTGTGCAATGGATAAAAGGATAATAATAATAATAATAAAATATTTAGATAAAATATATTTAAGATATATTTAAAGAAATATATCAAAATAAAATCGATATATTTAGATATTCAAAGAAAATATATTTAAAAAATATCTTATTATAATGGAGATTGTGGGTTTGTCTGTATGTAACCGAAACTATATTACTATACAAGTCACAATTCCCTTTGTTATTTACATCACATTCTCCATGATTTTATTTTTTATTTAAACCTCAATTATTAGTAAAATTGTTTTACATCATTAAGACTGTTAACAATATCTACATACTAATAACATGCAATTATATTTATATATTCAACGAAATAGCGGTTTACAGTGTGAATGGGAAGGCTAATTTGCATATTGATCTTAAAAAATTTGATTTTAATAAATATATGCTTAGTATTATTGATTTCTAATTGTTTGGTTTTATCTTAATAAATATGAACAAAAATCTCGGGGATAAATCTTAACAGAAATCTATTAACATAAAGAAATAACTGTAATTTTATTCTTTTCTTCCTATTTTAACTAAATAGTTAAATTAGGGAAATTTACCACTGAAAGACGGGAGTAAGGGAAAATGGTGGAACAGTTAGTTTCAAAGTTATTCTATTTTCCGATTATACCTCCTCTGTTCCAAATATTTTTATCTGAATTCTTATTCAGTTTCATTAGCCTTTCTAATTAAACATATTTTATTATATTAAAACTTAAAAACTTGCACCCAGAGGGTGCATATATTTGCTAGTATATATAAATATTCAAAGAAAATATATTTAAAAAATATATATATATATAAATATTCAAAGAAAATATATTTAAAAAGAATATATATAAATATTCAAAGAAAATAAATATATTTGTGGTTTCTAGCCCAACGCTCTACCGACTGAGTTAATCAGGCCCTTCTTTTTTAACAAGGGGTTGCGACAGTAGCAGTAGAGAGAGTAAAGCGAATGGCAGCGGCACCCAGGGGTAGCGAGATGTCAACAGCGGTCTCGCACCCACTCTCCTTTCTCTCAGTGCACCCTTTAAAAATCTGCAGTGCAGCGCCGCCTCAGCTCTTAAGTAAACATAAATATTGTAATAATTAAATCATCATACTATGGTATATTCACAGGTCCTGCTAGTTATTGTTATTGTGCATTGGATAAAAGGATAATCATAATAATAACATATTCAAATAAAATATATTTTTAAAAAATATATAAATAAATTTAGATATTCAAATAAAATAAAATCTATTTAAAATAATAAAAGGATACAGGAAAGACAGATGCCTCTTTGTATCCGACATCCATGACAAGTCCGTGGCTGATTCCCAACGTGTAAAGAGCAGATAAATGGCTGGGAACAAGATAAACAGAGGGAACCTGAAAAATAGAAAAAGACGATAATATAGCAACAAATATATTGATTGATATTACAATGATGCATAGTCAGTGGTCAGGAAAGAATAAAAATAGGCTTATAAGAATAAGGTGTATTTTTATCCTGTTTTCTTTTGATTATATAAATCTGTTGTAGGACTTTATAGACACCCTGAGAGTATATATATATATATATATATATATATATATAGTATCCAATTGCCACTTTAACTTTTCCGTTGCAGTGGCATCAGTAAATAATCCAAAATTGCTCAATATATTAAAAACACAGAGCAGTAATAATACTAATAATGTTATTATTTAAGGTAAAATAAAGGGTCTACCATGGTTTCAATCAAATTGAAATGATTTCATCAGGACCCTACCATATGTAGTATAAGAAAAACCTTTTAGATAATAGATTTGAATCAATCTGCAATTGTAGACATAGGTTGGGTCGGTCACTAAAATATTGTTAGAACTACATTACTAAATTCAACTAAATAAATTGAAATTGTTTTCTTAAATAGTTATTCATTTTAAATACGATAAATACAAAAAAGAACAATAAAAACTATGAATTAGTAATATTAAACGTCTAAAATAAAATTAGAATTTAATTTTAACTGCTTTTACTAGATATTATTAGAAAAATAATTAATTAACACAACTCCTACCCCAGCTATGGTTAGCGGAATGAGAACAGGATACCACCGTGGAATAAATAAAGGGTTAGGTTCAAAGTTCCGTGATGGTTCCCAAATACGAGAAGAAATACCTGAAGAAGGCCGGAGGGTATATCGGCCGAAACATTGTACAAATAACAATGAAGATGGGGACAATAGTCCGAATAACGCAGATAATACTAATCTTCAAGCCTCATCTCAAACATTCAAAGAAAAAAAACTATGAATTAGTAATATTTAACCCCTAAAATATAATTAGAATTAAATTTTAACTGCTTTTACTAGATATTATGTAGAATTAGAATTAAATTTGTAGCAATACAGAAATGAGAATTGTGGAATGATACATTGTTTTTTCTCAATTTTTGAGACAGATACAGAGACTTTTTTTCTTTACCTCTTTGGCTATGATTGTTATCATGTCGTCTACTAGTTGCTGTTTCCTCTTCTTTCTTTTGGCTGTTATGTTGTCTAGTCTCTTTTAAGGGCTTCTTTTTTTAAGGGCTAAATTTTTTAGTCATGCAATTAATCAACTCACAAGACTTTTATTTTCTTGGTCAAGATTTTTTTTTTTTTGCCCATGTTCTTCCACATGAGTAGTCAACGACCTCAGCAGAGAGAGGCCGATGCTCTCTGCTTCGATGTCAGGTTGAAACTAAATCTAACTAGTTTTTCTCATGGCCCTCGAGAATCGCGCCTCCCCAGGAGTCAGTTGGGGTCATCCAACGGAAATCTACCTGCCTGCGCTTTTAACTCCAACGAACCTATTTTAAACTAACTACAGGGTCTTGTCAACAACCCATGACACCACATAATATGTAACACAAAAAAGAATTTTTGTGTAATCAAAAGTAAACTTACCTCAAAATATTGAAATAGAACTTTAGCCAAGGTTTCCCTAAATACTGTCGGACACAGCAACGACTCGCATACCACCACTCTTCTATCCTGCGGTTTAATAGTTATATGTCTGGAAAAAAGAAAAATG
Source organism: Doryteuthis pealeii (assembly GCA_023376005.1). Taxonomy (NCBI): domain Eukaryota; kingdom Metazoa; phylum Mollusca; class Cephalopoda; order Myopsida; family Loliginidae; genus Doryteuthis; species Doryteuthis pealeii. The sequence continues at coordinate 18,171,198 of CM042182.1, forward strand.
AGACATTTTATTTTTTTAAAGATATAATTAAATCAGCTTCATACCAAACAACTCCTCAGCAAATATATTAACCGGTAGTTCTCAACAGGGGGGAGGGGGGGGCATATAACATTTCCTTTTTGGTCCAAGAATAAAAAAAATAAAAAAAATATCTAATCATAAAAATACAATAGGACTTTTAAACTATGGGTTTTGGTTGGTTGTTTTACGGCATATCAACCCTTTTTGGGCCATCTAATACTGATTCAAGTCATTTTGATATCAAATTGCTTACAGTACTGGTTGTAGCTTAAATGGTCACCCCATTAAATAGGCTCATCACTGCTTAACACTTAAATTCAATAATTATTGAAAATAATCATGACAAGCAAACTTGGCGAATAACGTGTGCAAAACACCATACAGCTGTTTCAATCTTATTAGGTCACATCAGCAGCGTATATTTACGATCTCCCTCCGACGTGTTGGGTTCTCCGGTTCAATCTCTGTCGGAGCGAGATCGTAGGTATACACTGCTGATGAGACCTAATAAGGTTGAAAGTTGTACGGTGTTGCACACGTTATTTGTCGAGTTTGCTTGTCATGATTATTTTCAATAATTATCAAATTTTATACGATATACACATTGTAATTGCCTTAAAAAAAAAAAAATATATATATATATATAATATATATATATATATATAAAAAAGTAAGGTAAAGTCATCGGGCGGCCTAAAGTCGGTACCAGCTAATCAGCGAGGGAGTCTATCCCCTTTTCAATAGCACTAGACCAAGGAGATTGTTTTGGAATCTGAGGTGGAGCGCCACACCTACCATCACCTCCTTAATTTACCGCACAGATCCCTGTACTACTCATACACTGAGTTGGCGAGGACCGGAATCGAACTAGGAACCATGTGGTTTCTAGCCGAACGCTCTACCGACTGAGCTAACCCGGATATATATATCTAATATATAAAACAGAGATTTTGGTATGTACGTGTCGATGTATAACAAAAAAACGGGAGGTCACTCAGATTCAAAATCTTGCATACACATTGATATCGTTCTAACTAAGAAAAATTCCAAATTTGGTTATTGATTTTTATTGATTAAGGGATTTAATCGATTAATTAATCCAAAATCACCCAATTTGCGGAACTGTCCGTATATCAACCCCTCCTGATAATAAAATATTGTCTCTGCCTGCTTATTGTTAAAGCGATAACAGCAGCGAAGTTTTGATTTTAATGAATTAATTTTGCAGTCTAAGCCGTTCAGCTCCGAATTTATGGCCTATTTATGGTCCAGTCTTTAATAATTTTTATATCGTTAGAAAGATAAGAAAATACTCTTTCAAAATATGTAATTTGTGTGAGTTTTTATCAATTGAATCATTTTTTACAGCGAGTTAAAAAATTAAAAAATGGCTTCGGATAGCCACGCGCCTATGATTATTGCGATACAAGCAGTGCAGTCTATAACAGTCAGATCGGAATCTCTTACCTATTTAGGATTTTAATCTTTAAAATATTTATATCTTTAGTAATAAGATGAAATAGTCTTTCTGAATATGTAATTTGTATGTGTTTTTATAGATTTATTTTTTTTTTACAGCGAGTTAAAAAAAAAATACTACGTATAGGCGGTAATACGAATACGGCAGTTCGGAATCTCTTAGTCTTTCCGAATATGTAATTTGTATGTGTTTTTATAGATTAAATTATTTTTTACAGCGAGTTTGTCCATATTCTTAAATTGTACAGTACACTCATTTTAATTTTAATTTTTGTAATGCATAAACATTGTAGAAAATCAAAATGCACGCTTTACGGTTACATTATTAAAAAAATATTTTAATCCGTAAATAACAGTATCATGAAAATCAGTTTACGTCGTAAGTACGGTTACATATTTGTATAAATTAAACTAAGATTTTCATTCGAAAAATGACTTTTAATTCTTTAATTTATTTATTTAATTTTTATTGTTAGAGTTTTAAAGGGTTAAAAATAACAATAAGATTGACGAATTTCCTTAGAAACTGTTTTTCTTTTGGTTCGTTAACTAATTATTTTTTCAAACCACGATAAAAAAAAAACAAAACAAAGGTTACTAATATGGACAAAATCCGGTGTTTTATCTTTAGTCGAAGGCCCGACTGGAGATAAGTAGTCAATTATTTGTAAGACGAAATTTATTTCAAGTTTATCTGACAATATCCAGTTATTGGAACATTTAAAAAAAAAAATTATATGTAAGTACAAAAAATTGTAAGCGCTTTGTTTATCAAAATGACATGATTCGTTAGTAAATTACCCGAAAAGTTGATAAAACAAAACAACTAACAACCAACATTTAAATTATTATTCAAAATACAATTTAAAATATTCCTCAGAATTTGCCTTACAAATTAAATTTTAAGTTTTATGATTTTACTCTTTATTGTGAAGTCAATAAACATTGAGTTTATAGTGCAACTTTTCAGTTCTGAAAAATTGGCATGTTTAAATAGAGATTTCATAGGTGACATTTGAACTTTTATGAAAATTGATGTTTTGTAATTAATATAAATTTTGTAATAAAACTTAATTTTAACTAGGGGGGGTGGTAGGGGTTAGGGTTAGGGGGGGTAGTTTAATGGGAAAATAATAAATAATTTGGGTTCCGTTCAAGCGGTTCCGATATGGGGGATCAATTTACTATAAACTTATACGAGGAAATGAGCACCCGTGAATACTCAAATAATAAAGAACTTTTAAGAATTTTTTTTTTCAATCTGATAGATTGGTGTGTAATCGATAATAATCAACTGAAGGGAAAAAATAGATGGGGGGGGAGTCCAGATAATCAGGTCCACCAAAACGTTTTTAAACAATGTTTTTAAAATACTAGGTACCACCAATTTTACCCTGTGAAATTTACCCCCCCCCTATATTTAACACTATGAAACTTGCAGAAAAATTAATATTTTCTTGAAAAAATTTTTTCCATTTGAAAGAAAAAACATTAAATAAACTCCTGATGATTCTTTAACTTTTTTTCAGCTTACGGAAATAATGAAAATTATGATTGAAAAACAATGTTTTCATTTTTGCACTGTTAAATCAACTGAAAATTAATGTAGCTAAAAACAAGTTACGATAAGAGTTTTTTAAAATTCTATGAAAAATCAATTAATTATAAATAATAACAATATTTCCGTTTTATTCAAGATGGCCTAAACTGATCAATTGGTGGTCCCTATAATACTATCTTAGGTTTTAGCAAAAATAGATATTGCAATACGAAGAATTTAAATTTTCGATTCTCAGCTTCTTTTTAAACTCAACATGCAATTAAGAACTAAATGTGAATTGTTGTCATGTACAAAAAATTTAAAACAATAACAAACAAATATACAAACGAATACTTTCAATTTATTGTATAATAATATGAAATAATTTTAAACTATAAAACAGAAAATACAAATCCTGAAATATACAAATTCTCAATGATTTTAGTTTCAAGAATTATTTTCCTCTTACCCCCTCTCTAACTACTGTCTTCCACTTTCTCTCTCACTCCCTGGTGATCCAAATTTCATTTTAGTCCGGTCATGGACCGGGTACTTTAGCTAGTATATATATATATGTGTGTGTGTGTATGTATCATGGATGTAGAAATGCATTATAAGGACTTAGTGTTAATTATATACCAATATGCACCATTGTTTGTTGTGGTAGCATTCAGCTGGGCTGGGTAGTGACAGTTCCATCTATAGAATTTGCTAAACCCCTCATGAAAGCCGACCATGCCTGGAATAAAGTGAATAGGTGATCTCCAGCTAGTCACGGTTCCAGCAGTGCAATCCGTATACACTAGGGCTGATATTTTGCTCAAGATCAGCTCTCACCATCATTAGCCCAATTTTTCTTTTGATGACCACAATGCTTCTTCCAGTCCAGACCATAAAATGGTCAGGGGAAATTGTTCCTGGTAGAGACCACTGAAGGTGGACAGGTCTGTTACCCAGTGGTACTAGGGCCACAACCTGGTTACTTTTGGTCCTCTTGTCCCTGTGTCTGCTGGACAATTCACTGCAAACAGGAGTGTCTGCGTGCAGTGTTTTGGGGGGACTGCTTGCATAATTCCTATTCCCTTGACATTTCATCTTGAATTTCCGCACTTTTCTTATACTACTATGAATGAAACATTGTACAGATAACAAGGAAGAGGAGGACAATAGTCTGAATAAAACAAATGATACTAAATATCAACCCTTTTTGGGTCATTAATGCTGAATCAAGTCATTCTGATAAGAGGTTACTAACTGTACTTGCTGTTGCTTCAAATGGTCACCCATCTAAGTATTGAACAGGCCCATCATTGCTTAACGTCAGTGATCTAACAGGAACCAGTGTTTCAACTTAATTTGACTACAAGCTCACAGCACATTAGTTACACAGCTTGGATTTATGTGGTAAAGTGGTTGATATTTATATATATATATATATATATATATATATATATATATAGTGAAATGGAGCTATTATCTGACATATGAAGAGTCAAACGGCGTGACAAGGTCAGGTGATTAAAGTTCAAAATTTTCAACCAATCAAAGAATTAATAAAAAATCAAAGACTGAACATACCTGAAATACAAATGTTTCAAAAACTCTTTGAGTATTTCGTACAAATCTTCAGCATTTTTAAAGTCCCATATTTTTCGAACCTGAAAAATAAATAAATAAAATTTTAAAAATCATTATTTTATCGGATCTAAAATTATCAATTAGACCAGATAGAAGGAATACCTATACCACACAACTTATATATATATATATATATATATATATAATATATTATATATGGTATTTGTGGAAAAAATGACTTACCGGTGAAAATGGTCACAGTGGTTAGTTGATTCAAGTTTCACAATAAGACAGCGATATAACAAATATAAAGTGCTCAATATGTTAGTAGAGCAAATTTATTATCATAAAATATTATTATTATAATATTATATATATAATATATTATTACCGTGTAATTAATGAAACTTGTGTTTTTTCAATTTATATATAATCTCCACACACACCATATATATATATATATATAAAGTTTTTAAGGGCCATTCCTTGGCCTTATAGCAGAAGCAGAAGATAAAGACGACAAACAATGAAGGGGAAGTTAAAGTGAAAAGAGAAAGAAAAAGACAAATAAATAGGGGGGGGATGAGAAAAAGAGAAAGAGTAAAAAACATGTCTGGGTGTCAGAGTAGACAATATGTTGGGCTCACAGCAAACAAAACAGGTTTGGTCCAGTTTGTTTTACGGCATATCAACCTCAGTGGGTCATTTAATGCCAATAAAGTTTTGAAATAAATTCATTCTTAATGGATACTCAGTTTTTTTTATAAACTCATGTTTTCTATTTAAAAAACATAGATGGGACCCTAACAGGTACTACCACTCCGGGTCAGAGTGGACCAGGGAACAATGGTAATGAAGTGGTGTCCCACATTCTCCAAAACCGGAACCTCACCATCAGATAGAGTTTAACGTTATTCCCAGGACATGTAGACCCTCAGCCACTGCCTTCTAGCACATATATGATAAAAAGGGCTGGGGCTTGTCATAAGAGCAATAGGGTTGGGGCAATCATATAGGTGCTAGGGCTTGACGTGACCAGCCGATTGATCAGAGGGAGCTTCTCCGACCGCCCGTCTAGCCCAAGATAGGGCCAAAGTGGAGTATTGAACAAAAGAGGAACAAAATATATAAATATTGATACAGCATAACAGGTAAAAGGTAGTTATGTGTGATAAATATTGATAAGTTTAAATGTTGCAGCCTAACCATGCAGTTACTAGCTCTCCCAATGAACCAACTATGACAGATTAAATAATTACTGCCACTACTGCTAGGAACAGTCCATTAAGCTGAGGAGGTGTTTGATTGTTCCACTGTCCAATAGTTAATAATCTGTTAATGTCATTTCCAGGCTGCAGGTTCAATCCTGGTTAAGGGTGAGAGTAACACAGAATAATTATTAACAAATATAATATTCAATGATAATTCATCTGTGAGATTATTTATTTTTACCAGTGAGTAAAAAGAAAATTAAAAAAAAAAATTCCTTGGGGAGAAAGCAGAACAAAGTGAAGTTAATTATGTTTATTTACCTGTCCTGTTCGGATTTTGACTTGGCTTGGTATAATGTACCTTGGGCCCATCTCTCCTGCAAAACCACATCTGAAAAACACACAAGAAAATAGAAAATATCAAAATAACTCTGAAAAACATGTTTGAAGAGAACTATTTCTATGAATGTTTGAGATGAGGCTTGATTATTTGGATTATTCGGACTATTGTCCTCATCTTTATTGTTATCAACACTATTTCTCTGATATTTTCGAGATCAGGCTTGATAATCTGTATTATTCAGACTATTGTCCTCATCTTTATTGTTATCTACACTATTTCTTTGAATTTTTTAGATGAGGCTTGATAATTTGTATTATTGGATCATTCGGACTATTGTCCTCATCTTTATTGTCATCTACACTATTTCTCTGAATTTTTGTGATGAGGCTTGATAATTTGGATTATTCGGACTATTGTCCTCATCTTTATTGTTATCAACACTATTTCTCTGAATTTTTAAGATCAGGCTTGATAATCTGTATTATTCAGACTATTGTCCTTATCTTTATTGTTATTTGTACAATGTTTAGCTGATATACCCCCCCCCCCCGGCCTTCTTCTAGTATTTCTTGTTGACTCGGGGAACCTTTTCGGGCAAGGTTCCCAAGTCTGACAAGAAATACCTGAAGAAGGCTGAAGGGCACATCGGCCGAAACATTGTGCAGATAACAATAATACAAAAAGTTTGAAGAAGATTGGTGAATTATAGCAAGTTTTTGAATGTAAATGTTTAGAAAAAAAATAACATTCTAATATATACTCCATATATATTTTTTGTGGGTCTTAAATTTGCTGTGGCACCCCCTCTTGGTCCAAATTTTTCAAATTTGATCCCCCCTCCCGGGGGAGGGGCATCTGGCCTGCATTGAGAAACCCTGGTCTAGACTATTTATTTTCTAATTATATAAATGAATCAAATTTTGGCATTAAATAACCCATAAGGAGTTGATTGTCATTAAATAAACTAAACCAAATGTTATGTCTGAATTTTTTAGATGAGGCTTGATAATTTGTATCATTTGGACTGTTGTCCTCATCTTTATTGTTATATACATGTTTCAGCTTTCTTTAGGGGTTTCTTTTTGAAAGGAGCCCTCGTGTCATAATTGGGAGCCTTCACAAAACTTCTAACCGAACCCTTTATTCAATCCTTTGAGTTAGACTGTTCTCATTCCGTTAACCATGAAACACTTAAACATTATTCTCTCCTTAAACATCATGGGTCACCTCCAACATGTGGCTCCATTGTGGGGGTCTTACCCTTTGCAGAGGTGCAGTCAGTGTATTGTACAGCCTCAGCCGTCAATACGGTTATTTTTTGTGATTTTTATATGTAACAGAGATGCTGATAGGTATGCACCCTGCATGACAGACGTAGAAAAATCTAAAAGGATGCAGAAAAATCATATCCATGCATCCCAGTGTTTTTTCTTCACCCACCATTTCCAGCCAAGTGTAAATACATTTCAATAGTTTCTTGGAAATGAATTACACGGTATGAGGTACAAGGTAGGGGTTAGATGGCTTTAGTTGTTCATAGATAAAAACTCTGCAATTTATTAAGAAACTTGCCCCCCCTTGGGAACCATAAATTTCCTGGGGACTCATTCAAGTCAAATTCGTGAGTCCCAGTATGCACTAAATTAAAAAGCCATCAGTATCACTGATGTAACATTCAAGTTGTACCAGATGGTTTCAAGGAGGATTTTTTTTTGGGGGGGGGGGTTACGGCATATCAACCTCAGTGGGTGATTTAATGTCGACGAAGTTTTGAAATAAATTCATTCTTAAATGGATACTCAATTTTTTTTATAAACACATTTTTGTGGCATATCAACCTCAGTCGGTTATTTAATGCCGATACAGTTTTGAAATAAATCAATTCTTAATGGATAATACAATTTTGTTTATTAACTCATGTTTTTCTATTTAACCCATAGATGGGACTGTAACAGGTACTACCATTCAGATTCAGAATGGACTAGGGAGCAATGGTGATGAAGGGCTGCTCCACATTCCCCAAACCTCCAAAACTGGAACCTCACCATCAGATAGAGTTTAACATCATTCCCAGGACATGTATACCCTCAGCCACTGCCTTCTAGCACCCATATGATAAAAAGGGTTGGGGCTTGCCATAAGGGCAATAGGGTTGGGAAATCATATAGGTGCTAGGGCTTGATGTAACCAGCCGATTGATCGAAGGGGGCCTCTCTGACCGCCTAGTCTGAGTAAGGGTGTAAGTGGAGTGTTGCATGTCATGGACTTCTCAGCCACCAGGGTTCCATCCTTAAGCATCACGGGTTGCCACCCACAGCCAACAGGGATCCCCAATAGGGGAGACTAACCCTCTGCAGAGGTGCAGTCGGTGTATTCTAATGCCCAAGCCGACTGGGCAGTTCAAGGAGGAACAAGATGATTTAATGATAATATTATTATTACTAGTGCAAAATAAAAAACACCCTCCGGGCGATGTAAAATTAGATTTTTGAAACATATTGCCTGAGGAATGGGAGTTAAAAATTCAATGTCAGTGAGTTTGTACCCTAAGTAAGTAAAATCATCAAATTCATTAAAGGATTAAAAAATAAAACAATTCGAAATGTAAACTTTAAATACGTATTAAAATAAAACAAACTATATATAGATATATAATACCAGTCATGTATTTATTAAAACTTGTTTTAAAAAACAATGAGGACTGTCTAATGTTGCATGTTCAAATTTTGAGTGTATTTATTCTATGTTATGACGATTTTAGGTAATGTGACGTAAGCAGTGATGTCATTTTTGTTACAGACAAAAACTGGAAGCGAATCTCCATTATAAATAGATTTATTAAGATAATGCGTGAATTCTTCCAAGCTGTAGCCATGTCAGTGCTACTCTATGGCAGTACCACTTGGACTAATGAACAACACTGCTGTCTTGAACAAATCTTAGATGCAGCACCCCACAAAAATCTAGCTGTATGGCCGTTTGCCTCCTATCACACAAGCCATCAGTGTAAGACATGCTGGACACTGCTGGAGAAGTAAGGACAAACTCAACGATTTTCTCCTGTGGACAGTAACACATGGACACACCAGAGTGTGTCAACCAGCAAAAACCTACATCGATCTGCGTGGATACTGGGATGTTGTGCAGATGCCCTGTCTGGTTGGTTGGATTTTATGGCATGTCAAGCCTTGATGGGTTATTTTATGCCAAAGACATTTTGTTTTATTTATTTTTGATTGGTACTGAAAATTCTTTTTTTTTTTCCAAACTCAATTTCTTTTTTAAACTCATTTTTTCTATTTTAACCCATAGATGGGAATCTAACAGGTACTTTAGGTTTGGTTTGGTTTGTTTTGTGGCATATCAACCTCAGTGGGTTATTTAATGCCGATAAAGTTTTGAAATAAATCAATTCTTAATGGATAATACAATTTTGTTTATTAACTCATGTTTTCCTACTTAACCCATAGATGGGACCCTAACAGGTACTACCACTCTGGGTCAGAGTGGACCAGGGAGCAATGGTGATGAAGGGGTGCTCCACATTCTCCAAACCTCCAAAACTGGAACCTCACCATCAGATAGAGTTTAATGTTATTCCCAGGACATGTAGACCCTCAGCCACCGCCTTCTAGCACCCATATGATAAAAAGGGGTTGGGGCTTGCCATAAGGTCAATAGGGTTGGGAATATCATATAGGTGCTAGGGCTTGACGTGGCCAGCTGATTGATTGGAGGGGGCCTCTCCGATCTCCCGTCTAGCCCAAGATATGGCCAAAGTAGAGTATTGCAAGTCGGACTGCTCAACCACCTGGGTTCTATCCTTAAGCATCACGGGTTGCCATCCACGGTCAACAGGTGGCCCCATTGAGGGAGTCTTACCCCTCTGCAGAGGTGCATTCTAACGCCCTAGCTGACAGGGCGGTGACTTTAGGTTAGGGTGGAACTGGGAGTAATGGCAATGAAGGGATACTCCACACTCCCCAGAGCTCCAAAACTGGAAATTTACCATCAGATGGAGTTTAACGCCATACCAATTTTTTCTAAATACATTTTCTAAATCCCGTTAATTTAAAAACATTCATTGTTGTTCATACAATCATTCTTTTCAATTCTTTTATATTGTCCCGACGAAGGTTTAATATAGACCGAAACATTTAAAGATCGACTTTACCATAAAAAATAAATTAATCTTTTTTGGAATACTATGTTTTTCCGTTTATATATATATATATATATATATATATATATATGAATTTCATATATTGAATAAACAAATGATGTTTACAAATGTGTGGGATCATCAGGAGAGAATGTGCATCTTTTCGGGGCCTGATGATCCCACGCATTTGTAAACATCATTTGTTTTTTCAATATATCAAATTCACATTGTCGGATTAATTTCCTTTTATTTCACATATATATATATATATTCAAGTGTGAAGCATTATTTTAAGTTTGTTTGTTTTGTTTTGTTTTACGGCATATCAACCTTGCTGGGTCATTTAATGTCAGCAAACTTTTGAAAGATTTGTAGTGATAGTTTGGAAGAATATTTTTCAAACTCAATTTTTTTTGTAAACAAATTTTCTAATTAACCATAGATGGGACCTAACAGGTAATACCACTCCGGATCAGAGTGGACCTGGGAGCAATGGTAATGAAGAGGTGCTCCACATTCCCCAAACCTCCAGAACAGGAACCTCACCATCAGTTAGAGTTTAATGTTATACCCAGGACATGAAGACCCCCAGCCTTCTAGCACCCATATGATAAAAAGGGGTTGGGGCTTGCCATAAGGGCAATAGGTTTGGGGCAATCATATAGGTGCTAGGGCTTGACATGACCAGCCGATTGAATCATTTTAAGTAATGATGACGTTATAGCAGACAAGGCTGACATACATAAAACTATTTCTCGTTCATTCAAATATTTTCACAAATTCATTTTTTTTTTTTTTTTTTTTTTTTTTTTTTTTAAAAAGTAATAAAAAAGTGATTTTTGTGAAATATTTGATAGCATCTTTAGCAAACATTAAATAAAAATTAAATAAGAAAACTTCCATGGATTTAAGTTTATCATTTTCATGTTAATAAAATGTTTATTGTAAAATCTCCCCCCCCCCTTAGTTTTTTTTACGGAATTTCAATATTTAAAGATGTCAAAAAAAAAAATCTAACAAATGATATTAATTGATAATTTAAATAATAACTCACTTTGTGTGTACGCAGTTCCAATATCAAGAACCACATATTGACAATGCCCTGATGATGGTTTACAAACCGAAACATTTCAACATTGGCAATACTTCTAACTCTAATAAAATCATCCCCTGAGTACTGCTTTTTTAATTTCATATATAAATATATATATATATGTGTGTGTGTGTGTGTGTGTGTGTGTGTGTGTGTGTGTGAAGCATCATTTTAAGTAATGATAACTTTAGAGCGAACAAGGCTGTCCCTATAACAAAACTATATCTCGTTCATTTATTTTTTCTTTTTTTAAATACTCAAAAATAATAAAGGATTTTTGTAAAATATTTGACAGCATTTCTAAGACAAACATTAAATAAAAATCAAATAAGAAAACTTTTAATTATGGATTTAAATTTATTATTTTCATGTTTATTAAATGTGCATTTTAAAAAGATCATCATTTTTTTCAATAGATTTTTTTACGGAATTTCAATATTTAAAGATGTCAAAAAATCTAACAACAGATATTAATTAATAGTTTAAATAATAACTCACTTTGTGTATGCAGTCCCAATATCAAGAACCACAGCAGGAAATACAGAAGCCTCGTAAAGCGGCATTTTTTTGCTTTAAGAAAATCTGTCTTCTCAATTATTTTATCAAAATGCAGCAGCCATGTTGTTATGATATTGATAATAGAAAAGGAAGTTGTTCTACTGCAATACGGGAATTTACGAATATCTGCCGGTTGTTATCGTTAGCTATAATCTACTATATTGCAGCAGACACATCGCTAATACCGGAAATATACGGAAATTTACTAAATAATACAGATAAATAATTGATATTTTGTATTAAAAAACAATAAATTTTTACAAAGTTTTTGTTTTAAAAATAGGTACTACTAACATTTCTAAAAGTTAATATGTACTTTAAAAATAATCTGCTTACGGAAATAAACGAAGTTGATCGGATAAAGCCGGTACATCAGCTGTTGTTAAAATATTACCAAAACATTCCAAAAATAATATAAATGATTAAAATTATAAAGATAAAATAGTTTTATTAGCTAACTGACAATCTTTGAATATTTATTGCACTTAGAATCAAATTAAAATTCAAAATGTTAAAAATTAAAGATTTAATAAAATCTTTAAAAAATAAAGTTTGTCGGCTACTTAAATTTATTGTTGTTGTTAATTATAACCAAAACACTATTGATTATTTTTTTAAATTAAAGTCAGAAATATCCGAAAACTGACGAAGTTCTTATTTCTATTTTAATTCGATAACATAGGAAAATAACAGCTGTAGTCGTGATGCACGAGGATTGCCGAATACACGAGTTGCGTCTCACCTTGACAAACTTCGGCCATTTTCGTATTTTTCCGTATTTTATTTTTGGTCAAGGTCAGATGTTAAAACGTAGCCCGTCACTTCAAGGTCGTTCGTTGACAAGAGAAGGTCTCTGCTCTTGTTTTTCTTGTGTCTCACCCCCGAAGCAGGAGGACAGCAACAAACCCAGGGAAATTGACAGCACTCCACAAATCACGATGGCAGCTTATACAATTGTGATGGTTAGACATGGTGAAAGTGAATGGAACCAGAAAAATCTTTTTTGTGGCTGGTTTGATGCCGATCTTTCTGATACTGGCATTAATGAAGCTAAAAGTGCTGGAGAGGTAAGTTGAAAAAGTCCATATTATTAATATGAATATTAAAAGAGATTTTTAAAAATGCATGTTTATTGTTTAATAAATGAAGTAATTAAATTTCATTTTAGAAAAAAAAATAAATAAATAGTAATAATTTTAATTCAGTTTTTTCCCTTCTTTCTTTCCTTTTTTAAATAATTTTTTTTACTACAAAAAAATAAAAATTAATATAAAAAATATAAAAATAATAATAAAATATAAAAAGTATTAAAAAATTGATATAAAAAGTGTAAGAATATAAAAAAATCATATAAAAAGTTGATATTATTAATATTATAAATAATATAAATATTAAAAGAGAGAGAGAACAGGAAAGTAAAAAAATAATTCGTTTCATAAGGACGGTAGCAGAATTCCGTAAAAAAAAAATGCGACAAAAGAACAATATTGTTCACTCACGCACTTGAGTAAATTATTTACCCAACCCCTCCCACAACAGTCAAGATACGACACAAAGTCTTTTAAAAAAAACATTTATTTATATAACTCAATTTTTACTTGAATAGACTTGTATTATACTACAAATACAGGAGTAAAATTGCGTAAAAATAAGGCATTAAATGACCCACAAAGGTTGATATGCCGTTAAACAAAACTCAAAAATAAGACAAAAGAACATCCTTGTTCGCTCTCACACTTAGGTGAATATACCCAACCCATCCCTTACAGGCAAAATGCGACACAAGATCTTTTTTTTTTTTTTTGTCCATGACATTTTAAACGCAAAGCCGGTTTGAATTCAAGAGTTTTCTTTCTCCTAGAGTGGTTGTCAAACCAAGTCTAAAGAGATTTCTCTCTCCTTATTCATAATTGGACAGGGAAGAGATGAGTTCATGCCTTTCCAAAAATGTTAGATGACTTTTTTTGTTTGGTGAGGGCTACTAATTAAAGATTTTTTTCATTTATAAGAAAATTAAAAAAAAAATTTTATTTGATTTGTATCCATTTTTTTTTTTTTTAATTAAAAAAATAAATTATTAATTTAGACATTAATTTACTTTTTACGATTTTTTAGTATTATTCGGACTATTGTCCTCATCTTTATTGTTATTTGTACTAATAACAATGAAGATGAGGACAATAGTCCGAATCATACAAATAATACTAATTATCAAACCTCGTCTCAAAAATTCAGAAATATATATATTTTTTAATTTGAAGTATTTTTAAAAAAATTTTTTTTTCTTGTGTAAAATTTAAAAATATATATTTTTTTTATCGCTATATTTTAGATCTTACCTGGTATATTATAAAAAGAATGCAACAAAAAAAGTAATAAATAAATAAATAAAACTATTTGTAGTCAAATTACATAAGATGGAGCACTGACTGCATCCTTATACATCTGTCTCTCTCTCTCTCTGTCTCGACAAAGAAAATGAAGATTTTCTCCTATAATCCTCACAATGATTTAAAATAGAAAAAGAAAGATAATAATAATAAAAAGAATTATCTTTATCATAAAACGTGCTGTAGAAAATCTGACTGCATCGAAATAATTATCTGATTTTTTTGGGTTTTTTTTTTGCCTTGACCTTAAAATCCTTATATGGTCAAAAGATAAGAAACAAAAAAAAACAATGTTCTTTCTTTTCTTTTTTTTTGGATTTTGTTTATATAACTTATCTATTTATTCATTATTGGTTTTCAAAAATCCCCCTTTTTATTTTTTATTTATTTATTTATTTTTTTTCAAAAATTTTTTTTTTAACCTTTTGCTGTTTTTCATGTTTTAAAATCAATAATATTATTATTAAAATAATTGCACCACGGAATTTTTGGCAACTCTATTGAGTTTTCTCTTTTCGTCATTTTCTCTTGAGGGTGGGGGATATTATTACCCCAAATATAATTTACATTTATTTTGTTTGCTACATTAAATTACCCCCACCTAAAATTGCTATCTGATAACGAGCTTCACCAACAAGGCATTTAATCTAACTGCTTAGTTTGCAGTCTTTTTCTTACCATGATTATCGTCATTAATATTCATTCTCTTTATTTTAAAATGTTTTTATTTTTATCGACAATTTAATGGCACATATGAACTAGACTGGTCCCGACTACAATATTAAATCGATAATAATGAATTGATTATTAAAATTTGTTTTGTTGCAGACGGGACCAGTCTGTTTCAGATGTTCCTACTTAATAAAATATTCAATAACTAATAGTAATTTACGCAGTAATTAAATTAAAAAAATAAGATTATTTTTAATTTGATCTTGTATTACGAACTAAAAAAAAAAACTTTGTCTTTTTAAAGAAGGCGACAACAAGTTTGTTTTGTACGATAAATTTAAATAATAACCGTTTAAATTTTTAGCCTAAAAATACGATAAACAATAAATAAAATGTCATAAGTTAATGGCAGAATTTTAAAAATATGGAACGTCGATTAAATAATATTCTATTTTCTTTGCTAATAAAAAAATGTTTAGTATTTTTTAACATTTTAATAATTTCAATTTGAATCTTTCTTTCGTTTAAACACGTTAAATTTTGTTTTTGTAAAAGTATATAATAAAATAAAAATATTTGCCTTACTGCTAAAAAGAAAGCCAAAAAAAAAAAAACAACCTTTGCCTTACTACCCTCTTTGTTAAGGGCAAGGACGAATGAGTGAAGGTCAAGGCTGTTTGCTTTAAGGTCACGTACACAACAATTTAAATTTAATAGTTTTCTTACTATTTATATATTTATTAAATTTATTTTTTGACATTTTTATCGTTTTACGGCGTTTAATTTTAAATAAAAAAATATTTTTACTTTTTTTTTTTTTGTTTATTTGTTTTTTCTCTCTTTTACTGAGATAAGATATTTTGATGAAAAATGTCTCCCTTCATCTTAAGAATAATTGACAATAGAAATTGACAATAGTTTTTAAAACTATTTTAAAAAATCTTTTTTCTTTTTTTTTTTTTTTTTTTTTTTTTTTTTTTTTTTAAATATTTGTTTCGAAAAGTAATAGACAAATGTGAAAAATAAGTCATGATGTTGGTATGTGGAAATTGTCATCTCAAAAAAACATCCTCACATCTCTTATTTTTCACATTTCTTTATTACTTTTCCACATACTGTCGGATTAATTTCCATTTCTTTCTAACATGATTATTTTATAACAACAATATCAGCAGGACAGAATTTTTCTTTATCTTAAAAAATACAATAAAAACAAAAAAAATCAAAACCCGCCACTTTTTTTTTTTTTTTTTTTTTTAAATTCTTTTGGCACTCTAACAATATAAAAAGAAGAGAACAATCGCAATAAGTTGTTAATTTAGACTAATTTCGAATTCTGGTAGCTTTAACTGCTAAAAAAATAAATAACTTTCACACCTGAATGGTATTGATTATTTTTTGGCTGGTGATTTAATATTCTGATTTATTTTCTTAATTCTTCAGCACCCATTCACCTCAAGGACAGGCAAGAAAAAAAATACTAACAGAATTTATCGTATATATATATATATATATATAGTCCTCGGAGAATTGAAAATAAAGTATTGGAGAATTGAAAATAAAGTGTTTGATTACTTGTGTAAGAGCTGTATTTATTTATTATAGTGTACAATACATTTAAGGTAACAATAGTACCTTAAATGTATTGTACAATATATATATATATATATATATATATGGTGTGAGGGAAAAATAGAAAAAAATGATGATTTATTGATATTTAACAAAACATCCGCATTTGTTTCTATTTTTCACACTCCTTTATTTTGCAACATACTGTCAAATTCGTTTCCACTTATCTCATGCATATATATATATATATATATATATATATATATATATATATATGCATGCATAGCTTTATATATAAAACAAAATAAACTTTGAAGTAAGTCAACATATCCTAAAATGCTTATAATTTTCTGCCTACATTACTTCCATTATCCCCCCCCCCTCCAAAAAAAATCACGACTGCTTTGTTCAAACTACTACCATTCCAAAAACCTCCCACTAATTCCTTGCTTCTACTCGTTCTCGTTAAAAACGAGACATGAAAACTATTCCATCGTTTCCCACCTGAGGATGGCAAAGTGTATTGCCGAAAGCGCTAGTGTTGAAACATTCGATGGACTGGTATACCAGTTCCACCCTGACACCAGAAGGATGGCCCGAAGATTAGAACGGATCAATGAAAGACTTGTCAGACAGGAATTGTCTGTTCAATTCAACGAAACATATATATATATATATATATATATATATATATATATATATATTAGTTTAGCTCTGTTGTTAGAGCATCAACCTAGGAATCTCAAGGTTCTGAGTTTGACACCAGTTCTTGCCAACTTGGCGCACAAGTAATTTGATCTGTGTGTATCTGAGAACTCGCAGTAGGTGTGGTACTCCACCTCAGCAAAACGCAATCTTCCTGGTCTAGTGTAAGAGGATAGATTTCCTAGCTGTTTGGCCGATACCAACAATATTCTACTCTGCTGATTTTTTAAAAACTTTATATTCACTTAATTGTGCTTGCGCATTATTTGAAATGAACTTAATTGTTATTAAGAACACATTTTATGATATTTTCATTTTAAAACATGCAGTTGTGTTGATTCGTATTTTCAGTGTAGATTTACGGTAAAATGAAAATGGCCAACCAAAACATATGGCTTCCTCAAAGTGAAATAAACAAGGGGAGGTTACTCTCATTTATGTAGCTAATGTTCAGATTACCTTATTTCCTACTTCAATTTGGAGTTTGATTTTGGTAATCAGTAATTGACATTCCTCAATTTTAGAATTTCTTTTTTCTTCTGTTTATGAATGGTGGTGCACAAGCATCAAATTTTACCATCTGATCCATTCAATCCCGTGGGAAAGACGTTCTTCCTATGTCATTATTAGATAATGGGCTTTCAGATTTATCTTTACTCCATCCTTTGTTATTAATAATGTTTGACTTGTATTATCATTTACCTTTTTAATTCTGACTTTTGTTGCAACTAAATATAGTCATCACTTGGCAATGACGAAGAGACTGCATCAAAATAAATAAAAAAAGCAATGAGAATTTGGAAAATGATAGTGAAAATTATTTGTAAGAATGATTGACAAAGCAACTAGAATTCGGTAGATGAAGGATTATTGTAATCAAAATGATTAATGATTGATAAAAAGCAAGAATTAGGAAGATCAAGGATAATACTAATCCAAATTATTTATAATAATAATAATGATAATTAGCAGTGCTTCATCTAAAAATGAAAAAAATACTCCATCCTAATCTTTGGAAGGAAGTAATGTGTATATATATAAGTAAAGTAAAGTCGTCGGGGTGGCCTAAAGTTGGTATCAGCCAGTCAGCGAGGGAGTCTATCCCCCTTTTCAATAGCACTAGACTAAGGAGATTGTTTTGGCGTCTGAGGTGGAGTGCCACACCTACCATCAGCTCCTTACTTTACCACACAGATCCTTACTTTACCGCACAGATCTCTGTGCTACTCATACGCTGAGTTGGCGAGGACCGGTATCAAACTAGGAACCTTGTGGTTTCTAGCCGAACGCTCTACCAACTGAGCTAATATCTTTATGGCAATACCCTTTCTATCACAAGTGCCCTAAAAAGGGAGGTGAGCTATATTACAATAGATCAAGGTGACCTAGACTTAACTCCATTTTGTTTTTGTAATGCTTATTAAAAATAAAGTTATTAATATTCACAATGAATTGAGCCTCTGAATTAGACATTCTTTTGTCGCTTTTTTTATTGTCTGTGTGTTTTGGGCTATTTTCATTGTTTCTTTTTTCCTTTTTTAATTTTCCACTTCATTTAAGAATGAATAGAAGTACATTTTGTTTGCATAAATGGTGAGCTGGTGGGACATTTTTTTTTTACTCTCTCATCAATTTATATATATATAATGTATATATATATTCAGTATGTTTATTAGTTCAACTGAGTACACACCCTTTTATAAAAGACCAGTAAAGACCAAAGTTAAAGAAAAATCTAGATAAAAATATAATAAGAGTATAAATCAAGGTTATATTTAAAAGATTAATTTTAAAAAATTAAGAAAAAAAAAAAACAAATAAAAGAAATACAAACAATAATAAAAAAAATAACTTAAAAACAAAAGGAATTGCAAGGTTCCTGGTTCGATCCTCGTCCCTGTCAATTCAGTTCTAGTCTGATCTGTGCAGTAAAGTAGGGAGCTGGTAGTGTGGCACTCCACCTAAGCAAAAACAATCTCTCCCATCTAATGCTAGCAAAAAAGGATAGACTCCCTCACTGTTCAGCTGATACCGACTATAGGCCATTACACCAACTTTACTACTTACGTGATATCACATAACTGTGTGTAAAAAAATTACAATGGACATGATTCCCTAACCTCTTGGCATAAAATAACCCCAGGCTGATAAACATGCCATTAAAATCAACCTTTTAAATTTTTACATTTTGATGACTTCCTGAGTTACCTTAAATCAAAATTACTGTATTTGACGTATAAGACACTTTTTTTTTTTTTTTTTTTTTTTTCCAAAATTTTGGCTCAAAAATTGCCCTGCGTCTTATAGATCGTAGGTGTAGTTTGAGACCTCTCATAGGCTTTAATTTTGTGTCCAATGTTTTGTTATTATCATTACTAATACTATTATTATTATTAATTAGTAATGCACATTAATTAGTAAAGCACAGCTATAATATATGCTTAATTACACTAAAAACTTTTTTCCTGAATCTGACCTGCTGAAATGGGGGTGCCTCTTATATGCCTGTGCATCTTATACATCGTAGGTGAAGTTTTGAGACTCCTGTAGGCCTAGGCTAATCTTCTCTATGATGCTCACTAACCCAGCTTACACTCAGTACTTTTACCTACCCTAAACTCCATGCATCCTTATTTTATGTTTGTATTGTTATAATCAAGGTTAACAGGAGCGTATGGTAGACTGTTTTCAACAATATATGCTTAAATACACTAAAAACTTTTTTTTCTGAATCTGACCTGCTGAAATGGTGGGGGGGGGGGGTCTTATATGTCCGTGCGTCTTATATGCCGTCAAATACAGTAAACTTTGTTGTGTTGTTTCTTTTTTTTCTTCTTTTTTCCTGCGTTCTATTTGTACTTGTCTAAGAATTATTCTTTTTATCCTAACTGATTCTCTTTTCTTTCTCTCTCTCTGTCTTGTCTCCCCTCAGATGTTGAAAGAGAAAGGTTTCACCTTTGACTGTGCATTTACCAGTGTGCTGAAGAGAGCTATCAAAACTCTCTACCTGATCCAAGAAGAGCTGGACCTTCACTGGATCCCCGTCACCCGACATTGGAGACTTAATGAAAGGCATTACGGTGCTCTACAGGGACTCAACAAAGCTGAAACTGCCCAGAAATACGGAGAAGATCAAGTCAAGGTATTTACAACCCCACCCCACCCAACTATTAATTAATTGGTTATTTCCTATAACTCCAACCTAAAAAAGGGGAACCACTCTGAATGAATTTTATCTGTTAATTAATCTACCCATTATTTTCCCATTAAACTAACCCTAACCCCGTCTTCTTTTTTCCTAGTAGATCAATAAATAAATGAATAATTTATAAAATTCATTCAGAGTGGTTCCCCTTTTTTAGGTTGGAGTTAAATTGATTTGTATTATTAATGACTTGTTTTGAAAATACGACTACTAACTGGTTTATTCTAAAATGTGTCAGATCGCTCAATGTGCTACCATGGCCCACTAATATATACGACCCCATATGTTACATAAACAGGCAGAATTCTAACTGGCCGATTTGTTTTATAATCAATTTGTCTTTAAAAAAAAAAAAAAAAAATGTTAAAAATATACAAACTTTTTTCTTTACAAATGTAATAATAAAAGATTGTAAACTAACAAAAAAACAAAAATAGCTAAAAAAAAATTATGCAGTTATAGAAAAAAACACACCAACAATTTATCTATGATTTCAGGTTATGTAAAAAAAAAAAAAAAAAATTTTGTGGGGTAGATGAATTTATTAACTCCTGGTGTTCTACATTACAATATTACTAGACTTATATCTATTTTGCATAATATTAGGAGCTTGCATGATATGCAAAATACAAACTTTGTGTGTAAATGGACAAGGCTAACTGTTACACCTACAATTTCCAGCTGTAAAAGTCAATATACTTGAGTATGTATTGTAAATTCTTCCGAGACTCTTATTCTGAATCCTTCCTCTTGCTTCTTGGTTACATATTGTTTAACTGTTTTCTTTTTCTTTTGTCAGATTTGGAGACGATCCTATGATGTTCCTCCTCCACCTCTTGAGGATGGTGATTCCCGATGTGCCAGTGGACAAAAGGCTTATTCTGTAAGATTTTCTTTTCTTTTTTTTTTTTTTTTTTTTTTGTTTCTATCAAAATATTTGTTAGAAGAAAAATTTGAAAATCAAGTGAATAAACTTTTGTACTTCCCACAAGATTAAATATATAATATATATATATATATATATATATACATATACCCGTAGCCGTCTCACAAACATCACTATTTTCCTTTGTTGTGAAGCGTCTCTCAAATAATTAAGAAAAAAAAATTCTTTTTTCGAACACTTCAAAATTCTCTGTATTTTGACTGTTTTAACTTCAAATATCAAACATTTTACTCTGATAAAGGCCATTATTCTTTTTACGCTTAAATATTTTATAATTTTCTTTTATTATTATTATCATTATTATTATTATTTTATTTTATTTTATTTTATATTTAAAATAGTAATAGATTAAAATGTCGACATGAACAAACTTCTGGCCGAAACACGTGTTAGTAACTCGTATATTAAATTTATTTTATCCATTCAACATTTTCTTTCCTTTATTTATTTTTCCTTTCAACATATATATATGCAAAATGAAGTTATGAATTGATGAAAAAGTGACAAAAGTAAATTAATAAAAAAAGGAAATATCAGTTGAGAAAAACCTGCAATAAATATTGACTTTTGATTTTAAAATTCTAAAATAAAAGATTTTAGAATTTGTGTGTAGATAAATGTGTTTAATTTTATCCAATTTTTCTTTTTTCTTTAGAATCTTGACAAGAAAGTGATTCCTAAATGTGAGTGTCTTAAAGATACAGTTGCCAGGGCCTTGCCTTTCTGGCATGACGTCATTGTTCCAGCATTGAGAGTAAGTAACATTAGAGTCACATGAGTTGTGTCTGTATCTGTCTCATATATATATATATAGAAAAGGTGACTTACCAGACCTTTTTGAATCGAAAGTCAACGTTCCTTCGCAATGAACACACGCGTGAAATCGACTGCTATTAATCGGTGTCTCAATTCAGTGGATTTAACCCTGAAGATCCTTATGGTGAAACTCGAGTAGGTTATCTCTTGTACCCATTTTATAATATATATATATATATATATATATATATATATATATATATATATATATATATAGTTAAGAGGAGGCATATATATGGAGGCACGTGGGCTAGTGGTTAGTCGTGGGAAATGGACTCGTTGATTCGAGTTTAATTCCTAGACGAAGCTGTTGGCATTTCACATAGCGCTAATACCCTTGGGAAAGGTATGAATCCATATATTCTCCCTCCAGCTATGGGTTAAATAGTAGGGCAGACTGGGCCCTTCTACCTTGGGTTGGTAACCAGTCTAGGAGAGGGATAACTCTGAATTCAAAATTCCTGATGTCGGTCGTTGATTGGGTTTGTGGCAACCCTTGTGCACCAATTCTTTCCTATTGACTGTGCCAAAAAGTGTGGATGGTCCAACACAAGCCTTCACCACTATAAACAAATCACTGCGTGGACGTTCATTGTGTGTGTGAACCCTCATGCGTTGAAAATCGACGAGATAGTCTATATATATATATATATATATATATATATATATATATATATATATATTAGTTAAGAATTAATGGAAAAATGAATGGAATAAATGAAAAAAATCTTTTCCAAAGGAGCTCTCTCAAAAGTAAAAAAAAAATTTTTGATTGAAGTCTCCAATGGAAAAGCCTCCCTCATTTCTTACTGGACTTTTTTGAATTATTAAATTAATATAATTATTATAGAAGATATTGGAGAAGATAAAATAGGTCTCTTACCTTTGTGATATTCTATTGAGAAATGATTTGAATTTTTTTTTTTTTTTATATCTAATGTTGTCTGTTCCACATCCGGTATAAATTGCAACAATGTAAACTTTTGAATTTAAAATAAAAATGGTTAACTGGAAGATTTTGAATAACTTTTACAATTGTAAGAAATTCATCTGAGTAACTGGCTTTTTATATATATATATATATATATATATATACCAAACTTGTTGGTAAATCCTTGCAGTGAGAAAAAACCCAGCAAGTAGTTTGATTGTAAAAATATACTACCAAACATCAACCGGGAAGAAAAATTTTTTTGTAAAAAAAAAAAGACCAAAATAATCATACTAACAAAAAATAATCTATTGTACAATATTTTGGCTAAAAGAAAAAACAATTTATATGCATATATATATATAAGATATATATATTCATACAAACCTGCCAGGAGACTAAAGCTAATAAGTAAAAAGTGCTCAATACCTAAGTAGAGCAAATAATAAAGATAATAATTAGTCTTTATCTTTATATATATATATATATATATATATATATATATGCATGCCAGTTATTTGGATGAGTTCTTCTGTCTTATGCAAGGCTAGGTCAAAGTAACCCATGTTCTTGGAAGTGGTTGCAATTAGTGCATACTGCCCTAGCTTGTGTAGTAGGAGACTCAAACATCAACTTGTCTTATTTGAGGAATCATTGCATCATTCAAGACTTGTAAATTTCTCTCTCTCCAATGTTTCCTCCAGTTTTTAGATATACCAGAAGTTTTATTTTGACAATAATCCAGTCAAAAGGGCTCTAAAGTTTCTTTTTTTTTTTTTTTTTTGTTGTTGTTTATTCTTGATAAATTATGATTCCCCTTATAAAAGTAATCTTGGCTATTTGTTGTATTGAAAATTTATTCAAATACGTCAACATCACTATTCTCTATCACTGTGGAGCATTTCTCAAACAATTTTTTAAAAATTATTTTTTCAAACACTTCAAAATTCTCCATATTTTGAACGCTTTAATTTCAAATGCCAAACATTTTACTCTACGCCTCTTTGTGTGCTTAAATATTTTATAATTTTCTATTATTATTATTATTTTTTTATATTTAAAATATTAATAAATAGAATACATGTGTACATGAACAAACGAAATGTGTTAGTAAATCTATTTTATCCATTCAACATTTTCTTTCCTTTGTTTATTTTTCCGTTCAACATAGTGTCAGATTTGCTTTCATTTTCAACTTACATACATATATGTATCTGTATTAGTATTATCTGTGTTATTCAGACTATTGTCCTCATCTTCATTGTTATTTGTACAATATTTCAGCTGATATGCCCTCCAGCCTCTTCAGGTATTTCTTGGGCATATCAGCCGAAACGTTGTACAGATAATAATGAAGATGAGGACAATAGTCCGAATAATGCAGATAATACTAATCAAGACTCATCTCAAACATTCAGAGAAATGTATCTGTATGTTAAAAAAAAATAAAAAATAAATTGAACTCTTTAAGAAAAAAACTTGTTTTTCGATTCTAAGTATTTGACAAAAAAAAATTAGTTGGTCTTGTTAATATTTAATCATATAAAATATTTCTCTTTGATTATTTATTTATTTATTTTTTTCATTTTAATTTGTTTAAATTTTTAGGCTGGTAAGAAACCAATCATTGCCGCTCACGGTAACAGCCTTCGCGCTATGGTGAAATACCTGGACAAAATGACAGATGGTGAAATCCTTAATCTTAACATCCCAACAGGTAAGAAGAATTTTCTTTTCTGGGTATATCTTAGCATCAGACCAACTGGAATAAACCCTTAAATTATTTATTTAAATTATCAAGTTATTAGTATTAGATAGGAATACTTGAAACCATCAAAATGTGTGCAAACAAATCATTATAGATTACTACTAAGTAGTCCATCTGAGTAATCCCATGAAAAAGAAAACAATTTGCCCTTAAATTAACCCATAAGGAGTTGATATATCATTAAACATTTATAAATGAATCAAATTTTGGTATTAAATAGCTTATAGTCAGCAGTGGCCTATTGTTGGTATCAGCTGAACAGTGAGGGAGTCTATCCCATTTTCACTTGCACTAGACAAGGGAGACTGTTTAATATGGTGGAGCACTACACTTACTGTCATCTCCCAATTGCTTTACCACTGTAACAGAGAGCACATGGCGATGACCGTGGAGTTGAGAATTCTCTGCCCCCGAGGACTAGGCGTGTCCATGTGTGTCTGGCCTGTGCGAGGGGGGGTATAGCGAGTGACTTGAGATTGAACTTGCAACCTCCTGATCATGAGTGGTGGAATTGCTGTCACCCCTGTTAGCTGAAGTGGTTTGGCCACTGAGAGAAATAAATGCGGGGGCGAGAACGTCTTTTCCAGTGGAGAGAACAGTGTGTCATATTTTGTCTTAAAGTGAAGTGAACTCTTGATGGGTTGTGTAAGAATTACTGGGAATGTTACCGGCAAAATACTTTTTGTGGTCATCACTTGAAACTAACATCTAGAACCACACAGATCAGATTATTGAAAACTCGGCTACTCATGTGCTGAGTTGGTGAGGACTGGTATCAAACCCAGAACCTTGTGATTCCTATTTGATATCCGTCCTGTCAGTGGGGCGTTAGAATGCACCTCTGCAGAGGGGTAAGACTCCCACAAATGGGGCCACCTGTTGGCTGTGGATGGCGACCCGTGATGCTTAAGGATGGAGTCTTGGTGGATGAACAGTCCATGACATGCAACACTCCACTTAGACCCTTACTTACGCTAGATGGGCGGTCGGAGAGGCCACCCTCTCCGATCAATCGGCTGGTCACGTCAAGCCCTAGCACCTATATGATTGCCCCAACTCTATTGCCTTTAAGGCAAGCCCCAACCCCTTTTTATCATATGGGTGCTAGAAGGCAGTGGCTGCGGGTCTACATGTCCTGGGAATGACGTTAAACTCTATCTGATGGTGAGGTTCCAGTTTTGGAGGTTTGGGGAATGTGGAGCACCCTTCATCACCATTGCTCCCTGGTCCACTCTGACCTGGAGTGGTAGTACCTGTTAGGGTCCTATCAATGTGTTAAATAGAAAAATGTATTTATAAAAAATATTGAGTATCCATTAAGGATGACTTTATTTCAAAACTTTATCGGCATTAAATGACCCACTGAAGTTGATATGCCACAAACCAAACCAAACCTATTTGATATACCATGTTGACTGTTGTTTATATAAGCTTTTTTTTTTTTTTTTTTTTTTTTTCTTTTCTTTTTTTTAAATTTTTTTTTTTTTTTTTTTTTTTTTTTTTTTTTTTCAGGAATTCCTTTGGTCTATGAATTGGATCATGATTTGAATCCCATCAAGCATTATTACGTTGCTGATGAAGCCAAGGTGAAAGCCGCCATGGATAAAGTGGCCAACCAGGGCAAAGCTAAGTAAAAAAAACAACTCAGCAACTCAACTCCATAGACACTCGTCCCCTTCCCCCCAATATTTCAGGTGACTAAGATCACATGAAATCGTTTTACAAGAAACAAAATTGTCATATTTGATATTTTTTTTTCTTTCAGGGGTCGGGAAATACCAACAGTAAAACAAAAAAGAACGTTTTAGGATGAGGGAGGGGTTTTCCTCCTCCTCCTCTTCCCACACCCACAATTTTCTGTATAATTATCCAGAATAAATTATCTGCCATTTAACCGAGATTTGCATTGAGTTTTTGTTTCTTTTCTTTTTTTTTTTTTTTTTTCCCTCAATTTAGGAAATCCAGGAATTTCCGCGAATGATTCATCACGGATTAAGATAAAATTTTCTCTGATTGATGAAGATGACAGAATTAAAATGAAGGCAAGTTGGGTTTTGTTTGAATTTTTTGAGATGAGGCTTAATTTTTCAAACTGGTTGTTGTCACGGCCGATAATCTCTGACACAAATTACATTTATATTTTGCCCGGAATCTGAGATTCAGTTGTCCAGAGTACAACTCCAAGGTTCCTGTAGAAGATATGTCTTTACAGGTGGGAACACATTATCAGAATGAAATAATAATTGGGAAAGGAAAGACGACACAGATTTCAATGTGAAGAGTTTAAAATTGATGAAGAACAAAACCAACAAAAATTAGCATAGAATATATAGAGCGAAATTCCTTTTGTTTGTGTGAGGTGTGAGTGATATTTTTCAACTTGTTAATAAAGAAAATTACTTATCTTTGGGTCATAACATTCATTCAGTCAATATCCAATTCGATAGTGGATGCGTTAGCAGGTTCAACTAACGTCTTCTTTTTCTGCTTTTATATTATATTGAGTCTTTTCCTAAGCCTGGACACCAGCTTGACCAGTAAGTCAGGATGCTTATTTTCTTTGTTTATATTTTTCGAAAAAGAGCGTTTAAAAAAAAATTAGATTCTTAATCTGCTGCACCACACGCGTGCAATTAATACTACTGCTGCTGTAAGTAGATTCTTAAGCTGCTGTTGCTTTTCGCTTAAGTAAAGTGTCGCTCACGCCACATTGTCATCATTTTTGTTATATACACAATGTTCCAGCTGATGTGCTCTCCAGCCTTTTCAAATGTTTCTTACCAGTCAAGAAGATAGACTTCTGAAGTGGAAAGAACACTTCAAGAATCTGCTTTGAAACCTTCTTAAAATCAAAGATAGAAATACTCATAAAATCATTTAATAGCCAACTAGATATCAAGTGAGGTCACTACAGAGGATGAAATCAACAAAGTTCTGAAAACATGTCAAGTTCATCTTTACTTCTTCAGCGTGTCTTGTTTGTCTTTGTCACAAAGTGTCTGTCAATCTATTTAAACTCCTTCATCCAGTCATGTGTATGGGGTGTAAGTAGTTTTGGATGTTTTACAGGTTTAAAGTAGCTGGATATTCTTGGTGCGTGTTCTTTCATGAGATTTTGCTTTGTACCCCATCTCATTTGGTGTTGGGCTGAAAATGAAGGAATGAAAAAGAAAGAGACAAAGGCAGAAGGTGGCTTTATTGACCAGGTCATAGTCGTCTGTAGCAAGGGAATATCCCTTTAGCTATTAGGTGTGACTAGACACAGTTAAGGCCTGACTCAAAAAAGGCTGAGAGATTCTCGGTCAGGGGACAGTCCTTTTTGTCGGACATGCACGGAGTGTTCTTCCGGTGAAGACCACATGGGAGTTTTTGTTTTTATTTTATTTTTATTCCCACGTGTTCCAGAGTAGCTACGGCAAATGACTCTTCGAGGGAAAACAAGAATTTCCAGGGGAAAAAAATGGAATTCTTTTTTTTTTTTTTTTTTATTAAGAAAATGAAAAACTCAGCCAATTGGACAATCTATAAGTGATAAATAATTATTTTATTTAAAAAAATAATTATTTACTTTTTTTTTTTTTTTTTTTCAGAAACAAACATATAAAACAACATAAAAAGTTCATAAACAAATAGTTCACATGTACAATAAATACCTTTCTTTTCTTTAACGTTTTAGTCCGTTAAAGATATAATCTCTTTCTTTTTCTTATTACTTTTACGGAATATGGAATGTTTTTTTAAGAAAATGAAAAACTCAACCAATTGGACATTTTATAAGTGATAAATAATTATTTATTTAAAAAATAATTATTTACTTTTTTTTTTTTTTTCAGAAACAAACATATACAACAACATAAAGTTCATAAATAAATAGTCCACATGTACAAATAAATACCTTTTCTTTTCAGTTCTGTAAAAAAATATATAAGCTCCTTTTTTTTTTTTTTTTTCTTCCAAATAATAAACTCTTTCTTTTTTTCTTTCTTTCTAACTTTCAGTTAAGTCCTCCAATGGACACTCTTTTCCTTTTTTCAATCTTCAATAATCTTCTCATAATCTCATTTCTTTTTCTCTGTTCCCTTTGCTAAAAGCATCTTTTGATCTCCATGTTCTTGTGGGAATGCCTACAAAGTCAGAAAACAGCATAGCTCACATGGCTTTCGGAAACATTTTTTCACGCTCAGAGTTGCCGAGGCATGGAATAAGCTGCCTGTATCTGTTGTAAACTGCCGAAACACTGCATCTTTCAAAGCCTCCATGTTTCCTGTAGTCCGCCAACACTATACCTGATAATCCCATCTACACACATATGCACGCACGCGCACACATGTATATTATTACTGTACGCTGTTCATATTCCTGACACTAATACATTATTCTGTGTACTAGACTTTGATGAGTTGTGGTGCATCTGAGCACTGTACACAATAGAATTTCATTATTATTATGAAAAAAAAAAAATCTGTTTCTGCTTGTCCACTGACTCTAACTGACCTAAAATCTTTTTCATCAACCAACCGATTCTGGTAATCTGAACATTAGCTATAAATGAGAGTAACCTCCCCTTGTTTATTTCACTTTGAGGAAGCCATATGTTTTGGTTGGCCATTTTCATTTCACCGTAATCAATACAATTGCATGTTTTAACACAAAAATATCATAAAATGTGTTCTTAATAACAATTAAGTTAATTTGAAATAATGCACAAGCACAATTAAGAACACATTTTATTATATTTTCATGTTAAAACATGCAGTTGTATTGATTTGAACAAATTCATATTTTCAGTGTAGATTTATGGTAAAATGAAAATGGCTACCTCAAAGTGAAATAAACAAGGGGAGGTTACTCTCATTTATCTACCCCAATTCTAACTCTTTTTCCTAATTGACTTAAAATTGATTTCACTCCTTAAACTATCATGTTTTTTACAATTTTTTCACGCCTCACTTTTGTTTACATTCTTAAAATTCCGTCTAAGGGCAGCAACTCTTGTTCACCCTTTGTTCCAATGAACAGCACATCAGATGAGCAATGCCCCATTTTCACTCTAATTTAAATCACATTACAAACAGAACGTGTGTTAACTCTTAACATCCTATACCGCCTCATTCTGCCTGGCCAGAAGTACATTTGTTTTCTTAATCCACCCCAAATGATAGCCTTTGTTTAAATGTAATATTAAACCTATTTAGCAGTCTTTGATTTATGGGAAACTTTATTTATATGTAACTTTAAATGACAAGGCCATTTTTAGCTATTTTTTGATAAATCCATAGAGGAATGGGGCTCTGGACTTAGAAAATTAGACATCTCTCAGGCTCGGCCAGAGAATAGCCATGTGGCTATTTTACTTTCAAGTAAGCTTTCTTCCATTTTTTTGTACCCCCTTCCACATACTGCTTGTTTAGATGTATATTTCTAGCTCTTGGGACATTTGTTTAATATTTCTTAATATTATTAGTATGTATATAAAGGGTTGAATATTCTTGTATGTACAAATGTATTTATTCCGTTGTGTTCAGTGTTAGTATATCACAGATATGCTAATATTGGTCCTTGTTGGGACTCACTAAACATCTCCCTTAACATCAAACATACCAAAAATGGCATTGAAAAAAAAAAAAAGGAATTTTCATCCAAAGTTTACTCTGACCTGGAGTGGTAGTACCTGTTAGTACTTATGGATTAGGTAGAAAAACCTGAGATTTAAAAATTATGTACCCATCAAGAATGAATAAAACATACATATTTGGTTTTAAATGGCCCAATAGGTTGACATGCCATAAAAACCAACCAACTACTTGGTTTAATGTTGTACCAACGGCGTATTTTGCTATTGTTGGCTGATATAATATAATGTTTTTTCTTTTTTTCTTTCTTTTTTTTTAAATTGTAAAACTTTAAAACGAAAGACACATTTTTATATTAAAATAGTTTTTATTTAATCAGAATAGGAATCAAATTTAGATCTCTGGCACCCAGGTATCAAAAGTTTTGCTTTTTAATCAGAAGTTGACATATTTTTCAACACTTATATTTTTTTTTTTTTTTTTTTAATTATGAAAAAAATATTAATTGTTAATTCGATCACATTACAAGTAATCAAATAAAAATAAATACTTTTTATATTTTTGCTTGAAGGCAATTACAATGCATGTATCGCATAAAATTCGATACTCATAGAAAATAATCTTGACAAGTGAATCCCGGCAAAGGATTGTTCGGTGTGTAGAACATCATACAGACTGTTTCGACTTTATTAAGTCTCATCAGCGATGTATACTAACGATTTCCCTTCGACAGAAATCGAAACCGGGATTCACTTGTCAAGATTATTTTCTATGAGTATCGAACTTTATGCTATAAATGCGATACATGCATTGTAATTGCCTTCAAGCAAAAATATAAATAATAATATATACTTTATCCATCAATGCTTCTAAAAAAGCAAACATTCAAAAATCTTAAATACTTTTTAATTTTAAACTAAATATTGTTATTGTTCCTTTTTTTTAAAAATTATAACATTTTAAACGAAAGACACGTTTTTATATTAAAATAGTTTTTATTTAATCAGAAGAAAAATGCAGATATTTTTATTTAAATGAAAATAGTTTTTATTTACAAAATATTTTTTTGTTTATTTAAATAAAAGGATGTTGTTCAGAAATGGTATCACACAATTTATAAAAATTGATAAAACATGTGCCTCTTAAAAATTGTCAATGACAATATTAGTTTATCATTAGTGAAAAATTAATATTTCAAATATGCTAACAACATGAAATAACTAATTTTTTTTATGAAAATCAAAAACTATTTTAGTATAAAAACGTGCCTTTGGTTTGTAAATAAACATGGACAAACTTTTTTTTAAATCTAATGGTGAAATTCTAATGTAAAAAAAATCGTCTGTCAATTTTGTTTACAAACAACCAGAAGTTAGTGGTGAAAAGCAAAAGCTGTTCTTTTCTTTTCAGCCGGGGTGCTTATTGGTTACCTGGTCCAATTTTTTTTTCTTTTTTTTTTTTTCTTTGGAAACATTTTTTTGAATAAAAAAAGAAATAGCACTGTGTTGTAAAAAAACATAATAAAATCGAATGTAATGAATTATGTGCTGTCGTATGTTTTAATGTTTATTTCTTTTGGTGTAATAAATTTGGAAACTTAAAATGCTTTTAGTGAATTTATTAACCTAAGTGTATCTGACTACCATTGAAGGTTAAGAATCCGGTTTAGAATGACTTTAGTCTACAATTATCTGATACACAAATGCAAAACACACCGTATCCCTAATCTCATTTCATTCTCAGGAACACCAACATTCGGATCACAGCACTTGCTACACGCATGGATACTCAAATGGGTTAAAAGGAGCTCTTTAGCTTTGGTCGGCAACCCATCAAAGTCAAGGAAAAGTCCAACACAAAAACCTCTGCTGCCTTTCAAGGAAAGGTTAGGGGAGTAAACCCTGAAAACAATCAGGAGTCGGAGCCCCTGAGGTGGTGTGATGCTGAAATTCAGTGCTACACATCAACTCCTGTGACACTACCGTTGCCAAACTGCATTGGTACCTTACCTTTCCTTTGGATAACGGCAGCAGTGTGGAGAGGGGGGATTTGCTGCCTGGGCGGGTTCATATGGAGGATATGTAGTTCAAAGAGAAAAAAAAAAAACTTTGACACTACTTCATCGTCTCTCGTAGACGGAACCAATTATATCTGAATCTCACTCATATCTTAAATTTTAGCTTTCAACACAAAACAAACAAAATCAACTGAGTGACAACTCGTTACTGTAAAAATGCGTAAGTCAAGGTACTTGATGCTAAATAATAGTCAATTATTTGTATTAAGAATAGTTAATTGAAGTTATAATTATTTACTATAGATTGTTACTATTATTAGTTACTTGAAATCATATAATTGTTTTACTAACACAACAGTTCTAGAGACTAACAGGATCAATAACAAAGAGAGCTCAACTCCCCAGCTTGTGTTGTCTACCGATGGCTGGGTCATGTACGTCTGATGGACGAATCCCGAAAGACATACTTTATGCAGAGCTTACGTCTGGTAAAAGACAGATTGGTCGCCCCCAACTGCAATTTAAGATGTCTGCAAGAATGATCTCAGGTGCTTTGGCATTGACCCTTCCAGCTGGGAAAATTTGGCTGGGACCCGGTGGCGGCACAATCTCCGTAGAGGACTGTTTATGTCAAAAGTCACCCTGACGCAACACCATGAAGCTAAGAGGTCTAGAAGAAAGCAGCGGCAACAAAGCACCGGAACATCAACATCTTCAGGGACAACCTTCAAATGCAACAATGAGAATGTTTTTCAAATATTGGACTTTACAGTCACAGGAGTGATGTCAAAGAAATCTGTGTCGCCATCAGGTGAGTGTACCATTGCTTGTCTTTGTAGAGCATACGGTCACTTATCACCTGAAACCATGGGTAGCAGTGTGGTGGATGTAAGTCTGGCGTCTATTGATGAGTTAACAAAACAAACCACCCTGTGACAGTACACAAAAATATAAAATCATACAGCATTAGAGATCAATAACGCCAAATAATCATTCATTAAACCCAGTATGAAAATTAACCACACCATATATTATTTAAACCTTTATTTCTTAGACGCATTGCAGGATTTTAACATTTGCTGTTTTGAGGCAAATCTACCTCAGATTTTCATAAAGACATCATTAATAAGATTTATTCTATGTATTAATGATTTTGACTAAATTAAATACTCATTGATGAACTTACGCAATTCCTGGGGGTATTGTGATGTAAGCAGTGATGCAGTTTCGGTTTCAGAGACGGACACTGAATCTCCATTATAATAAGATTTGATATGAATATTTGTCAAGATACCATTGCATATGTAAAAGTTGGTTTGTTTTGTTTTGTTTTATGGCATATCAATCTCAGTGGGTCATTTAATGCCAATAAAGTTTGGAAATAAAATCATTCTTAATCGATACTCATTTTTTTTTTATAAACATTTTTCTTTTTAACCCATAGATGGGACCCTAACAGGTAATACCACTCCGGGTCAGAGTGGACCAAGGAGCAATGGTGATGAAGGAGTGCTCCACATTCCTCAAACCTCCAGAACTGGAAGCTCGCCATCAGATAGAGTTTAAAGTCATTCCCAGGACATGCAGACACTCAGCCACCGCCTTCTAGCACCCATATGATAAAAAGGGTTGGGGGTTGCCGTTATTAATGACTTCATTCCAATGATTTTGCCATTTTTTAATGATAAATAATTGAATCGAACCTGCTGATTTGTTAGACACCAGTTATCTCCCATTTATTGACATTTACAAAGAAAAAAAAAAGTCACTTAACACTCAAATACCAACAGCAATGGTGGCTTAATCATGAATTTTTATCTCCATTTAATGCTATCTGATGTTGCTGTTATATCACAGCATTAGATCTCAAAACAGACAACATTATCATTTTGCCATTAATTTGAAATATGTTTTCAAATCTAATGTGATTTTCCCCCACTTAAGTTTCTTGCGTTCTTCTGATGAGACTCCAGTGAAAACAAAGAATTCTTGTTAAGGATGAATCCATTTATGATTGCAATCTCAAATTTTGTGCCCACAAAAAAAAAAAATGTTTATATATTTCTGTCTTGGTTAATATATATATATATATATATATATATATATATATATATATATATATAAAATCCTCTGATGAGACTCAGGTGAAAACAAATGATCTATTTATATCTTGGAAATGCCAACCCTTATTAATCATAAAATGGGCTGGGTTACCTCAGTCGGTAGAGCGTTCGGCTAGAAACCACAAGGTTCCTAGTTCGATACCGGTCCTCGCAAAATCAGTGTATGAGTAGCACAGGGATCTGTGTGGTAAAGTAAGGAGCTGATGGTAGGTGTGGCGCTCCACCTCAGATGCTAAAAATAATCTCCTTGGTCTAGCGCTATTCAAAAGGGAATAGACTCCCTCGCTGACTGGCTGATACCAACGACGACTTTACTTATTAATCATAATGATTGGGTGGGGTGGGGTCAAAAAATTGTGATTATCCTGGGTAAACGCAATAGTTATTTTTCTCCTCTCCCATGATGACTTTCTTGCATTCTCTTATATAGTTCTTCCTGTGGTAATCCTCTGATGAGACTCCGGTGAAAACAAAGAATTCTTGTTAAGGATGAATTTCTTTATGGTTGCAAATCTCAAATTAAGGGAGACTACTCATTAAATAATCGTTTATCTCCCTTGAGAAACAGATTAATTATAGAGGTGTGTATGTGTGTATCTTTCGTAATCTGTCCAGTCTTGCCCACGTTGTGTCTTAAGCAAAAAAAAATTAATCAGTTGCAGATTTTGGTTGAAACTGTACAAGCCACAGGTCAGCTCCATAAAGAAAAAAGAAAAACAAACACAAAAAAAACTTCTGAGATACCTATGTAAGGTCACCTTTATTGAGGAAAATTTTTCTAATGTATTCATTGTAGAAGAACAGTATTAGTTCTATTTAATTCATAGCTGGTGGGATAAGAGGGGATAATCTGAACATTAGCTACATAAATGAGAGTAACCTCCCCTTGTTTATTTCACTTTAAAGAAGCCATTTTCATTTCACCATTAATCTACACTGAAAATACAAATTTGTTCGAATAAATAACAACTGAATGTTTTAACACGAAAATATCATAAAATGTGTTCTTAATTGTGCTTGCTCATTATTTCAAATGAACTTAATTGTTATTAAGAACACATTTTATGATATTTTCGTGTTAAAACATGCAATTGTATTAAGGTGAAATGAAAATGGCCAACCAAAACAGCCGGCTTCCTCAAAGTGAAAGAAACAAGGGGAGGTTACTCATTTATGTAGGTAATGTTTAGATTACCCCATTTAAACAACTACAGTTACTGTAAGAAGCTGCATATCAAAATGACTTGATGACCCCCATCCACCCATTCTGGGGTGGGGGGAGAAAAAAAAAAAGATTTTTTGGACTGCTGTCCTCATCTTTATTATGTAATGACTTAAGTTAATACAGTTTTAAGTGACTATCATCTGTAAGTTGCTGGTTCAATTCTGGCCAAAGGCATTAATAAACTTGTACCTGGTCATGTTTAATAGAATGAGAATGGTCTAACCCCCCACCCCAGATTGAATAAAGGGTTCGGTTGAAAGTTCTGTGAAGGATCCTGATTATGACAGAGACTCCTGAATAAGGCCGGAGATCACATTGGCTGAAACATGTATATATCAATAAAGATGAGGAAAATATTTTTTTTTTTTAAATCCAAATAATACAAATTATCAAGCTTCAATAAAAAAAAAAAAAAAAAAAACAAAATCAGACAAAAAGTAATAAAAACAAATGAAGGCATTAATTATTATTATAATAATTTTTAAAATTTTTTTGTTTTATTTCCTCAAAGGACCAAAATATAAAAATAAATTGTGCATGATCCAATCACTAATTTGACAAACATCAGGGGTTTTTTTTTTTTTTTTTTACTTCAGGATTTGGTCATTTTCTTCCCACAAACAAAAAGCCCCCTACCCCCACCCAATTTCACATCTAAAACTTTTTTTTTTTTCTTAATAAAAGCAAATATAGAATCTGTAGATAGAGGAATTAAGTATAATTAAATTACTACAACCAGAAAATTTGGTAAACACTGTAAGACATGTGGAACACTGGACAGCTGTTTCGACCTTATTTGTTCTCAATTTGACCATCCCATGAGTGGCATGGGCTGGTGGGCCACAGGTAGAATTTTGTTTCTGGATTCTGTGGTCGCTGGTTCGATTTCAAGTGATGAAGATCATGGTATACACCATTGAGACCAAATAAGGTCGAAACAGTTGCCCAGTGTTCCACATGTTCAATATTTGCAGAGTTTTCTAGTTGTGGTAATTTAATTAAAAGCAAATATAAAAAGTTAATTCCTTAAGAAAAAGTTTCAGATTTTCGCTTGACAGAAATCGCATTTTTTTTTAAAAACTGTCAATTAGTTTTATAATTTTGATTTTTCGGACTGTTGTCCTCATCTTTATTGTAGTATGTAAAGAACACGTTTTGGACGCTGTATCCTCTGGCCCTCTTCTAGTGTTCCCTGTCTATCCCAGCCTGGGAAATCATTTTGAATAATTTGATTGTTGATCAAACAAGACATTGAAAAACTTTTGAATATCTTATTCAAATAATACTTACATATTTTTTTTTGTTTATTAAAACTCTTGTCTAAGAGTTAATGCGAGTTTTTCCTTTCCTTTTATTCAACTTATCAATAGAAAATCAGCCTGAATCATTGCTATGCTTGGATAGACAGGGAACACCTGAAGAAGGCTGGAGGATACAGTGGCAGAAACGTGTTTTTTCATATCACAATAGTAAAAGTAAAGTCGTCAGGATGGCCTAAAGTTGGCATCAGCCAATCAGCGAGGGAGTCTAACCCTGTTTCACAAGTGCTAGACCAAGGAGATTGTTTTGGCGTCTGAGGTGGAGCGCCACACCTACCACCAGCTCCTTTACTGCACAGATCTCTGTGCTACTCATATGCTGAGTTGGCAAGGGCCAGTATCGAACTAGGAACTTTGTGGTTTCTAGCCGAACGCTCTACCGACTGAGCTAACCCGGCCCTTATCACAATAAAGATGAGGAAAACAGTCTGAAAAATTAAAAATCATCCACAAAGCTTTATCTAAAAACAATTCAGAGAAATTATTTTATTTTTTGTGGGAAAATGAAAATGTGACGATTACAGTCTGATAGAAAGAAAGTAAGAATTCATATCTTTTTTTAAAAATTTTTTTTTTCTTCTTCCCTTTTTTGTATTTTTTTTTTTATTCCCAATTTTATTCAAAGCTGATAGGGATTTTCTTTTTTGTGAGGTAATGCTGTCAAAATTCTTTAAAAAGTGCTTAAAAAAAAAAAAAAAAAAAAAAAGTGAGAATAAAACAAATTTCCAATTAAGTATTCTTTTTATACAATTGTGGTTATTAAAAAAAAAAAATAAACGGCCCATTTTACAAGAGGCACAGGGAGGAAGATACTAAGAAAAAAAAAAATTTTTTTTGAATCTAACAAAAGGAAATTTGATTATGTACAGAAATACATCTTTTGGGGGGAGGGAGTCCTATTCTGTATTTTCCTGTTTTCAGTCATCATAAATTTTTTTTTCCCCTACATAATTTACCATATATACTCAACTAATGAACATTAACCGTTAGGCATGACATAATCCCAGATGGGTTGATATGCCGTTAAAATCAATAAACCAACCAACCATCAAATAGTGAACAATCACTTTTTAGCCACAAAAAGATGTTTTTGTCAGCAAGGTTGAGTAAAAAAAAAAAAAAAAAAAAAAAAAAAAAAAAAAATCAGTTTGTTGTTTTTATGGCATATCAACTCTTTCTGGGTCATTTAATGCTGAATCAAGCCATTTTGATAAACAAAGGACACAGGTTGCCTAATTGATCACCGCTGTTTAATTTTGATGATCTCATGGGAACAGGTGCTTCCACCTTGACTTGACTAATATCATTGTTGCGAATCAATATATAAGAAACAAAAAGATATGATCCTAAAGTGGGGGATCCATTTTTTTTTTAAATTATAAACTGATCCCCCATTATTTGGCCATTCTTTCTTTTTCCAAGATGAAAGCAATTGTGCAAAACATTGTTGGTTGATTGTTTTCTGGCATATCAACTCTTTTTGGGTCATTTAATGCCAAATCAAGTCATTTTTTTTTAATCAAAAGGCTGCTTACAGTATCTGCTTTTGCTAAAGTGGTCACCCAATTAAGAATTGAACAAGCTCATCATTGCTTAACTTAGGTGATAACAAGCAGGAACCTGGTTCTTTCAGCAAGAACTGAATGTAATTGAGAACAAGGCAAACTTTAGTTTAAAAAAAAAACAAAAACATCTCTTGTAATGAACGACCCGTTTGTTTTTTAAGGTGAAAAATTGGTCATAAAAAGTTGTTCATTACAGGAGTAAACAAAAACATTATATATATTAAAGTGTGTACAGAAATAATCTACTCGAGCTTCACCCTAAGGATCTTCAAGGTTAAATCCACTGAATTAATTACAGCTAACAGTGGGAGTTCATGTTGTAATTATCATAATTACATTATTACAACATGAACTCCTGCAGTTAGCTGTAATTAATCAATATCTTGATTAATTCAGTGGATTTAACCCTGAAAATCCTTAGGGTGAAACTCGATTAGGGTTATTTCTGTACACACTATAATAAACCCGCTCTAATTGCGTATTGAGCACTTTATATTTGTTATAACGCTGACTTATCCGAGTAACATTTATACCAACCAAATATTGAGACCAACCCAATATTTTTACTGGTAAGTCATTCTTTTTACACACACACACACATTATATATTATTAGTTACAAGTATTTTATCTTACACTAATAATTTTCAAACTGAATTCTTTGACTTTGGGTCCCAAACAGGTACCACCACTCTTTGGTCAGAGTGGACATGGCATTGAAAATATGAACGTCACACTTCGCCGAGCTCCAGAGCCTGCCTTACTGAATGCAGTTTAGTATCATACCCAGGACCCCCCCCCCACGTTTTGGGGGTAGGGGAGCTCCCTTCTCTGCAAGTCATGCAATTAGCATATTTCTAAAATTGGTCTTAAAAAAATTGTTTATTAGATGAGTATATATGGTAATTGATTCTCAAATATAAAATTTTAGTTGGTTGATTGGTTTTGAAGGCTATCACAATGCAAGTGTAAAGAAAAATAAGGTAACTATGGTGTTATTTGTTAACCTGTGATTTAT
Organism: Doryteuthis pealeii; assembly: GCA_023376005.1. NCBI lineage: Eukaryota > Metazoa > Mollusca > Cephalopoda > Myopsida > Loliginidae > Doryteuthis > Doryteuthis pealeii. The sequence goes on from CM042182.1 coordinate 18,211,026, forward strand.
TCTTAATATTTTGAGATAAAATCTCTTTGACAAAAAATTTCCAAAACTGAAGCTGTTGCTAGTGACCATACATTTGGTTTTGTGTCTTATATATCTTCCAAATTGTCTGTGTCTCTCTCTTCAACAGTGTCTGATTATCATTCCAGATTATCACTTGCATTGTGATAGCCTTCAAAACCAACCACCAAACTAATATAAACACAATGCTTCAAGCAAATTATAAAAAAACACTTTTATAAAATTCTAGATTTATGTCCAAGGTTGTCTGAATGAGAAACCCCTGATTGTGATTTTTCACTTGGGAAAATTGTCATTGGTAATTCAACATTCATTCATAATCCTTTCTTTCTTTAATTCTTCTATTTTTTTTTTTCATTCATTCCTAATCTTTCATTTCCCTCCCATCTAATTTTTTCTCCTTTACTTACTCCAATTTTTTATCTCTTCCCCTCTCTCCCCCCCTTTTCTTACTCCCATCTTTCTCTTCTATTCATTTTAACTTTCTTCCTCCCTTCTTCCTCATCTACCCCCCTCTTTTTAGTATACATCTTAATGTTGTAGATTATTTAAAAAAAAATATTTAGAATATGAGGCCAGGTAAAATTTTTATATTAATTTTGATTCTTTCCTTATCTTAATTTTTTTGATTCTTTTTTTTAAAAATCCTCAAACTTAATCAAACGGCAGTTAATGTTTAAGCCTTACGGATTTTTTGAGGGTCAAATGAGAGAAACAACATTGTTCAACTTCTTTCATTTTTAATTTACTTTTTTTTTTTTTTTTTTTTGAATTTTAGTATCACAGTAAATAACTAAGAAACCAAACCGATTTTATTTTATTGGAGAGAGAGAAAAAAAAATTAATAATTCCTCTTGGTAAATTTTCTTTTAAGTTTAAATCCTTTTTGTCTCCCCTTCAAGGAACCAACCAGGGCTGGGGGTGGGGGGTGCTGTAAAAGTTTGCAGAATAAATAGTTATAGCCTGCATGGCAAAAACAATTCTAGGTAAAATTTATTGCCAGTAAATATTACTCCTACTATATGTAATTTAGGGCTTTTCCCTAACCCTAAACCTTTAGCTCTTGTTAATTAAATTCTTAAAAAGCAATGATTAAATTTTGAATTTAGCCAAAAATAATTTACCTGTGATGAACAAGTAAATCACAAGTAAATTCATTGTATCAATTGCTCTTATAATGCAGGGTTTCCCTAACCCTTTAGCTTTTTTTAAAATTAAATTCTTAAAAGCAATGAATAAAATTCCAAATTTAACCAAAAATATTTTACCAGTAATAAATTTACCATTCAAATGAATTTACCTGACATGCACAAAAAACCAAGAACTTTTATTATTAAAATCTATCTCGTTTACTATATATATAAAAAAAATAAAATTAAAAAAAAACAAAAAACAAACAACTTTGTACCTAAAAGCATAATTGCAATCAAAGCACAGGTGAGTGGTTAAAAAAAATTTATTATGCAATGCTGCATGTTGTGACTGATTTTCTTTCTTTCTCCTCTTCTTCTAACAGGTGAAAATCACAGAATGACCCTCCAGACTGCCCATCACCACAGCCTTTTTCACTTACCATGAGGTAATTTTGTTCATAAAAAAATATTTTTCCATGTGTACAAAAGAAAAATCTACAAATCAGCTGATTGGTGCACCAAGTAAATACCTGGAAAAAAAAAAAAATAAATTTTTGGTTTAAAAAGAAAAAAGTGTTGTGTTGTTTAATTTTTTTTCTGGTAATCTGAACATTAGCTACATAAATGTGAGTAACTTCCCCTTGTTTGTTTCACTTTGAGGAAGCTGTCTGTTTAGGTCAGCCATTTTCATTTCACTGTAAATCTACACTGAAAATACGAATTTGTTCGAATCAATACAACTGCATGTTTTAACATGAAAATATCATAAAATGTGTTCTTAATTGTGCTTGCGCATTATTTGAAATGAACTTAATTGTTTTTAGGAACACATTTTATATTTTCTTGTTAAAACATGCAGTTGTATTGATTTACGGTGAAATGAAAATGGCCGACCAAAACATATGGCTTCCTCAAAGTGAAATAAACAAGGGGAGGTTACTTATTTATGTAGCTAATGTTCAGATTACCATGAAATTTACTCGTTATTCTTTTGTAAAATGGGTTTTGGCAAAAAAGACAAAAATTTGTCACAAAGAAAAATTTCTTACCATTCACCCCGTGCTCTAACAGCTTGTCTACGAACAAGTCGTTTTTTGTCGTCTAAAACAGGTTCCAGAAATCGGATCACCTCTCGTCGATAAGGAAGAAGCGTTGAAGCTGGTAGTTGGGTCAAATATTCAAGACATTCTAGAGATGCAATACGCACTTTCTGTAGAAAAAGAAAAAAAAGAAAAGATTTTGTTAACGAAGTATTTTAACTTGACTATCAAAGAAATAATAGGAAGAAACACAATGAGTATTAAGGATAGGGAAAAAGGTTTACTAAGCAAAGATACAAGGTGAATAGATATAATAATACTTGGTACATTTGCTTATAAATTTCATACACTGTTGTAACTAAGAGAGAGAGAGAGACAGAGAGAGAGAGAGAGAGAGAGAGAGAGAGAGAGAAGAGAGAGAGAGAGAGAGAGAGAGAGAGAGAGAGAGAGAGAGAGAGAGAGAGAAGAGAGAGAGAGAGAGAGAGAGAGAGAGAGAGAGAGAGAGAGAAGAGAGAGAGAGAGACAGAGAGAGAGAGAGAGAGAGAGAGAGAGAGAGAGAGAACAGAGAGAGAGAGAGAGAGAGAGAGAGAGAGAGAGAGAGAGAACGAGAGAGAGAGAGAGAACGAGAGAGAGAGAGAACTAAGAGAGAGAGAGAGAGAAATGAACCAAGCGTGTCTTACCATCGATGTGTCTGTTTTGGAGAGTTTGAGCAATCTGGGTACAATAAGGTTGACGTGTTGAGCGAGGAGGGCAGGGCTTTCATCCATCACAGTTTTTAAAGTTGTCATTGTTGACAATTGCAGTTTACATTCATCAGACATAAGCGCAAGAACTAACATGGGAATTAACTGAGAGAAAAATAGAAAAACATCATGGGAGATAGAAACAAAAATATTGAGCCTTACAATAATAACAAATAAACATACATCTTATCCTTGATATATACTGTGATGTATATGTGTGTGATGTTGTGTGTGTGTGTGTGTATATATATATATATATATATATATATATATACTGTAATTGCTATAAATATGGCATTTTGGGATATATCATCTAGTAATTTATTTGTAATCTTGTTATAAAAAATGATGTTAATTCTTTTTGCAGACTAAATAGTATATTTGTTTTTATTATAATTAAGGTGACTTTGTCTCACAATGTTTTTTTTGTCACAGACAAATTACACAAGTAATAAATGGTTATGTAATGAAACCATAGTTTTTAGCAGAAAAAAAAAAAGAAAAAAAGTTTTTATGACCCATTTTGAGTCATTTAATACCAAACCAAGTCCTTTATGATAAACAAAAGGACTCAGGTTATTTACACTAAGTGCTATTGCTTAAGTGGTCACCCAATTAAGTATTGAACAGGCTCATCGTTGCTTAACTTTAGTGATCTAGCGGGAACCGGTGGTTTCAGTGTGACTTGACTGCAATATTATTTTTGGGAACTTCATTATTTAAGAAACAAGAAAAAAACAGATGTGATCATAAAGTTGGTGATCATTTTCTATTTTAACTAATAAACTGATCCCCATTATTTGGCCATTGAAAGTAATTGTGCAAAACATTATTGATGGCCGGTTGTTTTGTTTTATGGCATATCAACCTATTTTGGGTCATCTAATGCCAAACCAAGTCATTTTTGATAAACAAAAGGACTCAGGTGCTTTATAGTAACTGCTCTTGCTTAAGTGGTCACCCAATTAAATATATTATTCCTTATCCACTGAAGAAAAAAAAAAAAAAAAGAAAAAAATACTTACGGGTGGTAATTCTGATACAAGAACTTGACGTGGAAGGAAATTTAATAAATGGGAAACAGCTATTAAGTAATTCTTCTTTAATTCTGAAAAAGAAAAAAGAAAAGAAAAGAAAAAATTAAAATCTTCTTCATTCCATTTTTTTTGTATTATTTGTATTATTCGGACTATTGTCCTCATCTTCATTATCTGTACAACGTTTTGGCCGATGTGCCCTTCGGCCTTCGTCAGGTATTTCTTGTCGGACTCAGAACCTTCTTGTTGTAATCGGGAGCCATCACGGAACTTGAACCTAACCCTTTATTCAGTCCACGGGGTATCCTGTTCTCATTCCGCTAACCATAGCTGGGGTACAGGTGTTAAGCTGTGTTAATTATTATTCTATGTTACTGCTGCCCCTGACCAGGATTGAACCTGCAACCTAGATAATTGTCACTTAGAACAGTCTTAACCTAACTCCTTAATCCACAAGGCTATGTGTCTAATGAAAATGAGGACAATAGTCCGAATAATACAAATAATACTAATTATCAAGCCTCATCTCAAAAATTCGAGAAATTCCATTTTTTGTTGTGAACTAACCTATCTTACCTTTTCTTAGAGAGTAAATGAACTGCTCCAAGACTATTTGGATACTGATTTTTAGAACAGCCAGCTGATATGGCATTACGAGAACAGTCTACTTAAGACCTCGATTCTTAGCATTCTGTGGCGAAATACTTTATGGTTAGCATGATCTGCATTTGGTTGGTTCGTTGTATTTTATGGCATGTCAACTCTTGTTGGGTTATTTTATCTCAAAGATATTCTGTTTTATTCATGCTTGATGGGTAAGTAAAGTCGTTGGGGTGGCCTAATGTCGGTATGAGCCATACAGCAAGGGAGTCTATCCCCTTTTCACTAGAGCTAGACCAAGGAGATTTTGTTTTTTTTTTGCATCTGAGGTAGAGCACCACACCTACCATCAGCTCCTTACTTTATCGCACAGATCCTGTGCTACTCATATGCTGAGTTGGCAAAGGCTGGTATCGAACTAGGAACCTTATGGTTTCTAGCCGAATGCTCTAACTGAGCTAATCTGTTGCCCCCTCCTACCATGCCAGTAGGACACAAGGACCATTAATGTCAGGACCACGCACAAACCGAAGATCATGTGTGGCAAGTGTAAAAATTGTGTGGATCCCTTTGGCATTCTCCTATTGAGACACCTCAGGCACTAGCCAATAAACCAAACCCTGCCCCTTTAAATTAAGGAGGCAGATGTTGCTGTTAATTACGCTGTTAATTCCTTACTAGTCCAATGACCAATGACCAAAGCCACTGGACATTTGGGTTGGAAGACGTGCAAAGAATATTTGGAAAATTAAATTTAAGATGTCAGTGTTGTCCTCAATACTCACCTGGTTTTGCTTGATGGAATGATTCAGATAAACGTTGTATATGTTCAACAAAAAATCTCTGTCGATACATGAGACGTACTTTGGCATGTTGTGAACGACTCAAAACATCTTTGTATTCATTCAAAATTAGATAAATCCCTTTGGCGGCACTTTCACCTAACTCACATTCTTCAAACAAATTAAGAATCTGAAATAAAGGAGAAAAAAAGAAAAAAAAAGTTAGAATAAAGAAAAGTTGGTTATTTCCTAGAACTCCAACCTAAAAAAAAGGGGAACCACTCTGATTGACTGATAAATTATTTATTTATTTATTGATCTACTTGGAAAAAAGAAAACGGGGTTAGGGTTTAGGGTTAGTTTAATGGAAAAATAATGGGTAGTTTGGTTTGGTTTTGTTTTACGGCATATCAACCTCAGTGGGTCATTTAATGCTGATAAAGTTTTGAAATAAATCAATTCTTAATGGATAATACAATTTTTTTATAAATACATTTTTCTATTTAACCCATAGATGGGAAAATAATGGGTAGATTAATTAACAGATAAAATTCATTCAGAGTGGTTCCCCTTTTTTAGGTTGGAAATAACCGAAAAGTTTAATCAGAAAAAAAGAATCTTAGGTAACTAGCAGGACCTATGGATATACCACAGCAGTGATGCTGATAGCTTTTTGATATAGTGCATCCTGGGACACATATTTGCTTTGAATGAGTCCCAGGGAAAATTTATGGGTCCCAATTAAAGTTTCGGACCATGTAACCAATAAGCACCCCAGCTGGGAGCTGCTTTGAAAAGAACACCTTTTGCTTTTCACCGTAAACTCCCGGTTGTTTGTTTACAAACAACATGATTTTTATGGAATTAGAATTTCACTGTAAGATTTTTTAAAAGTTTGTTCATGTATATTTACAACCCAAAGGCACGTTTTTAATACAAAAATAGTTTTCAATTTAAAAAAAAAGAAAAAAAGAAAAAAGTTATTTATTGGTTACTGGGTCCCAACATCCTTTTATTCAAATAGACATAAAAAATATTTTGTAAATAAACATATCTGCATTTCTCTTCTGATTAAATAAAAACTATTTTAATATAAAAATGTATTTTTAATATAAAAACGTGTCTTTCGTTTAAAGTTTTTAAATCTTTAAAAAATTCCTATTGAATTAACAACAACAATATGAAATAACTATTGTTTTTATTAAAATAGAAAACTATTTTAGTATAAAAACGTGCCTTTGGGTTGTAAATATACATGAACATATTTTAAAAAAATCTTACAGTGAAATTCTAACGCAAAAAAATCTCCTGTTTGTAAACAACCAGGAGTTTATGGTGAAAAGCAAAAGGTGTTCTTTTCAAAACAGCTCCCAGCTGGGGTGCCTATTGGTTACATGGTCCAAAGTTTCTTGGTTATTTCCTATAACTCCAATATAAAAAGGGGAACCACTCTGACAGAAATTATTTATTTATTGATTATTGATCTACTAGGAAAAAAGAAGACAGTGTTGGGTTTAGGGTTAGTTTAATGGGAAAATAATGGGTAGATTAATTAACAGATAAAATTCAGAGTGGTTCCCCTTTTTTAGACTAGAGTTATAAGAAATAACCAGTTTCTTAATAAATTGTAGGGTTTTTATTAATGATCTGGGGAAACAACTAAAGCCATCTAACTCCTACCTTGTAACCTATCCTGTGTAATTCGTTTCTAAGAAACTATTGAAATGTATTTACAGTTAGCTTGAAATGGTGAGGGAAGAAAAGAAAAGAAGAAACAAAACAAAAAACAAACAAAAAAACATTGGGATGGATGGATACGATTTTACTGCATCCGTTTAGATTTTTGTGCATCAGGGACGCAGGATACATACCTATCAGCATCTCTGCCACAGTATGATAATTTAATTATTACAACATTTCACTTGTTTACTTAAGAGCTATTGCTAAATAGTTTAATATGTAAAAAGTATAATAATCTTTATTTAACTCTCACTCTTTTTTTCTTTCTTTCCTTCATTTCATTATGTTCAATTGAAACAGATTAGCGATATCATTGCTGCATGCTCACCCCCCTCTATCTTTCCCTAATCTCTCTATCATATTTTTTTCTGTGTAGCATGTCCTTTCTCTTCCCTTTCTTTATAAAATGGAATGGTCCATTATTTAGCTGAAGTGACAACACTCATAAGAAATATGAATTCGGTGGATAAACAACACCAGATAATCAGGATTTACATTTCTGCATTTCATCTTGGAGAATTTGGACAGTCATTTTTAACCAGAGGGTGTTGCAAGATATTAACCACCATTGGCCATGCCACCTAGTTGCTATTGTCAGACACAGGAGGTAATTACCTTTTGTGTCCCCTAGCGTCAAATAGGAGAACCGTAGCAAGTAAGTGCTGTAATCCCACAATGATACTTGCCCTTCCCAACCCTGTGGCATGGGGACTCCCCTGTTGTTGGAGGTCACCAACAATACCAAAAAAAGAAAGAAAAAAAAGTTTAACTCACAAGGTCGACAAAATGATTTGCATCTTGATGAGCGCACATCACCAACGCTTTCGTTAACCAAAGCCACAAGTGAAGAACTTGTAGCTGCAAATTCTCTGCAGCTTTGTCCAAATTTGTCAATTTAGCTTTCAGTTTCTCTTGGAGATTTTCAAGACTTTCTTTGGCAGGTGAAACTGCAATGAAGAACAATACAACAAACATTATAGGATTTTCTTCTTCTCACAATTATGGATACTTTGAAAAAATAAAATAAAGAATAAATAAAAATAAATAAAATTTTTGTTTTTATTTAAAAAAAAAATTTTTTTAGGGTGTGTGTGAAGACTAAAATCTTTTTAAAAATACTTTTTAAAATTTTGATTAGTATTATCCTTCATTTCCCCAATTGTGATTGCTTAAAAAAATGTAAAAATTAAAGTTGGAAAGAAGAAACAAAATCTTAGGATTTTTTATTTTATTTTTTAAAAGCAATCAGAACTGGGGAAATGAGGGATAATACTTGTCAAAATTAAGAAAAAAAAAAAAGATTTTAGCCTCTGGTTCAGAGTATACATTTGAGTAATGGCAATGAAGGTGTATTCTGCACTCTACCCAAAAATAAAAAAATAAAATAAAAAAAAATACACCACACATGCCTGATTTAATAGCATGAAAATCTATCATTCTTCTTTTCTAAAAAACATTGCATGCATGGGTGCGTGTGTGTGTATGATGGCATACCCCCCCCCCCCATTGAATTGATGACCCTCTTCGATAGGTGTGTGTGTTCATGTTTCCGCAATGTCCAGGTGTAAATAACTAAATGGATTTTTGAAAAAGAAAAAAAATTGAATAAAAAGTGTAAATTACTTTGTGAAAATTTGTTGAAGAGTCCAGCGCAACATTTGGCTGCATGAGTTTGCGTGATTTCATCTTCATTAAAAACGGCAAGATCGGAAAGTTGCTCCAGCAGTTTGTCAATTTCAAAGATCGAAACCTGCAGAAACAGAGAGAAAATAATAAAATAAACAAAATAAAATAAAAAAAAATAGAATGAAAAAAAATAAATAAATAAATAAATAAAATAAAAATAGAATGAAAAAAATAAATAAATAAATAAATAAATAAAAATAGAATGAAAAAAAAATAAATAAAAAAATAAAAAAATAGAAAAAAAAAAAAAAAAAAAAAAAAAAAACCTGATGAAATAAGAAATTTTTGTTTTATATAATTTCTGAAATATTTCTTTGTTAGATTTTACAGCATGCCAACCCTTGTTGGGTTATTTTATGTCAATAACAGTTCTGTTTTATTCCTTCTTGTTGGGTATTCAAACTTGTTTTTATTTTAAACTTATTTTTTAATAAAATCTATGTAACCCATAGATGGGACCCTAACAGGTATTACCACTCCTGGTTAGAGTGGACCTGGGAGTAATGGTAATGAATAGGTACTCCACACTCCCCATAGTTTCAAAATTGAAACTTCACCATTAGATGCAGTTTAACACCTTACCCAGGACATTATAGTTCAAGTGAATTAAGTCTAATTTAGGCTGAACCTTGAAGTAAATTCCTCAAAGCCGCATTTGGTACCATTGGAAAGTTTATTTTATGTTGAATACAATGTTGATATGTCTCATGTTTCCTTTTTTGGGCAAAAGAAGTTATAAAACCCACTAGAACTCAAAGGTAAACATGATCTGCATGTGGGGGTGTTTTTCCCCTCACACAATAAAATGCTTATTTCTGATGGTTATCAAATGATATTTAGAAAGCTGATAGACGGGGGTGGGGGCTTTGAGCTTTCGTGTAACAATAATTTGGTCAATGACATCATTTTAGCTGACATCATCAAAATAACTGAAAATTTACAATTTGTTCTTTTTAGATACATTTTGACACATTTAGACAGTTTTATTCTTACTTTTTTTATAATGCAGGGTTAATGAATTATCTTGGGTTTATTATAGATGGTGCCTACATCTATCAATTTACTAGACTAATTTTGTTCAGATAATTCAAATTTTCAGGACAGTAGAATTTTAGACAAAAAACACCTTTTCCAGTACTGGAAAATTTACATTTTATTTTCCAGGATGCATGGGAACCCTACTAGTTTATTGCTGGGTGCCCAAGGTACCCTTATAGTGGAATGTTGGTAATCTGAACATTAGCTACATTAATGAGGGTAAACTCCCCTTGTTTCTTTCACTTTGAGGAAGCTATGTTTTTCTCGTCCATTTTCATTTCACTGTAAATCTACACTGAAAATACAAATTCGTTTGAATCAATACAATTAATTTTTTAACATGAAAATATCAAAATATGTTCTTAATTGTGCTTGTACATTATTTGAAATGAACTTAATTGTTATTAAGAACACATTTTATGATATTTTCATGTTAAAACATGGAGTTGTATTGATTAGTGAAATGAAAATGGCCGACCAAAACATATGGTTTACTCAAAGTGAAAGAAACAAAGGGAGTTTACTCTCATTTATGTAGCAAATGTTCAGATTACCCCTGAGGTACCCCTATAGTGGAATGCCAATAGACCATGCATTTTGGAAAAAAAAAAAAAAAAAAAAGTTATGATTGACAATGTTTCATCTGATGATAAAATAAATTAAAATTCAAGATGTCTTACCGTGGGCAAAGTGCTGCATACAACTGCAGTGAGAAAAGCTACCAAACGAGTTTGTTGTACAGGAGAATCACACTGTAAAAAAAAAAATAAAAAAGTTAAAATTAAAAAATAGAAGAGGTAGAAATAACAAGGGATTACATTGTTTAAATAAATAACCATTGGCATTACATTATGGGAAAAATGAATCTTCTAATTACACACAAAAAAAATCCAACTCCTGTTAGCCATTTAATGTGACAACTCCTGCAAGGAAAAGGACATCTTGCTAATGTTGGATTTGCCTATTTGGAACTACTGTCCTTTCTGGATTTAATGCTGAACTGGATTATATAATCTTTATTGACTTGGGACTTAATACCTAACATATGTGAGTTAACTGGGACTAATACACTTTTTTTACAAGTTTATTCTCAGTATTACTGTTTAATAAGTCACAATAGAACAAAAGCTCAGATCAAAAGGTTAAAAACAAAAAACAAAAAAAATTTATAAGTATGGTTAGTAAAAAGTAGGTACAGTGGATTGTGTGGTAAATTCATTGTATAGTAAATTTATGTGACATCTATTGCAAGGAGAAAAGGACATCTTGCTAATGTTGGATTTGCCTATTTGGAACTTTGCCCTTTCTGGATTTAATACTGAACTGGATTGTGTAATCTTTAAAGACTTGGGACTTAATACCTAATATTTGTGAGTTAACTGGAATTAAAACACAAGCTTCACAATTTTATTCTTTGTATTATCCTTAATATGCCCCATCTTCCAACACAGTTAAAAATTTTAAAAATTGGATTATAAAAAAAAAAAAAAAAAAAAAAATCAAACCATATCTATTAGCAAATTAAATTTAGAACATTTTACATGTATTCCTCAAACAAAGGTTTTGCAATCTTTACTCGGATTCAGTTACATAAATACATACCAATGTGAGGTGCTTGTGGTGCAATGGTTATCACCAGAGGAAATGGATATTTTACGGCACCGCACTACCACTGTTAGTCTGTTATAACAAAGTATCACTGTATACACATAACCCCCCCTTATTTTTCCTGGATCTTTCAATAGACCCAATTAATCATTTTACCTTTAAAGGTTGGAATTTACAATCTGATGGTAACGCAATATCAAATGTATTTTGATCCTCGTGAAGAAAGAGGCGGACAATCTGCTCACATAGCACCTCAGCTTTCCTGAAAAAAAAAGAGAGAAAAAAAAAAGAGGAGATTATCAAATGAAGAATCACATTAAGAATTGCAAATTATTTGAAACGAACTTAATTGTTAAGAACACATTTTATGATATTTTCATGTTAAAATATGCAGTTTCGAACAAATTTGTATGTTTCACTTTGAGGAAACCATATGTTTTGGTCGGCCATTTTCATTTCACCATTAAACCTACACTGAAAATACAACTGAAGGTTTTAACACAAAAATATCATAAAATGTGTTCTTAATTGTGCTTGTGCATTATTTGAAATGAACTTAATTGTTATCAAGAACACATTTTGTGATATTTTTGTGTTAAAATAGGCAGTTGTATTGATTTACTGTGAAATGAAAATGGCCGATCAAAACATATTGCTTCCTCAAAGTGAAATAAACAAGGAGAGGTAACTCTTATGTAGCTATGTTCAGATTACCAATGCACCTACCACAAGAGGCAACTGTCCACTACTGGGGGAGCAACTATATTTTTCATTAGATCTGATCTAACAGATGGCAAATTTAGTTGTTTTTTTTTAGTTGGAGATGGTTTTTGCTGAGGTGGAGTGCCACACCTATCGTCAGCTTCCCACTTTACCACACAGATCATTATACCCAATCTGTGCTACTCATGCGCTGAGTTGCAGGGACCTGTATTAAACCAGGAATCTTGTGCTCAACTGACTGAGCTAACCCAGCCCCTTAGATGAATTAAATAAACAAATAAGAACACTTACGTTTTGTCAAGTTTCGATGTAATGTCTCTCAGAATGGTAGCGCCATTTTCCAAGATGCCAAGCGTTACGGCTGAACTGGTGCCGTTCAGTAAATGTGGAATGGTCAGTTGTAATAAATGAGGCACGAGCCAGTTAGAGAGATAATCAAGGCAGAGGACAGAATCACTTTCACAGCTGAAGGAAACTATTTTAACAATTGCTTTCAATACTTCATGAAATAGTTCACTCACTTCTGACCTTTGGTTGATATCATCTGAGGAGAAAGAGAGAGAGAAAAGGTCAAATCTAGGAAAAGTTGGTTGGTGGTTGGTTATCTTTATGGCATGTCAACCCTTATTGGGTTATTTTATGCCAAAGTCACACAATGTGTAGCATGTCTCTTTTCTTCCCTTTCTTCACAATAAAAATGTAAAAGTTTTTAAAAAGATTAATAGAGAGAGAGACAGAGAGAAGTCAGATATAAGAAAAATCAATTGGTGGTTGGTTTTATGGCAGGGCAACCCTTGTTGGGTTATTTTATGGCAAAGTCACATAATGTGAAGCATATCGCTTTTCTCTCTTTGCAAAAAAAAAAAAAAAGTTTTCGAAGAAAAAAAAAAAAAGAAATAAAAGGTAAAATCTAGGAAAATCAGTTTGTTATTTTTATGGCTTGTTTGGTTATCTGATGGCAGAATCATATAATATGTAGCATGTCCATTTTTTCACTTTCTTTTTTCAAAATAAAAATAGAATCATATTTTTTTTAAATTTAAGAGAAAGAAAAAAAAAGAAGTCAGATATAGGAAAAATCAGTCAATGGCAATGTCAACTCTTTAGGTATCACCAAAATACACCATGTGATCAGTTTAGGCTATATTGAAGGAAGAAATGTAAATATTTTTTACTTTTTTAAAATCTCCCAAAAAAGAAATAACGAACATAAAGAGCTGTTATCCGATTGGGGAAAAAATTATCTGAAAAATAAGTAAAACAGCCCGTTTTTTTTTAACAACAGGGTCAACTTCTTTATTGATATTTTTTTTTTAGCAGATTCTGTATTCATGTTCTGGCATTGAAACTTATAAAAATCTTCTGATATAATTATTCAGACTCATCTTTATAGAAAAAAAGTCAAAATCATTTTTTGTTGGTTCATTTTTTTATATTTCATAAAATAAAATAGGGGGAGGGGGGTAGACCCAGTGAAATTTTTTTTCCCCCTAATATATTTTAGGAAAAAACTATTTCAGACATAGTTTCATCAAAAGGTAAAAAATATGGAAATTTTTATGAAAATGAACCATTAATTTATTTTTCATACAATTTTTAAAAAAGCCTCTAGTCATAACTTTGTTTTGATTGTGTTAATTATAGCGGGAGTAAATTTCAAAGGGAAAATTGGTGGTACCTACAACTATTGGGTTACTTTATGCCAAGGTCAGACTTTTTTGGGGGGGCAATCAAATGGTTTCAAGTAACATTTCCTATTTAATGATAATAATCATTTGTTTGAACAATTATATAGACATAGGTATTTCTATCTACTAGCAGGACCTGTGGATATATCTAACAGTGGCTCTTAAGTAAACATATCAAACGTTGTCATGATTAAGTTATCATACTGAGGTATATCCACTGGTCCTACTAGTTATAAATAATATATAAAACAACATCAGTTTAAACTATTTGCTTACAAATCATAGATAGAAAAAGAAAGAGGCAAGATTTGGCATTAACTAACCCAGAAAAGGTTGATGTGCCATTAAACAATAATAAAATAAAAAGAAGAATAATAAATACCTGCCTCACCTCTTAATACATTTTCCAGCCATGTCCAGATTTCGGGTAAGACAAGTTTTGTCATAGCTGGATTTTTACAAACTGAAGATAAAATCTCCAGAGATGTAACAATAGAATACCAACTTTCATCATCTTTATTTATCATTTCTTCTGAAAAGAAAAGAAAAGAAAAAAAAAAAAAAAAAAAAAAAAAAAAAAAAAAAAAAAGAGAAAAGAATATGGTGTCAATTTGAAGTTTAAAATCTTTACAAGATAGAATTTGTGGTATATCCTCCTCGTAAAGAAGAAAGACAGAGGGGGGAAAAAGGAGTAAAGAAAAATACTCTAAAATAAAATGACCTTTGAGGATATAGGGTACCTTGATTTAGGAGAACTCCAACTTAGGAGTTTTTTCTGAGTTATGAGCAGTCATTTTATTTTATGTTGTAGGTGTATGTATAGAAATGAGAGAGAGAGAGTGTTGGGGGAGAGAGTGAGAGAGAGTGTTGGGGAGAGAGAGAGAGTGAGAGAGAGTGTTGGGGAGAGAGAGAGAGAGAGAGAGAGAGAGTGCTGGGGGGAGAGAGAGAGAGAGTGCTGGGGGGAGAGAGAGAGAGAGAGAGGGGGAGAGAGAGAGAGAGAGAGTGCTGGGGAGAGAGAGAGAGAGAGAGAGAGAGAGAGAGAGAGAGAGAGAGTGCTGGGGAGAGAGAGAGAGAGAGAGAGAGAGAGAGAGAGAGAGAGAGAGAGTGCTGGGGAGAGAGAGAGAGAGAGAGTGCTGGGAGAGAGAGAGAGAGAGTGGAGAGAGAGAGAGAGAGAGAGAGAGGTGTGGGGAGAGAGAGAGAGAGAGTGTTGGAGAGAGAGAGAGAGAGAGAGAGTGTTGGGGGAGAGAGAGAGAGAGAGAGAGAGAGAGTGTGTTGGGGAGAGAGAGAGAGTGTTGGGAGAGAGAGAGAGAGAGAGAGTGTTTGGGGAGAGAGAGAGAGAGAGAAGTGTTGGGGAGAGAGAGAGAGAGAGAGTGTTGGAGAGAGAGAGAGAAGAGAGTGTTGAGAGAGAGAGAGAGAGTGTGTTGGAGAGAGAGAGAGAGAGTGTTGGGAGAGAGAAGAGAGAGAGTGTTGAGAGAGAGAGAGAGAGAGAGTTGAGAGAGAGAGAGAGAGTGTGTTGGAGAGAGAGAGAGAGAGTGTGTTGGGGGAGAGAGAGAGAGAGTGTTGAGAGAGAGAGAGAGAGTGTGTTGGGAGAGAGAGAGAGAGTGTGTTGGGGAGAGAGAGAGTGTGTTGAGAGAGAGAGAGTGTGTTGGGAGAGAGAGAGAGTGTGTTGGGAGAGAGAGAGAGTTTGGAGGAGTCCATCACATTAGCTACTACTCCACAGGTAGGAACTCACCCTGCAGGATGGGGAGATAAATCCTATCATTATGTCTTTTCCAGTTTCATTGTTGTTAAGTGTTTTATTTTTGTAGTTTCATCCAGACAGACGGACATACATATGTATGTACTAGAAATGGCTACCCATCGTTGCCTTGGTAGAGTGGGGATAATAAAAATTTAGTCTTGCAGATCCATTGATTGTTTTGGTCTTACATAATTGATTTATATTTTAATCACGAACGCAGCCAATGACTTTCCCTTCTCTTATTCAAAGCCTAATTTTTAAATATCTTTCCAGATAGAAATAAAATCTTTATTAATTTTACACAAAAGGCAAGCTCTGGTGATAGTAAATGTGTATACATATTTACACTATTGTTGTTGTATTTTTGTAGTTTCCCCTGGACATACATACACACAAGTGCCCTTTATATATGTTTTATTGTTTTTTTCATGGATTCTAATGCCTTGAATTTACAGATGGTGAAAAAAGTGATCAATTAAGAGTTTTAGGTGATTTTCGAGGCTTGATAACCCCCCTGAGAGTGGGCAAAAATGGCAAATTTTGTGTGCAAATAAAGTGCCAAACTAATATGATTTTCTGATAGAGTTCGATGAGGAGTATCACATAGTAAAAGATGGTTGATGGCGCTTGAGAATTGGGGGAGATATGGGGCTTCAAAGGTGCCCCCAAAATGCCATTTTTCAGCCATTATAAGACTATGTATTTTGACGAAAATATACGTTATCGATTTTATTGTTTTTTCTCATGGATTCTAATGCCTTGAATTTACAGATGGTGAAAAAAGTGCTCAATTAAGAGTTTTAGGTGATTTTTGAGGCTTGATAACCCGACTGAGATAGATGAACAGACTGAGATAGATAAGTGATTGTAAATAACTTACCTTTCTTTAACGACTGATACAATTGTGGTAGGACATTCTGTTTGACAATCTCAGGTGTTAAAGAAGACATATTAGACAACATTGATATACACTGACTTCTGCAAAAAAACAAATAGAAAACATCAATTCAGTAGGTTTAAAATTTATCAAGTTGGTTGGTTGGTTGGATTTTAAGGCATATCAATCCATCTTGGGTTATTTTTTGCCGACAATGTTTGTTTTATTCATTCTTGTTGGGGAATTCAATTTTTTTTTAAAACTTATTTTTTGATCTATTTAATTTATAGATGGGACCCTAACAGGTACTACCACTCTGGGTCAGAGTGGATCTGGGAGTAATAGGGATGAAAGGGTACTCTACATTTCCCAGAGTTCCAGAATTAGAATTTCACCACTTGATGCAGTTTAACGTCATACCCAGGACATTAGGACTCTCAGCCACCACCTTGTAGCACATATATGATAACAAAGGGTTGGGGATTTGCCAGAAGGGCATAGGGTTGGAACAATCATGTAGGTGCTAGGGATTGATATGGCCAGCAGATTTTGCAAAAGGTTTGGTTTGGTTTACGGCATATCAAGCTCGGTTGGGTCATTTAATGCCGACAAAGTTGTGAAATAAATTCATTCTTAATGCATGATACATTTTGTTTATAAACTCATGTTTTTCTATTCAACCCATAGATGGGACCTAAAGATACTACCACTCCAGGTCAGAGTGGACCAGAGAGCAATGGTGATGAAGGGGTGCTCCACATTCCCCAAACCTCCAAAACTGGAACCTCACCATCAGATAGAGTTTAACGTCATTCCCAGGACATGTAAACCCTCAGCCACTGCCTTCTAGCACCCATATGTTAAGAAGGATTGGGGCTTGCCATAAGGGCAGTAGTGTTGGGGCAATCATATAGGTGTTAGGGCTTGACATGACCAGCCGATTGATCGGAGGGGGCCTCTTCGACCGCCCATCTAGTCCAAGATATGGCCTAAGTGGAGTATTGCAAGTCATGAACTGCTCATCCACCTGGGTTCTATCCTTAAGCATCATGGTCGCCACCCACAGCCAACAGGTGGCCCTATTGGGGGAGTCTTACCCCTCTGCAGCGGTGAATTCTAACGCCCCACCGACAGGGTGGTTTCTCAAAAGGACAGTTAACTCAATGAAAAAAGTATCAAAAAAGAAAGGTAAATATTTACCTGAGCATTTCATCTTTGTTTTGAAGTAGAATGAGGATATGCTCGGCAATTAAGACTTTGTCCGTGTTGTTGAGGACGCCATGATAATCAAGAAGTGTATCAAGACATTTGACGATTGTTTGGCAAAGAGCGACACTGGTATTGTTCAATGATGACACAAGCATTGTGAAAATCTCTTCATGGTGTTGGAACACGGGACTTTCTTCTGGTGGAAGGGAAAAAGAAAAAGATCAGATCAAAGTGCATATATGTATTTGAGAGAGAGAGAGAGAGAGACTTAATGTTTGTTTTATAAAGAAATTTTTTAAATAAACGTGTTATATACTCTATTGGCCGGTTTAGCTCATTCGGTAGAACAAGGTTCCTGGTTCGATATCGGCCTCACCAACTCAGCGTATAAGTAGCACAAGGATCAGTGCGGTAAAGTGAGGAGCTGATGGTAGGTGTAGCACTCTACCTAATTTTAAAAAATAAACATTATATACTCTATCAGACAGTTCAGCTCAGTCAGAAAGCGTGCGGCTAGGAATCACAAGGTTCCTGGTTTGATATCAGCTCCCGCCAACTCAGCGAGAGCTGATACAAGGATCTGTGCGGTAAAGTGAGAGCTGATGGTAGGTGTAGCACTACCTCAGATGCTAAAATAATCTCTTTGTTTAGCGCTAGTGAAAAATGGATAGACTCCCTCGCTGTCTAGCTGATACTGACATTAGGCCGCCCTGACGACTATACTCTAAGTTCATGTAATCTATACACATGTAACACATGAAACACAGACACCGTCCGAATGTTTGTTCTATAAAAAATAACTTGCAAAACAGCACTGCTCACGTGACTTTTGGAAACATTTTTTCACGCTCAGAATTGCAGAGGCATGGAATAAGCTGCCCGCGTCTGTTGTAGGCTGCCGAAACACTGAATCTTTCAAAGCCTCCATGCTTCCTGTAGTCCGCCGACACTATACCTAATGCCCCTCTCCACACACATATGCACACACATACATGCATATTACTACTGTAAACTATTCATGTTCCTGACACAATACATTATCTGTGTACTTGACATGAGACTTTGATGAGTTGTGGTGAACAATAAATTTCATTATTAAATTTGATTGCCACCTTTCACAAGCCATTGTTAATTATTTCGGTCTTCAGAGGATGCTTCATTAAAATAGGAAATTTGTTAGATATTTGGTTTTGTTTGTTAGTTTGATTTTATGGCATCTCAAGCCTATACAGAGTATTATGGAGGTGCGTGGTCTAATGGTTAGAGTGGTAGGAAATGGACTCGTCGACCCGAGTTCAATTCCTGGATTTCACATAGCGCTAATACCCTTGGGAAAGGTATGAATCCAATTCTCTCTCCAGCTATGGGTAAACAGCAGGGCAGACTGGGCTCTTTAATCATGGCTAGGTAACCAGTCTAGGAGAAGGAAAACTGCTTAAGAAATTGACCTTGTGTCACATCCTGCTCGTGTGGAGGTGTGTATATATATATATATATATATATACATACACACACACACACACACACATACATACACAGAGTATGGTATTTATAAATAAATAGAAACCTTACTTTATCAGATATAAATTTATTTCAGCCCTTGGTAGCCTATTCAAATCTGATTTCAGAATGGATAAAAATTACAGATCAGGTTTATTCAAATGTTTTTTCTTTTTTTTGTTACCCTTCCCTTAACAAGTGTAATTTCAAAATTGTTTCTTTTTGTCCGTGTGTTTGTTCATCAATTTATTTTACAAACACACAAAGAAAAAGTGGAAGTAAATTCGACAATATGTAATATTCTAAAAATTGAAGTTTCAGTAGCCACATACAAAAAGTAGAGGCTCGCAGACTTTCGTTTTCATTAATAATTATTTTTCCTTAAACAACGCAAGCCCTGATTAAGGTTTGTTAAAAGACACCGAAACACTGTAGCTTCAGCTTATTAAACATTTGTTTATAAAATTTTTGTTTTTTCTATATATATATATATATATATATATATATATATATATATATATATACACACACACACACAAGTGTGCATGTGTATAAGTGAGAAAAATGGAAATACATCTAACAGATATGTTGAAAAAATGAATGGAAGAAAAATATATTTACTTTGGTTAAGAATAATAGGATAAAATATATATAATTCAGTTAGCAATGACAGTAATA
Organism: Doryteuthis pealeii; assembly: GCA_023376005.1. Classification (NCBI taxonomy): domain Eukaryota; kingdom Metazoa; phylum Mollusca; class Cephalopoda; order Myopsida; family Loliginidae; genus Doryteuthis; species Doryteuthis pealeii. The sequence goes on from CM042182.1 coordinate 18,230,867, forward strand.
AATTTCATCTTAACCAAAATATATTTTTCTTCCACACACACACACACACACACACATATATAAATGTAAGGTAATCCAAATGACTGGTTATAAGGGAAGATTCTATTTGGGATCCTCAAAAATCTCACTGTATAACCATACTGTATGCTCTTGTAGGTGCAAACATATATTCATACAAGGACTTTTATGAATCCCTAAAGAGAGCTCAATGTATAATAATCAATAAATTAAATTATAGACAGAGCAAAATTCAACTTTCAAAGAAAGAAAAACTTAACAAACCGTCATCGTTATAATTTATTTCAACCAGAAACTAAAAAAAATTTTTTTTAAATTCTTTCGAGCCCCAGTCTCATCAGACAGGTTTTACAAAAATCTTTTTTGCGAAACCTGTCTGATGAGACTGGGGCTCAAAAGAATTAAAAAAAAAAAAAACAACAACATTTTTTTAAGTTTCTGGTTGAAATAAATTATAAACAGGATAATGGTTTGTCAAGTTTTTCTTTCTCTGTAAGATTATATATATATATATATATATATGTATATATGTATATGTATATATGTATATATATATATATATATTATATATATATATATATATAGTGTGGGTGGTCACTGTTTCAGCTTTTGCTGGAATGGCGTACCAAAGGCAGTATTATTGGTAGAGCTGTTATATAATATAATAAAATAAATATATAAAGGTTTTACATATCTATTTATAAGGTGACAAGGGAACATTCACAACCATATTGGTTTCATGCGAGGCAATCATCAGGTGAAGATGTTTCAAATGGTTGTGAATGTTCCTTTGTCACCTAATAAATAGATACGTAAAACCTTTATATATTTATTACATTATATATATATATATGTTGTAAAAATACATCTAAAAGATGATTGAGGGGGAAGTCATCAGCGTTGTTTTTCCTTGGGATCATTGGAAATTTCTGGTCTTTTAACAACGAATTTCTTCACCCAAGGGACCAATCGGGGTTGATCAAACCTCGACCCTTCCCCCTCAGCAACTGACCTCGCCTCCTGATGACCATAGATATAGTACTGGTCACCTGACCTCCAGCCAATGGCAATAGCGCTCTCTTAATATATTACAACCATTTTATTACTCGAGTTTGATCTTACTACCAGGAAGAACGGTTGTTGTAAGTTTTTCCCCTCTTTGTAGATTTTTTTTTTTTTTTTTAAATTTTACCATTTTTAAATTTCTATTTATTTATTTTCCTTATTTACAAGAGAGGGGTTTTCCCTCTTTGTTGATTTTTGTTTTTTAAATTTTACTATTTTTAAATTCCTATTTATTTATTTTCCTTATTTACAAGAGGGTTTTTCCCTTCATCCTTTTTACTGTATTTTTCTTAACAAACCCGTTATATATACTACAAATTTAAAAAAAATTAAAGATTACTAATACACAACGAATATATACAATTAAACTCGTTTTTACCATAAAAAAGGACGATTAAAACAAATTATTGACGATGTTACCAATAACGCTAATCTAATAAATATCATGCTGGATGTTTAAAATTAATACAATAAAATGTACCCAATAAGCTTAATTTACTTATATAAAAATTATTCGTTTCACCAAATTAATAATCTTTCCTCTGTTCTTTATAATTTATTCAAGAATACTCACCAGCAGTGGCTATTGAGGCAGATTTTGTGGCAAGAATAAAACCATAGAAACAATCAAGAATGAGTCCTTTTTGATTTGTCTGAAATACAAAGAAATGGTAAGGGTTTTTTTTATTTTTATATAAAGATATTTATAAAAATAAATGAACAATGAATTGTGTAACAGGGAAAAAAAATCTCTTGATTCAATGATTGATTTATTTTATGTGATCTACAGAAGTGTTAAGAGTTATGTGCCTTGACAAAAGAAAGAGATTATGTTGAAAAATATCCATTTGTGGTTTGATTTGTTTTTTTATTATTATGACATATCAACATCAGTGGGTCATTTAATGCCGATAAAGTTTTGAAATAAAGTAATTCTTAATGGATACTCAATTTTTTTTTTTATAAATAAATTTTTCTATTTAACCCATAGATGGGACTCTAACAGATACTACCACTCTGGGTCAGAGTGAACCAGGGAGCAATGGTGATGAAAGGATGCTCCACATTCCCCAAACCTCCAGAACTGGAACTTCACCATCATTCCCAGGACATGTAGACCCTCAGCCACCACCTTCTAGCACCCATATGATAAAAAGGGTTGAGACTTGCCATAAGGGCAATAGAGTTGGGGCAATCATATAGGTGCTAGGGCTTGACGTGACCAGTGATTGATCGGAGGGGCCTTTCCGCCCTCGTATAGTCCAAGAAAGGGCCAAAGTGGAGTGTGTTGCAAGTCATAAATTCATATTTTTGGAATACTTAAAGTTCCTAGTTCGATACCAGCCCTCGCCAACTAAGCGTATGAGTAGCACAGGGATCTGTGCGGTAAAGTGAGGAGCTGAAGGAAGGTGTGGCGCTCCATCTCAGATGCTAAAACCATCTCCTTGGTCTAGCTCTAGTGAAAAGGGGATAGACTCCCTCATTGTGTGACGACTTTACTTTTATTATCATTATTATTAATTTTATTAAAACATTACATGTTTTTCTATTTTCTACTTACTGTTGGATGTGTGTTCTGTGTTGAAAAATGGGGTAAGAGTGAAAAATAAGAAATTGAGGAGGAGTTATTTATATTTGGTAAAACATCCCGACACTAAGTGTTTCGATCAATAGATCCACAGTATTAAAACATTTGAAATAATTATATATTTAGTATGTCTCTATAATTCTTCCCTATATATGTGTTCCTGTATAATTTTAAACATACACTTGTATAAACTTATGTCTGACACAAGGACATGTGTTACATAATTAATAGGTTACCTATTAATTATTAGTAAAGTAGTATAAAATTCAATCCAGAAAGAAGATCAGAGAACAGAGAAATCAACCTAGATAGGAAGATAGAAGATAAGGTAATCTGAACATTAGCTACATAAATGAGAGTAACCTCCCCTGACTTATTTCACTTTAAGAAAGCCATCTCTTTTGGTCGGTCATTTTCATTTCACCTTAAATCTACACTGAAAATACGAATTTGTTCGAATCAATACAACTGCATGTTTTAACACGAAAACATCATAACATGTGTTCTTAATTGTGCTTGCGCATTATTTGAAATGAACTTAATTGTTATTAGGAACACATTTTATATTTTCTTGTTAAAACATGCAGTTGTATTGATTTACGGTGAAATGAAAACAATTAAGTTCATCTCAAATAATGCACAAGCACAATTAAGAACACATTTTATGATATTTTTGTGTTAAAACATGCAGTTGCATCGATTCGAACAAATTTGTATTTTCAGTGTAGATTTACGGTTAAATGAAAATGACCGACCAACAGAGACGGCTTCCTTAAAGTGAAGCAAACAAGGGGAGGTTACTCTCGTTTATGTAGCTAATGTTCAGATTACCTTATCTTCTATCTTCCTATCTAGGTTGATTTCTCTGTTCTCTATCTTTGAAGATAGAAGATCCAGCCAGCATAGAAGATAAGGTATACAAGATATTTTCAATATACTGTATATATACTTGAATTATTAAAACTTAAATTTTAAGTTATTTTATACAAGAGAATATGAAGTGGATGGGGGGAGGGAGAAAGAAAGAAAGAAAGAAATAAAGTAAATAAATGAGAGAGAGAGAGAGAGCGAGCAACAAGAGAATATGAAATGGATTACAGAGAGAGGGGGTAAGAAAGAGAGAGTGAGGGAGGGGTAAGAAAGAGAGAGTGAGGGAGAGAAAGAGAGGGGGATGAGAGAGAGATGAATAGATTAGAGAGAATTAGAGAGAGAGAGAGAGAGAGAGAGAGAGAGAGAGAATTTGAGAGAGAGAGAGAGAGAGAGAGAGAGAGAGATTCTCAAAATCTTTTTTATTTTAAAAAAGGTTTTACCTGAGCAGCATCTTCGTACATTTTAAGAATTTTTGGAAGACTATGTCGCAGCACATAACATCCAGCCGGTGTGGATGCTAGTGCTGTCGTATGTAAAAGACGACTGTGATTTGTAAACTGAGTCTCATATTCATAATCCAGGATACACACTGAAAAACAAAAACAAAATTTTAAGCATTATCAAAAGACAAAAAACCCCAAAAAAACAAACAAAATCACCAGACGAGGTGGCCTAAAAACTGATTAAATATTGCTCTAGTTGTTAGTTTCAAGGCACTTGAATAATAATCAGTTTCTTCAACTGAAAAAAGTATTCTGCCGGCAACACTCCCAGTAGTTTTTACACAATTCGTCAAATGTTCACTTCACTTTAACATCGAAATACGACACACACCATTCTCTCCACTTAAAAAGATGTTCTATTTTGAGAGAACTCACATTGGCATTTATTTCTCTCAGTGGCCAAACCACTTCAGAACAGGGGTGACAGCAATTCCACCACTCATGATAAAGAGGTTGTGAGTTCAATCTCAAGTCACTCACTATACCCAATTGTCCATTTCTTACACCACAAACACCTCGATGAGATGAATTTTTTTATTTTGCATTATTTTTTGGTTTTCAAACTTTTTTTTAACCTTAAAATCCCATGGTCCTATAAACTTTTTGGCTGCCAGGGCATTACTCATGAATTGTGTCTGGGGTAGGAATAACTTGTTGAAGCCCATCTCTCTCCAGTTTTACAACAGGTTTGAATTCCAAGTTTTCCTTCTCCTAGACTGGTTGCCATACCAAGGTTAAAATGTCTAGTCTGCCCTACTATTTATCCATAGCGTAAGGGAGAATAGTTGGATTCATACATTTCCCAACAATATTAGCGCTATGTGAAATATAAACAGCCCTGAATTTGAACTTGGGTAACAGAATCCACTTTCTATGATGATAGCCATTACGCCATGAGTGCCGAGAGTAGTTTTAAATGAATTAGATATTTGTTGCTTCGATTGGATGTAATGTCAACACTTGTGTAGCGTAATTATTATGTTTTATGGAGAATGAAAAGAAAACGGTAATTGGATTTCTGGAGAAAGAGAAGAAAAAGAACAACGGTTAAAGTTTGGGAGGGTAAACACTCAACGGGGGTGGGGGGCAGTGGCTGATCAATGACCCCGGAACTAGATTTAAAAATAAAAATGGATGTTCCGGATTTTGACTGGAAACGGATGTGAGCTTTCCCCACCCCTGGAACCAAAAACGGAAGAGAAAAATCAGTCTTTTTTGGCTGGGCCTTCGTAAGGGGCAGACAGGGCTACCCGGGTTCCCCTGTGATGTGTTTCGCATGTGACCTGATTCAGGGTTTGAAATTAGAAAAAAAGAAAGAAAAAAAAAAAAAAAAAACGGAAATATAAAACGCCGGGTGACTTGAGTCGGAGTAAGGTCAAAACAGATGGTAGCAATGATAAGGCCACACAGTGTGTTTGGAATGTCCGTATTGAAAGTAAAATCTCAAGTGGGTCAGAAGACCTCCCAGAAGCAAGTCCACTTGTTGGAGACCGTCTTTTGATGTGGCCAGACTGAAGTCGCAAGGAGAAAAGATAATCGGGAAGTTGGTTGACCATCATTATCTTGGGCCCTTGAAGAAAATCTTTTTGTTTTCTTTTCCACTTGAGAAAAGAGATAAACTCTTTGTTGAAAATCTTATAGAAACAAATTAAACCTATATGTATTTAAGACCCCACATTTTGTTGGAAAACACTTGAGAACACCGGAAGAACCGAGCCTCTGTTGATTTAGCGGAAGTGAATTTGATTGGCTGGTTAGAACTAAAGGAGGGCGGCACCCTTTATAAAGTGGGAGGTTTAGAGAAAATTTCTGATATCTCTGGAAATCAGAATGTCCGGTTGAGATATTATTTAACTGAGGTGTTTTTGATGAAAAATCAGATGCAGCTGAGAAGCTAGATGAAGACGAGACGAAGCCAGGCGTGCTCGGAGATTAGCTGACTGGGCTAGTAGAGAAGATTAACGCAAATACTGAAGGCCAACAGAAACTGACCATTGAAAAACTTAGTCAACTTTACAAACTGTTTTGCACAATCCCTTGCAGAGCCCTGATCGTATTCCGACCAGAAGTTATTAATTAGAGGTCCATCGCTCCCACAGCCTTGAGAAATAATTGTTTGTATACTTTTGTTTGAATATAAATGTTGTTGAGTTTTTAAAAAAAAAGAAAAAGTCGTTTTTTTATGTGACCACTAGGCCGCCGTTAACCTTGGAAATCAGTTTCTATAGCAGATTTCAATTCATTTGAGATCTGAACACAACGTGGGCATTCGGCTAGACTTTCGGCAAATATAGAGACCCTGCAATCCATGGTTGATGCAGAAAATCCGATCTTGACGGCCAATTTCGGAAATTCCGTGAGCCCTTTAGCTCAGTAGCGACCGACGGGTTATAGCATAGTAGTACCGAACATGATTTACAATAGAATAATTTGACCTTACCCTCTCTCCTAACCCACGAGCCTAGAAATGAATAAACAACCCCTTTGTGACTATACAACTTGTGTATGTTGTTTCTGAACTAACGATGACTACTACTACTACTACAACCCGACTGGCCCTTTGCAACATTTGTTGAGTTGTTTTATGCCGAATTACATTCACCATTCTTAAAAAAATATTTCTACAGCACACTGTTTCAAGCCATGATTGTAATTGATCATAAACCAGTCCAAGCTACGATTTTTTTCTGTGACTCTTAAAACTGTGGGATCAAAAGATTCAGAAATTTAAAAAAAAAAACAAAAAAAAAAAAAAAAAAACAAATATTTCAATACCTTTTAAAATGCAGTCCAAGAATGGCATTAAAGATGGATAGGAACCATCCTGAAAAGAGAAAAGAACAAAAATATATATCCTATTATAATGGAGATTGTGTGTTTGTGTCTGTAACTGAAACTAAATCACTACTCAAGTCACAATTCTCTTAGTTATTGATGTCACATTCACCATGAATTCATTTTTATTTTAACCTCAATTATTAATAAAATTGTTTTACATTATTTATACTGTTAACCATATCTACATATTAATAACATGCTATTATATTTATATATACAACAAAATAGTGGTTTACAGTGTGAACGGGAAGGCTAATTTGCATATTGATATTTAAAATGTGATTTTAATAAATATGTGCTTAGTATTATTGATTTCTAACTGTTTGGTTTGAGATAGATAGAGATAGAAGAGATAGGAGATAGAGATAGGAGATAAGAGATAGGAGATAAGAGATAGGAGATAAGAGATAGGAGATAAGAGATAGGAGATAAGAGATAGGAGATAAGAGATAGAGATAGGAGATATAGAGATAGGAGATAGGAGATAAGAGATAGAGATAAGAGATAGGAGATAGGAGATAGAGATAAGAGATAGGAGATAAGAGATAGGAGATAGAGATAGGAGATAGGAGAGAGGAGATAGAGAGAGAGAGGAGAGAGGAGATAGGAGATAGAGAGAGAGAGAGAGAGGAGATAGGAGAGAGGAGAGAGGAGAGAGGAGATAGGAGAGATAGGAGATAGGAGAGGAGATAGGAGATAGAGATAAGAGATAGGAGATAGAGATAGGAGATAAGAGATAAGAGATAGATAGAGATAGATAGAGAGAGGAGATAGGAGAGAGGAGATAGGAGATAGAGAGAGATAGGAGAGAGGAGATAGGAGAGAGAGATAGGAGAGAGGAGATAGGAAGAGGAGAGATAGGAGAGAGGAGAGATAGGAGAGAGATAGAGAGGAGAGAGGGAGGAAAGAGAGAGGAAAAAAAAGAAAAAAGAGGGAAAAGAAGGAAAAAAAGAGCCCCCCCCCAAAAAAAAATAAAAAATCAAAAACAAAAGTTTCTTACTTCTTCGACATGTTGAGAAAATGCTGATACCATCCCCGTCAGTGCCTGTAAGGATGGTTTTTGCAGTTCGGGGACACCAGACACATACTGGAAATTAACAATAAAAATTTTAAATCAATTTTAATCACTGGGACATGGGTGGAAGAGTTAATATCTATCACAGGGGTGTATAAAGTTGAAGATTTTTTTTTAAAGTGCAGGACAGCTGATTTAATTTATTGATAGTTTTTAAGCATATTTTTTTTTTGGGGGGGGGGGGGTCATTTAGTACATAATCTAGTCATTTTGAGGTTCGTTTCTTATAGTACATGTTGTGGCTTAAATGGTTGGTTGGATTTTATGGCATGTCAACCCTTCTTTGGTTATTTTATGCTAAAGATGTTTTGTTTTATTCATTCTTGATGGGGTATTCAAATATCTTTTTAAAACTAAAACTTTTTCCACATTCATTTTTTCTATTCAAACCATAAATGGGACACTAACAGGTACTGCTACTCACTCTGGGAGTAATGGCGATACAGGGGTACTCCACACTCCCTAGAGTGCCAAAATTGGAACTCCACCATTAGATGCAATTTAATGTCATACCCAGGACAATAAGACCCTCAGCCACTGCCTTCTAGAACATGCTTAACTACGATGACATTTTTTTTTATTCATTCCTGATGATTCCTAAAATCTTTTAAATTTAAACTCAATTTCTTTTTTTCAACACAATTTTTAAAACCCATTTTTTCTATTTAACCCATAGATGGGACCCTAACAGGTACTACCATTCTGAGCCAGGGTGGACCTGTGAGTAATGGTGATGAAGAGGTACTCCATTCCCCACACAGCTCCAGAATTAGAACTTCATTAGATGCAGTTTAACATCCACCATACCCAGGACACCTCTAGTGCTGTAATGGTTAACAAGCTGGGTTAGCAGGTCATTGTAAGGGAGTTCGATTCTCACCGAGTGGCCTATACTTCCGGCCTTGTGCCACAGCTAAGCTTGCTAAATAACTACATATGCTGTATGTATAGTAAGGAGTGAGAGAGGGGGGGGGAGATACCTAACCGTGGTGAACAGGTAAAAAACAAGCAAAAATAGCTGGTTTGAATTCAGTTTTCCTTCTTTTAGTAACACTCCACATAAAAGCAGTTGTAGGGCCACTTGCCTCCTATCACACAAACTATCCAAGTAAGACAAACAAGACATGCCGGAGAAGCAAAGTGATGTTCTTCGGTGAATACACATACATTAACACCGTGACAATACCCGCGTCTGCACTTGCTGCACAATGTCGATGACCCCAACATTGTGATATTCTCTGCTGGCCGGTTCCAAAGGCACAAGTCAGAGACGGGTCCACAAGGATTAAAAAAAAAACAAAAAACACAATGTCTGATAACAGGACACTGATGCAAGAGGAAGATGTGACACTTTGTGGTGGAGTAGTGTACACTTAGGTCTATGTCAGTTGGCAAGAAAGTTGTTTTGAGTCGATTACTGGCTTCACTGATGTGGGTCCCTGGCTATTTTCTATCTCTGCTGCTACTGATACAACACTATCATCCCGACTAACTCAAGGGCTGGAGTTTGGCCGAATATATGTAAATTCCATTCCTATGGAATCGACCACCCAGATGCTCGGTATTTCCCTTAAAATTAAAGCAATTACATTTTTTCAGTCTGAACGTCCCCACTATTCAGACCGTTAATTCCCTCAAAAGAGATTTTCTCATAAAAACAGCTTTTTTTCTCTTAACACATAGATATCTAAAGATATTATCTCTAACTAGCTTAACTTCATGGTGACCGTTCAATTCTCTTAAACTTTTCTACCCAATCCTTTGTATCCTTAAAGGACAATCACTCACCCATATACATATGCCTGGGCTTAACACATTCTTTTTTTTTCTTTTTCTGACCGGGTTTTTTACTTAACCATAGTGTCACAACATATCAGTGTAGGCTGTCAACCAAAAACCCACATCAATCAGTTCTGTGTGGATTATGGATGTCATGCAGAAGACCTACAGGGGATGTGACCGATAGGGAGGGTTGGTGAGAGTCATGTGAATCCATGCAGTCAATGTGACCTGATAATGATGAATCAAATGAGTCTCTCCCCAGGAATCCAACACTGAAAATTCGAAACACCAGTCCACAGGGGACAAATTCTTGTCCAACACTGAAAATCACTTTCAAATGTACCGTTTCTCATATTTCTACATGCTCGACTAACTCACTATATGAAGTGCGAAAAAGACGCACCACCTCCTCACAATTTCCCACAGTATTTTATTATGGTAAGCCATGGTCAATCAATGGATAGGTCTTCCTTTAAAAATGAAAGCCGGATTGTTTTAGCTTTCTTTGACAAAAAATGCTGCTGTTGCATGTGTCGTATACAGATTGTATTTGATAGGAATACTTGAAACCATATAAACAGATAAGAAAGTTGTGTATTTTCCTTAACATTTTATCTTCCAGATACAAGCGGTTCTTAAGCATTTAAAACTACAAGGCAATTATTCATTACATTGATTTTGTAGAGGGGTTGTTTGTCAAGTTGGCTGTCAACTCGTGCTCGAGGAGAGGAATATATACACACCCAACTTGACACACAATATTAAAAAAAACCTAAAAAAACAAAAAAACAAAACAACAACAAACAAAAAAATAAAAAACAACAACTCACCTCCTTTTTTAACATGGAAAAAACAATTTCCGTTGATAAATACTTGGTAAGTGCTTCTGCTCCATAAATCTCAGACACGCTGGCCTATTTACCCGGAAAAAGAGAAATAAGAAATGTATCTATCATTCTTAAACCAAATCATAGAAATAAAAAAGTTGATTCAGTTTCATTGGAAGATCTTTTCAACAATGACTATTGTATTAAAAAAAAAGAAAAAAGAAAAAAAAAAGAAAAAAAAAAAAAAAACAACTTAAGATTGGATCTACAAGTGCTGTATCCGCACCATCCAATGGAGTAACTTTGTCTGCCTGGAGATACTTGTTTTGTTTTCTGTTTTGTTTTACGGCATATCAACCTCAGTGGGTCATTTAATGCCGATAAAGTTTTTAAATAAATTAATTCTTAATTGATACTCAATTTTTTCATAAATACATTTTTCTATTTAACCCATAGATGGGACCCTAACAGGTACTACCACTCTGGGTCAGAGTGGACGCGGGAGCAATGGTGATGAAGGGGTGCTCCACATTCCCCAAACCTCCAGAATTGGAACCTCACCATCAGATAGAGTTTAACATCATTCTAGCACACTTATAAGGGCTGGGGTTTGCCATAAGGGCAATAGGGTTGGGGCAATTACATAGGTGCTAGGGTCGCCACCCACGTCCAACAGGTGGCCCCATTGGGGGAGTTTTAACTCTTTGCAGAGGTGCAGTCGGTGTATTCTAACATCCCAGTTGATAGAGATGCAATTCCAAACAAAGCCCTCTACGTAGATAAAAAAAAATAAAATTTCTAGAGTAGAATTTTAGAAGGAATCCAGTGATGGCATTTATACTTAGCCCTGCAGAGATGCTGATAGGTATTTGTCCTGCGTCCCTGACGCACAAAAATCTAAAAGGACACAGTAAAATCGTATCCGTGCGTCCCAGTGTCTTTCTTTTTTCTTCCTCCACCATTTCAAGCTAAATGTAAATACATTTCAATAGTTTTTTTTAGAAACGAATTACATAGGATAGATTACAAGGTAGGAGTTAGATGACTTTAGTTGGGACCCACAAATTTTCCCGGGGACTCATTCAAAGCAAATATGTGTGTCCCAGGACGTACTAAATCAAAAAAGTATCAGCATCACTGCCCTTGAATTTATTTGGAGTCACTAGGGACCAAATTACTGGCTGTAGTATGAAAAAAATTCTAAAGATATGTTCTTTTCTTGATTGAAAAAAAAAAAAAAAATAAATAAATAAAAATAAAAATTTAAAAAAAATACAGATATTGGTAAATAGGGATTAACATGTATAAATTTCAGTTATATTTATTTACCAACCCCACTGCATGAGCAGTATGTGACACAAGGTCAATTTCTTAAGCGGAGTTCAACAGATTTGAATTCAGAGTTTTCCTTCTCCTAGACCAGTTGCCTAACCAAAGGCAAAGAGCCCAGTCTGCCCAATTATTTATCCATAGCTGGAGGGAGGGTAGAATCATACCTTTCCCAAGGGTATTAGCGCTAAGTGAAATGCAATTACCACGTCCAGGATCTGAACTCAGGGCGACGAGTCCATTTCCCATGACTTTAACCATTACACCACGCGCTTCCATATAAATTTCTGTTATAACATTTTCACAATAAGCACATCGAGCGATAGGTACTGCTAGCCCATGGTGAACAATAACAGATTTAAAAAAGAGTATATTCTATATATTTTTACAATTAGTATAAAAATGTGTGTAACTTACCAACGTGTTCATAGCATCAATTCGTGCGTCTTGTATATCCGAAGACATTTTATCACTCAACAAGGGAAGAACAAAAGGAGCAAAAAGAGGAGAACCTGACAAACAATTGCATAATCCAGTCACTAATTCTTCTTTCTGGACACCAAATGGATTATTAGGAGGCTAAAATTAAACAAAAAAAAATGAAATTAATAAATTAAAGAAAAAAATAGAAAGAAGTAAAGTTTTCTATTATTTGGATTTTTCATACTGTTGTCCTCAGGATAATTCCATGTCAAATCATCCAGGTCATGTCACCCAAACCCTTCAATTTTTCTGAAATTTTGTACAGATGTGGACTACATTAAATGGTTTGTTTTGTTTTGTTTTACGGCATATCAAGCCCGGTGGGTCATTTAATGCTGACAAAGTTTTGAAATAAATTCATTCTTAATGCATAATACAATTTTGTTTATAAACTCATGTTTTTCTATTCAACCCATAGATGGGACCCTAACAGGTACTACCACTCCGGGTCAGAGTGGACCAGGGAGCAATGGTGATGAAGGGGGTGCTCCACATTCCCCAAACTCCCAGAACTGGAACCTCACCATCAGATAGAGTTTAACGTCATTCCCAGATCATGAAGACCCTCAGCCACTGCCTTCTAGCACCCATATGATAAGAAGGATTGGGGCTTGCCATAAAGGCAATAGGGTTGGGGCAATCATATAGGTGCTAGGGCTTGAAGTAGCCAGCTGATTGATCGGAGGGGGCCTCTCCGACCGCCCGTCTAGCACAAGAAAAGCCTAAAGTGGGACATTGCAATCTCCAAAATTTGAACTTCCAAGTCTAAAAATTGGTGGAGCTATGTTGATTTTTAGCTCTCCAAATTTTAGGGGGGGGGGGTCACAAAAAGATGGCGCCTTTTTGTAATATTTTTGTCTGTAAAATGAGTTCTAGAGCTTCCCTACTCCTAAACATTAGTTTATAAAAGCATTTTTGCACGAGGAATCCAAAAATGCAATCGAAAATGTCTGACCAATTTTAAGTTATTGATGATTTCTGATTTTTTCATAGCAAGATCAATATCCCGTTGTGGCACTACATCTACGATAAAGATTTTTTTTTCTATTATTATTTCATATCTATTGAACATTATTTGTACCAAAAAGATAGTTTGGTGTTTACCCAGGAACAAAGCTACAGCATCAGTTAAAATTTTGTAAATCAAAAATCATTAATAATTTAAAACTGGTTAACTTTCAGAAATCATCAATAACTTAAAATGCTTTTATAAACCAATTTTTAGGAGTAGGGAAGCTCTAGAACTCATTTTACAGACAAAGAGATTACAAAAAGGCACCATTTTTCGCCAACCCCAAATCAACATAACTCTGCTAATTTTTGGAAATGGAAGCTCAAATTTTGGGGAATGTCTAACTGTAATACAATCCACACCTGTACAACATTTCAGAAAAATTGAAAGGGGTGGGTGACAATTTTACTTTTTCTGGATGATTTGGAATTGCCCCCTCATCTTTATTGTTACAGGGTGTCCACAAAGTCTGGGTACATGGGGATTAACACATACTTTTAAAACAAAACAATTTTATTTAATTATAATGTGAATAAATAATATTTTCAATAGGATTTCCATAATTTTCAATGCATAACTTGATGCGCCTTGCAAAATTTAGGTAGAAAAAAATAACAAATAAATTAAAAAAAGTAAAGTATTTTTTATTTAATTTAAACAAAAGTAAAAAAGTAAAATTATTTCTTATATTTAATTGTTTATGTTATGATTTTATTTACTGCTAAATTAACATATCTGCCTTCTCGGAAAAATAACAAATAAATACAATAGTGAAATCTCCATGTATCCAAACATTTTGGACACCCTGTATATACACAACATTTCGGCTGATGTTTTTTCTTCAGGTCCTGCTAGTTAATAATATAATTGATGTAGTCTCATGTAACTGTTCCTATTAGATTATAATAAACATTTTTTTGCACAGTAGGATAGTTTAAAGTATTCCTATCAATAGTAATAATTTATTTACAATTATATGGTTTAACTCTTTGCCTACCAATTTTCCCCTGATGGCTGTACCAAATTTTCTAGGCATTTTTTGGTAAGCAAAGAGTTAATACCACTATATCACTTTATTTTTTTGTCAGTTACAAACATTTGCACTATTAATGGTAGGAACTCAGAGAAGACTAATATAACAACATCGTTATCTAACTCTAATAATTTTCAATATTAGTTTAAACTAACTAACAACAACAATAATAATAATAATAATAATATTAAGTCTTCAAGTAAAAATCTTAGTACCAATAATTTGTACACAGTTCTATGGTTTTATGTATTCCTATCTAATATTAATATTGGCACACAGTTATATGGTTTCAGGTATTCCTATCTAATATTAATAATTGCACACAGTTATATGGTTTCAGGTATTCCTATCTAATATTAATAATTGGCACACAGTTATATGGTTTCAGGTATTCCTATCTAATATTAATAATTGGCACACAGTTATATGGTTTCAGGTATTCCTATCTAATATTAATAATTGGCACACAGTTAAATGGTTTCAAGTATTCCTATCTAATACAAATAATTTGCACACAGTTATATGGTTTCAAGTATTCCTATCTAATACAAATAATTTGCACACAGTTATATGGTTTCAAGTATTCCTATCTAATACAAATAATTTGCACAGTTATATGGTTTCAAGTATTCCTATCTAATACAAATAATTTGCAGTTATATGGTTTCAAGTATTCCTATCTAATACAAATAATTTGCACACAGTTATATAGTTTCAAGTATTCCTATCTAACATTAATAATCTATACAGTTAAATGCTATCAAGTATATTCAATTAACCATGTTTATTTTGGTGATACAAGTTAGATTTGTATTAATGCCAGGTTTTTCCAAAATATATTATTGAATTTTTATGTTTGAAACAATGAAATGTCAAAAAAATAAAAAATAAATAAATATTTCTACTTACAGGTTGAAAATCTATAGGAAAATAACAGGCTGTGATTTCAAACATTTCTTCAACAAATACACCTGGAAAAAAACAAAAACAATTCAATTGAATTTTGAAAACAACTGAAAAAAAAAAACAAACAAAAGAAACAAACTCAAAGATTGTAAAAATATACAGGACAAAAAAGGTTTAACACCTAGAAAATCTTTTCTTTTTAAGTTAATAGATTTTGAATGGAAAGTAATTTAGAAAATTATTCACTGGGGAAAACAGACCAAGTCACCAATAGGCACCCCAAATCATCAACTTAACGAAAGGTTCATATTTTAACTAGCTACCGGTAACTTTCGCTTTTAAATATTTGAAAATAAACAAACAGATGATTTTTTTAACTTATATTGTATCTGGTAAAAACAAATTTTACAAATTGTGTGATACTATTTCTGAACAGCATCCTTTTATTTAAATAAATATAAAAAATATTTTCTTAATAAAACATGTATTTTTATTTAAGTATATATTTCTCATCTGATTAAGTAAAAACTATTTTCATAAAAAAGTCTTTTTCAATTCATCATAAGTGTTGAAAAATATTCATAAATTTCTGATTAAAAATTATTTATTTGAAAAAAGATTTTGCTATTAAGTTTTAATTTAATTACATGTACCAACCAAGTTTCCTCCAGACATAAAGATACACACAACTGCCCTATATATATGTATAGATAGATAAATAAGTCAGACTTACCAAGGGGAAGATTTTTAATAATTAACTGTGCACACTGGAATGCAAATCTTAAATTTCGGGGATCCTTTTCCCCATCCATTGCTTGAATGAAACCGCAAACGAAATCACTTTCCATTTTACGCAAATCTTTAAAAAAAAAATAAAATAAAAAAATATATAAATAAAAGTTCAATGAATATGTCATAATAAATAAACATAAAGGAGGTGATATATTAATGTTGGCAGGTTTAAAGTAACCTCCCAACGTGGGTACATGAGTATACATAAAAACCATTCCGACAAAGGTGTAAAAGATAACAATATTTATTCCGCAAGTGACGGAGATATATTTAAGAGAAAGATATGCAAAAAGGATACACATACGAATAGAAGGTATATAAAACAGATACATAAATGTATTCTGAGGAAATGGATGTCTGACTCACATCGTAGAGAATGTCACTTACTGGTAGGTAGGTAGGGGGAAAAACCTCCTTAACCTAAGGCTTAGAGGAGCAGGCGCTTAGACCATGTTTACATGTTACCGGTCTGAGTAAAAAGAGGCTAGGAAATCGTAGTTCCCGCTTGTGGCCAAATACCAACGCCACCTATCGACCGAACCAACCACGGCATGGGAAAATAACTCATTTTGGACTTATGTCCACTCAGACCTTGTTTTACTAACCCAACAAAGATAAAAAATAACATACTAATAGCAGCTGTAACGTATATACTTATGTATGTATTTATCAGTTAAATTATACTCCTTGTCTGCAGGTAGCTGATGGCCTGGTTGTTAAGAAGCCTGACTGATGAAAATTTGGTTGGGTTTTCATCCCAGCCCGAGGTAGCCTGCTAAGTCTAGCCACACTAAAGAGATGTGATACATCGAAATATGGTTTCTGTGGATGACACACACATTAATACATACACACACACACAACTGAATTTTGCTCTGTGACCGACAATAAGAGCACACATTGAGCTCTGTCAACTACGACACTTAAAAAAAAGAAAGAAAAGAAGACTTCTATATCATAAGGGAGATTTCGTCTCTGGATTTTATACATATACACATATATATGTGTGTGTGCGTCAGTGTGATAAAAGAATATAGGGAAAATGTGGACAAAAGAACAAGTAGTCAAAACTACTTGTTTGAGTTGTTCTCTTGTTCACATTTTCCCTATATTCTTTTACCACATTCTGTCAGATTTACTCCAATCCTCCTATATATATATATATATATATATATATATATATATATATATATATATATATATATATATGTGTGTGTGTGTGTGTGTGTGTGTGTGTGTGTATTGGAGAAAGGAAAATAAAGTGTTTGATTACATATGTAAGAGCTACATTTATTTGTTATAATGTACTATACAATTAATAGGCATCTGTTACGATTAGTTTCAAAGCAGTGTATTAGCCGCTTATCTTCAAGACAAATATTGTGGAATGAAACAACACTTTCAACAACAGCATTTCTTCATTCAGATTTGGTTGAATAGGACAGACAGTTTTTGTCTAGTTATTAGGTTTTCAATCTGTGGTACGCGGTGTAATGGTAAGAGTCATAAGAAAAGGACTCGTCGACCAGAGTTCAATTCCTGAACGAAGCTGTTTGCATATCACATGTCACTAATATCCTAGGGAAAGGTATGAATCCAATTCTCCCTCCAGCTATAGGTAAATAGCAAGGCAGACTGGGCTCTTTAACTATGGCTAGGTAACTAGTGTAGGAGAAGGAAAACACTGAATTCAAACCTGTTAAACTCCGCTTAAGAAATTGACCATGTGTCGCATCCTGCTTGTGCAGAGGGGTTGGTAAATATATATTATGTTTTGAATCCTTTCAATTTGCCAAATAGATGACACAATATCCATCCGGAATTGGTTGATAATTTGCCAAAACTAGTCTGTTCCCAAGTACTCTCAGATCCTTCACAGGAAGTGTATATTGCAACTTTGTAAATGTTCTTTTTATACTGGTGTTATGTTATAGAAGTGACAGAGACTTACCGGAAGCTAAATGCGTTTGCTGTCTCGCATGTTGATCTACTTTCTGAGAATCGTTCGCAAAACTGCCATTTTTATGCTACAGACTTATTTGCATAAGATGGCAGTGAGACATTTTAAAAACAGGCGAGTGGACGTTGGGTAGCACTTCTCCTACAGACTTTGCCTTCGTGACGTTGAAGGACTTGACACCCTGTTGTAGTCTTTACTTCTTATGTGTACTGAAGGTTTTGTGTGTTGGTGGGAATTTACGAGATTATCGTAGTAGCTTCATTTTTATTAGTAAACCATACTGTTAGAGGTGTTATGTAATAGTAAATGATCTTCAGACCAGACGCAGTTGACTCCATGTCCATGCTACCTTAACTTAGATATAAATACACTATTCACAATATTGAGCACTGTTACTTAAATAAATATAACACTCATATTATATATATATATATATATATATATATATATATATATATATATAAAATTAAAAGGCTTTCCATAAAAATATGGATACAGCTCTGTAGCAGCCTTTATGCATGTATGTATATACTTAAATCAGTAAATATTCCCTTCCTTAAAGTGGGTTGTGCTGATAGCCTGGATGGTAGATTCTGACTGACAAAAAATCGGTCCAGTTTTGATCCCAGGCAGAGCAGCCTGCAATGTCTAGCCACACTGAAGAGCTGTGATAGAGCGAACCACTACTGTATGTGAATGACATAAGTGAAGTAAAGTTGTTGGAGTGGCCTAAAGTCGGTATCAGCCAGACAGCGAGGGAGTCATTCCCATTTTCACTAGTGCAAGACCATGGAAATTGTTTGAGCGTCTGAGGCGGAGAGCCACTCCTACCATCAGCTCCTCACTTTACTGCACATATCTATGTGCTACTCATACACTGAGTTGGCAAGGGCCGGAATCAAACCAAGAAGCTGGATACTCTACCGACTGAGCCACACACACACATTTTGGTAAGAATGTTATACAACAAAGTATGATGGTATTGTATACAACAGGGGTCGCCAACTTTTGGAGAGAGACGGCCGAATAACTATGTAGAGCCCCAAAGTAGGGTAATGACAGACTCTTTATGCAATGATAATAGGACTTTATTTGCACTAGTACAACGGGATGCTAACCAAACCTCCACAATTATAATTACTAATAAAATTTAAAAAAACGACCTCTGGGCGATGTAAAAATAAATTTTTGAAAGATATTGCTTGAGGAGGTGGAAGTTAAAAATTAAATGTCGGAGAGTTTGAACCATAAATCATGAAATCAAATTTATTAAAGGAGTAAAAAAAACAAAAAAAACAATTTGAAATCGAAACTAAGTTCTATTAACTTTGAATATCTATTAAAATAAAACAAACTATATATAAATATATGATACTGGAGATGTAACTATTAAATCTTGTTTTAAAAAACAATGAGGACTGTTTAATGTTGCATGATCAAATTTTGAGTGTTTATTCTATGTTATGACGATTTATGACAGGTATAGTGATGTAGTTTTTGTTACAGACAAAAACCGGAAGCGAATCTCCATTATTAATAGATAGAAAGAGTTCTGAGGTGAATAAATAATTTTTGTTGGCATCTTTCTGGCTCTCTTTTCTGTGGCGGCTTTTCTTCTCTCTTTTTCACTCCTTATTGTTCTTTGTTTAACGAGGAGGCGCCAGGTCACTCGGTCTTCTGCACGAGCCTCCCATATGTTGGTGTTGATGTGGAATAAATAGTGAACTTTGAAATACACCATCATGCAGGTAAAAAAATACCAAGAAAATTTGGTAAGCAAAGAGTTAAATGACTTTAAGCATATTTCCTTCTTGGAAAAAATTGTTCCCAAGCATATGTTTCCAAATAATGTATTCATTGAATAATTAGAATCCACGTGTTAAGTTGATGGGTCGGACGGAAACGACTCGAGGGTCAGATGCGGTCCGTGGGTTACTGACCCCTGGTGTACAATATTAAAACCTATTTTTGGAATTAGCAGAAGTACAAAAGAACTATAAAAATAAATAAATAAATAAATAAAAAACTAAAAAAACTGGGATCAATTTTAAAAGAAGAGAAACCAACCTTCAAGTCTTGTGGTGAAAAAATTGCACAATATTAAAACCTATTTTTGGAATTAGCAGAAATCAACAACAAAAACCCCCCAAAAAACCCAAAAAAACCTGGGATCAATTTTGAAATGAGAAAAACTAACCTTCAAGTTTTGTGGTGAGAAAATTGTACATAACTGTATATACAGAAAATCTGTCCTTTTGTGCTAGAGATTGGTTCTGAACTTCACGAAATATCCTCCGACATACTCGTTCCGGTACCAAGGAGGGAATGTTACAACAATTACTCTGAAAAGAGAAACAGAAAAAAATGTTTATATATAAAATAATTCTGCTTATAAAAATATAATATTGTGGTGAGAGAAATCACACACGTGGTAGCTCAAAGCGGGCACGACTATGGCGTGTAAAATGAGATCGGGGGGTGGGGGTGTAACAGGCGATTAGGGAGATTGAACTCGCATCCTCCTGATCATGAGTTGTGGCTTGACATCAGACTACTTCGTTGGCGTGCATGTAAATTACCACACTTTGAAATTGACCTGGTTTGGTTTGTTTTATGGCATATCAACCTCAGTGGGCCAATAAAGTTTTGAAATAAATCAATTCTTAATGGATAATACAATTTTTTTATAAATACATTTTTCTATTTAACCCATAGATGGGATCCTAACAGGTACTACCACGCTGGGTCAGGGAGCAATGGTGATGAAGGGGTGCTCCACATTCCCCAAACCTCCAAAACTGGAAGCTCACCATCAGATAGAGTTTAACGTCATTCCCAGGACATGTAGACCCTCAGTCACCGCCTTCTAGCACCCATACGATAAGAAGGGGTTGGGGGTTGCCATAAGGGCAATGGGGTTGGGAAAATCATATAGGTGCTAGGGCTTGACGTGACCAGATTGATCAGAGGGGGCCTCTCCGACTGCCCGTCTAGCCCAAGAAAAGCCTAAAGTGGAATATTGCAAGTCATGGACTGCTCAGCCACCTGGGTTCTATCCTTAAGCATCACGGGTCGCCACCCACAGCCAATAGGTGGCCCCATTGGGGGAGTCTTACCCCTCTGCAGAGGTGCATTCTAAAGCCCCAGCCAACAGGGCGGTGATTGACCTGGATGTGGGATTTTAGCATGATTATTATGTCACAATACTAAAAATCATCGATACATAGAATAAAGAACAATTAATATTAATAAAATAAATAAAAGCTGTTCTTTATTTCAACATTTGAATCCTTTCCATTGTAATAATGACAATTTAAATTAACAAATCATAGATTATTAATCAAAAATTGTATTATTACTTTAAATGGAAAAAATTGTTTACAAAATTTGTAATCAAATTTTAAAATTATGGTACTCTTCGCGGAGAACAGTCCCAGCCTCCTGCCTCAAAATCCGCTAGCTGGTGTCTGCTGAAAAAACCAAAAAAACACCAGCTATGATAGAAGCGGTGTCACTTGAAAAAAATAAAAATAATAATAAAAAAAAAAAAAACCCAAAAACCCAACCAACTTAGGGCGTTTTTCCCGAAAACCCAACCCCCTAGTTAAAATTAACTGTTTTATTACAAAATTTGTGGGTTCTGTTTTTTCTGGGTCATCCTGTATGGAGGGTGACCCAGAAAAAACAGAGCCCAAATTATTTATTTATTTCCATTAACCTAACCCTAAACCTAGTGTTTTATCAAGTGACACCACTTCAGCTACGGACTTCAATCGTAGCTTGTGTTTTTTCTGGACACCCTGTGTGTGTGTGTATAATATATATATATATATATATATATATATATATATATTTTAAATGAATGTGGCATGAGTAACAATGCTTCATTAGTTAGTCAAGAATTTTTTTTTTAAACCTTTTTTTATTCATTTTGGTTTTTGTGGTCAATATTTGGTAAATAAAACAAGAGAGAGAGAGAGAGAGAGAGAGAGGAAAAAAGAGAAAAAAAAAGGACATACCAGAGCAGCAAGTCCGTGAAGAGCTGGTGGCTGGAGTGAATGGTGGTCAGCAAGCCGGTCACTTAAAAACGAACTAAGCAGCTCCACTGGACACAGCAAACCCATACAACATTAGCAGCAGAGGAAAGAAAAAAAAAAAAAAGAAATGATTTTATGATATACAATTTTGCTGTTTGGATTTTACGGCATGTCAACCCTTCTTGGGATATTTTATGCTAAATAAATATTTTATGCTTGATAGGTATTCAAAAAAATTTTTTTTTTTTCAATTCAACTTTGTTTAAAACACATATTTTATAATCTTTTTTTTCCCCCTTCTATTTAACCCATAGAAGCACCCCCCACTCTCAGCCAGTGTGGACCAGCGAGAAATGAAGGGGTACTCCACACTCCCCAGACGATACACAACTTGGAATTACTGTATATAGTCATCCAGTGAGGCTGACAACTTTAACTGAGTGCGTCCTGGGATGCACAGATTTGATTTAAATGTGTCCCCAGAAAATTTAATGGGTCACAACTAAAGTTTCTTAATAAATTGTAGGGATTTATTTATGAACATGGCAAACAACTAACTTGTTAGCAATGGGTGGTGAGTGCTATGACTGAGGAAGGGATCCTGGTGTCTGAGTGATCTGTTACTCGAATACTAGATGGTCACATGACCTGCAACACTCCACTTTGGCCCTTACTTATGCTTGGTTAAAGTGGCCCAATCTGATCAACTGGCTAGTTATGTCAAGCCCTAGCATGTACATCAAATCTCAACCGTTTTCTTTAAATTTATCTTGTAAGGGTCTTTGTCTATGAACTTAGGGAAATAACTAAAGCCGTCTGACCCCTAACTTGAACCCTATCCCGTGTAATTCATTTCTAATTCGAATGAGTCCCTGGAAAACTTAATGGTCACAACTAAAGTTTCTTAATAAATTGTAGTTTTTTTTTTTTAATTTATGAACTGGGGAAAAACTAACCTGTTGACTGCAGGTGGTGAGTGTTATGACTGAGGAAGGGGTCCTGGTGGCTGAGCGATCTGTTACTCGAATACTAGATGGTCACATGACCTGCAACACTCCACTTTGGCCATTGCTTATGTAGAAACAATGATTTCGTGATTCCATTCCTTCACAACCTATCCTCTACAGGCCACACCCTGAATAGATAGCAGCAGCACAACGCCGTGAGGAAATCCTTCACCACCGCAATGATAAGATGATCAAAAGGTATAATAGACATACCCACCCCCTTTGCCCACTACAAGCTGGCGATACAGTAACCATTCAGAATCCACTTAATCGCCAGTGGAACACTACTGGCAGGATCGTTACTGTCCTTCCAGATCGTCAGTACCAAATCAGGGTCGATGGATCAGGAAGAGTCACTCTCAGGAATCGCCGCTTCTTGAGGAAGTTGGAGGCCAAAGCAAAACCCACCCCAATGCCAAGTGCAATGCCTGAACTTACAAGCCCTGCAAGCAATACTTCATCTATGCATTCCAATCTCCCAACATCTCCCAGAAATGATGCGCATACAGCAATTCGACATCCCACAGTGAGCACTGATACATCAATCTGCCTTCATCCATCGAAAATCCCTCGAGCCCTGTCCAGGTTATTCCCACATAACAGGGCAGGCCTTAAAGAACAGCTCACTTCTCGTAGAGCCTTGCCTGCACACGGGGGAGGAAGAGGGGAGATGTAGAAACAATGATATTCACCATTGCAGTGAGGTTCTAACTACCGTCGAGTTAGCAGACGAGAACAACAGGCAAGCTGTAACTTAATACAGTCCTTGCATGCTGCTGGCATAATGCAAAGTGGTGGCTGAAGAGTGGGTACTTATCCCTGTTCTTACTTGTGTCTTGCATTCATCTTGTAACAGAGTTGAATACTTGACACAAAATCCAACAGCTTATACTAGATGGTTGGTTGGAGAGGCCCAATCTGATCAATTTATTATTTCAAGCCCTAGCGTCTACATCAAATGTCAACTGTATTCTTATCTTGTAGGATTTTTATCTATCAACTTGGGGAAACAACCAAAGCTGTCTGACCCTTAGGAGCATCACTAGATACAATTTAACATTATACCCAGGACAATCTCCAATTTGGTTGAATCCTATTAAGGAAATACTTGATACCATTCACACATCATTGTAGACCCCTACTCCCAATAGCACCTTCAAACAATTCATATTTAATAAATTTTTCAGCCTAATAATTCAAAACTAATCTGGTGGCAGGCTCTCCGTAGAAGACTGATCTTATCTGAAGTCACCCTGGTGCAACACCATGAAGCTAGGAGGTCCAAAAGAAAGCAGCGGCAACAAAGCACCGGATTATCAACATCTTCAGGGACAGCCTTCACATGCAACATCTGTGGTCGAGAATGTTTTTCAAATATTGGACTTCAGTCACAGGAGGGGCTGTAACTTCAGGGTCACAAAAACTATATTAGTCTTTCAAGACTGAAATGCCAACAAATATATATTGGATGTGGTGTAGAGAGATATTTCAGCGAGTATCTTATAAAAATGGGGCTTGGTTTTTTATCATTCATTTTTTTTAAAACTTACCTTCAGCAAAGGTTAATAAATCCTGTGGTATTTGATGCAGAGCATCGGCCAACAACGCTGTTCCTTCAACTCGACGATTTGTGTCTGACGCAGTAAAAGCTGACCTGAAGAAAAAAAAAAAAAAAAAAAAATTAAAATTTTTTTTAAATAATTAATATATATATATATATATATATATATATATATATAATATGATAAATACTTTTTATAATTCAAAATTATGCATACTAGCAAATATATGCCCCCCCCCCCAAGTGCAAGTATTTAAGTTTTAATGAAATAGAATATCATATTAAATTAGAAAGGTTAATGAAACTAAAGAATGCAGACAAAAAGATTTGAAACAGAGGGTGTATAATCTAACAATAGAACAACTGAAACTTCCTCTTCCATTGCTAAATTTTCCTAATTTAACTATTTAGTTAAAATAGGAATTAAGAAATAAAAATTTGTCTTCCAAATTCCCTGTGTGTGTGTGTGTGTGTGTGTATATGAGACAAAACCAAATGGACAGTCACTAGTAATAGCTTCAGAGATCTTCTGTAGAAGAGATTTTTATCTCAAAATATTAAGAATAAAAAATTACAAGTTAACAAATAACACCATAGTTACCTTATTTTTCTTTACACTTGCATTGTGACACACACACACACACACACACACACACACACACAGTAGTTCAGAAATGAATTTATTTATTTCAGCACTTAATCGTCTTCAAGTCAGATTTTCATATATCTATAATACTCTGTATATGTAAAAGTATATACACAAAATCTTTGTATGTTTGAGTTCTTAATTTTGGTTGAATCCTATCATGGAAACACTTGATACAATTCACGCGCACACAACTGAAGAAAAATCGATTTTCTTTCAATCTCAGCTTGAAGCAGTCATGTGGATGTCTATAGATGCTCTCAACCCCTGGTGGACTGAGCTCTCTGGAAGTGAAAGTCACCGACAGCTGCTCTTTACACTGAAATTGCAAAGCTCTCTTTAAAGTGGATAGAGCTCTCTTTAGTAGCCTTTACATATGTATGTATTCATCAGTAATAATTCCCTTCCGTTAGTGGGTGGGCCAATAGCCCGGTGGTTAGAGGCTCTGACTGATGAAAAATCGGTTGAGTTTTGACCCCAGCTTCAAAAAGCTTACTAAATCAAGCCGTACTGAAGAGATATTTGTCGAAACAAGACTGTATGTGGATGACATATACAGTGATGCTGATTGTTTTTTTTTTTTAATTCAGGCATCCTTGGACGCATGGATTTGATTTGAATGAGTCCCAGGTAAAATCTGATGGGTCCCAACTAAACTTTAATAAATTGTAGTGTTTTTATCTATGAATAACTAAAGTCGTCTAACCTTGTACCCCATATAGTGTAATTCATTTCCAAGAAAAAAATTGAAATGTATTTAGTTAGCTGGAAATGGTGGTGGTGGTGGGGGATTGGGGAGAAAAAAAACAAAAAAAACTGGAACACATGGATACGATTTTTCTGTGTCCTTTTAGATTTTTATGCATCAGTGACACAGGATGTGTATATCAGCATCTCTGTATATACCTATCTATTCATACATATATAAAGGGCAGTTGTGTGAATCTGTATGTCCGGAGTAAACTTCAAAAATAAAACAATTAATGACAAACTAAATATATATACACATCAAATATCACCAGGGCTTGGTTTTTGGGCAAAGATAATAGAGATTTGATTTATAATCGTGAAGATAATAAAAAGATAAAATTTAAATGATAACAGCATGGATTTTTTTTTCCAATTAATATTTTAGATAGTAGACATTAACATTTCTTTTCAGAGTAGCTGGATCAATGCAAGGTTTTTTTTTCTTTTTTTTTTCATAGGGATTTAAATTGAGCATCCCACAAGGATTTAACTCACAATTCAGTAATAATGGATCTGCAGGACAAACTTTTAAAAAATCCCCCTCCACCCAGGTGACGCCAGGTAGCCGCTGCTAGTGTATATTATATATATATATATATATATATATATATTGGTTAGGAGGTTGATTTAGAAGGCCATCACAATGCAGTTTGGAATAAATAAAAAATAATAATACGGTAACAATGGTGGTGTGTGTTGACCTGTATTTTTTTTATTATTTCTTGAATTTTCGAGGTAATACCTCTTTATCAAAAGAATTGAACTGAAGCAGTACAGCTATGGCATTTCTTCCTAAATGAATTTAAAAAAAAAAAAAAAAAAAAAAAAAAATTCATTTAGGAAGAAATGCCATAGCTGTACTGCTTCAGTTCAATTCTTTTGATAAAGAGGTATTACCTCGAAAATTCAAGAAATAATAAAAAAAATACAGGTCAACACACACCACCATTGTTACCGTATTATTATTTTTTATTTATTCCAAACTGCATTGTGATGGCCTTCTAAATCAACCTCCTAACCAATACATACACAATGCTTCAAGCAAATTATGAAACTCTCTTATATATATATATATATATATAATCTTCATCTGGACATTCAAATATTGCCTTGTGACATGGGTATATTTAGTTTTTCAAATGATATGAGAAAAGGTGGAGAGAAAGTTTTCTATGTTTGATTTACATTGTTTTGAAAATATCAATCAAGCATTTAGAGCAAAACACAGACATGTTTGAAAAAAAAAAAAAAAAAAATTATATATATACACTAGCAAAATAAAAAAACGCCCTCCGGGCGATGTAAAATAGATTTTTGAAACATATTGCCTGAGAGGTTGGAGTTAAAAATTCAATGTCGGTGAGTTTGTACCCTAAGTAAGTAAAATCATCAAATTCATTAAAGGATTAAAAAATTAAAAAATTTGAAATGTAAACTTTAAATATGTATTAAAATAAAACAAACTATATATAGATATATAATACCAGTCATGTATTTATTAAAACTTGTTTTAAAAAACAATGAGGACTGTCTAATGTTTCATGCTCAAATTTTCAGTGTATTTATTCTATGTTATGACGATTTTGGGTAATGTGACATAGTTTTTGTTAGACAAAAAACGGAAGTGAATCTCCATTATTAATATATACATATGACTACCCTGCTGAAGTCCCGGTTTCGATTTCTGTTGGAGGGAAATCGTTAGTATATATCGCTGATGAGACTTAATAAAGTTGAAACAGTCTGTAGGATATTCAACACACCAAGTAATTCTTTGCGAAATTCACTTATTATCTTCTATAATTATCGAATTTTATGCGATATGGTAGAGACATCTCAGTATCATTGACAGGTTAATTTCGCAGGAATTTCTCGGTACTGTATCGTGGCTGAAGTCCTGGTTTCGATTTCTGTCGGAGGGAAATCGTTAGTATATATCGCTGATGAGACTTAATAAAGTTGTAACAGTCTGTACGATATTCTACACACCGAGTAATTCTTTGCGAAATTCACTTGTCATTATTATCTTCTATAATTATTGAATTTTATGAGACATGCGCATTGTAATTGCCTTCAAGCAAAAAATATAAATATATAATATATATATATATATATATATATATATATATATATATATATACACACACACACACACACCAGTTTGGAATATAGATATAAACTTACTTTCAGTCATACTGTCACAAAATATGGTGAGGCATGTGACTGGGAAAGAAAGTTAATTATATAGTTTTTGTGTACATTATGCACCCCTACCTTTTGGCAGAAAAATAGTGTCTTGTTCATTTCTATACTTTTAGAGAGAGCCCAATCTAGCCTACTATTATCTTATAACTTGAGGGGGTGAAATGGATTTAGGCCTTTCCCCAAGGGCAATATGCAAAAAGCTATACCCAGGATTTGAACTTAGCATGCTGAGTCTATTTTCTATGGCAATAACCATTACATCACACACGTTTACAAAAAAGATAATAGATAGTTTTAAGAATGAAAGAAAAAAAAAGAAAAAAACTTACCCAAGGCATCGTATAATTGCTAAGAGACTGACCTCTTTCTTTGTTAAACCTGAAATGAAAAACAAACGTTAATGAAAATCTGAATTTAAAAAAAATAAAAATAATTTTAAACAAATCTATTTGTTCTATGGATGGTTTGGTTTGTTTTGTTTTACGGCATATCAACCTCAGTGGGTCATTTAATGCTGACAAAGTTTTGAAATAAATCAATTCTTAATGGATAATACAATTTTTTTATAAATACATTTTTCTATTTAACCCATAGATGGGACCCTAACAGGTACTACCAACCCGGGTCAGAGAGGACCAGGGAGCAATGGTGATGAAGGGGTGCTCCACATTCCCCAAACCTCCAAAACTGGAACCTCACCATCAGATAGAGTTTAACATCATTCCCAGGACATGTAGACCCGCAGCCACCACCTTCTAGCACCCATATGATAAAAAGGGGTTGGGGTTTGCCATAAGGGCAATAGGGTTGGGAAAATCATATAGGTGCTAGGGCTTGACGTGACCAGCCGATTGATCTGAGGGGGCCTCTCCGATCACCCGTCTAGCCCAAGATAGTTCTATGGATGGGATATTGCAACTA
Organism: Doryteuthis pealeii; assembly: GCA_023376005.1. Lineage (NCBI taxonomy): Eukaryota > Metazoa > Mollusca > Cephalopoda > Myopsida > Loliginidae > Doryteuthis > Doryteuthis pealeii. The sequence goes on from CM042182.1 coordinate 18,260,075, forward strand.
AGTCATATCCCATCTATCAAACAAATAGATCTGTTTAAAATAAGGTTTAAGAGCCAATGTATCAATAAAGTCCACAATCATTTTAAACAGGTAAACACTTCATATTTATTTGCAATGCAACATTAGTTGCAATATGTTTTAACTCTTAACATCCTTAACATTATTTTCAAAGTCCAGAGCCCCATTTCTATAAGGATATATAAAAAATGGTTAAAAACGACCTTTGCATCTAAAGTTACCAGAGATATTTCCCTTCAATCAAAGACTTCTAAATATGTTTAATATCACATTTAAACAAAGGCTATCTCTAATCAGTGTGTATGTGGGGGGGGTGGGGGGGTGTCACAGTCAAGTCTGATTCAAGGTTCCAATTGACAGTCTAAACACTCCCAACTGTATCACGCTCCAAAATCCAATATCCAAAATTATTTCTTTGTCCCGCTCGTCTCGACAACAAAATACTACTGCAGTCGTTCTTCTCGGTCTGTGAGAATAAGTCCTTTAAATACAGCTCTATTTCCCCACATCCGGGCTCCTCACTCATAATTGTCTGTGCGACACTCGTCAGCACGGCGCGACCACCTACATCCGGGCCACTATGCTATTTCTTATTTCACTGATCGTCCACAGCTCTCACATTCTGAAGGAAGCGGATTTGATTCTAGGTCAGTCCTACACACCAGGCAAGCCTAGCCCGCTTCCTTCGAGAATACGGCAAGTCTTCACGCCCGCCACTCTCTCTGTCACACCGTGTTGCACGAGGTATGTCTCCTCTCTCACTACACTATCATTTGGGGTGGATTAGGAAAACGAATGAGACTTCCGGCCGGGTGGAATGAGGCGGTATAGGACTAAGAGTTAAAATCCAAGTTCATAATCATTTTAAACATTATCTCAGATCTTGTTTCATTTTTACGGTATATCAACCCTTTTTGGGTTATTTAATGCCAAACAAGTCATTTTGATATTGGTTTGCTTACAGTACCAGCTGTTGCTCAAATGGTCACCTATCCAAGTATTGAACAGGCTCATCGTTGCTTAATTTCGTGATCTAGTGGAACCAGTGTTTTCAACGTAATTTACCGTAAGCTCATACAGATCTATTTGTCCCATAAATGAAACCCTAAAAGGTTCTAGGACCTGGGAGTAATGGCAAAATGAAAGGGTGACTGCACACTCCCCAGAACTGGAGCCTCACCACCAGATTATTCCCTTGAAGTAAGGTAAACAAAAATGTAAAATCATTTTTTTTTTGTATATGTGATTGGTTTGATTTGTTTTACGGCATATCAACCTCAGTGGGTCATTTAATGTCGACTAAGGTTTGGGTTCATAGCAGTAGTTTGGTAGAAAACAAATGTATATATGTATAGATTTTAACTATTGTTCAATTACTCAAATTAATTATTAGTACAATCCCATTTCTTTTAGGAAATGTAAAATCCAGGATGGTCTTATTTTTGTGAAAAGTTTTTTTCAAATTACTTGCTTGGTTGCATTTTGTTTGCACTAGATCAAAGTCTATACACTCTAGCAGTATATGCTTCACTGTAAATCTCTCTTGACATGTAGTGCATATTGGAGATTCTGTGCCCTCTAGTAAATGATGAGTGATATAGGTGTGGCCTATGTGAAGGTGGGTCAGCACAACCTGTTCTCTTCTATTTTTGTTGTATTTTAAGTTCCATTCTCCATTGGTAGGTTTAATATTTTGAAGTTTGTTATTAATGAGTGCATTCCAATGTGATTAAGCAAGTACTCTATAGCTAAATATGGGTTTAATTTTATAAATTAGTAAAAATAATCAACTTCAGGTGTATTAATAAATTGGTTGAATTAACTGGTGGTTGACCCTCAGCCACTGCCTTCTAACACCCATAAGATAAAAAAGGGTAGAGATGCTGATTGGCACGCGTCCTGTGTCACTGACGTATAAAAATCTAAAAGGACACAGAAAAATCGTATCCACGAGTCCCAGTGATTTTTCTTCTACCATTTCCAACTAACTGTAAATACATTTCAATATTTTCTTTGAAACAAATTACACTGTATGGACAGAAGGTAGGGGTTAGACGGCTTTAGTTGTTCATAAAAACTATAATTTAATTAAGAAACTTTAGTTGGGACTCATCAAATTTCCTGGGGACTCATTCAAATCAAACAGATGTGTCCCAGGATGCACCAAATCAAAAAGCTATCAGCATCACCGAAAGGGTTTACTGTTGCCATAAGAGCAATTTAAAGAATATGGTTGGGACAATCATATTGGTGCTAGGGATTGACATGACCAATTGATTGATCAGATCAAATCCTCTCCCACTACCTGTCAAGCTAAAGTCAGGGCTGAAGTGGAGTGTTGCATGTCATGGAACCACTTAGTACCCAGGCTTCAGGCTTTACAAATTGCTATCTACAGCTAACAGATGGCACCATTGGGGCAAGGGGTCTTACCCAGGGCTCGACATTAACGCCGTCGATAAAAATTACATCCGGGATGATCAATACGTCATCCGGGACTATTTGCCAGGGACAGTAAAAGTTTTTCCTAAAAGTTAGTACTACATTCCAATAATGGCCGTCCAGTGATTGCCTGAATGCTGACCTCAAAATGAGGCTATGGCACTGCAGGTCTATTCTCAAAGCCATGTAATGAATAATGGTGGAAGGAGATAGTTTAAAAAGGACTGAATTATGTACTACTAACCCTACTCAGGGTAACTTAAAGTAAAAAAGTATTTTTTTTTTTTTTTAGCTCAAACCACAAATGGATTTTTTGTTCAAATATCCAGAATTATCACTGCTTCAGCTTTTCTTAATGTTTTATTACATGTTATTATGCTACTGATGACTGACAAGTATAGATGATGCTAATGAATTAAACAAAAATATTTTGATTTCGGGACGGTTGATAATTTTTGTTCGGGACGGTCACAAAAAAAGTTAGTGTCGGGGCCTGGTCTTACCCCCTGTGCAAAAGTAAAGTTGGCCTATTTAACAACTCCAGCTGACAGGGCAGCAAATTTCTAGAAGAGGGCCACTGATTTCTTAGTTTGTTTTATGGCATATCAACCTTGGTGGGTCATTTAATGCCGACAAAGTTTTAAATAAATTAATTCTTGATGAATATTCATTTTTTTTTTATTAACACATTTTTTTCTATTTAACATATAAATGAGACCCTAACAGGTACTACCAGGTCAGAGTGGAGTAATGGCGATAAAGGGGTACTCCACACTCTCCAGAGCTCCAGAATTGGAACTCTGTACTTCCACGGCGACACCAATTGCCAGCGAGCTCGCGTCTACCCACACAGCATATGTGGGTCCGTTCACACACCAAGTTCCACGTGCTGGGTCGTTCTGACATAATCTACTCATGACATCGGTCATCATCTGTCTTAGGGGGCCATCGTGACTAGTGTCGTCCCACCCCGACGTTACTGCAGTTGCTCGGCGTTTAATAAACGATGTCGCTACTCGCAACCAACCACAGACTGGATAATGACTTGTTAATTTCCCACATACCGAGAATACGCGTAGTCGGGTAAGAGTGGAAGGAACATCAGGAATTTCACTGCCTCGCTCCCATTCCAATGTACCCCCGCGTTCATGAACACGTAAGCCAAGGACTCGCACTCCATCTCTAAGCCGTTCGGGAGACTTACAAGTCAGCCCGTGATCCTCCAAGTGTTTCTTCACTCGCGAATTGGAGGCTGTCTTTCGCGAACGAGGTCCCCCCTTGGAGCTTCTCACGGATAACGATACGGCATTTACTAGCCACCGCTTTCAGGAATTCCTACAGTTTTGGGGCGTCCGTGTCCACTATCGGTGTGCATACGTGCCCTCTGGGAATGGTATAGTGGAACGAAGCCACCGTAGCATAAAGACCATTGCGGCACGAAAACAGTGCTCAGCCCTCGAAGCTGTGTATTGGTACAACGTGACCCCCAAGGACGGAGTTTCCCGCCACACCGCGCCTGCCAACGCAATTTATAACCACTCTGTGCGAATACGCGGCATAGATCCTACACCCCCACCTGTGCAACCCCGACACAGTCGATTTAATGTTGGAGACAAGGTGTGGATTAAGATACCAGGCGGAAAATGCACGAGCGTACGCAGGCGGGGAAAAGTGACCAAGGTACGCAATGCACAGTCAGTGTGGGTCGACGGGACGCCGCGCCATGTGAAGGATCTGCGTCCGGTTATGGGCTCTAGTTCGTCAGACAGGGGATGGGGCGAAGAATCTACACGGAGCATGAGGCTGATCACCGTCAGCGATGTGCACGATGATCCCCCGGAGACAAGTAACTACGGGTCTGATGTAAATGCACCAGATGACACCGATACAGCCGAGTCATCCGACGAGGTAGAAGTACTGCCGCGAAGAAGCACTAGGCGTAAAAGACCTGCCCCGGGTTGTCACGTCTGTGATTTGCAGATCATGGGGAGTGTAGTGAGACGGAAGGGCAAAATTCACGAACCTGTAATGAGCCAACAACGGTCCGTCGATCGAAGAGACAGCGGGTGGCATGTTGCACGTGTGGGCGGAAGAACAAAACATGTGACGAGTCTGACTAGTTGTGGCGGTAAAACTCGGGAGTGTCCTTGAGACAACAATTTATAGTGGCAAGTCTCGTAGCTGGCGAGACGAGAGTTGTGACGTTTCGGCCGGACCGAGTATAAAAGAACAGTGGCGAGGGAGCAAAAGACGACGACCTTATTTCTATTAAGATCTTCGCGTGTTACGGTAGAGGTGAATTTCGTTAGATAAGTAGTAGAAACTCCCATATCAGATAGAATTTAATGTCATACCCAGGACATTAAGACCCTCAGTCACCACCTTCTAGCACATATCATAAAAAGGATTAGGGCTTGCCACAAGGCTAACAGGGTTGGGACAATCATATAGGTGCTAGCGCTTGACATGACTAACCAATTGATCAGAGGGGGCCCTCTACGATCGCCCATCTAACCTAGGTAAGGAAGAGGGCCACTGAAATGAATAAGACAGGTGTCATGTATTGAATGGTAGAATTTTATGGCATGTCAACCCTTGTTGGGTTATTTCATGCCGAAAATGTTTTGTTTTATTCATTCTTTATGGGTATTCAAAAATTATTTTCAAACACATTTTTTAAAACTGAGTTTTTTTTCTTATCAAACCCATAGATGGGACCCTAACAGGTACTACCACTCCGAATCAGAGTGGACCTTGGAGTAATGGCAATGAAGGGGTACTCCACACTCCCCAGAGCTCTGGAATTGGAACTTCATTAGATGTAGTTTAACATCAGAGTTTAATCTTCTCTGATAGGGTCCCCCTGGAGAGGGGAGTCTGATGTTGTAAGACCCGAAACTCCCTGAGGAACCAAGTATTGACATCACTGACGACGCCCCTTAAAGCGTAATAAAGTGCGTACATATTCAATGACTAACATCTAGTTAGGTAATTCCAGATCTCCTATTGTATACAAGTACCGAGCAAGTCTCTGCACGGCTGTTGCTTATCCCTGGACCAATATATAAGAATTAATGATCTATTTGTAAATTACACAGAGCGAATCTGGAAAGGAGGCGAGTTAACAACACGACAGGTCTACTGGTTGAACAGATATAATGTTGCTAAACCCGAAATCTGTAATGATACTGGTGTAACATCACCAATTATCCTCCTTTGATGTATCTCGGTGATGTTTTACAAGACATCATACCCGGGCCACGAAAAAAAAAGTTTGGGAATCATTTAGTCTAGAAACAAGGCGATTTGAATAGGGATCAGCATGGTTTGAGATCGAAATATACAGCACAGTTTGCACCGAATTCCTTCGTGAAATCATGCTGATAATTAATCCTAATCCAATGTAAGTGGATTATCTTAATCTGCGAGCAGAAATCTCTTCTTTAATCTTAAAAAAAACCAAAAAAAAACCAAAAAAACAACAAAGACGAAAATTACGTCTGAAAAGTATATATAAACATAAATCAACTGCAATTAAAACATTAGTTGGTTGTTTGGTTTAATGACATATCAACCCTTATGGGTTATCTAAAGCTAAATCTTGTAATTTTTTAAAAACATGTATTTACCCAACCCCTCCACACAAGCAGGATGCAGATTTTTAAGCAGAGTTTAACAGGTTTTAAAAGTAAACTTATAATCAACTTTCAAACTATGTCAAAAAAAGAAAGAAAAAAAAAAAAAAAAAAAGGATGGTGGTCACTACTAGGATAGGCTCATTCCTAATTAGTGATCATCCTCCACAAATTACTACAACAACCAACATTAGGTTTTTTTGTTTTGTGTGACATTGTTTATATAGTGTAATGTGTGAAAATAAACCAGTCTTTAATTTAGTTTTCCTTCTCCTAAACTAGTTGCCAACCAAGGTTAAAGAGCCCAGTTAGCTTTACTATTTATCCATATTTGGGTGGATTCATACCTTTCCCAAGGGTATTAGTGCTAGGTGAAATGCAAACAGTCTTGTCCAGGATTTGAACTCGAGTCTTAGTGTCCATTTTCTACAATGATAACCATTACGCCACGAACACTTTTTTCATATACGCAGTAATAACCTTACCCACAAGTTTAATTTATTTTGTGTGTAACTCAATTTCCTTTTAGTATTATTCGGACTATTGTCCTCATCTTCATTGTTATCTGTACAACGTTTCGGCCGATGTGCCCTCTGGCCTTCTTCAGATATTTCTTGTCGGACTCGGGAACTATTCAAGTTCAAATGAGACAAATTGGCAGATGGCTAAAGGCTAGTCAGTTGATATTCAGCACTTGGAATTGTCTCAAATGTTTGGTTTGGTTTGTTTTACGGCATATCAACCTCAGTGGGTCATTTAATGCCGATAAAGTTTTGAAATAAATCAATTCTTAATGCATAATACAATTTTTTTATAAATACATTTTTCTATTTAACCCATAGATGGGACCCTAACAGGTACTACTCCGGGTCAGAGTGGACCAGGGAGCAATGGTGATGAAGGGGTGCTCCACATTCCCCAAACCTCCAAAACTGGAATCTCACCATCAGATAGAGTTTAACGTCATCCCCAGGACATGTAGACCCACAGCCACCGCCGTCTAGCACCCATATGATAAAAAGGGTTGGGGCTTGCCATAAGGGCAATAAGGTTGGGGCAATCATATAGGTGCTAGGGCTTGACGTGACCAGCCGATTGATCGGGGGGCCTCTCAGACCGCCCGTCTAGCTCAAGATAGGGCCAAAGTTGTCTCAAATGTAACAGGAACCATCATGGAACTTTGAACCTAACCCTTTATTCAGTCCACGGGGTATCCTGTTCTCATTCCGCTAATCATAGCTGGGGTAGAGGCAATAAGCTGTGTTTATTATTCTATATTACTGCTGCCCTGACCAGGATTGAACCTGCAGTCTAGAAATAACTGTCACTTAGAATTGTCAATTTCCTTTTATCCAAGTCAATTGAAATAAACTGAAATGTCATTAATTAAGATACACACTATTCACAACAAGTATAGATATGCATTTGCTCGTCATATTGATAAGTACTGAAAATGCTGTTTCACATTTGAACTATGTAGCCTGGGGTTGATATGGAGGATGTGCTGATTGCCCAAGCAGCATATGCCTCCTCTCTACACTGCCACTGTGGTCCAAAGGAAAGGTAAGAAACCAATGCAGTTTGGCAACAGCAGTGTAACGCTGAAGTTCAGCATTACTCCATCTTTAGGGACTCTGGGCTCCAGATTTGTTTTCGGGATTTACTTCCTGGTTTTACATATGTTTTTGCAAAAGGTAGAATCATTTTAACCGCCTTTTGAAACAATTCAATTATTATTAAAATTAATTTTATCACCTGTCTGAATTTTTGAGATGAGGTTTGATAATTTCTATTTAGATTTTTCTGACTGTTGTCCTCATCTTTATTGTTATATTTACAATGTTTCAGCCATGTGCCCTCCTGCCTTCTTCAGGTGTTTCATGTCTGGATTTTTGAGATGAAGTTTGATAATTTGCATTATTTAGATTTGTCTGACTGTTGTCTAAAGATGAGGACAACAGTCAGAAAAATCTAAATAATGCAAATTATAAAACTTCATCTCAAAAATCCAGACAAGAATACACACAATGTTGCCAATATGCTCTCCGGTCTTCTTCAGGTGTTTCTTGATGAATTTGAGAATGTCCAGTTGGATATATGGTGCAATGGATATAAGGGTTGAAGAAGGCTGGAAGGAGTATTGGCAGATAAAGATGAGGACAATAGTCTGAAAAACCTAAATAATACAAATTATCTATTTATATTTTGGAAATGCCAACCCTTATTAGTCATAATGGTGGGGTGGGGTAGAGTAAAAAAATTATTGTGATTATCCTGGGTAAATGCAATATTTTTTTTTCTTTCTCCCATGATGACTTTCTTGCATTCTCTATCATAGTTCTTCCTGTGTTAATCCTCTGATGAGACTTGGGTGAAAACAAAAAATTCTTGTTAAGGACGAATCCACTTATGATCGCAATTCTCAAATTTTGTACAAAAAAAAAAAAAAAAAAAAAAAGAAAAAAAAAAAAAAGAAAAGTTTATTAAGTTAGTATTTTATCAATTACAGTATTAATGATTTTTTTAGTTTAGAGTACATACATGAGGGAGACTTGACAACTCTAGCTTATGTCTTCTATGAATCACTTATAGAATTAGTGTTCACCTGTAGAACCTATCACACTAATCTAGCACACCTGAACAATTACCCCTCCCCCTGTAGAATTATCACTCCAACCTGACCCTCCTGAACAATGATCACCCTCAAGAGTTCACCTTTAGAATTATCACCCACTCCAATCTGAACCACCTGTAGAATCATGACCCAACCTCCTAATCACACCCACCTGTAGAATTATCACCTTAATGTTTTCACTTATAGAATTATCACTCCAATCTGACCCTCTTGAAGAATCATCACCCTCAAGTGTGCGCCTGTGGAGTTTGTTACCCCAATCTGACCCACCAGTAGAATCATTACCCACTCCAATTTGACCCACCTGTAGAAACTATACAACTGCACAAATTATTTGTATTAATAGTTACTTGAAGCTATAATTGTTTACAAAGGATTATCATCATTATTACTAGCAAGAATAGGCACCGTCCAGGTATAAGTATTTAAGATTTAATCTAATGAAATATGTTAAATTAGAAAGACTAACAAAATTAAATACGAACACATAAAAAGATTACTCATTTTAATTATATTCTAATTGGTTTTTATATAAAAAATCATTGATAGGATTAATTTATTACGTTGGAGAATAAAACGATAATATTAGAGATCAATAACACCAAGTAATTATTTATTAAAACCAGTATGCAAATTAATCACAACATACATTATGTAAACATTTATTTCTTAGTGATAGATAAGACACATTGCAAAATTTTAAACGCACTAATAACATGAGCTGTTTTGAAGCAAATCTAACTCAGATTTTCATAGAGACATTGTTAATAAATAAGATTTATTCTAACTCTTAACGCCCTGTTGAGAATTTTCAAAGTCCAGAGCATTCCTATAAGGATATATAAAAAAATGGCTAAAAATGACCTTTGCATCTAAAGTTACCTTAAATCAAAGACTTCTAAATATGTTTAATAATACATTTAAACAAAGGCTATCGTTTGGTGTAGATTAGGAAAACGAATGAGACTTACGCCCGGGTGGAATGAGGTGGTATAGGACTTTAAGAGTTAATGATTTTGACCATAAATTGAATACTCATTGATAAGCTTGCATAATTTCTGAGGGTATTGTGATGTGAGCAGTGACAGTTTCAGTTACTGACAGACACAGAATCTCCATTATAATAAGATCATTATTAGTTACTTGAAACCATATAACTGTGTGCAAATTATTACTATTAGAAAATGATTTCAGCAAGTTATAAAGATTAGAGATCATGCTATTGACTTAATATTGTGAAAATTGTTCAAATATTTTAATTTCTCATACTCTATTGATAAACAGATTTTGGCCATTAGTCAAAGGGTCTAGACGTAAGGGTCGTCTGCTCCCAAGATGCCAGCTTCTCACAGTGCAGTTATGAAACCCCTTTGGGCTTTGTTTTGATAAAGACTTAATATTGTGAAAATTGTTCAATTTTTTAAATTTCTCATACTCTATGAATAATTCTATCTTTTTCTCTTAAAATTTAATCTATCCTTCTCAAAATTGAGTTTCATATTCCTTTATTTGCATTTAATATAAAAAATAACCTGGCATCATACAGGTATTAAATTCTAATGAATTGGTCAAAATATTCAATATTCATGGGTATACAAACACTGTAGAGTCAATATGATTATGGCCGTTGGTAAAACTATACCAACTCCAATTGAATTTAGATTTTATATGGCCCTAGTGGTAATTTTCATCTTTAGTTGTTAAAATTCCTAGCATAAAATTGTGCGTGCACATTATCTGAAATGAACTAAATTGTTATTAAGAACACATTTTATGATATTTTTGTGTTAAAGCATGCAGTTGTATTGTTTTCGAAACGATTCTAAGATTTGTATATTTCGTATGTACACATTCAAAATGGCTACCGTCTTGTTTTAAAGGGAAAGTCAGTTGGTTAAATTCCAAGCATAAAATTATCTTAAATGAATTTAATTGTTATTAAGAACACATTTTATGATATTTTTGTGTTAAAGCATGCAGTTGTATTGTTTTCGAAAAAGTTTCTAAGATTTGTTTATTTCGCACGGAGACTTTCAAAATAGCTACCAGCTTAGTTCAAAGCGAAAGTCAAGGGAGGTTACTCTAATTTCCTTATTTGCTAGGAATTTTAACAACTAAAATGGTGAAAATTACCGCCCTAGTTTAGTATGTGAAGTTATAAAGTTCACATTCCTTATAAATAGATTAAAAAAATATCATGATCTTATATTCATTTGTAGGCCATATTCACTTAATTACATTAGCATTGCCAGCAGTTTAGCTGAAATTGGTGGACATTGACAAATTTGTGACCTTAATCGGTTTAATTTGCAATTTTTGAATATTTCCGACCCAATCTTAAATATATTTAAATGGTTGGAAAGAAAAGAAAATAATATTTCTAAATATGTAATTTGTGTGGGTTTTTATCCATTGAATTATTTTTTTACAGCGAGTTAAAACGGTATTTTGTCTTCGAACAGGTGAAAATGCACCACTGCCCCTCTCCCATAATTGACCCACACTTCTATCTCAAATCACCCTACATCAGCAGCAGCTGACCACCATCCTCCTCCCACTCTTGACCAAAGATACTTGTCAGTAAGAGAATTGATTTCTCTAACACAAGAACTCATCTTATGTCTTGAAGAAGGTCATGAAGACCGAAACTTTATAGAGTCGATATTATCACCAAGAATAAATATTCATCATTATAACACTGTGTTTGTCTACATTTCTCCACATGACCTTAAATATAATAAAACGGTACTTTTAAAAAGAGATGGTCCTAAAAGTGATGTTAGTGTTGATGGAAACTAACAGGAGTGACTAATCAGTTGGCTGTGGATGTTTACCTGTGATACTTAAGGACGGAATCCTGGTTGCTGAGTATGACATGCAACACTCCACTTTGGCCCTTACTTAGGCTAGATGGGCAGCCGGAGCCCCCCCCTCGATCAATCTGCTGGTCATGTCAAGCCCTAGCACCTATATGATTGACTCATCCCTATTGCCCTTATGGCAAAACCTAACCCTTTTTATTATGTGGGTGCTAGAAAGTGGTGGTTGAGGGTCTAAGTATCTTGGGTATGACATTAAACTGCATCTAAATGGTGAAGTTCCAATTCTGGAGCACTGGGGAGTGTGGAGTACCCTTTCATAACCACTACTCCCAGGTCCGCCCTGATCCAGATCTCTGGATTAAAACGTCTTTGGCATAAAATAACCCAAAAAGGGTTGACATGGCATAAAATCTAACCAACCAGCTAACCTAAATCAACAGGGTAATCCAAAAGTTTTTAATTTTTAGAGGTAAAATAATTACATAATACAATCTGAAGTTCTAGAAAATAACTTAATTTCTAAAGACTTCTTTTTTTTTTAGGTAAAATATATTAGACAAAACGTGAACCATTGGATCACCCATTAAGCTCTAGGTAGATAATTGGGATTATGGAAAAGTGAGTTTGCAAAGTGAATTAAATTTTTAAAAACAACAAAAAAAAAACAAACAAAAAAAACAAACAAACAAAAAAAAACCATTAAAATCATTTTGTAAGATTTCTAAGAAAAGGAACATTTGACTGAATTTAAGATATGAGTAGGCTTCTTATGAAATTTAACATACAAATACATTTCAAACTCTCACATCTTTCTCTCTCTCTACACTCACTGAGAAACTAACATATATAATGAGGAGGTATAAATCAAGATATGCATAGAGAGGAGGAAAGTGACAGGCAGAATGTGAGACAGGTCGGTTTTTGACTTAATTGCAAATTATGACTAATTAGAACCAATTAAAATGGATTTTTTCAAACATAACTCAATTCCAAAACTAATCATTACTGTGATATATCCACAGGTCCTGCTAGTAAAAATATAACAATACTCCTAAGAAATAAGAATTCTGTAGATAAGCAACACCAGATAATCCAGATTTACATTTTTGCATTTTATCTTGGACGGTCTTATTTTTAATCAGAGAGAGTTGCAAGATGATAACAGTTGAAAGATTAAGGAACAAGCGTAATAATATATTATTATCATCATTATATATCATAATTAATATAACTTTTGTGTCATTAAACTAAACAGTAAAAAAGCCTTTATAGGAGCCAAACATTGATTCGCTCAGCTTTAGTATAATATAGGGACTGGCAGAAAAAAATTGGATACTACGAGTTTTAAAAGCGAATTAAGAATAATTAAATCTATTATTTAAGGTTAAACTTTGTCTAAATCGATAACTATTGGCATAATAACCATCATTAAAAAAAGAAAAATATAATTACATATGCAGTTTATTTTTAAAAGATTTAAAACGATTTGTTTTGGTCAATTTCGACGTGATCCACCATTTTGGCTGTTTTTCAATGGTTGTTTACAATTTTAACGTAACATTTGGGATGGAAATTTTTTTTTTTTTAAAACCAAAATCAGGTAATTATCTGATTTTAATGAAATTTTCAGTATTGATTTAACAATTAATGAATTTTATAATGCATCAGTATTTTATTTCAAAACTTTAAAGCTATGAAAAAAAATATATAAAATTCATTTAAAATATGAAAATCCTGATGTTAAGTTTAAAATGTTATATTTTTAGATTCTAAAAATAAATATCTACTTAATGCAAACCTTATTTTAGGTTCCAAAAGTAATAAGTTTTGAAGAAAAACTCGATTGAAAATATACTCCCTCCCTTTTTAAGCAGAAAAAATATCGATATATACGTAGGCCTCGACTAAAGTCATTTTGTCAAAAACGCATTTTAGGGTCCCTAGTATTATATTTTTAAAACAAAAAATATAAGTTAAAAGAATATGTTGGGGTGACAAGACTTTTGGAGCACCCTGTATATCATATCAAAACAAAAATTATTTAAATTAAAACAGTATGAAGAGGTGACATGTTCGGACTACCCCTTATTTTAATTTAAAAAGAAAAAGAAAAAGAAAAAAAACAATATACAGGGTGGTGCGAAAAGTTTGATCACCCCCTACCAAAATAAAACTCCTAATTAATTAACAGTCACTAGATGAAATAAGTAGCTGGAAATAAAATAGAAAATTATATTTTTACTAGCAGGACCTGTGGATATACCACAGTATGATGATTCAATTATTAACGACCCCCTTACGATACTTATTTCCCCTACTATCTTTCATTCTTATATTTTTTCTGTGTAGCATATCCTTGTCTTCCCTTTCTTTTTTGATAATAAAAACGGAATGGTCCATTATTTAGCTGAGGTGACGACACTGATAAGAAATAAAAATTCTGCAGATAAGCAACACCAGATAATCCGGATTTACATTTTTGCACTTGGACGGTCTCTCTGCAAGATGAAGGAACAAGCGTAATAATATATTATATCATAATTAATATTATATATTAGGGACTGGCAAACGGAGCCTAAAATGCGTTTTTGACAAAATGACTTTAGCCCCCCTATAGAAAATAATTTACCAAAAATCAGGAAATTATCGGATTTTAATGAAATTTTCAGTATTTATGTATCAATAAATGATCTTTATAATGCATTATTTATTTTATTTAAAAACTTTCTCATTTTTTTCAGGTCGCTTAATTTTGACCCCCTTATGTTGGGGGCGTAAAATCTTTTGCAAGTTGATCATTTTTTATACTAATTACAGTAAAAATAATGAGATAAAAGACTGAAGTTATGAATAGAAACAAACATTTTTTTTTAAGGTGGCTTTTCTATGAGAAAATAAGTACCGAAAATCGAAAAATAAAATGTAAAAAAAAAAAAATTAATTTTTTGGAGATTTCTTTTTTACTCATTTCGATAATTATTCAATTGGCTATTATTTTATAAAAGAAAAAATTATACATCAATGTTTTTTCTGCTTAAAAGGGGGAGGGGGTACATTTTCAATAGAGTTTTTTCTTCAAAACTTATTACTTTTGGCGCCTAAAATAAGTTTTGCATTAAGTAGATATTATTTTTAAAATCTAAAAATATAAGATTTTAAACTGAACGTCAGGCTTTTCATATTTTAAATGAATTTTATATATTAATTTTTTCATAGCAAAAATACTAAATTAAAGTTTTGAAATAAAATAACTAATGCATTATAAAATTCATTAATTATTAAATCAATACTGAAAATTTCATTAAATCGGATAATTACCTGATTTTTGGTAATTTTTTTTGCAAACGCGAATGTTACAATAAAATTGTAAACAAGCACTTAAAAACATCGAAAACGAGGCTGACTGGCTGATATCGTCGAAATTGACCAAAACAAATACTTTTAAATCTATTAAAAATAAACTGCATATGTAATGATATTGTTCTCTTTTTAATTATTGTTATTATGTTACTACTTATCGATTTAGACAAAGTTTGAATAATAGATTTAATTATTTCTAATTCGCTTTTAAAATTCCTAGTAGACGACAAAATCTATTATTAAAATAATGAAAGTTAAAATAATATGTAAGGGTGACAAGACTTCCGGACCACCTTGTAGTTCATGGTCAGGTAAGAAAAGATAGCAACAATTCCAGGCTAAAACTTGCAAATCGGTTGGAAAATTAAGACATATTACAGGGTGACCCAGAAAAAACAGAACCCAAATTATTTATTTTCCCATTAAACTAACCCTAAACCCCCCTAGTTAAAATTAACAGTTTTATTACAAAATTTGTGGGTTCTGTTTTTTCTGGGTCATCCTAATTTTCCGACCAATTTGCAAGTTTAACCCAATTCCACTGACGTTTTAAATACAAACGTCACATTTTCTCTTGGAGGATTTACTTTTAAAAATTTAATGTACCTTTAAAAATAATTTAAAATCGCGTTCATTCTTAACATCTTAAAATCAGAGAGAGAGAGAGGGGGGGAAGGGATGAACTAATACCCCCTCCCTCTAAAGAAAACTAGTTCGTTCACCCGCCCTTTTTGCATTGATTTTTTTCCTCCTTTAACTCTTTCTTCTCGAACTTTCCAGAGCATTAGCAAATTTCCAGGGTATCAAAATTTGTACTCTTAAAAGGGATCTAACCGAACATTATATTCTATGTCAAGAGTTAAACTATTAGTTCAGCCAAATTTAAAATATCTTTGATATTAATAAATTTTTTTTTTAAAATGACAGTTAAATGGGCCAAGCGATGACAGAGAGAAAATGGTCGGTCTTCTCTTTCGATATCAATTCTACCTTTCACTTTAAAATAATTAACATTTTGTTGTGGAAATTTGATTAAAGAAATAAAATGTAATAAATTAAATATATTGCTTAAAATACAATAAATAATCAAAATGGAAAAAAAAAAAAAAAAAAAAAAAAAAAAACATTAACAAGGTATCAGTTTTTCTTTTTACTCTTAAAAGGGTGTAACCGAATATTATAGTTTATGTCAAACTATTAATCCCGCCAAAATTTTAAAATAACTGATATTAATTTTTTTAAAAACTTAGTTAAATGGGCTAAGTTGCGATATTGAAAATTGGTGTGTAGCCTCAAGGGTTCAAATATCGTTCGATATCAATTCTGTCTTTCATGTTAAAATTTTATTAAAATTTTGTTGTAGAAATGAGATTAAAAGAAATAAATTCAATAAATTAAATTTTTTCTTTATCAGTTTTTACTCTTAAAAGAACATTTTATGTAAACTTTACATAAAATAAAAGTAGTACTTATCGATTTAGACAAAGTTTGACCTTAAATAATAATTTAATTATTTTTAATTCGCTTTTAAAACTCGTAGCAGACGATTTTATTGCCAGTACCTATGTATTTTTTTTAAATTTCTCAACTGGGATTAATAATTTTAATAAAAATAAAACCAAGGAAAACATAACATAATACGTGAATTTATTTAGAATTTTTTTTTTAATTAAAAGGAGAGCATTAATTGATGTTGTATAGATTTAAACTTGTTGCGTAGTGATTTAGTTATACACTTTTTGATTTATCAATTAATGCTGTCCTTTAATTTTAAGGAGTGAAATAATAATAATAATAATAATGTTAAACTATCATTATTTCACCCAGAATTTAAAATACCTTAGACATTAATTAAAGAAACCAAACAGACAGTAATTTTGACATTTCGGACTGTTGCCCTCATCTTTATTGTGGTCTGAACGTTGTGTTTATATACAGTGGGTACCGCCAAAGTAAGTCACGTGATCAGTTTAGGCCATATTGAAGGAAGAAACGTAAATATTTTTTAACTTTTAAAAAAATTCTCGCAAAAAAGAAATAACAAACAAAGAGTTGTTACAAAGAAAAACAGTTAATTCAAAGATCAAATTATCCGATTGGGGAAAAATAACTCGTCGTTATCGTGAAAAATAAGTAAAACAGTCGGTTTTTTAACGACACGGTCAGTTTCTTTGATATTTTTTTTAGCAGAATTCTGTATTCATGGTTCTTTTACTAAAAAGCCCTCGCATTGAAACTTATAAAAATCTTCTGATATAATTATTCAGACTTATCTTTAAAGAAAAAAAAAGGAAAAATCATTTTTTCATATTTCATACAATAAAATAAGGGGGTGTAAAAAATTCCCCTAATATATTTAAGAAATTTTAAAAAATATTTCAGACATTTTTTCATCAAAAAGGTAAATAATCATGGAACTTTTCGTGAAAACCGGACCATTAATTGATTTTTCATAGAATTTGAAAAAACTCTAGTCATAACTTTTTGGCTACGATTTAACGGTGCAAAAACGTAAACATTGTTTTTCATTATTTCCGTAAGCTGAAAATTAAAAAAAAAAAAAAAAAAAATCATCAGGAGTTTTTTTTTTTTTTTTTTTTTACTGCTTCTTTCGAATGGACAAAAACTTCAAGATAATATTAACATTTATGCAAGTTTTATTGTGTTAAATATGGGGGGGGGTTAATAGGGAAAATTGGAGGTACCTAAATACAGTATACGCAATAAAGATGAGGACAACAGTTCAAAATATCAAAATTATTGATACCTAACCTCACTCATCATAAATACATACAAGCATAAACCATAGACAATTAAATGGGTCAAGTTGTGACATAGATAAATGATTGATAGCCTCAAGGGTTCGATACATTCCGATATATCTCGTTCGATAGCAATTCTACCTTTCATTTAAAAAAAAAAAAAAAGATTCGTTATTTACATTTTGTTGTAGGGAGATGTGATTTGTAATAAAACGCAATAAATATTTCTTAAAAATAAAAGACTATTAATATGGAGTTCGATTCTCACTGGGTGCCTTAAGCGGGGAGGGGTCTTAATTCTTGTGATAATTGTTTTATCAATTAGTTGCTTTTTTTCCTACGACGATATGCCCCCACCCACCAACAATTTTTCACAAGTCAAAAAGAGCAAATCTGAAATAACTTTTATGACCGCTAAGAAAAAAAAGGTCAACTCTAGGGACAAACAAGAGATAAAAAGAAAAGAAAAAGAAAAGAAAAGGAAAAACAAGCTAAGTCGGTAGAGCGTTCGGCTAGGAATCACAAGGTTCTTAGTTCGATACCGACCCTCGCCAACTCAGCGTATGAGTAGCACAGGGATCTGTGCGGTAAAGTAAGGAGCTGATGGTCGGTGTGGTGCTCCACCTCAGACGCAAAAACATTCTCCTTGGTCTACCGCTAGTGAAAAGGGGATAAATTCCCTCGCTGATTGGCTGATTAGGCCACCCAGAGGAATTAACTTTTATTATCATTATTACTACAATAAAAATAATAACAATGTCTGGTTTCGATTTTAAACAATGTTTGTAAATTGTTGAAAACAGTCTCGTTTGAAGTTATATTCTAGATTTTTTTAAAATTGATATTTAAAAAAAAATTTGTTTGTCAAATATCAACAATGAGGTAGTTAAATATCAAACAAAACAAAATATTGCTTGAAAAGTTTTATTTTGTTTATCGTATTATAAAATCAAAATATTGTTTTAAATTTCTTTACAGGAAACTAGCAAAAAAAATAAATAAATAAAAAATAAAAAAACACTAAAATCTGATTTGTCGACTGTTGCCCTCATTTTTGTGGTATATGTAAAAAAACAAACAAAAAAAAAAACGTAATTTTACATACATACCTCAATAAAGATGAGGACAACAGACCGAAAAATCAAAATTATACAATGAGATAGTTGTTGAAAACATTAAACAAAAAAAGTATATTGCTTCAAAAGTTTTATTATTTTCCCCAGGTTTATGACATATTTCCCCCCAGATGTTTATAATGTAAGTCTAAATATTATTGCATAATTTTAAAAAAATTCTTCACGGGACACTACACCCGCCCACACACACACTAAAATCTGATTTCTGTAGCCCCGTTCGAAATACTTTTTGGTTTAAAATCAAAAAAAAAAAACAAAACAAAATGTAGGAGTGACAAGATTTTTGGAACACCTTGTATATCATATCAAAACAAAAATAATTTAAATCTGATACAATTTGATCCAAGAGAAAATTCATTTTGAACGGGACCACAGAAATTGAATTGTGCAAGAAAATCATGAAATTATCAGGAAGCTAAAAACTTAGTCGCCGTCATCATCACGGTGACATACTTAACAACAAAAAAAGGGGGTTAAAAATTCTACGTAATTTCTGTTAAATTTAACAATAAATGTTGAAAATAAAAATTAAAAAATTATTTTGCTATGTAAAATGCAACAAATTCTTCAAAATTAGAAATTGAAGACCCCCCCCCCCCTTAGAAAAAAAAACAAAACAATATATCACTTCTTGGTCAACTCAAAAGTTTCAAATGGGTGCTTCTAGTACACTTCTGTTTGTAGATACATAAACTAAATAAATATTAAATTATTTTAAGCTATATTTACTGTTTGTGTAAAACTTGACTTTAAATGAATTTTGTAATAGAGCTTTTAAAGTTTTAAACTGTTACAAAATCAATTTTTCTTAAGAAACAACCTGTAGTGACCATATCGACAATTCTTAGAATTCGTTAAAATTTAAAGAATTCTGAGAAATGTCAAAATGGTCACAACATGTTGTTTACCAAGGAAGTAAATGTTTTTTTGTTTGTTTTAACGAAATCAGACAATAATTACAAAATCTAAGTAGATTAGTTATTTTTGTAAACTTCAGTATAGAAAAGAGAGAAGAAAAAAACAGCTTTGTTTAAGTTTTTTAATTGAGTTAAACACTCACACAAAAAAAGGTTTTCAACTTGAAATTGGCATTAAGTCTAGATAGAAGAATTGTTAACTAAACAGACTATTTTCTTTTCTTTTCTTACTTGGATAAGATAATGTTATATATAGATATATTATATAAGTTAAATTGATAGTAAACTAAAGAAAGGTTTTTCGGTATTTTTTTAAGAGAAAATAAATTAACAAAGATTTTGATTATTTCAGAATTGTTGACTGTATAGACTTTTTTGTTTAATTGGTTAAGATAATGTTAGTGAAAAAAAAAAAACTAGCTTAATATAGTAAACTAAGATTTTTCGGTATTTTTTTTTAAAGAAAATAAATAATTAAAAAAAAATTTTGAATATCATTTCAGAGGATAAAAAAAAGTAATGAAGTTTTTAAATATCATTAACTGTTATAGTTAATGATATTTAAAACTAAATAGTGAATAAAAATACTCAATTTTATCCATCATGGCTAATTTTATTGCAATGACTAAACAAAAAAAATAAACAAACAAAAAAAAAAAAGCAACTATTATTTTATTATCAACAATAAAAATTAAAAAAAAGAGACGATCATTTTAAAATGAGCTATATTTTTATTAATGTAAGGATTTCAAATCTATGAGTCATTTTTTTTTGACTGTGGAGACAATTTAAACTTTAACAATTAAAATGAGATGACGTCAATTTAATTCATATTTGCTTTGTTTTTAAATATTCAACAAATAAAATAAAAACACCTTAAACCAATAAAATAATTTAAATAGAGGAGTAAATAAACATTTTAAAGTTTATTAAATGTGACAAAGTTTGAATAAAACAAAAAAAAATCTAAAAAAGAAAAACGAAGTTTTTGCTCATAATAAAAAAAAAGTTGCTCTACTTATTCAATTGCGTACAAAGAAAATAAAAATGATCCCGAGCAGTATTCTCATTAATAATAAATATTCAACAATTATAAGCAAAATATGTTGATTTAAATCGTTTTTATTTTATTTTATTTATTCAAAAATAAAAATAAGAGGAAGAAAAATCTTATGATTTGGTTGTAGGTTGAAATGGTGTGTATTATGGGGTTGTGTAGTGCCAAGGTAGCGACTCAGTCGAAGTCTAAATACAAATAATGGTATTTACAGACATTTACGTTTGGGTTAGACTTACAGGACGATGAAAGAAGGTTTAATTTTATATAAGAAACAAACCTGTGGCGATTTTTGAGGCTGCAGAATTGTTAACTCCTGAAAAATATTCTTCCACAAGGTTACTCCACGTGCAGGAGGCCGCCATGTTGCGAAGAGTACCGTGACAGTCCCGACGTTAATGAATTAAAAATATATTAAAAAGTCGATACGTTTTATTTTTTAAATTGCTGGTAAACGCTTACGAAAATAACGCATTTATTTGAAAAAAAATATTTTGCATATTTTACCGTTGATAGATACGTATATATATATTTAAAAAAAATTTTTTAGCTACCAAAAATTAATGCAAGGAAAGTAGTAGGTTGAGAAAGAAAGATGAAAGATTGAAAAAAAAAAACTATTAAGTTTGAGAAGCATACACACAAAAAAAAAAGAATGTTTCTTCTTAAGATTAAAAATTTATTTAAATACGAAAAGTATTTAAATAAATTTTTAAAAGAGAAATATTTTTACTTTTTAAATCTAATCTGTTTAAAAAAAATTTTAAATTGTTAAAAGGTTGTTTTGGTAAACGAGTTATCTGCCCTTTACATCAATCATTCTCTTCTTTTTTAAAGTTTCATTTGTTGTTGTTTTTTCCCCTTTTCCTATTTTTAGACATTGCTCAATAAATAAATAAAATAAATAAATAAGTAAAATAAAATAAATAATAATATAATCAGATGAAGGACACTTGGGCTGTGTGTCCTTGTTCATTAGATAAAAACAAAAACTAGTTTCTTTTCAGAGAAAAAGAGGATGTTAGAGATCTTTTTTTACAGTTAGCTCTAAATTCTGCAATATACCCAAAGAAAAATAAATAAATAAATAAAATACAAATACAAATAATACTTTCATTATTATCATCTTTATTATCATTAAATAATTTTTAAAAAAAATATTTCTAAAGCAACAAATTATTGAAGGGTAAAAGAGTATTAGATATTGCAAAGGGTTTATTTTCTAAATATAAATATATAAACTTTATATATTCATATATATATATATATATATATTTTTAATTTAAAAGAAAAGAAGAAAAATGGGTACTATTCGCAGAGTTCCGTCCTGGCCGTCTGCCTTTAAAAACGCTGGGCGGTGATAGCTCAAAAAACAAACCCACCTACGAATGAAGTCCCTAGCTGAAGCGGTGTCCTTCTGTATATGAAAAAATAATTCGTCGATTGAAGGCGTTTTTATCGACAAATTATTTTATTTTAGTGGTTCGAAGGCGTTAAAAGTAAGCCATATTTTTGAAAATATTGAAGAAAAAAATAGGAAAAAAAAAACAGCGCTAAAGGCGTTTTTTTCCCAAAGAGTTGATGCGACATTTTACCACCAGTTTTTTTTTCGACAAGTAAATGTAAATATTTTAACCTTTGAAAAACATGGCTTAATTCTAACGACTTCAAACTACAAAAAATAAAAAATAAAAAAAATAATTTAAAAATGTCGATAAAAACGCCTTCAATCGACAAATTATTTTTTCACATACAGCAGGCACCGCTTCAGCTAGGGACTTCATTCATAGGTGGGTTTGTTTTTTGAGCTATCACCGCCCAGCGTTTTTTAAGGCAGGAGGTCGGGACGGAACTCTGCGAATAGTACAGAAAAATGTTTTATTCTGTGTAAAGACGTCGGGGCGGCAAGGGAGTCTATCCCCTTTTCCCCAAGGAGATTATTTTAGCATCTGAGGTGAAGCGCCACACCTACCATCAGCTCCTCAATTTACCGCACAGATCCCTGTGCTACTCATACGCTGAGTTGGCGAGGGCCGGTATCAAACCAAGAACCTTGTGATTCCTAGCTAAACACTCTACCGACTGAGCTGTGTACGTAAACTTTATTCAAACTAAATTGCAATTATTGGCACAAATATAGAATAGCACACAAGAGATAATATCATTAGAATCGCATTTTACGTATAAATAGCATTAGATTACGGAAACTCCCGAAGTAGCCTAAGAGACACAAGATCAATTTCTTAAGTGGAGTTTAACATGTTTGAATTCAAAGTTTTCCTTCTCGATTGGTTGCCCAACCAAGGCTAAAGAGCCCAGTCTACACAACTATTTACCTATAGCTGGATGGAGAGCAGGTGTTATACTGACAGAGACTCAAAGTCGTTTTTGACCAAATGACTTTAGCCCCCCCACTACAGAAAATAATTTACCAAAAATCAGGGAATTATCGGATTTTAATGAAATTTTCAGTGTTTATTTATCGATGAACGATCTTTATAATGCATTATTTATTTTATTTCAAAACTTTCTCATTTTTTTCAGGTCACTTAATTTTTACCTCCCTTATGTTGAGGGCGTAAAATTGTTTTAAGTTGGTCCTTACCTGATACTAATTACTAGGTCAATTTGACCCTGTGCAATTTACCCCCCCCCCTACATTTAACACAATGAAACTTGCAGAAAAATTAATATTTTCTTGAAAAGATTTTTCCATTCGAAAGAAAAAACATTAAATAAACTCCTGATGATTTTTTAAATTTTTTATCAGCTTACGAAAATAATGAAAATTATGATTGAAAAACAATGTTTTCATTTTTGCACTGTTAAATCAACTGAAATTTAACGTAGCTAAAAACAAGTTACGATAAGAGGATTTTTTAAAAATTCTATGAAAAATCAATTAATAATCTGATTTTCCCGAAAATTTCCATAAATGTTTACCATTGGATGTAAATACATCTGAAATAGTTTTTTTCTAAAATATATTAGGGGAATATTTTTTTACGAGGTCTATTCCCCCCCCTATTTTATTTTATGAGATAAAAAAAAATGACGCGTCAGAAAAAATTTTTTCTTTTTTTCTATAAAGATAAGAGTCTGAATAACTATATCAATGAAATTGTATGAATGTACAACGTCTAGTTTTTTGAGGAAAATTAATAAAATCGGAAATAAAAAGTGCAAAAAAATGTCATAATATTAATATTTGAAAACTTTTTTTTTACTTTTATAATTGGTATGTACTATATTCTATTAAATTGTCAAAAAAAAATTTTTTTTAAGAAATTAATTTTAAGAGATTTTCAATCTTTTGTGTGATTAAATATTTTATTTTCTGCGTGAAATAAATTAAATTTTTTTTTTTCCTGTGGAAAAAAATCAAAATTTTTACGGATATTTAAAAACATGAATTTTAGAATTCACGTGAACTAAAAGTTGGTCCGATCCGTGCTCGATTAATATTTTTTAAAAGAATTTGTAATTTTTATTGTTGAATAGTAATGTGTGATTCTTAGAATGTACGGAAGAGCAAAACTGACATATGACGAGACGCTTCTCGGTAACTAAAGTTTGTTTTTCTGAGCGTAAAAAAATATTTTATTTAACTTTTACGACCAATTAGAATGAAAATAATATATTGAATGATTGTTTTATCAGTTTTTTCTTTAGAAAAAATATTCAAATTTTCATTTTATTTTCGATTTTAAGAATTAATACTAAAACCGAAGACATTTTTTAACGTCAGTTTCACTGCGAAATTTTAAGATTAAAGTTTTTCAAGTTTTTATTCGTAAATTGTAATATTAAAGTTTTAAAGTTTTTATTCATTTTAATAGAAAAAATTTGGCTAAAAAAGTTTGTCCGTTACCCATCCGTACTTAGATGCATAACTGTAAGAGGGTAATATATGTATTTCTTTCTCTCTTAATCGCGGCCTGAAAATTACCCTTTCGCACGTAATATGGATAGGTTTGTTTATTTTTTAAGATAATGATGTAATTTTTCCCAATCGGATAATTTGATCTTTGAATTAACTATTTTTCTTTGTAACAACCCTGTACGATCTTTTTTTAACGAGATTTTTGATAAACAAAGTTCGGAAATATCTATTTCCGTTTTATTCAAGATGACCTAAACGGTCTGGTGGTACCTACTAATTACAGTATAAATAAAGAATAAAAGACCGAAGTTATGAATAGAAACAAAAAAAAATTTTTTTACGGTTGCCCTTCTATGAGAAAATAAGTACCGAAAATCGAAAAATAAAATGTAAAAAAATAATAAATAATTAATTTTTTGGAGATTTCTTTTTTACCCATTTCGATAATTATTTAATTGGCTATTATTTTATAAAAGAAAAAATTATACATCGATGTTTTTTCTGCTTAAAAAGGGGAGGGGGTACATTTTCAATCGAGTTTTTCTTCAAAACTTATTACTTTCGTCTAAAAAAATAAGGTTTTCATTAAGTAGATATTTATTTTTAGAATCTAAAAATATAACATTTTAAACTTAACATTAGGATTTTCATATTTTAAATGAATTTTATATATTAATTTTTCATAGCAAAAATACTAAATTAAAGTTTTGAAATAAAATAACTGATGCATTATAAAATTCATTAATTGTTAAATCAATACTGAAAATTTCATTAAAATTGGATAATTACCTGATTTTTGGTAAATTTCTTTCATCCCAAATGTTACGTTAAAATTGTAAACAAGCGCCTAAAACCATTGAAAAACAGCCAAAATGGCGTCGGCGAACAAAATTGACCAAAACAAATAGTTTTAAATCTTTTAAAAATAAACTGCATATGTAATGATATTTTTTTTTTCAATGATGGTTATTATGGTACTTTAAACTTTGTCTAAATCGATAAGTAGTACCAGGTACTACTTATCGATTTAGACAAAGTTTAACCTTAAATAATAGATTTAATTATTCTTAATTCGCTTTTAAAACTCGTAGTATCCGACTTTTTTTGCTAGTCCCTAATACAGTAACTTGCAAATGGTCGTCAAAAGTTTGGGGATTGAGGCTGTTTTTAATTACGTATTGTTTTTGTTGTATAGTATACATTAGGTACCACCAATTTTAGCCCCCTATATTTAACACTATGAAACTTGCAGAAAAATTAATATTTTCTTGAAAAAAAATTTTAATTCGAAAGAAAAAACATTAAACAAACTCCTGATGATTTTTAAAAATGTTCAGCTTACGGAAATAATGAAAATTATGATTGAAAAACAATGTTTTCATTTTGCACTGTTAAATCAACTGAAATTTAACGTAGCTAAAAACAAGTTACGATAAGAGGTTTTTTTTAAGAATTCTATGAAAAATCAATTAATAGTCTGATTTTCACGAAAATTTCCATAAATGTTTACCTTTGGATGTAAATATATCTGAAATTGTTTTTTCCTAAAATATATTAGGGAAATTTTTTTTTTTTTTTTTTTACGAGATAAACAAAATGACCCGTCAGAAAACTTTTTTTTACTTTTTTTCTATAAAGATAAAAGTCTGAATAACTATATCAAAGACATTGTAAAACATACAACGCAGTAGTTTTTTAGGAAAAAATAATGAAATCGGAAATAGAAAGTGCAAAAAAATGTCATAATATTATTATTTGAAAACTTTTTTTTTGCTTTTTTAATTGGAATGTAAATTAAATTGTCAAAAAAAAAATTTTTTTAAGAAATTAATTTTTGAGAGATTTTGTGTGCTTCATTTTTTTTTCCTGCGTGAAAAAATCGAAATTTTCACGGATATTTAAATATATGAATTTTAGAATTCAGGTGAACTAAAAATCGGTCCGATCCACGCTATATTAGTATTTTTAAAAGAATTTGTAATTTTCATTGTTGAATAGTAATGTGTGATTCTTAGAATATACGGAAGAGCAAAACTGACATATTTGTTTTTATACAAAGAGACGAGACGCTTCTCAGTAACTATTGTTTGTTTTTCTTAGCGTAAAAAATAATTTTTTAATTTTTCGACCTATTAGAATAAAAAGTAAGTATTGATTATTTTATCAGTTTTTCTCTTAGAATAAATATTTAAATTTTCATTTCATTTCATTTTCGATTTTAAAAATTAATACCAAAACCGAAGACATTTTTTTAAAGTCAATTTCACTGTGAAATTTTAAGATTAATTTTTTTCAAGTTTTTATTCATTTTAATAGTAAATTTTAATATTAAAGTTTTTAAAGATTTTATTCATTTTAATAGTAAATTTTGGCTAAAAAAAAAGTATGCCCATTACAGTCAACCATATGTAGATGCATAACCGTAAGAGGGTAATAATATGTATTTTTTTCTGTCTAAATTGCGGCCTGAAAATTACCCTTTCGCATGTAATACGGATAGGTTTATTTATTTTTTAAGATAACGATGTAATTTTTCCCAGTCGGATAATTTGATCTTTGAATTAACTGTTTTTCTTTGTAACAACCCTGTACGATCTTTAATTGTTTTTTTACAAGATTTTTGATAAACAAAGTTCGGAAATATTTATTTCCGTTTTATTCAAGTTGGCCTAAACTGATCACGTGGCCGTTTTGATGATACCTAGTATACATTTAATGTTGAAAAATTTTTTTTTATATAAATCCAAGTTTAATTGAAATTATACATGGCAATACTAACACAAACAACTGAGACTAATGTGTCTACCGTTGGATTCAATAACTAATTTCAATGGTTAATTAAATGTATAGTAATTTGCGTTTTTTAAAGCAATACATAATTAAAAACAACCTTAATCCCCAAACCCATAAACAGTAACCCAATTCGCAAAAAAAGTTTCCGTTTTAATTTTGATGACGATTTGCAAGTTTAACCATAGCCTAGCCCAAACATTAACGCTAATCCTAAAACTAATACTAACCCAAACGTCTCAAAGGTTTCGGGTATTTCCGTGAAATGTAATGGTAGACTGTGAATTCAGGGGTGTAAATATTTACCAGAACCTACCGGACAGATGTTAGTGGAACTTAACTAGGGTTAATACTTTTAATAAAAATAAAACTCTAAGGAAAACAAATACGATAATTCATTTATAAGTCTTTAAAAAAGATTAAAGGACATCATTAATTGATGTTGTATAGATTTAAAGTTGTTGCGTAGTGATTCAGTTACACTTTTTTTTATACCCCAGAACTGCAAAAGTAGACTGTTTTAAGTTTTTTCTTTTTATTTAAAATTTTCTTTTCTTTCTTTCTTTCTTTATTTTTTCTTACTCGGAACTAGAAATATTGTTAAATACTCGGCAAATTTAGCAGCGAATAGTAATTTTCAGTTTATTTCAGACGGACTTGATAAGTTTATAATCCCAATTCCCTTAAAATAACAACACTGAAGTCAGACTATGGTAAAAGTTTACGCCCTTGAATTCACAGTCTACCATGCTTTTTTATACATAATAGGTATCACCAAAATACATCACGTGATCAGTTTAGGTCATATTGAAGGAAGAAACGTAAATATTTTTTAACTTATTTTTTTAAATTTCGCAAAAACGAAATAACGAATATAAAGAATTTTTACAAGGAAAAACAGTTAATTCAAAGATCAAATTATCCAATTGGGGAAAAATTACTCACCATTATCTTGAAAAATAAGTAAAACAGTCCGTTTTTTAATAACAGGGTCAGTTTCTTTATTGATTTTTTTTTTTTTTTGCAGAACTCTGTATTCATGGTTCTTTTACAAAAAAAAAAAAAAAACAAACTCTCGCATTGAAACTTATAAAATTCTTCTGATATAATTATTCAGACTCTTATCTTTATAGAAAAAAAGTAAAAATCGTTTTTTGTCGGTTCAAATTAGATTAAAATTATCACTGAAAAAAAAAATTGTTCAATATGACGAAAAATCAAATTTTCAATCATTTTTCTGTCATAAACTTTTTTTTTTTTTAATAAACTAAAAACTTCACTGTTTTGCTCTGTTAAAATAAAGTTTATCTCGCAATCCATAATAAACAAATAAATAAATTACAAACATGAGTTCAATTCTCGCCTTAGGCACCCCAGTTGTAACATTAACTTAACTATTTGAAATAAATAATCAATCAACAAAGAATCTTTTTTTAAATTAAAAAAAAATTTTTTTTTTTATTGAAGTTGATTTGGGAAGACTTCACGAAAGAACATTAAACAATCTCTCTTTAATAAAGAGAGTTTATTTTTGTTTTTAATTTTATTTATAAAAAAATAAAAAGAGTCTTTATAAAAAAAATATAAAGAGTCTTTATATTTTTTGAATTATTCGCACTATTGTTCCCATCTTCACTGTGTATAATATACACATCATCCGCTGTATATCATATACACGTTTCAGCGGATGAGCCCTCCGGCTTTCTTCATGTGTTTCTTGTCGAACTCGTTCCTGAGTTCGACAAGAAACACCTGAAGAAAGCCGGAGGGCTCATCCGCTGATGTCGAACTCTGTGTATATAACATTTTTTTCTTTTTTTTTCTTTTTTTTTTTTTCTAGATGAGGCTTGGTAATTTTGATTATTTAGACTATTGTTCTCATCTTTATTGTTATTAACAATAAAGATGAGGACAATAGTCCGAATAATCCAAATTATCAAGCCTCCTCTAAAAAAAAAAAAAATTCGGAGAAATAAACTCTCTTCAATTGTTCATTCAAACAAGTTGGTGGGATAAACAAAGCGTGAACAGATACTACAGGTTGATCGTAATAAGAGAAATTAAGATTGCGCTTTCAAAACTTTTTTTTTTTTTTTTTTTTTTTTCAGAATCCCAATTATGCTAAAATTGGGTTAAACTTGCAAATCGTCCTCAAAGTTAAAACGGAAACTTATTCGGTGATCCATGACAGTTTAACTACAGTGTATGAATGAACTTTTTTGCGAATTGGGTTTAGGGGGTTGGGGATTAAGGTTGTTTTTAATTACGTACTGCTTAAAAAACAAAAACAAAAACAAAAAAAACAAAAACAAATTACTATACATTTAATGTTGAAAAATATTTTTTTTAAATCAAGTTTAATTGAAATTATACATTGCAATACTAACACAAACAACTGAGATTAATGTGTCTACCGTTGGATTCAATAATTAATTTCAATGGTTTATTAAATGTATAGTAATTTGCGTTTTTTTTAAGCAATACGTAATTAAAAACAACTTTAATCCCCAAACCCGTAAACCGTAACCCAATTCGAAAAAAAAAAAAAAGAAAAAAAAGTTCATTCACACACTGTAGTTAAACTGTCATGGATCACCACCAAATAAGTTTCCGTTTTAATTTTGACGACGATTTGCAAGTTAACCCAAGCAAACACGGATCTTGTATTATTTGGATTAGTCGGACTACTGTCCTCATCTTTATTGTTAAGGTTTCGGCCGATGTGACCTCCGGCCTTCGTCATGTGTTTCTTGTCGAACTCTGGAACCTTCTTTTCGAACTAGGGAAAAATTCAGAGATATAACACGGATCTTGATTTCGAATCTTTCATGAAATGTTTGTTACGCCGCCTGATTTTACAAGAATATGAAAATAATACCGCTCAGCTGAGCTAGAAACGAAGCACTTGACAAAGTTTTTGGTGTTTTTAAACTTGGACTACTACTAAACTGAAAGTTAAAAGAAAATCTTTTTCTTTTTTTTAGATAATTTTTGTACTACGAAACTCAGTGCGAATTACCGAGCCTCACTAACACGGCACTCGACAAACAGTAGCCTTTCTCTTTTTTTTCTTTCTTTCTGTAAAAGATATAATAAGAGGATTGAAGGAGAGAAGAGAAATAAGAGAGAGACGGATTAAAGAAAGAAAGAAGGGAGCAGGAGGTTTGAATTTTGACCAATCACACTTCAGTATTACGATTTGCTGCAGACGATTGGCATTGTGACGTCATTCGCGGAAAAAAAAAACAAAAAAAAAAAAACTCCAAAAATCTTGGCTCTTTTCGAGTTGGCTTTTTCTTGGTCGGTTTTTGTCGAAAGGGGGTTCCCTTGTTTACGGCAAGATTTTTTTCTGGGGCTCAACTGTTCTCCACCTTTCCCCCAGATGAAATGGGAGGGTGTATTGGAGCACACAGAGACAACGGCCCACCTTCCGGAGAATCTTCCGATGTTACAGGTAGGACTCACTCACCGATTTTTTTTTTTTTTTTTTTGTATTTTTTTCCTTTTTTGCGGTTTCCTGTTTTTTTAAATTTTTTATTTTGGAAAAAAAAAAAAAATGCCAACGACGTGGATATCTCTTAAAATGTCTAATAATATTTATATATTTATTAAAAAAAATTAAATGTCCCAATAGTTTATTTATCTTTCATGAAATGTACACAAGGAAAGATTCTTAAAAAAGAAAAAAAAAGAAACAATTTAGTGACCACCTTCAACAGGATTTCTAAATAAAAATGTTTAAATGCTGCTTAAAACTAAATAAGAAAAAATATATTTAAAAGAGGAAAGATTTTCTGAATAATTATTGTATGTTTTAACTTTTTGTTTGGTTATTTGATGTTAAACTTAATTTACTTACAAGTAAATGTACAATTTTTATTATTCCATAAATGAACATCTATTTCAATAGTATTTTTAATAAAGATGTGTAAATAGGGCTTAAAACTAAATCAAGATGTATTTAAAAGAAAAAAAGATTATTACTGAATAATTATAGCTAGTTAGTTTTAACTTTTTGTTTGGTTATTTGATGTTAAACTTGATTAACTCACAAATAAATGTGCAATTTTTATTATTTCATAAATGAAAATCTATTTCAAGCATCACACAGTGAAGCTTAGATTTATAGATTAGTACGAAGTAATAATAAAAAAAAAACTGATAGGTAAATTATAGCGATTAAAATTTATATTTATATTAAATACTTCCTTTTTTAATATTTATCTATCTTTATAAAAATAATTTAAAGCTTAAATTATAGAGTATATAATGAGGTTTCATCTCCTTTTATTGTGAAAAATTGTGTATCTTACAAACATGCAAAAACCAACTCTTTCTTCTTCCATTCATTACGCAGAAATACTGTTTCGTTTGTTTGTTTTATATCCGAATTTATTTGGGACCGGGGATAATATTTAGCTTTCTTTTTTTATTTTTTATTTATTTATTTAAGATAAGATGAACTAATTACTAATTTTTTTAATTTTATTTTTTAATTATTTTTTTTAAATTCTATAACGATTAAAATATTGATGTTGTTAGGTTTTCCATCTTCAACCAAGGGCAGATAACTGGGTTAGACTTAACCGTATGTGTGTATGTTCATATTTCTTTTTTAATATATATATATATATATATATATATATATATAATATATAAAGAAAAATTTACATTTTTTCTCTCTTTGTGTATACATAATACCTTCACTTGTGTGGTATAAGGTGTTTTATTATACGCTTATTGTGACTAGTACACACTAAACTAACAGATGTGTACATTTGTGTGTGTGTATTTTGTATAATGATAAAATCTGCGTATTTATATAAACTATATTATTATTATTATTTTTATTATTATTATTATTATTCATTTATCTATTTATTTATTTATTTATTATACATATTGTTTTCACGAGGTAGCTTTATAAATCTAAACACGCACAAAGATAAGCTGTCTGTTTGAGCTTATTACTTTCAATTTTTAAATTCGACAACATATAAAACTGTTTAAAATAATCTCTCCATTAAAAAATATTAAAGTAAATAAAAATGAATATTAAAAAATGACTTCGATGTCCCATCTGGACTTTTCTCTTTTGATTCAGACATTTATGTTTCTTGTGGGGGGTGATAAAAACGAGAAATTAAACATTTTTCTCCATAAGTCACTCTAAGTAATATTAAAACAGATTTAATCTTTTTTGGCATCTTTTGGGTATAACAAGTGCCAAGTGGCAGTCAGAAAGAAAATATTAATTAATAAGTTAATAATAAATAAATAAATAATAAACAAATTTAAAATTTAAGTCAACGAATTTTTCTTCTTCCTTATCTTGATGTGTTTGTGTGTACTGTATAAATACGGGTACGTGTTGTAATGTATTTTTTAGGAATACCTAATTTATGTTTTTACATGTTTGTACCCGGTGTACTCATGTATGTGTATGATTGTAATGAAAGATAAAATGTTGTGTACATTTATCAGAAGGATTTAGCTATTTTTTGTTTCTTATTGGTAGCCAGTTCACTATTCATAATTGGACATCAGGTTCATATTTCGTTTAATTCTGTTTAATATATAAAAGATTTTGAAAAAAAAAAAAAATGACTTATTAAAAAAAAAAAAAAAGAAAGAAAAACGTCTACTTTACTTACTTTTTAGAAGAAAATAGAAAATGGTTATTTAAGTGTATGTTTAGTATTCTTGTAAATTGTCTCTATAGCAAATATATTGGAGCTTTTTTTTTGTTTGTTTTTTACTGAAGGGGTAAAAATTGTTTAAACAGGTTTCATTCATGGATAATATGTGATACTATATATTTGATGTTTTTTGTTTGGTTGTTTCACTAGCTTTTTTCTGTCTTTTATCATAATTTGTCATATATATATTACTTTTGGTTCTTATTACAGTACCTTTCTTTCTCTTTATTCATAATTGGTCATATATAACGTTCTTTTTGTGCTTGTTACGGCAGTTTTCTCTTTAATCATAATTTGCTTTATATAATATATATAGATAGATATATAATGATACTATTTCAAAATAAATAAAAGCTTTATTATTATTGTTAGAAATATTTATCTATCATCACAGAAAGTGAAACTAAAAAAAACAAAACCTCACCACAAAAACAAGAATGTCGACGTTCTTGTTCTATTTTTTGTTTTACAAAAATATTCCTACCCACACAAAAACCTTTTTTTTTACCGAATCTCATAATCTGAATCTCTCTCTCTCTCTCTCTCTCTCTCTCTCTCTCTCTCTCTCTCTCTCTCTCTCTCTCTCTCTCTCAATAAAAATTAAGATCCTAAAAAATACTAATCGGTAAAAATAAAATCATAGTAATTTTGGTTTTGGGGAAAAATGTGGAAAAACGTAAAAAGGAATTAAAAAAATAGCAATTAGCTCTTTGTCTTTCTTTCGTTGTAAAAAGAGAGATTTTTATTTTAAGGTAGACTTTGTATATTGCCAATAAACAGAAAATAATTAAAAATAAATATCTAATCTCGTACTCTTTCACAATTTACGTAAAATCAAAATACGAGACTGGTGTCTGTATATTCTTACAAATAATGACCAGTAGTAACTAGATCATTAAAGATTTTTAAAAGATTTAAAAATTGAATTGTGATGCTTAAAACATGCATTTATTTTTCTTCTAATAGATGATTCCTCCTTTATATATATATATATATATATATATATATATCTTTCTTCTGATAAATGATTCCCCCTTTATATATATATATACACACACATACTATGAACCTCCCTTAAATTCGTAAACATGAAGCAATTTCTAACCAATACAGGTTGCTCGAATTTTAGCTTCTCAATATTTTTGGTTTTTGCTCTTTAAAATTTGATGTTTTGGTACAAGATTTTTCTTTTCGTGTTTACGTTAAAAAAAATGTCAGCTTTTTCTTTAAAATTCAACTAATTTTATTCTTGAGGGATAGGAAAAACCTAGCCTCTACACTTTACATACTCAAAAAAAACCCTTAAAAGAACAAATAAGAGGAAATTTCGTACCATGAAAGGAATATTTCTTTGATTGGAATTTTGCAAACCAATTTTCGAAATGGCTTCTCATTGAGCCCTCAAATTATTATTCAAAGATTTTTAAGTGATTGATTTGAATATAAGAAAAAATAAAAAAATAAAAAAATTATATATCTATATATTTGCTGTTATTACTCCCCCCCCCCCGAAAACGACAATGTGGACACATGGTTTAATAATTCCTCTCTTCCACCACCGAACCTTTTCAATTAAGACCCCCGTTATTTATTTTTCTGTTTATGTCCAGCTATCCAAATTTCTCTTAGGAACGGTTTTTGGCTAGAATTTTTTAATAAAATCGGAACTTGGTAAATATTTCCCTAACAATAAATCAACAAAGATGAATGTTTGGTTAAAATTAAAAGAGAGAGAAAGAAAGAATGACAGCAAGCATCACGACTACGACCACGGCAAGTCGGAAGTATCTGAACTCAATACGTCCTCTGACCTACATAAAGGTTAAAAAGGGTTAGGTTTTTTTTATTATTAGTTTGTACCTGGCCTCATATTCTGACATAGTACATATTTTCAATCTAGAAACCCCAGGTTTTCTTTTTTGCCTCTTTTCTTTTTTAAAAATGTTCTTTTTATTAAATTCTTACTCCCCTACCCACCCAAAACTGGCTGCAAATACCAATAGAATTTTATTCCTTTTCATTCTTAAAAATCTCTATAGATGTTGGTATTTATTTGTATGTTGAGAATTAGACCAATCTATTTTGTTTTTCTACGATTTCAAAAATATAGTTATGTTTAAAATGTTGATTAAAGATAGAAATAAAACAAGTATTGAAGAAAGAGACTTTAAAAGACCCCCAATTCAATCGAACGGAGAGAAAAAAAAAACCTTCCTAAAAGCTGTAGTGATGAAGGAAGACCTTCACTACTACTGCTATTGGCCACGTTTATTCCAGTTGTTAACATACCACAACATTATATATATATATATATATATATATATATATATATATATGTGTGTGTGTGTGTGTGTGAGAGAGAGAAATTTTATATTTAAAGACAGAATGTCTCTATTTCCAAAACATTTCAGTCCTATAATCCAGACTTTGAAAAAGAATATTTAGTTACAGCTGAAGAAATTAACTTTTTTCATATTGGCATCATATTTCTAGCGTTACGCCTAAATGGGCATTTTTTTTTTTTTTTTATATTTCTGTGGAATTTCTGAGTTTGTTCAGTTACAATCCCCCCCGAAAAAATTACAAAACAGGAATTCTAACTTTATTGTTCTTCTCAGAGGAAGAATTCTTTGATCTTAGCCTAAGATTCTTAGGGGATAGAAATCCATTCACCGTCACCCCCTCACCCGAAATAATCCCAGACGGACACGTTCTGTTAATTATTTGTTACTTACAGTTAGATCTAGTTATAAGAACTTGAGAGATTTAAACAAAATTTAATCCGAAGTGTCGGTTTAGTGAGGCTTGCTACCACAACGGATTAAGAAAAGTAAATCGTCGAAAAGTGGTTTAGTATTTAAAACGCATCTGGCAGTAATCAGTGGGTATTTACTATCTGCTCACCCCCCCCCCTATTTAACTATTTATTTACGATAAATCCAGTTTAAGATGTGAGGACTGAATAACTGGGTCAAGCCATCAAAGAAAAAAGAGGAAAAGAAGAAGAAAAAGAATGAAATGGATCCAACTTGTAGCTGGTTTTGTCTACACTGCGTAGGCATGCATGTTGTACGTCTCTACAAAAGAGAGAGAGAGAGACTTTGTTTTTAAGAAGTATGGTGGTCCCAGGACCGAAGTGATGAAGAAGAAGAAGCTGAATCCCCCACCCTCTTCCATATCCAGCCCTAACCTCCCCCACCAAACCCTGACCCTGCCCGCAGCCTCCTTTTGAATGAATTCCTCCTCCTTGTTCTCGCACTAACCAGTAGTAGCAGACAGTAAGTCTGCCAAAGCATCAAGTAACGACGCTTTGGCTTCTTTTCCTACTTTCACTTTCTCCACAGTAATATGGGGGGGGGGTTGTAAAGGAATGACGTGGGGGTGTAAAGGAATGACGTGGGGGTGGATTTTCGAACAAATTCTCTACGAACGTGACGTTCTTAAAAAAAGAAAAAAAGAAAGCAAACCCCCAAAAAACAGGGTTGGTTTTGTTGTGTCCAAAATAACCTTGCAAATGTGCGCTTTTAAAGACGCTAGCTGAAAACCCGATCTGCAACAGACGGGATTGTTTAAACCCAGTAATTATACAGAACCGTGTTTTAGTGAGGATTAAGATTTAATAAATATCTCTGAGAGGTTAACGTTTATGCCTACCCGCATCCGCTGGCGACCGCTGCTCATACTACAAATGTAAACAAAATTTTAATTGTATTATTTAGAATTTTCGGACTATTGTCCTCATCTTTATTGTTATATGCATAACGTTTCGGCCGATGTGCCCTCCAACCTTCTTTACGTGTTTATTGTTGTTTTATAACTCCATTAGCTTGTTTACGTTTGATTTTCACTGTTGACATTAAAAGTTCATAAATTTTCAAAAGATAATTTTATTGGTATGAAAGAAAAAGGCCGGAGGGCACATCTGCCGAAACTTTGTACAGATAACAATGAAGATGAGAACAATAGTCTGAATAATACTAATTATCAAGCCTCATCTAAAAAATTCAGAGAAATAGAATTTTATTGGTTTATATTAAAAGTAAATAGAGACCAAACAATCATCAGATTCTGTTTCCATGATCCCAAAAAAGACAAAAAAAAATATTAAACATAAATTGTTTATTGTTATTGTTTATATCTTTTATATTGTCATCTGTGGCAATCTAGCCCATAGAACTTGTAGCTTATTCTTATATATATATATATATAAGAATATATATAAACATCATTTGTTAATGAAACTTGTGTTTTTTTTTTTTTTCAATTTTTACAACATTACATATTGTCGGATTTACTTCCACTTTTTCTTCATATATATATATATATATATAGTCACATGTCGTCACTATTTGATGGCTCCACGGGCTGGCGCATTGCATGCGACTTGGAACATCAACTTGTTTTTCCAACTGAAATAACGTTAACAGCCCAGCGTTCTGATATTGTCATTTGGTCTGTTAATCAAAAAGTTTTCATCGTTGAATTGACAGTTCCATTTGAAGAAAATCTAGATTGGGCCCATCAGTGTAAGTTGGAAAAATATGAAAACCTACGTGAACAATGCATCAGAAACGGATGGATAACAGATGTATTTCCCATCGAAGTCTGATGCCGGGGATTTATTACCAACTCAACCTTGGCATTTTTGTCTAAACTTGACTTTCTCCACCAGACAAGTGGAAATACATAAAAAAGATTCAGGATAAAGCTCTAACCGCATCAGTGTGGATATGGCAATCCTATATTGTGACATCAAACGCTAAAGTCTGGTGGTATCGTGAGATACTGCTGGGGCGCTCTGGGTTAGTGGTAATGATGCTTCGACCCCGAAACCATGCCTGAACCCAGAGTCATCATCTGATGAAGGCTTTGTTGGTTGCAATGCTACTGTGTAAATAGCAGTCATTGTATGAAGATTATACATACATACACATAGATGCTGATAGGTACATGTTCTGTATCCCTGACGCATGAAAATCTTAAAGGACACAGTAAAATCGCATCCATACATCCCAGTGTTTTCCTTTTTTCGTCCCTCAAAATTTCAAGGTAACTGTAAATACATTTCAATAGTTTCTTAGAAGTGAATTACACAGGATAGGTTACAAGGTAGGAGTTAGACGGCTTTAGTTGGGACCCATAAATTTTCTCGGGGACTCATTCAAAGTAAATATGTGCATCCCAGGACACACTAAATCAAAAAGCTATCAGTATCACTATATATATCCCATCTCACCCATCAATAAAGGACCAAATGGTGTATTTAAACAATAGGTACCACCAAAATAGATCACATGATCAGTTTAGGCCATATTGAAGGAAGAAACGTAAATATTTTTGAACTTTAAAAAAAAAAATCTTGCAAAAAAGAAATGATGAACATAAAGAATTGTTATAAAGAAAAACAGTTAATTCAAAGATCAAATTATCCGATTGGGGAAAAATTACGCAACGTTATCTTGAAAAACAAGTAAAACAGTCCATTTTTTTAACGACAGATTCAATTTCTTTATTGATATTTTTGAACAGAATTCTGTATTCATGGTTCTTTTACTGAAAAGCTCTCGCATTGAAACTTATAAAAATCTTCTGATATAATTATTCAGACTGATATCTTTATAGAAAAAAAGTAAAAATTGTTTTGTCTGTTCAATTTTTATAATTCATAAAATAAATAATAAAAAATTTCCCCTAATATATTTTAGGAAAAAACTATTTCAGACATATTTTCATCAAAAGGTAAATAATTATGGAATTTTTTGTGAAAATCAGACCATTAATTGATTTTTCATAGAAATTGATTTAACGGTGCAAAAATGTAAACATTGTGCATTCACATTGCTTTTTGTTGATGAAATATTACCACCTAGGTACATGAATTGTTCCACTGATCTTTAGAGACTTCATTTTTAAAACACAAAAAACTCTGTTTTCTCGGACTTCACATAGAGGCCAATGTTCCCTGCTGTCTTCTCCAGGTTATGTAGCAAGGAGTCGTCTTGTGCAGTGTATGTCTCAAAAAAGGTTGATAAGCTGTAAAACAACTGCGTAACCATTGTGGTGTAATAGCAAACTAGTCTTGCATATCCATTACAATTGAAAAGTGAGTTTGGTCCTCACTGGATGCCCCATTCTACCCATGGCAAACAGGTTGGGTAATAGGGCAATCTATAATGGTTACTTGCAGATCCATTACTACAGAAGAGCAA
Organism: Doryteuthis pealeii; assembly: GCA_023376005.1. Lineage (NCBI taxonomy): Eukaryota > Metazoa > Mollusca > Cephalopoda > Myopsida > Loliginidae > Doryteuthis > Doryteuthis pealeii. The sequence continues at coordinate 18,299,440 of CM042182.1, forward strand.
GTTTGATCCTGTGGTGAATTCATGGAAAGAGTAACAAGGGAATAGGAAATTCACAAGTTGTCCCCAAAACCTGCATGCATATCCTGGTCAAGGGAAGGTGATGCCCTTGTTTTGCAGATTTTCTGACAAGTGCACCAAAGGCTGTTGATTCCTGACAATGATGGATATACCCTTTGGAATTTCGCCAGAAACTCTTTGGCCAAATACTGGCCCTAATACCTTGGGTGCCCAACCTGTCCACCTTGGGTGACCCTACCAAGATCCTAAGTTCCTGACTGCATGGCTCTGACACTACCTTTTCCGCTCTCTTGTCGCAATGAGGAGTTGTTTGATTTTAGAAATAATGTAACTAGATGGCCTTTGAGCAAAGAGATTCCTCTACCCTTTTACAGGTTTTGTTTTTTGTTCTGCAGGGTATCTAGCCATTCTCCTCACAAAATATGTGGGGTTACCGGTTTAGTTGCCAATGATCTGACTATGAAACAGGTAGTACTGGTTACCCTACTGGTAGGGAGTTTGATTTCAGTTTTCCTTCTCTTAGGCTAGTTATCTTAACAAGGCCAGAGAGCCCAGTCTTCCCTACTATTTACTCATGTAAGAATAGAAAGGGACTACTGTTAAAATCCAGGTTGCCATTTTAGGCGTTTAGTTCTGTTGTAAATCCAGTGGTAGAAAAAGTGTTGCTTCAGTAAATACTTCTTGAAGCATAAAGTCTGTTGTATTCCTTGAAACCCTAGGTAGAAAAAGTGTAGTTTCAGTAAATACTTCTTGAAGCATAAAGTCTGTTGTATTCCTTGAAACCCTTGGTAGAAAAAGTGTAGTTTCAGTAAATACTTCTTGAAGCATAAAGTCTGTTGTATTTCTTGAAACTCTCGGTAGAAAAAGTGTAGTTTCAGTAAATACTTCTTGAAGCATAAAGTCTGTTGTATTCCTTGAAACCCTAGGTAGAAAAAGTGTAGTTTCAGTAAATACTTCTGAAGCATAAAGTCTGTTGTATTCCTTGAAACCCTAGGTAGAAAAAGTGTAGTTTCAGTAAATACTTCTCAAAGCATAAAGTCTGTTGTATTCCTTGAAACTCTAGGTAGAAAAAGTGTAGTTTCAGTAAATACTTCTTGAAGCATAAAGTCTGTTGTATTCCTTCTAGGTAGAAAAAGTGTACAGTAAATACTTCTCAAAGCATAAAGTCTGTTGTATTCCTTGAAAGGTAGAAAAGTGTAGTTTCAGTAAATACTTCTCAAAGCATAAAGTCTGTTGTATTCTTGAAACCCTTGGTAGAAAAAGTGTAGTTTCAGTAAATACTTCTCAAAGCATAAAGTCTGTTGTATTCTTGAAACCCTTGGTAGAAAAAGTGTAGTTTCAGTAAATACTTCTCAAAGCATAAAGTCTGTTGTATTCCTTGAAACCTTGGTAGAAAAAGTGTAGTTTCAGTAAATACTTCTCAAAGCATAAAGTCTGTTGTATTCTTGAAACCTTGGTAGAAAAGTGTAGTTTCAGTAATACTTCTCAAAGCATAAAGTCTGTTGTATTCCTTGAAACCCTTGGTAGAAAAGTGTAGTTTCAGTAAATACTTCTCAAAGCATAAAGTCTGTTGTATTCCTTGAAACCCTTGGTAGAAAAAGTGTAGTTTCAGTAAATACTTCTGAAGCATAAAGTCTGTTGTATTCTTGAAACTCTGGTAGAAAAAGTGTAGTTTCAGTAAATACTTCTCAAAGCATAAAGTCTGTTGTATTCCTTGAAACCCTTGGTAGAAAAAGTGTAGTTTCAGTAAATACTTCTCAAAGCATAAAGTCTGTTGTATTCCTTGAAACCTTGGTAGAAAAAGTGTAGTTTCAGTAAATACTTCTTGAAGCATAAAGTCTGTTGTATTCCTTGAAACCTAGGTAGAAAAAGTGTAGTTTCAGTAAATACTTCTCAAAGCATAAAGTCTGTTTGTATTCCTTGAAACCCTTGGTAGAAAAAGTGTAGTTTCAGTAAATACTTCTTGAAGCATAAAGTCTGTTGTATTCCTTGAAACCCTTGGTAGAAAAAGTGTAGTTTCAGTAAATACTTCTCAAAGCATAAAGTCTGTTGTATTCCTTGAAACCTTGGTAGAAAAAGTGTAGTTTCAGTAAATACTTCTTGAAGCATAAAGTCTGTTGTATTCCTTGAAACCCTTGGTAGAAAAAGTGTAGTTTCAGTAAATACTTCTTGAAGCATAAAGTCTGTTGTATTCCTTGAAACCCTTGGTAGAAAAAGTGTAGTTTCAGTAAATACTTCTTGAAGCATAAAGTCTGTTGTATTCCTTGAAACCCTAGGTAGAAAAAGTGTAGTTTCAGTAAATACTTCTCAAAGCATAAAGTCTGTTGTATTCCTTGAAACCCTAGGTAGAAAAAGTGTAGTTTCAGTAAATACTTCTTGAAGCATAAAGTCTGTTGTATTCCTTGAAACCCTTGGTAGAAAAAGTGTAGTTTCAGTAAATACTTCTTGAAGCATAAAGTCTGTTGTATTCTTGAAACCCTTGGTAGAAAAAGTGTAGTTTCAGTAAATACTTCTTGAAGCATAAAGTCTGTTGTATTCCTTGAAACCCTGGTAGAAAAAGTGTAGTTTCAGTAAATACTTCTTGAAGCATAAAGTCTGTTGTATTCCTTGAAACCCTAGGTAGAAAAAGTGTAGTTTCAGTAAATACTTCTTGAAGCATAAAGTCTGTTGTATTCCTTGAAACCCTAGGTAGAAAAAGTGTAGTTTCAGTAAATACTTCTCAAAGCATAAAGTCTGTTGTATTCTTGAAACCTAGGTAGAAAAGTGTAGTTTCAGTAAATACTTCTCAAAGCATAAAGTCTGTTGTATTCCTTGAAACCCTAGGTAGAAAAAGTGTAGTTTCAGTAAATACTTCTCAAAGCATAAAGTCTGTTGTATTCCTTGAAACCCTGGTAGAAAAAGTGTAGTTTCAGTAAATACTTCTCAAAGCATAAAGTCTGTTGTATTCCTTGAAACCCTAGGTAGAAAAAGTGTAGTTTCAGTAAATACTTCTCAAAGCATAAAGTCTGTTGTATTCCTTGAAACCCTTGGTAGAAAAAGTGTAGTTTCAGTAAATACTTCTCAAAGCATAAAGTCTGTTGTATTCCTTGAAACCCTTGGTAGAAAAGTGTAGTTTCAGTAAATACTTCTCAAAGCATAAAGTCTGTTGTATTCCTTGAAACCCTTGGTAGAAAAAGTGTAGTTTCAGTAAATACTTCTCAAAGCATAAAGTCTGTTGTTTCTTGAAACCCTTGGTAGAAAAAGTGTAGTTTCAGTAAATACTTCTCAAAGCATAAGTCTGTTGTATTCTTGAAACCCTGGTAGAAAAAGTGTAGTTTCAGTAAATACTTCTCAAAGCATAAAGTCTGTTGTATTCCTTGAAACCCTTGGTAGAAAAAGTGTAGTTTCAGTAAATACTTCTTGAAGCATAAAGTCTGTTGTATTCCTTGAAACCCTTTGGTAGAAAAAGTGTAGTTCAGTAAATACTTCTCAAAGCATAAAGTCTGTTGTATTCCTTGAAACCCTTGGTAGAAAAAGTGTAGTTTCAGAAGCAAAGTCTGTTGTTTCTTCAGTAAAACTTCTCAAAGCATAAAGTCTGTTGTATTCCTTGAAACCTTGGTAGAAAAAGTGTAGTTTCAGTAAATACTTCTCAAAGCATAAAGTCTGTTGTATTCTTGAAACCCTAGGTAGAAAAAGTGTAGTTTCAGTAAATACTTCTCAAGCATAAAGTCTGTTGTATTCCTTGAAACCCTTGGTAGAAAAAGTGTAGTTTCAGTAAATACTTCTGAAGCATAAAGTCTGTTGTATTCCTTGAAACCCTTGGTAGAAAAGTGTAGTTTCAGTAAATACTTCTTGAAGCATAAAATCTGTTGTTTCTTGAAACCCTAGGTAGAAAAAGTGTAGTTTCAGTAAATACTTCAAAGCATAAAGTCTGTTGTATTCCTTGAAACCCTAGGTAGAAAAGTGTAGTTTCAGTAATACTTCTCAAAGCATAAAGTCTGTTGTATTCTTGAAACCCTTGGTAAAAGTGTAGTTTCAGTAAATACTTCTCAAAGCATAAAATCTGTTGCCTTGAAACCCTTGGTAGAAAAAGTGTAGTTTCAGTAAATACTTCTTGAAGCATAAATCTGTTGTATTCCTTGAAACCTAGGTAGAAAAAGTGTAGTTTCAGTAAATACTTCTCAAAGCATAAAGTCTGTTGTATTCTTGAAACCCTTGTAGAAAAAGTGTAGTTTCAGTAAATACTTCTCAAGCATAAAGTCTGTTGTATTCCTTGAAACCCTAGGTAGAAAAAGTGTAGTTTCAGTAAATACTTCTCAAAGCTTCTTCTTCAGTAATACTTCTTGAAGCATAAAGTCTGTTGTATTCCTTGAAACCCTGGTAGAAAAGTGTAGTTTCAGTAAATACTTCTCAAAGCATAAATCTGTTGTATTCCTTGAAACCCTAGGTAGAAAAAGTGTAGTTTCAGTAAATACTTCTCAAAGCATAAAGTCTGTTGTATTCCTTGAAACCCTAGGTAGAAAAAGTGTAGTTTCAGTAAATACTTCTCAAAGCATAAAGTCTGTTGTATTCCTTGAAACCCTAGGTAGAAAAAGTGTAGTTTCAGTAAATACTTCTTGAAGCATAAAGTCTGTTGTATTCCTTGAAACCCTAGGTAGAAAAAGAGTGTACTTTGAGTAGATACTCTCTGTAGCAGAAATTATGTAGTATTCTTTGTAATTTTCCTCTGTAGGTCTTGATTTCAGAAAGTTTCATTTGCAATTGATTTCAGGACAAATACCAATGACCTTAAATGCATTCTATATCGTTTCTGATTGGCTAATTTTTTACTTGAAATGCCTGCTGCTGATATTGGGAAAGTTCATAAATATGAGTGGGAATTTTACATACAACTTATACCTAGATAATCCATGGTCTAGTCACACTGAAAGATCCTGCTAGATCACCCAAGGTAAGCAACAATAAACCTGTTCAATACTTAGATGGGTGACCACAACCAACAATAATGTTTTGGGCACCTCGCATGGTGTAAATGGTTAGCAAGCTATACTCACATACCCTTGTTAGTGAGTTCAATTCTCATTGGGTGCCCCGTACTACTGGCCTTGTGCTGCATCTAAGCTAAGCTTAGTAAATAACTATACCTTCAGAGGAAGAGCACCTTAGGTGGTGTAATGGTTAGCAAGGTATACTCACATACCCTTGTTAGTGAGTTCAATTCTCATTGGGTGCCCCATACTTCAGGCCTTGTGCAGTAAATAACTATATCTAGATAATCCACTTCACAGAAAAATACAAAAACAAAATAAAATGCATGCTGTTAGGAAAGTTCATAAATATGAGTGGAAATTTTGCATACATCTCATACCAAGATAATCCAACAACAGCACAGAAAAATATCGACACAAAAACGAAAATAAAATGCATGCTGTTGGTGTTGGGAAAGTTCATAAATATGAGTGGAAATTTTGCATACATCTCATACCAAGATAATCCAGCAACAGCCAGAAAAATATTGACACATAAACGAAAATAAAATGCATGCTGTTGGTGTTGGGAAAGTTCATAAATATGAGTGGAAATTTTGTATACATCTCATACCAAGATAATCCAACAACAGCACAGAAAAATATTGACACAAAAATAAAATGCATGCTGTTGGTGTTGGGAAAGTTCATAAATATGAGTGGAAATTTTGTATACATCTCATACCAAGATAATCCAGCAACAGCACAGAAAAATATTGACACAAAAACAAAATAAAATGCATGCTGTTTGTTTGGGAAAGTTCATAAATATGAGTGGAAATTTTGCATACATCTCATACCAAGATAATCCAACAACAGCACAGAAAAATATCGACACAAAAACGAAATAAAATGCATGCTGTTGGTGTTGGGAAAGTTCATAAATATGAGTGGAAATTTTGCATACATCTCATACCAAGATAAACCAAAAACAGCACAGAAAAATATTGACACAAAAACAAAAATAAAATGCATGCTGTTGGTTTGGGAAAGTTCATAAATATGAGTGGAAATTTTGATACATCTCATACCAAGATAAACCAAAAACAGCACAGAAAAATATTGACACAAAAACAAAAATAAAATGCATGCTGTTGGTGTTGGGAAAGTTCATAAATATGAGTGGAAATTTTGCATATATCGCATACCAAGATAATCCAACAACAGCACAGAAAAATATTGACACAAAAACAAAATAAAATGCATGCTGTTGGTGTTGGGAAAGTTCATAAATATGAGTGGAAATTTTGCATACATCTCATACCAAGATAATCCAAACAACAGCACAGAAAAATATTGACACAAAAACAAAATAAAATGCATGCTGTTGGTGTTGGGAAAGTTCATAAATATGAGTGGAAATTTTGCATACATCTCATACAAGATAATCCAACAACAGCACAGAAAAATATTGACACAAAAACAAAATAAAATGCATGCTGTTGGTGTTGGGAAAGTTCATAAATATGAGTGGAAATTTTGCATACATCTCATACCAAGATAATCCAACAACAGCACAGAAAAATGTTGACACAAAACAAAAATAAAATGCATGCTGTTGGTGTTGGGAAAGTTCATAAATATGAGTGGAAATTTTGCATATATCACATACCAAGATAATCCAGCAACAGCACAGAAAAATATCGACACAAAACGAAAATAAAATTTTGCTCTTCATCTGACTGAAAATGACATTTTAGTTTACATTTTATTGTAAGGCGTATCTTAACCAGGCACAATACTATATTTATAGGTCATCAAAGTTTAAAGTAGGCATAACCTTTGACCTTATATGAGAAAATATTTTGAATATTGAAAAATCTGACAAAATGTGAAACAATACATAGGGAAAGTGAATAACAACACAATAAATTCAATTAATATTTTGTTTCCATTGATTTCAGAAACTTCTTCAAAATCAAGAGACGAAATATTAATTGAATCAATTGTTTGTGTTATTCACATTCCCTACATATTGTTTCACGCACATTCACGCATACTATATATATAAATAAAATGGATAATCAAACTCGATACACTTAAAAATGTTTTGAATACTGACCTCGGCATTTTAAACACATACAAATACTTTCACACATCCCATACCTAATATCCCACAACAATATATATAAAAAAAAAATGCAGAAATTCCATGAAAATGCGTATTTTGGCCTAAAACACGGCGAGGAGCCGAAGACTAATGCTGTGACGTAATATCATTTTTTATTTATCTATTATTTTTTTATTCTTTAATTTTCTTTAAGTTGCACATGACTTTCACGATCAAAGTCATGCAACATTTCGAACGATTACCATGATCGTATTTCGGATGAGCTACGTCACACAATTTCGAAAGAAAATTAATGGCTAAAAAACGCCAAATTCGTTCACTTCATTTAATTACTTTTTTGCCCTCATACACAGCATTTCATTTTTTTCTTCAGACTGTCTAATATACCTTGAAAAAGGGTGAAGGTTCACCTGAAATATCGTAATAGATTAAACCAGGAACAGAGCAACGGTTGAATATATAAAAATTCTGATTTTTGTCCGGTTTTTCTTGTTTTTGTTCTCTTTTCCAATGCTTCAAAAGACCAAACAAACAACGTTCACAAGAACATAACATACATAATATATAATTATATATATATATATATATATATATATATACATACATACCATATTTGACGGCATATAGGACTCACTTTTTTCCAAAAATTTTGGCTCAAAAAATTGCCCTGCATCTTATACATCATAGATGAAGTTTGAGACCTCCCGTAGGCCTAGGCTAATCTTCTCTATGATGCTCACTAACCCAGCTTACAGCTTTTTCATGTTGAAAGGAAAAATAAATAAAGGAAAGAAAATGTTGAATGGATGATAAAATTTAATACGAGTTACTGACACGTAATTTTTATTTTATCCATTCAACATTTTCTTTCCTTTATTTATTTTTCCTTTCAACATATATATATATGTGTGTATGTATGTAATTTTATAAAAATGAAAAGGCAAATTGCATTGACAGCTGATGTTTATTATGTATGTATGAAAGTGTGCAAATGTATGTATATATATGTCTGTGTGTATGCTGGAGGCGCGTGGTCTAATGGTTAGAGTCATAGGAAATGGACTCGTCAACCCGAGTTCAAATCCTGGATGAAGCTGTTTGCATTTCACATTGCGCTAATACCCTTGGGAAAGGTAGGAATCAAATTCTCCCTCCAGCTATGGGTAAATAGCAGGGAAGATTGGGCTCTTTAACCATGGCTAGGTAAGCAGTCAAGAAGGAAAACTCTGAATTCAAACCTGTTTAACTCCGCTTAAGAAATTGACCTTGTGTCACATCCTGCTCGTGCGGAGGGGTTGGTAAATCTATATATGTCTGTGTGTACATATTAATAATGAAATTTATTGTGTACAGTGCACCACAACTCATCAAAGTCTCATGTCAAGTACACAGAATAATGTATTAGTGTCAGGAACATGAACAGTTTACAGTAGTAATATGCATGCATGTGTACGCGTGTGTGCATATGTGTGTGGAGAGGGGCATCAGGTATAGTGTTGGCGGACTACAGGAAGCATGGAGGCTTTGAAAACAGTGTTTTGGCAGCCTAAACAGACGCAGGCAGCTTATTCCATGCCTCCGCAATTCTGAGCGTGAAGAAATGTTTCCGAAAGTCATGTGAGCAGTGCTGTTTTCTGACTCTGTAGGCATGCCCACGTGTGTTAGAAACATGGAGATCAAAAAGGTGCTCAAGGTTGCTGTGTTAAGATGATTAATGAACTTATGAGCGTTTACCAGGTCAGTTGCCAGACGCCGAAGTTTTAACGAATCCATTCCCAGGGCAGCGAGACGTTCAGAGTGTGGTATATTATTTTCCTATTCCTCTGGTTATTTGTCATAAATGACAATAAACAATCCCTGTTATAAAAAAAACCTTTCTCAAAATTTGAGATCATTTGAATGAAAATTGATCAAGTTATTAGATTATGAAATGGTATTAATTTCCCTGAAACAACCTGTTCATCTCAAATGATACCAAATTTTCTGAAACACCNAAAATAATCTTGTTTAGCGCTTAGTGAATAAGGGGCTAGACTCCCTCATGTCTGGCTGAACGGACATAGGCCGCCCTGACGACATACATAAAGGTCATAAATCATACACATGAAACACATAGACGCTGTCCCGAGTTGTTCTATAAAAATAACTTGCAAAAACAGCACTGCTCACGTGACTTTGGAAACTTTTTTCTCGCTCAGAATTGCAAGAGGCATGGAATAAGCTGCCCGCGTCTGTTGTAGGCTGCCGAACACTGAATCTTTCAAAGCCTCCATGCTTCCTGTAGTCCGCCGACACTATACCTGAGTGCCCTCTCCACACACCATATGCGCACACACAAACATGCATATCTACTGTAAACATTCATGTTCCTGACACCACCAATACATTTTCTGTGTACTGAAACTGAGACTTGATGAGTTGTGGTGAACAATAAATTTCATATAAATTTATTGCCACCTCCAAGCCATTGTAATTATTTCGTCTTCAGAGGATGCTCCATTAACAATAGAAAAATTTGTTAGATATTTGGTTTTGTTGTTAGTTGATTTTATGGCATTCAAGCCTATAACAGAGTAGTAATGGAGTGCGTGGTCAATGGTTAAGTGTAGGAAATGGACTCGTCGACCAGAGTTCAATTCCCGGATTTTCACATAGCGCTAATACCCTTGGGAAAGGTATGAATCCAATTCCTCTCCAGCTATGGGTAAACAGCAGGGCAGACTGGCTCTTTAACCATGGCTAGGAACCAGTCTAGGAGAAGGAAAACTGCTCAAGAAATTGACCTTTGTGTCACATCCTGCTCGTGTGAGGTGTGGGTGTGTGTGTGTGTGTATATATATATAATATAATATTATATAATATACCATACATACATACATGCACAGAAATGGTATTTATAAATAAAATAGAAACCTACTTTAATCAGATATAATTTATTTCAGCCTTGGACCTATTCAAACCTCTGATTTCAGAAATGGATAAAAATTACAGAATCAGGTTATTCAAATGTTTTTTCTTTTTTTGTAACCCTTCCCTTAATATTGTAATTCTAAAAGTTTCTTTTTGTCTGTGTTTTGTTCATCAATTTATTTTACAAACACACAAAGAAAAAGTGGAAGTAAATTCGACAATATGTTATATCTAAAAAATTGAAAAAAACACAGTTTCAGCAGCACAACAAAAAGCAGAGGCTCGCAGACTTCGTTTCCATTAATAATTCATTTTCCTTAAACCAACGCAAGCCCCTTAAAGGTTTGTTTAAAACACGAACACACTAGCTTTCGCTTATTAAACATTCATTTATAAAATTTTTTTTTTTCATATATATAAGATATATATATAAAAATAATACACACACACGTGTGTGTGTATAAGTGAGAAAAATGGAAATACATCTAACAGATAGTTAAAAAATGAATGGAAGAAAATATAATTTAACTTTGGTTAAGAATAATAGGATAAAATATATAAATTCAGTTAGCAATGACAGTAAATTTCATCTAACCAAAATATATTTTTCTTTCCACCATATATATATAATATATTATATATATATATTATATAAATGTAAGGTAACCAAATGACTGGTATAAGGAAATCTTTGGGATCCTCAAAACCTCACTGTAAAACCATACTGTATGCTCTTGTAGGTGCAACATATTCATACAAGGACTTTATGAATCCCTAAAGAGAGCTCAAACTGTAATAATAATCAATAAATTAAATTATAAGACAGGCAAAATCAACTTTCAAAGAAAGAAAAACTTAACCGTCATCTCGTTATAATTTATTCAACCAAAACTAAAAAATCTTTTAAAATTCTTTCGAGCACCATCTCATCAGACGGTTAACAAAAATCTTTTTTGTGAACCTGTCTGATGAGACTGGGGCTCAAAAGAAATGAAAAAAAAAAAAAAAAAAAAAAAAAAAAAAACATTTTTTTAGTTTCTGGTTGAAATAAATCATATGGAATAAGGTTTGTTAAGTTTCTTCTCTGTAAGATTAATATATATATATATATATATAGTGGGGATGGTCACTGTTCAGCTTTTGCTGGAATGGCGTACCAAAGGCAGTATTATTGGTAGAGTGATCAATATAAAATAGAGCTGTTATATAATATAATAAAATAAATATATAAAGGTTTTACATATCTATTTATAAGGTGACAAAGGAACATTCACAACCATATTGGTTTCATGCGAGGCAATCATCAGGTGAAGATGTTTGAAATGGTCGTGAATGTTCCTTTGTCACCTAATAAATAGATATGTAAAACCTTTATATATTTATTATATATATATATATGTATGTATATATATATATATATATATATATATATTATATATATTATATATGTTGTAAAAATACATCTAAAAGATGATTGAGGGGGAAGTCATCAGCGTTGTTTTTCCTTGGGATCATTGGAAATTTCTGGTCTTTTAACAACGAATTTCCTCACCCAAGGGACCAATCGGGGTTGATCAAACCTCGACCCTTCCCCCTCAGCAACTGACCTCGCCTCCTGATGACCATAGATATAGTACTGGTCACCTGACCTTCAGCCAATGGCAATAACGCTCTCTTAATATATATTACAACCATTTTATTACTCGAGTTTGATCTTACTACCAGGAAGAACGGTTGTTGTAAGTTTTTCCCCTCTTTGTAGATTTTTTTTTTTTTAAATCTTACCATTTTTAAATTTCTATTTATTTATTTTCCTTATTTACAAGAGAGGGGTTTTCCCTCTTTGTTGATTTTTGTTTTTTAAATTTTACTATTTTTAAATTCCTATTTATTTATTTTCCTTATTTACAAGAGGGTTTTTCCCTTCCTATTTTTTACTGTATTTTTCTTAACAAACCCGTTATATATACTACAAATTTAAAAAAGATTAAAGATTACTAATACACAACGAATATATACAATTAAACTCGTTTTTACCATAAAAAAGGATGATTAAAACAAATTATTGACGATGTTACCAATAACGCTAATCTAATAAATATCATGCCTGATGTTTAAAATTAATACAATAAAATGTACCCAATAAGCTTAATTTACTTATATAAAAATTATTTGTTTCACCAAATTAATAATCTTTCCTCTGTTCTTTATAATTTATTCAAGAATACTCACCAGCAGTGGCTATTGAGGCAGATTTTGTGGCAAGAATAAAACCATAGAAACAATCAAGAATGAGTCCTTTTTGATTTGTCTGAAATACAAAGAAATGGTAAGGTTTTTTTTTTTATTTATATAAAGATATTTAGAAAAATAAATAAACAATAAATTGTGTAACAGGAAAAAGAAAATCTCTTGTGGATTCAATGATTGATTTATTTTATGTGATCTATAGAAGTGTTAAGAGTTATGTGCCTTGACAAAAAGAGATCATGTTGAAAAATATCCATTTATGGTTTGATTTGTTTTTTTATTATTATGGCATATCAACATCAGTGGGTCATTTAATGCCGATAAAGTTTTGAAATAAACTAATTCTTAATGGATACTCAATTTTTTTTTTATAAATACATTTTTCTATTTAACCCATAGATGGGACCCTAACGGATACTACCACTCCGGGTTGGAGTGAACCAGGGAGCAATGGTGATGAAAGGATGCTCCACATTCCCCAAACCCTCAGAACTGGAACTTCACCATCATTCCCAGGACATGTAGACCCTCAGCCACCACCTTCTAGCACCCATATGATAAAAAGGGTTGAGACTTGCCATAAGGTGCTAGGGCTTGACGTGACCAGTGATTGATCGGAGGGGCCTTTCTGCCCTCGTATAGCCCAAGAAAGGGCCAAAGTGGAGTGTGTTGCAAGTCATAAATTCATATTTTTGGAATACTTAAAGTTCCTAGTTCGATACCGGCCCTCGCCAACTCAGCGTATGAGTAGCACAGGGATCTGTGCGGTAAAGTGAGGAGCTGAAGGAAGGTGTGGCGCTCCATCTCAGATGCTAAAACCATCTCCTTGGTCTAGCTCTAGTGAAAAGGGGATAGACTCCCTCATTGTGTGACGACTTTACTTTTATTATCATTATTATTAATTTTATTAAAACATTACATGTTTTTCTATTTTCTACTTACTGTTGGATGTGTGTTCTGTGTTGAAAAATGGGGTAAGAGTGAAAAATAAGAAATTGAGGAGGAGTTATTTATATTTGGTAAAACATCCCGACACTAAGTGTTTCGATCAATAGATCCACAGTAATTAAAACATTTGAAATAATTATATATTTAGTATGTCTCTATAATTCTTCCTATATGTGTTCCTGTATAATTTAAACATACACTTGTATAAACTTATGTCTGACACAAGGACATGTGTTACATAATTAATAGGTTACCTATTAATTATTAGTAAAGTAGTATAAAATTCAATCCAGAAAGAAGATCAGAGAACAGAGAAATCAACCTAGATAGGAAGATAGAAGATAAGGTAATCTGAACATTAGCTACATAAATGAGAGTAACCTCCCCTGGCTTATTTCACCTTGAGGAAGCCATCTCTTTTGGTCGGTCATTTTCATTTCACCGTAAATCTACACTGAAAATACGAATTTGTTCGAATCAATACAACTGCATGTTTTAACACGAAAACATCATAACATGTGTTCTTAATAACAATTAAGTTCATTTCAAATAAGGCACAAGGACAATTACGAACATATTTTATGATATTTGTGTGTTAAAACATGCAGTTGTATTGAATCGAACACATTCGTATTTTCAGTGTAGATTTACGGTGAAATGAAAATGACCGACCAAAAGAGATGGCTTCCTTAAAGTGAAGCAAACAAGGGGAGGTTACTCTCATTTATGTAACAAATGTTCAGATTGAAGATAGAAGATCCAGCCAGCATAGAAGATAAGGTATACAAGATATTTTCAATATACTGTATATATACTTGAATTATGAAAACTTAAATTTTAAGTTATTTTATGCGAGAGAATATGAAGTGGATGGGGGGAGGGAGAAAGAAAGAAAGAAAAAAAAATGAAGTAAATAAATGAAGTAAATAAATGAGAGAGAGAGAGCGAGCAACAAGAGAATATGAAATGGATTAGAGAGGGGGGGGTAAGAAAAGAAAGGGTGAGGGAGAGAAAGAGAGGGATAGAAAGAAGGAGAGAGAAGAGAGAGAGAGAGAGAGAGAGAGAGAGAGAGAGAGAGAGAGAGAGAGAGAGAGAGAGAGAGAGAGAGAGAGAGAGAGAGATTCTCAATGAAATCTTTTTTATTTTAAAAAGGTTTTACCTGAGCAGCATCTTCGTACATTTTAAGAATTTTTGGAAGACTGTGTCGCAGCACATAACATCCAGCTGGTGTGGATGCTAGTGCTGTCGTATGTAAAAGACGACTGTGATTTGTAAACTGAGTCTCATATTCATAATCCAGGATACACACTGAAAAACAGAACAAGATTTTAAGCATTATCAAAAGACCAAAAAGGAAAATCTCAAAAAAAGAAAAATCTCAAGAAAAAAAAGAAAAAAGAAAATCACCAGATGAGGTGGACTAAAAACTGATTTAATATTGCTCTAGCTGTTAGTTTCAAGTGACAACCACAATAATCGGTTTCTCTGACCGAAAAAAAAAAAAGGATTCTGCCGGCAACACTGCCAGTAGTTCTTACACAATTCGTCAAAAGTTCACTTCACTTTAAGATCGAAATACGACACACTGTTCTCTCCACTGGAAAAGACGTTCTGTTCTCTCCACTGGAAAAGACGTTCTGCCCGAGTGAACTCACCTCAGCATTTATTTCTCTCAGTAGCCGAACCACTTCAGAACAGGGGTGACAGCAATTCCACCACTCATGATCAAGAGGTTGTGAGTTCAATCTCAAGTCACTCACTATACCCAATTGTCCATTTCTTACAACATCTCGATGAGATGAATTTTTTAATGTTTTTTTTTTGCATTATTTTTTGGTTTTCAAACTTTTTTTAAACCTTAAAATCCCATGGTCCTATAAACTTTTTGGCTGCCAGGGCATTACTCATGAATTGTGTCTGGGGTAGGAATAACTTGTTGAAGCCCATCTCTCTCCAGTTTTACAACAGGTTTGAATTCCAAGTTTTCCTTCTCCTAGACTGGTTGCCATACCAAGGTTAAAATGTCTAGTCTGCCCTACTATTTATCCATAGCGTAAGGGAGAATAGTTGGATTCATACATTTCCCAACAATATTAGCGCTATGTGAAATATAAACAGCCCTGAATTTGAACTGGATTTGAACTTGGGTAACAGAATCCACTTTCTATGATGATAGCCATTACGCCATGAGTGCCGAAAGAAGTTTTAAATGAATTAGATATTTGTTGCTTCGATTGGTTGGATTTGATGTCAACACTTGTGTAGCGTAATTATTATGTTTTATGGAGAATGAAAAGAAAACGGTAATTGGATTTCTGGAGAAAGAGAAGAAAAAGAACAATGGTTAAAGTTTGGGAGGGTAAACACTCAACGGGGGTGGGGGGCAGTGGCTGATCAATGACCCCGGAACTAGATTTAAAAATAAAAATGGATGTTCCGGATTTTGACTGGAAACGGATGTGACCTTTCCCCACCCCCGGAACCAAAAACGGAAGAGAAAAATCGGTCTTTTTTGGCTGGGCCTTCGTAAGGGGCAGACAGGGCTACCCGGGTTCCCCTGTGATGTGTTTCGCATGTGACCTGATTCAGGGTTTGAAATTAGAAAAAAAGAAAGAAAGAAAAAAACGGAAATATAAAACGCCGGGTGACTTGAGTCGGAGTAAGGTCAAAACAGATGGTAGCAATGATAAGGCCACACAGTGTGTTTGGAATGTCCGTATTGAAAGTAAAATCTCAAGTGGGTCAGAAGACCTCCCAGAAGCAAGTCCACTTGTTGGAGACCGTCTTTTGATGTGGCCAGACTGAAGTCGCAAGGAGAAAAGATAATCGGAAGTTGGTTGACCATGATTATCTTGGGCCCTTGAAGAAAATCTTTTTGTTTTCTTTTCCACTTGAGAAAAGAGATAAACTCTTTGTTGAAAATCTTATAGAAACAAATTAAACCTATATGTATTTAAGACCCCACATTTTGTTGGAAAACACTTGAGAACACCGGAAGAACCGAGCCTCTGTTGATTTAGCGGAAGTGAATTCGATTGGCTGGTTAGAACTAAAGTAGGGCGGCACCCTTGATAAAGTGGGAGGTTTAGAGAAAATTTCTGATATCTCCGGAAATCAGAATGTCCGGTTGAGATATTATTTAACTGAGGTGTTTTTGATGAAAAATCAGATGCAGCTGAGAAGTTAGATGAAGACGAGACGAAGCCAGGCGTGCCCGGAGATTAGCTGACTGGGCTAGTAGAGAAGATTAACGCAAATACTGAAGGCCAACAGAAACTGACCATTGAAAAACTTAGTCAACTTTACAAACTGTTTTGCACAATCCCTTGCAGAGCCCTGATCGTATTCCGACCAGAAGTTATTAATTAGAGGTCCATCGCTCCCACAGCCTTGAGAAATAATTGTTTGTATACTTTTGTTTGAATATAAATGTTGCTGAGTTTTTTAAAAAAAGAAAAAAAGTCGTTTTTTATGTGACCACTAGGCCGCCGTTAACCTTGGAAATCAGTTTCTATAGCAGATTTCAATTCGTTTGAGATCTGAACACAACGTGGGCATTCGGCTAGACTTTCGGCAAATATAGAGACCCTGCAATCCATGGTTGATGCAGAAAATCCGATCTTGACGGCCAATTTCGGAAATTCCGTGAGCCCTTTAGCTCAGTAGCGACCGACGGGTTATAGCATAGTAGTACCGAACATGATTTACAATAGAATAATTTGACCTTACCCTCTCTCCTAACCCACGAGCCTAGAAATGAATAAACAACCCCTTTGTGATTATACAACTTGTGTATGTTGTTTCTGAACTAACGATGACTACTACTACAACCCGACTGGCCCTTTGCAACATTTGTTGAGTTGTTTTATGCCAAATTACATTCACCATTCTTAAAAAAATATTTCTACAGCACACTGTTTCAAGCCATGATTGTAATTGATCATAAACCAGTCCAAGCCATGATTTTTTTCTGTGACTCTTAAAACTGTGGGATCAAAAGATTCAGAAATTAAAAAAAAAAAAAAAAAAAAAAAATATTTCAATACCTTTTAAAATGCAGTCCAAGAATGGCATTAAAGATGGATAGGAACCATCCTGAAAAGAGAAAAGAACAAAAATATATATCCTATTATAATGGAGATTGTGTGTTTGTCTGTCTGTAACCGAAACTAAATCACTACTCAAGTCACAATTCTCTTAGTTATTGATGTCACATTCACCATGAATTCATTTTTATTTTAACCTCAATTATTAATAAAATTGTTTTACATTATTTATACTGTTAACCATATCTACATATTAATAACATGCTATTATATTTATATATACAACAAAATAGTGGTTTACAGTGTGAACGGGAAGGCTAATTTGCATATTGATATTTAAAATGTGATTTTAATAAATATGTGCTTAGTATTATTGATTTCTAACTGTTTGGTTTGAGATAGAAGATAGAGAGAGGAGATAGAGAGAGGAGAGAGGAGATAGAGAGAGGAGAGAGGATAGAGAAAAGAGAGAGGATAGAGATAGAGAAAAGAGAGAGGATAGAGAAAAAAGAGAGGATAGAGAAAAGAGAGAGGATAGAGAAAAAAGAGAGGATAGAGAAAAAAGAGAGGATAGAGAGAGGAGAGAGGATAGAGAGAGGAGAGAGGATAGAGAGAGGAGAGAGGGAGGAAAGAGAAAGAGGAAAAAAAAAAGAAAAAAAGAGGGAAAAAGAAGGAAAAAAAGAGCCCCCCCCCCAAAAAAAAAAAAAAATAAATAAATAAAAAAAATCAAAAAACAAAAGTTTCTTACTTCTTCGACATGTTGAGAAAATGCTGATACCATCCCCGTCAGTGCCTGTAAGGATGGTTTTTGCAGTTCGGGGACACCAGACACATACTGGAAATTAACAAAAATTTTAAATCAATTTTAATCACTGGGACATGGGTGGAAGAGTTAATATCTATCACAGGGGTGTATAAAGTTGAAGATTTTTTTTTTAAAGTGCAGGACAGCTGATTTAATTTATTGATAGTTTTTAAGCATATTTTTTTTTGGGGGGGAGGGGGTGTCATTTAGTACATAATCTAGTCATTTTGAGGTTTCGTTTCTTATAGTACATGTTGTTGCTTAAATGGTTGGTTGGATTTTATGGCATGTCAACCCTTCTTTGGTTATTTTATGCTAAAGATGTTTTGTTTTATTCATTCTTGATGGGGTATTCAAATATCTTTTTAAAACTAAAACTTTTTAACATTCATTTTTTTCTATTCAACCCATAAATGGGACACTAACAGGTACTGCTACTCACTCTGGGAGTAATGGCGATAAAGGGGTACTCCACACTCCACAATAAGACCCTCAGCCACTGCCTTCTAGAACATGCTTAACTACGATGACATTTTGTTTTATTCATTCCTGATGGGTATCAAAATCTTTTAAATTTAAACTCAATTTCTTTTTTTCAACACAATTTTTTAAAACCCATTTTTTCTATTTAACCCATAGATGGGATCCTAACAGGTACTACCATTCTGAGCCAGGGTGGACCTGTGGGTAATGGTGATGAAGGGGTACTCCATTCCCCACACAGCTCCGGAATTAGAACTTCATTAGATGCAGTTTAACATCCACCATACCCAGGACACCTCTAGTGCTGTAATGGTTAACAAGCTGGGTTAGCAGGTTATTGTAAGGGAGTTCGATTCTCACCGAGTGGCCTATACTTCCGGCCTTGTGCCACAGCTAAGCTTGCTAAATAACTACATATGCTGTATGTATAGGAAGGAGTGAGAGAGGGGGGGGGGGAAATACCTAACCGTGGTGAACAGGTAAAAAACAAGCAAAAATAGCTGGTTTGAATTCAGTTTTCCTTCTTTTAGTAACGCTCCACAAAAAAGCAGTTGTAGGGCCACTTGCCGCCTATCACACAAACTATCCAAGTAAGACAAACAAGACATGCTGGAGAAGCAAAGTGATGTTCTTCGGTGAATACACACACATTAACACTGTGACAATACCCACGTCTGCACTTGCTGCACAATGTCAATGACCCCAACATTGTGATATTCTGTGCTGGCCGGTTCCAAAGGCACAAGTCAGAGACAGGTCCACAAGGATTAAAAAAACAAACAAAAAAAAAACAAACAATGTCTGATAACAGGACACTGATGGAAGAGGAAGATGTGACACTTTGTGCAGTTTGTGGTGGAGTAGTGTACACTTAGGTCTATGTCAGTTAGCAAGAAAGTTATTTTGAGTCGACTACTGGCTTCACTGATGTGGGTCCCTGGCTATTTTCTATCTCTGCTGCTACTGAGACAACACTATCACCCCGACTAACTCAAGGGCTGGAGTTTGGCCGAATATATGTAAATTCCACCCCTACCCATCCCTATGGAATCAACCACCCAGATGCTCGGTACTTAATTTAAATCTCAGACTTTTTGTCTGTGATTTCCCTTAAAATTAAAGCAATTACTTTTTTTCAGTCTGAATGTCCCCACTATTCAGACCGTTAATTCCCTCAAGAGATTTTCTCATAAAAACAGCCTTTTCTCTCTTAACACCTAGATACCTAAAGATATTATCTCTAACTAGCTTAACTCTATGGTGGCTGTTCAGTTCTCTTAAACTTTATTGCCCAATCCTTTGTGTCCTTAAAGGATAACCACCCACCCATATACCTGGGCTTAACACATTCTTTTTTTTCTTTCTGACCATGTTTTTCACTTAACCATAGTGTCACAACACATCAGTGTAGGCTGTCAACCAAAAACCTACATCAATCAGTTCTGTGCGGATTATGGATGCCATGCAGAAGACCTACAGGGGATGTGACCGATAGGGAGGGTTGGTGAGAGTCATGTGAATCCATGCAGTCAATCTAACCTGATAAGGATGAATCAAATGAGTCTCTCCCCAGGAGTCCAACACTGAAAATTCGAAACACCAGTCCACAGGGGACAAATTCATGTCCAACACTTAAAATCACTTTCAAATGTACCGTTTCTCGTATTAGTACACGCTCGACTAACTCACTATATGAAGTGCGAAAAAGACGCACCCCCTCCTCACAATTTCCCACAGTATTTTATTATGGTAAGCCATGGCCAATCAATGGATAGGTTTTCCTTTAAAAATGAAAGCCAGATTGTTTTAGCTTTCTTTGACAAAAAAAAAATGCTGCTGTTGCATGTGTCGTATACAGATTGTATTAGATAGGAATACTTGAAACCATATAAACAGATAAGAAAGTTGTGTATTTTCATTAACATTTTACCTTCCAGACACAAGTGGTTCTTAAGCATTTAAAACTACAAGGCAATTATTCATTACATTGATTTTGTAGAGGGGTTGTTTGTCAAGTTGGCTGTCAACTCGTGCTCGAGGAGAGGAATATATACACACCCAACTTGACACACAATATTAAAAAAACCTAAAAAAAACAAAACAACAACAAACAAAAAAATAAAAAACAACTCACCTCCTTTTTTAACATGGAAAAAACAATTTCCGTTGATAAATACTTGGTAAGTGCTTCTGCTCCATAAATCTCAGACACGCTGGCCTATTTACCCGGAAAAAGAGAAATAAGAAATGTATCTATCATTCTTAAACCAAATCATAGAAATAAAAAAGTCGATTCAGTTTCATTGGAAGATCTTTTCAACAATGACTCTTGTATTAAAAAAAAGAAGAAAAAACAACTTAAGATTGGATCCACAAGTGCTGTATCCGCACCATCCAATGGAGTAACTTTGTCTGCCTGGAGATGCTTGTTTTGTTTTCTATTTTGTTTTACGGCATATCAACCTCAGTGGGTCATTTAATGCCGATAAAGTTTTTAAATAAATTAATTCTTAATTGATACTCAATTTTTTCGTAAACACATTTTTCTATTTAACCTATAGATGAGACCCTAACAGGTACTACCACTCCGGGTCAGAGTGGACGCAGGAGCAATGGTGATGAAGGGGTGCTCCCACATTCTCCAAACCTCCAGAACTGGAACCTCACCATCAGATAGAGTTTAACATCATTCCCAGGATATGAAGACCCTCAGTCAATGCCTTCTAGCACACATATAAGGGTTGGGGTTTGCCATAAGGGCAATAGGGTTAGGGCAATTATATAGGTGCTAGGGTCACCCCACCCACGTCCAACAGGTGGCCCCATTGAGGGAGTCTTAACCCTTTGCAGAGGTGCAGTCAGTGTATTCTAACGTCCCAGTTGACAGGGCGGGCCTGGAGATGCAATTCCAAACAAAGCCCTCTACTTAAATAAAAAAAAAAAAATTTCTTGAGTAGAATTTTACAAGGAATCCAGTGATGGTATTTATATTTATCCCTTCAGAGATGCTGATAGGCATTTGTCCTGCGTCCCTGATGCACAAAAATCTAAAACGATGCAGTAAAATCGTATCCGTGCGTTCCAGTGTCTTTTTTTTTCTTCCTCCACCATTTCAAGCTAAATGTAAATACATTTCAATAGTTTTTTTAGAAACGAATTACATAGGATAGATTACAAGGTAGGAGTTAGATGACTTTAGTTGGGACCCACAAATTTTCCTGGGGACTCATTCAAAGCAAATATGTGTGTCCCAGGACGTACTAAATCAAAAAAGTATCAGCATCACTACCCTTGAATTTATTTGGAGTCACTAGGGACCAAATTACTGGCTGTAGTATGAAAAAAAATTCTAAAGATATGTTCTTTTCTTGTTTGAAAAAATTTTTTTTAAAAATACAGATATTGGTAAATAGGGATTAACATGTATAAATTTTTGTTATATTTATTTACCAACCCCACTGCATGAGCAGGATGTGACACAAGGTCAATTTCTTAAGCGGAGTTCAACAGGTTTGAATTCAGAGTTTTCCTTCTCCTAGACCGGTTGCCTAACCAAAGGCAAAGAGCCCAGTCTGCCCAATTATTTATCCATAGCTGGAGGGAGGGTAGAATTCATACCTTTCCCAAGGGTATTAGCACTAAGTGAAATGCAATTACCACATCCAGGATCTGAACTCAGGGCGACGAGTCCATTTCCCATGACTTTAACCATTACACCACGTGCTTCCATATAAATTTCTGTTATAACATTTTCACAATAAGCACATCGAGCGATAGGTACTGCTAGCCCATGGTGAACAATAACAGATTTAAAAAAGACTATATACTATATATTTTTACAATTAGTATAAAAATGTGTGTAACTTACCAATGTGTTCATAGCATCAATTCGTGCGTCTTGTATATCCGAAGACATTTTATCACTCAACAAGGGAAGAACAAAAGGAGCAAAAAGAGGAGAACCTGACAAACAATTGCATAATCCAGTCACTAATTCTTCTTTCTGGACACCAAATGGATTATTAGGAGGCTAAAATTAAACAAAAAAATGAAATTAATAAATTAAAGAAAAAAATAGAAAGAAGTAAAGTTTTCTATTATTTGGATTTTTCATACTGTTGTCCTCAGGATAATTCCATGTCAAATCATCCAGGTCATGCCACCCACCCCTTCAAGTTTTCTGAAATTTTGTACAGATGTGGACTACGTTAAATGGTTTGGTTTGTTTTACGGCATATCAACCTCGGTTGGTCATTTAATGCCAACAAAGTTGTGAAATAAATTCATTCTTAATGCATAATACAATTTTGTTTATCAACTCATGTTTTTCTATTCAACCCATAGATGGGACCCTAACAGGTACTACCACTCCGGGTCAGAGTGGACCAGGGAGCAATGGTGATGAAGGGGTGCTCCACATTCCCCAAACCTCCAAAACTGGAACCTCACCATCAGATAGAGTTTAATGTCATTCCCAGGACATGTAGACCTGCAGCCACCGCCTTCTAGCACCCATATGATAAGAAGGATTGGGGGTTGGCATAAGGGCAATAGAGTTGGTGCAATCATATAGGTGCTAGGGCTTGAAGTGGCTAGCTGATTGATTGGAGGGGGCCCTCTCCGACTGCCCGTCTAGCCCAAGAAAAGCCTAAAGTGGAATATTGCAATCTCCAAAATTTGAACTTCCAAGTCTAAAAATTGGTGGAGCTATGTTGATTTTAAGCTCTCCAAATTTTAGTGGTGGTGGTGGTGTCCACAAAAAAGATGGCGCCTTTTTGTAATATTTTTGTCTGTAAAATGAGTTCTAGAGCTTCCCTACTACTAAACATTAGTTTATAAAAGCATTTTTGCATGAGGAATCCAAAAATGCTATCAAAAATGTCTGACCAATTTTAAGTTATTGATGATTTCTGATTTTGTGGCACTACATCTACGATAAAAAAATTTTTTTTGTATTATTATTTCATATCTATTGAACATTATTTGTACCAAAAAGATAGTTTGGTGTTTGCCCAGGAACAAAGTTAACATCAGTTAAATTTTGCAAATCAGAAATCATTAATAATTTAAAACTGGTTAACTTTCAGAAATCATCTGAATAACTTAAAATTGGATTTTTTTGGATTCCCCGGGCAGAAATGCTTTTATAAACCAATTTTTAGGAGTAGGGAAGCTCTAGAACTCATTTTACAGACAGAGATTACAAAAAGGCACCATTTTTCGCCAACCCCAAATTAACATAACTCCGCTAATTTTTGGAAATGGAAGCTCAAATTTTGGGGAATGTCTAACTGTAATACAGTCCACACCTGTACAACATTTTCAGAAAAATTGAAAGGGGTGGATGACAATTTTACTTTTTCTGGATGATTTGGAATTGCCCCCTCATCTTTATTGTTACAGGGTGTCCACAAAGTCTGGGTACAGGGGGATAAATACATACTTTTAAAACAAAACAATTTTATTTAATTATAATGTTAATAAATAATATTTTCAATATGATTTCCATAATTTTCAATGCATAACTTGATGTACCTTGCAAAATTTAGGTAGAAAAAAAATAACAAATAAATTTTAAAAAGTAAAGTATTTTTTATTTAATTTAAACAAAAGTAAAATTATTTCTTATATTTAATTGTTTATGTTATGATTTTATTTACTGCTAAATTAACATATCTGCCTTCTCGGAAAAATAACAAATAAATACAATAGTGAAATCTCCATGTATCCAAACATTTTGGACACCCTGTATATACACAACATTTCGGCTGATGTGTCTTCTTCAGGTCCTGCTAGTTAATAATTAATATAATTGATATAGTCTCATGTAACTGTTCCTATTAGATTATAATAAACATTTTTTGCACAGTAGGATAGTTTTAAGTATTCCTATCAATAGTAATAATTTATTTACAATTATATGGTTTAACTCTTTGCCTACCAATTTTCCCCTGACGGCTGTACCAAATTTTCTTGGCATTTTTTGGTAGGCAAAGAGTTAATATCACTATGTCACTTTATTTTTTTGTCAGTTACAAACATTTGCACTATTAATGGTAGGAACTCAAAGAAGACTAATATAACAACACCGTTAACTCTAATAATTTTTAATATTAGTTTAAAGTAACTAACAATAATAATAATAATGAAGTCTTCAAGTAAAAAATCTTATTACCAATAATTTGTACACAGTTCTATGGTTTTTATGTATTCCTATCTAATACAAATAATTTGCACACAGTTCTATGGTTTCATGTATTCTTATCTAATACAAATAATTTGCACACAGTTATATGGTTTCAGGTATTCCTATCTAATACAAATAATTTGCACACAGTTATATGGTTTCAGGTATTCCTATCTAATACAAATAATTTGCACACAGTTATATGGTTTCAGGTATTCTATCTAAATACAAATAATTTTGCACACAGTTATATGGTTTCAGTATTCTATCTAATACAAATAATTTGCACACAGTTATATGGTTTCAAGTATTCCTATCTAATATTATAATTGTTATATGGTTTCAAGTATTCCTATCTAATATTAATATTATATGGTTTCAGGTATTCATATCTAATATTAATAATTTGCACACAGTTATATGGTTTCAGGTATTCATATCTAATATTAATAATTTGCACACAGTTATACGGTTTCAGGTATTCCTATCTAATATTAATAATTGGCACACAGTTATACGGTTTCAGGTATTCCTATCTAATATTAATAATTGGCAGTTATAGGTTTCAGGTATTCCATCTAATATTAATAATTGGCACAGTTATATGGTTTCAGGTATTCCTATCTAATATTAATAATTGGCACACAGTTTATATGGTTTCAGGTATTCCTATCTAATATTAATAATCTATACAGTTAAATGCTATCAAGTATATTCAATTAACCATGTTTATTTTGGTGATACAAGTTAGATTTGTATCAATGCCAGGTTTTTCCAAAATATATTATTGAATTTTTATGTTTGAAACAATGAAATGTCAAAAAAAAAAAAAAAAAAAAAAAAAAAAAAAAAAAATTTCTACTTACAGGTTGAAAATCTATAGGAAAATAACAGGCTGTGATTTCAAACATTTCTTCAACAAATACACCTGGAAAAAAATAAAAACAATTCAATTGAATTTTGAAAACAACTGAAAAAAAACAACAAAAGAAACAAACTCAAAGATTGTAAAAATATACAGGACAAAAAAGGTTTAACACCTAGAAAATCTTTTCTTTTTAAGTTAATAGATTTTGAATGGAAAGTAATTTAGAAAATTATTCACTGGGGAAAACAGACCGAGTCACCAATAGGCACCCCAAATCATCAACTTAATGAAAGGTTCATATTTTAACTAGTCACTGGTAACTTTTGCTTTTAAATATTTGAAAATAAACGAACAGATGATTTTTTTAACTTATATTGTATCTGGCAAAAAACAAATTTTACAAATTGTGTAATACTATTTCTGAACAGCATCCTTTTATTTAAATAAATATAAAAAATATTTTCTTAATAAAACCTGTATTTTTATTTAAGTATATATTTCTCATCTGATTAAGTAAAAACTATTTTCATATAAAAATGTCTATTTCAATTCATCATAAGTGTTGAAAAATATTCATAAATTTCTGATTAAAAATTATTTATTTGAAAAAAGATTTTGCTATTAAGTTTTAATTTGATTACATGTACCAACCAAGTTTCCTCCAGACAAAGATACACACAATATAGATAGATAAATAAGACTTACCAAGGGGAAGATTTTTAATAATTAACTGTGCACACTGGAATGCAAATCTTAAATTTCGGGGATCCTTTTCCCCATCCATTGCTTGAATGAAACCGCAAACGAAATCACTTTCCATTTTACGCAAATCTTAAAAAAAAAAAAAAAAAAAAAAAAGAAATAAATAAAAGTTCAATGAATATGTCATAATAAATAAACATAAAGGAGGTGATATATTAATGTTGGCAGGTTTAAAGTGACCTCCCAACGTGGGTACATGAGTATACATAAAAACAATTCCGACAAAGGTGTAAAAGATAACAATATTTATTCCGCAAGTGACGGAGATACATTTAAGAGAAAGATATGCAAAAAGGATACACATACAAATAGAAGGTATATAAAACAGATACATAAATGTATTCTGAGGAAATAGATGTCTGACTCACATCGTAGAGAATGTCACTTACTGGTAGGTAGGTAGGGGGGGAAAACCTCCTTAACCTAAGGCTTAGAGGAGCAGGCGCTTAGACCATGTTTACACGTTACCGGTCTGAGTAAAAAGAGGCTAGGAAATCGTAGTTCCCGCTTGTGGCCAAATACCAACGCCACCTATCGACCGAACCAACCACGGCAAGGGAAAATAAAAATTATGTCCACTCAGACCTTGTTTTACTAACCCAACAAAGATAAAAAATAACATACTAATAGCAGCTGTAACGTATATACTTATGTATGTATTTATCAGTTAAATTATACTCCTTGCCTGCAGGTAGCTGATGGCCTGGTTGTTAAGAAGCCTGATTGATGAAAATTCAGTTGGGTTTTGATCCCTGCTAAGTCTAGCCACACTAAAGAGATGTAATACATCGAAATATGGTTTCTGTGGATGACATACACACACACAATTGAATTTTGTTATAATTTTGCTCTGGGACTGACAATAAGAGCACACATGTCAACTACGACACTTTTAAAAAAAAAGACTTCTATATCATAATGGAGATTTCATCTCTGGATTATATATATATATATAATGAGTCAGATGAACCTACTATTATTTGCTCTACTTAGGTATTGAGCACTTTTTACTTATTAGGTATTGAGCACTTTTTACTTATTAGCTATTCTCCTAGCGGTTATATGAATATATATAATATATATATATATATATATATATATATATATATATATCTATATATAATATATCTTAATATATACATATAAATTGTTTTTTTCTTTTGGCCAAATACTGTACCAATAGATTATTTTTTGTTGGTACGACTATCTTGCTCTTTTCTTTTTTTCAAAAAATTTTTTCTCCCCGGGTAATGTTTGGTAGTATATTTTTACAATCAAACTATTTGCTGGTTTTTTTCTCACCGCGAGGATTTACCAACACGCTTGGTATATTATATGTGTGTGTGTGTGTGTGTGTGTGTGCGCATGCGCGCATCAGTGTGGTAAAAGAATAGAGGGAAAATGTGGACAAAAGAACAAGTAGTCAAAATTTTGACTACTTGTTCGAGTTGTTCTCTTGTTCACATTTTCCCTATATTCTTTTACCACATTCTGTCAGATTTACTCCAATCCTCCTATCTTCATATATATATATATTATCTATATGTATGTGTGTGTATTGGAGAAAGGAAAATAAAGTGTTTGATTACATGTGTAAGAGCTACATTTATTTGTTATAATGTACTATACAATTAATAGGCATCTGTTACCATTAGTTTCAAAGCAGTGTATTAGCCGCTTATCTTCAAGACAAATATTGTGGAATGAAACAACACTTTCAACAACAGCATTTCTTCATTCAGATTTGGTTGAATAGGACAGACAGTTTTTGTCTAGTTATTAGGTTTTCAATCTGTGGTACGCGTTGTAATGGTTAGAGTTGTAAGAAAAGGACTCATCGGCCAGAGTTCAATTCCTGAACGAAGCTGTTTGCATATCACATGTCATTAATATCCTAGGGAAAGGTATGAATCCAATTCTCCTTCCAGCTATGGGTAAATAGCAAGGCAGACTGGGTTCTTTAACTATGGCTAGGTAACTAGTGTAGGAGAAGGAAAACACTGAATTCAAACCTGTTAAACTCCGCTTAAGAAATTGACCTTGTGTCGCATCCTGCTTGTGCAGAGGGGTTGGTAAATATATATTATGTTTTGAATCCTTTCAATTTGCCAAATAGATGACACAATATCCATCCGGAATTGGTTGATAATTTGCCAAAACTAGTCTGTTCCCAAGTACTCTCAGATCCTTCACAGGAAGTGTATATTGCAACTTTGTAAATGTTCTTTTTATACTGGTGTTATGTTATAAAAGTGACAGAGACTTACCGGAAGCTAAACGCGTCTCGCATGTTGATCTACTTTCTGAGAACCGTTCGCAAAACTGCCATTTTTATGCTACAGACTTATTTGCATAAGATAGCAGCGAGACATTTAAAAACAGACGAGTGGACGTTGGGTAGCACTTCTCCTACAGGCTTTGCCTTCGTGACATTGAAGGACTTGACACCCTGTTGTAGTCTTTACTTCTTATGTGTACGGAAGGTTTTGTGTGTTGGTGGGAATTTACGAGATTATCGTAGCAGCTTCATTTTTTATTAGTAAACCATACTGTTAGAGGTGTTATGTAATAGTAAATGATCTTCAGACGCAGTTGACTCCATGTCCATGCTACCTTAACTTAAATATAAATACACTATTCACAATATTGAGCACTGTTACTTAAATAAATATAGCACTCATATAAAAAATTAAAAGGCTTTCCATAAAAATATGGATACAGCTCTGTAGCAGCCTTTATGCATGTATGTATATACTTAAATCAGTAAATATTCCCTTCCTTAAAGTGGGTTGTGCTGATAGCCTGGATGGTAGATTCTGACTGACAAAAAATCGGTCCAGTTTTGATCCCAGCCAGAGCAGCCTGCAATGTCTAGCCACACTGAAGAGCTGTGATAGAGCGAACCACTACTGTATGTGAATGACATAACTAAAATAAAGTCGTTGGAGTGGCCTAAAGTCGGTATCAGCCAGACAGCGAGGGAGTCATTCCCATTTTCACTAGTGCAAGACCATGGAAATTGTTTGAGCGTCTGAGGCGGAGAGCCACTCCTACCATCAGCTCCTCACTTTACTGCACATATCTATGTGCTACTCATACACTGAGTTGGCGAGGGCCAGAATCAAACCAAGAAGCTGGATACTCTACCGACTGAGCCACACACACACACACATTTTGGTAAGAATGTTATACAACAAAGTATGATGGTATTGTATACAACAGGGGTCGCCAACTTTTGGAGAGAGACAGCCGAATAACTATGTAGAGCCCCAAAGTAGGGCAATGACAAACTCTTTATGCAATGATAATATGACTTTATTTGCACTAGTACAACGGAATGCTAACCAAACCTCCACAATTATAATTACTAATAAAATTTAAAAAAACGACCTCTGGGCGATGTAAAAATAAATTTTTGAAAGATATTGCTTGAGGAGGTGGAAGTTAAAAATTAAATGTCGGAGAGTTTGAACCATAAATCATGAAATCAAATTTATTAAAGGAGTAAAAAAAACAAAAAAACAATTTGAAATCGAAACTAAGTTCTATTAACTTTGAATATCTATTAAAATAAAACAAACTATATATAAATATATGATACTGGGGATGTATCTATTAAATCTTGTTTAAAAAAACAATGTGGACTGTCTAATGTTGCATGCTCACATTTTGAGTATTTATTCTATGTTTTGACGATTTATGCCGGGTATAGTGATGTAGTTTTTGTTACAGACAAAAACCGGAAGCGAATCTCCATTATTAATAGATAGAAAGTTCTGAGGTGAATAAATAGTTTTTGTTGGCATCTTTCTAGCTCTCTTTTCTGTGGCGGCTTTTTACTCTCTTTTTCACTCCTTATCGTTCCTTGTTTGACGAGGAGGCGCCAGGCCGCTCGGTCTTCTGTACAAGCCTCCCATGTGTTGGTGTTGATGTGGAATAAATAGTGAACTTTGAAATACACCATCATGCAGGTAAAAAAATACCAAGAAAATTTGGTACAGCCATGGGGGAAATTTGGTAAGCAAAGAGTTAAATGACTTTAAGCATATTTCCTTCTTGGAAAAAATTGTTCCCAAGCATATATATTTCCAAATAATGTATTCATTGAATAATTAGAATCCACGTGTTAAGTTGATGGGTCGGACGGAAACAACTCGAGGGTCGGATGCGGCCCGTGGGTTACTGACCCTTGGTGTACAATATTAAAACCTATTTTTGGAATTAGCAGAAATACAAAAAACTAAAAAAAAAACAAAAAACAAAAAAAACTGGGATCAATTTTAAAAGAAGAGAAACTAACCTTCAAGTCTTGTGGTGAAAAAATTGTACAATATTAAAACCTATTTTTGGAATTAGCAAAAAACAAAAAAACCTGGGATCAATTTTGAAATGAGAAAAACTAACCTTCAAGTTTTGTTGTGAGAAAATTGTACATAACTGTATATACAGAAAATCTGTCCTTTTGTGCTAGAGATTGGTTCTGAACTTCACGAAATATCCTCCGACATACTCGTTCTGGTACCAAGGAGGGAATGTTACAACAATTACTCTGAAAAGAGAAACAGAAAAAAATGTTTATATATAAAATAATTCTGCTTATAAAAATAATATTATTGTAGTGAGAGAAATCACGCACGTGGTAGCTCAAAGCGGGCACGTTATGTTTGGCGTGTAAAATGAGATCAGGGGGGGAGGAGTGTAACAGGCGATTAGGGAGATTGAACTCACATCCTCCTGATCATGAGTTGTGGCTTGCCATCGGACTAACTCGTTGGCGCGCATGTAAATTACCACACTTTGTGATTGACCCGGCCTGGTTTGTTTTATGGCATATCAACCTCAGTGGTCCAATAAAGTTTTGAAATAAATCAATTCTTAATGGATAACACAATTTTTTTATAAATACATTTTTCTATTTAACCCATAGATAGGACCCTAACAGGTACTACCACTCCGGGTCAGAGTGGACCAGGGAGCAATGGTGATGAAGGGGTGCTCCACATTCCCCAAACCTCCAGAAGTGGAACCTCACCATCAGATAGAGTTTAACGTCATTCCCAGGACATGTAGACCCTCAGTCACTGCCTTCTAGCACCAATATGATAAAAAGGGGTTGGGGCTTGCCATAAGGGCAAAGGGGTTGGAGCTTGCCATAAGGGCAATAGGGTTGGGAAAATCATATAGGTGCTAGGGCTTGACGTGACCAGCCGATTGATCAGAGGGAGCCTCTCCGACCACCCGTCTAGCCCAAGAAAAGCCTAAAGTGGAATATTGCAAGTCATGGACTGCTCAGCCACCTGGGTTCTATCCTTAAGCATCACGGGTTGCCACCCACGGCCAATAGGTGGCCCCATTGGGGGAGTCTTACCCCTCTGCAAGGTGCAGTCGGTGCATGGCCCCACCGACAGGGCGGTGATTAACCGGATGTGGGATTTTAGATGATTATTATGTCACAATACTAAAATTGTCAATACATAGAAAAAGAACAATTAAATATTAATAAAATAAATAAAAGCTGTTCTTTATTTCAACATTTGAATCCTTTCCATTGTAATAATGACAATTTAAATTAACAAATCATAGATTATTAATCAAAAATTGTATTATTACTTTAAATAATTTGTAATCAAATTTTAAAATTAATGTGGTACTCTTCGCGGAGAACCGTCCCGGTCTCCTGCCTCAAAATCCGCTAGGCGGTGGCTACTGAAAAAAAAAAAAAAAAAAAAAAAAAAACACCAGCTACGATAGAAGTTGTAGCCAAAGCGGTGTCACTTGAAAAACAAAACAAAAACCCAACCAACTTAGGGCGTTTTTCCCGAAAACCCAACCCTAAACCCCTAGTTAAAATTAACTATTTTATTACAAAATTTGTGGGTTCTGTTTTTTCTGGGTCACTCTGTATGCAGGATGACCAGAAAAAACAGAGCCCAAATTATTTATTTATTTCGATTAACCAAACCCTAAACCTAGTTTTTTTTATCAAGTGACACCGCTTCAGCTACGGACTTCAATCGTAGCTGGTGTTTTTTCTGGACACCCTCTGTGTGTGTGTGTGTGTGTGTGTGTGTGTGTGTGTGTATATATATATATATTATATATTTATATATATATATTTTTTAAATGAATGTGGCATGATTAACAATGCTGCATTAGTTAGTCAAGAATTCTTTTTTAAACCTTTTTTTATTCATTTTGGTTTTGTGGTCAATATTTGGTAAACAAAACACAGAAAGAAAAAAAAAAAAAAGAAAAAATGGACATACCAGAGCAGCAAGTCGAGAGCTGTGGCTGGAGTGAATGGTCAGCAAGCCGGTCACTTAAAAACGAACTAAGCAGCTCCACTGGGCACAGCAAAACAGCAGAGGAGAAAAAAAAAAAAAAAAATGATTTTATATACAATTTTGCTGTTTGGATTTTACGGCATGTCAACCTTTCTTGGGATATTTTATGCTAAAGACATTGTTTGATTCATCCTTGTTGAGTATTCAAAAATTTTTTTTTCTCAATTCAACTTTAAAACACATTTTACAATCTTTTTTTCCCCTTCTATTTAACCCATAGAAGCACCCCCCACTCTCAGCCAGTGTGGACCAGCGAGAAATTAAGGGGTACTCCACACTCCCCAGATGATACACAACTTGGAATTACTGTATATAGTCATCCAGTGAGGCTGACAACTTTAACTGAGTGCGTCCTGGGATGCACAGATTTGATTTAAATGTGTCCCCAGAAAATTTAATGGGTCACAACTAAAGTTTCTTAATAAATTGTAGGGATTTATTTATGAACATGGCAAACAACTAACTTGTTAGCAATGGGTGGTGAGTGCTATGACTGAGGAAGGGATCCTGGTGTCTGAGTGATCTGTTACTCGAATACTAGATGGTCACATGACCTGCAACACTCCACTTTGGCTCTTACTTATGCTAGATGGTTGGTTGAAGAGGCCCAATCTGATCAACTGGCTAGTTATGTCAAGCCCTAGCGTCTACATCAAATCTCAACTGTTTTCTTTAAATTTATCTTGTAAGGTTTTTATCTATGAACTTGAGGAAATAACTAAAGCCGTCTTACCCCTAACTTGTACCCTATCCTGTGTAATTCATTTCTAATTCTGATTTGAATGAGTCCCCGGAAAATTTAATGGGTCACAACTAAAGTTTCTTAATAAATTGTAGGGTTTTTTAAATTTATGAACTGGGGAAAAACTAACCTGTTGACTGCAGGTGGTGAGTGTTATGACTGAGGAAGGGATCCTGGTGGCTGAGCGATCTGTTACTTGAGTACTAGATGGTCACATGACCTGCAACACTCCACTTTGGCCATTGCTTATACTAGATGCTTGGTTGGAGAGGCCCAATCTGATCAATTTGTGATGTCATGCCCTAGCGCCTACATCAAATCTCAACTGTATTCTTATCTTGTAGGGGTTTTTATCTATCAACTTGGGGAAACAACTAAAGCCGTCTGACCCCTTGGAGCATCACTAGATACAATTTAACATTATACCCAGGACAATCTCCAATTTGGTTGAATCCTATTAAGGAAATACTTGATACCATTCACACATCATTGTAGACCCCTAATCCCAATAGCACCTTCAAACAATTCATATTTGATAAATTTTTCAGCATAATTCAAAACTAATCTGGTGGCAGGCTCTCCGTAGAAGACTGATCTTATCTGAAGTCACCCTGGCGCAACAACCTATGGAAGCTAGGAGGTCCAAAAGAAAGCAGCGGCAACAAAGCACCGGAATATCAACATCTTCAGGGACAGCCTTCACATGCGACATCTGTGGTCGAGAATGTTTTTCAAATTATTGACTTCAGTCACAGGAGGGCAGTAACTTCAGGGGCACAAAAACTATATTATAGTCTTTCGAGACTGAAATGCCAAATATATATTGGATGTGGTGTAGAGAGATATTTCAGCTAGTATCTTATAAAAATGTGGCTTGGTTTTTTTATCATTCATTTTTTTAAAACTTACCTTCAGCAAAGGTTAATAAATCCTGTGGTATTTGATGCAGAGCATCGGCCAACAACGCCGTTCCTTCAACTCGACGATTTGTGTCTGACGCAGTAAAAGCTGACCTGAAGAAAAAAAAAAAAAAATTAAATTTTTTATATATATATATATATATATATATTATATATATATATATATATATATGAGATAAATACTTTTTATAATTCAAAATTATGCATACTAGGAAATATATGCCCCCCCCCCCGAGTGCAAGTATTTAAGTTTTAATGAAATAGAATATCATTAAATTAGAAAGGTTAATGAAACTAAAGAATCCAGACAAAAAGATTTGAAACAGAGGGTGTATAATCCAACAATAGAACAACTGAAACTTCCTCTTCCATCACTCCCGTCTTTCATTGCTAAATTTTTTCTAATTTAACTATTTAGTTAAAATAGGAATTAAAAAATAAAAATTCCCTGTGTGTGTGTGTGTGTGTGAAAAACACAAAACCAAATGGACAGTCACTAGCAACAGCTTCAGAGATCTTCTGTAGAAGAGATTTTTATCTCAAAATATTAAGAATAAAAAATTACAAGTTAACAAATAACACCATAGTTACCTTATTTTTCCTTACACTTGCACTGTGACACACACACACACACACTAGATCAGAAATGAATTTATTTCAGCACTTAATCGTCTTCAAGTCAGATTTTTATATATCTATAATACTCTGTATATGTAAAAGTATATACACAAAATCTTTATGTATGTTCGAGTTCTTAATTTTGGTTGAATCCTATCATGGAAACACTTGATACCATTCACACGCACACACAACTGAAGAAAAATCGATTTTCTTTCAATCTCAGCTTGAAGCAGTCATGTGGATGTCTATATATGCTCTCAACCCCTGGTGGACTGAGCTCTCTGGAAGTGAAAGTCACCGACAGCTGCTCTTTACCTGAAATTGCAAAGCTCTCTCTTTAAAGTGGATAGAGCTCTCTTTAGTAGCCTTACATATGTATGTATTCATCAGTATAATTCCCTTCCATTAGTGGTGGGCCAATAGCGGTGGTTAGAGGCTCTGACTTGATAGAAAATCGGTTGAGTTTTGACCCCAGCTTCAAAAAGCTTACTAAGTCAAGCCGTACTGAAGAGATATTTGTCGAAACAAGACTGTATGTGGATGAACATAAACAGTGATGCTGATAGTTTTTTTTTTTTAATTCAAGGCATCCTTGTGGACGCTGATGTTGATTTGAAGGAGTCCCAGGTAAAATCTGATGAGTCCCAACTAAGTTTAATAAATTGTAGTGTTTTTAGTCTATGAATAACTAAGTCATATCTAACCTTGTACCCGCAATATTAGTGTAATTCCTTTCAAGAAATGAAATGTATTTACAGTTAGCGGTAAATGTGCGGTGGGGGATTGGGGAGAAAAACAAAAAAATGGAAACACACGGATAGATTTTCTGTGTCTTTAAGATTTTTATGCATAGTGACACAGGATGTGTAATATGTCAGCAATCTCTGTATATACCTATCTATTTATACATAATGATAAAGGGGCAAGTTGGGTGTGATCGTGATGTCGGAGTAATTCCAAATAAATACATTAATGACAACAAATATATTAATACACATCAAATATCACCGCGTGGTTTTTGGGTCACATAATAGGATGAAAAAGTTTGATTTTTTTTTTTTATAAATACAAGTAAGTTGTGATTTTTTATTATAATCGTGAAGAGAATAAAAAGATAAATTAAATGAATAACAAGCATGGATGTTTTATATTCGCAATTAAATGATTTTGATAGCTATGAACAGTTAACATTTCTTTTCAGAGTATCTGGATCCATCAAGGTTTTTTTTTTTCATAGGATTTAAATGGGAGCATGCCCACAAGGATTTAACTCACAATTCAGTAATAATGGATCTGCACAGGACAAACTTTTAAAATCCCCCTCCACCCAGGTGCGCAGTAGCCACTTGCTAGTGTTATATTATATATATATATTATATATTAATATAAAATATATATATATATAATAATTATATATGATATATATGGTTAGGAGGTTGATTTAGAAGGCAAATCACAATGCAGCTTTGGAAATAATAAAAAATAATAAGTACGCGTAACAATGGTGGTGTGTGTTGACGCCTGTAATTTTTTTATTATTTTTGAAATTGTTCGAGGTAATACCTCTTTTATCAAGAGAACTGAAGCAGTAGCAGCTATGGCATTTCTTCCTAATAATTTAAAAAAAAAATAAAAAAAAATATTCATTTAGGAGAATGCTCATAGCTGTAGGCTGCTTCAGTTCAATTCTTTTGATAAAGAGGTATTACCACCCCCCCCCCCCCCCCCCCCCCCCCCCGCCTCCCCCGCCCCCCCCCGCCCCCTCGAAAATTCAAGAAATAATAAAAAGAATACAGGTCAACAACACCACCATTGTTACCGTATTAATTATTTTTTTATTTATGTCCAAACTGCATTGGGTGTGCCTTTCTAAATCACTCCGTAACCAATACATACACAATGCCTTCAAGCAATTATGAAACTCCTCTTATATATAATACTATATTATCTTCATTGGACCATTTCAAATATTGCCCTTGTGACAATGGTTATTTAGTTATTAAATGATATGAGAAAAGGTGGAGAGAAAGTTTTCTATGTTCTGATTTACAGTTGTTTTGAAAATATCAAGTCAAGCATTTAGCAAAACACAGACATGTTTGGAAAGAAAAAAAAAAAAAATTATATTAATATACAACTAGCAAAATAAAAAAACGCCCTCGGCGATGTAAATAGATTTTTGAAACATATTGCCTGAGAGGTTTGGACGTTAAAATTCAATGTCGGTGATGGTTTTGTACCTAAGTAGTAAAGATCATCAAATTCATTAGGATTAAAAAATTTGAAATGTAACTTTTAAGATACTGTATTAAAATAAAACAAGACTATATATAGAATATATAATACAGTCATATATTTATTTAAAACTTGTTTTAAATAAACAATGAGGGACTGTGCTAAATGTTTAAGTGCTCACAATTTTCAGTGTATTTATTCTATGTTACGATTTTGGTAAATGTGAGTAGTTTTTGTAGACAAAAAAGAGTTGAATCTCCATTTTAATATATACATATGACTCCCTGCTGAAGTCCGTTTCGATTCTGTTGGAAGGGAAATGTTAGTATATATCCTGATGAGATTTAATAAAGTTGTAACAGGGTCTGTAGGATGATTCAACCACCGGAGTAATTCTTTGCGGAATTCAATTATTATCTATAATTGATCGAATTTTATGCGATATTGCGCAATTGTAATTGCCCTTCAAGCAAAAAATAGATATTAATATATATTATCTTTTATCACAATGCTTCTAGAAATAAACAAAGCATCCAATCTTATTTCCTTCGCCAGGAGCTGTAAAGCCGCGAGTTGTTATTGTTCACTCGAGGCCCTTGCCTCATATGGTAGAGACATCTCAGTATCATTGACAGTTAATTTGCGCAGGAAATTTTCTCGGTACTCGGTACGATGGCTGAAGTCTGGTTTTCGATTTCTGTCGGAGGGAAAAATCGTTATATATATCGCTGATGGACTTATAAAGTTGTAACAGTCTGTACGAAGTTCTACACATCCGAGTAATTCTTTTGCGAAATTTCATTGTCATTATTATTTCTTCTATAATTTACATTGAATTTCTATGAGACTGGCGTCATTGTACATTGCCTTCAAGCAAAATAAAATATTAATATATATATATATCTATATATATATATATATATATATACTATAGTATATCAACACACACACACCAGTTTTGGAATATAGGATATAACTTACTTTCAGTCATACGTCCAAAATATGGTGAAGGCTGTGACTGGAAAGACAGTTAATTATATACTTTTTGTGTACATTTATGCAGCCCTAACTTTTGGCGAAAATAGTGTCTTGTTCATTTCTATACTTTTAGAGAGAGCCCATCTAGCCTACTATTATCTTAATACTTGAGGGGTGAAATGGATTTAGGACTTTCCCAAGGGCAATATGCAAAAAGCTATACCCAGGATTTGAACTAGGCATGGCTGGAGTCTATTTTCTATGGCAATAACATTACATCACACACGTTTACAAAAAAGTAATAGATAAGTTTTTAAGAATGAAAGAACAAAAAGAAAAAAACTTACCCAAGGCATCGTATAATTTGCTAAGAGACTGACCTCTTTCTTTGTTAAACCTGATGAAAAACAAACGTTAGAAAATCTGAATTAAAAAAAATAAAAATATTTTAAACAAATCTATTTGTTCTAGTGGATGGTTGTTGGTTTGTTTTGTTTTACGCATAAATCAACCTCAGTGGGGTCATTTATGCTGAAAAGTTTTGAAATAAATCAATTCCTTAATGACCCACTGAGGTTGTATTGCCGTAAAACAGAAACAATACCAACCATGCCATAGACAAATAGATTTGTTTAAAATTTTTATTGTTTTAAATTCAGATTTTCATTTAACGTTTGTTTTTCATTTCAGGTTTTAACAAAGAAAGAGGTCAGTCTCATCTTAAGCATTATACGATGCCTTGGGTATGAGTTTTTTTCTTTTTTTCTTTCATTCTTAAAAACTATGCTGATTATCTTATTGGTAAATCGTGTGTGATGTAGATGGTTATTGCCATAGAAAATAGACTCAGCCATGCTAGTTCAAATCTGGTATAGCTTTTTGCATATTGCCCTTGGGGAAAGGCTAATCCATTTCAGCCCCTCAAGTTATAAGATATTAATAGTAGGCTAGATTGGGCTCTCTCTAAAAGTTATAGAAAATGAAGTACACTATTTTTCTGGCAAAAGTTTAGGGTGCATAAATGTAAGCGACAAAAGACTATTATAATATAACTTTCTTTCCAGTCACATTGCATACCATATTTATGTGACAGTATGACTGAAAGTTAAGTTTTATTATCTAGTATTCCAACTGTGTGTGGTGTGTGTTATATTGATATATATATTATATATGGTATATATCATATATATATTACTTATATTTATATTTTTTTGCTTTGAAGGCAATTAACAATGCGCATTTCTTCATAAAATTCATAATCTATGTAGAAGATAATAATGAACAAGTGAATTTCGCAAAGAATTACTTCGGTGTGTGAGAATAGTACAGACGTGTGTACAAGACTTTATTAAGTCTATCAGCGATATATACTACGATTTTCCCTCCGGAGCAGAAATCGAACCCAGGACTTCACCACGATACAGGTACCGAGAAATTCCTGCGAAATTAACGGCTGTCATGAGTACTGGGAGCATTGTCCTCTACCATGATGAGGAAGGGGGCGCTGGAGTTGAACAATAACAACTCGGGCTTTAAGCCTCTTTGGCGAAGGAATAAGATTTTTGATGTTTGTTTATTTAGGAAAGCGATTACGTTGAATACAGTACTATTATATTAATTATTCTATTTTTGCTTGAAGGCCCTACATATGCGGCAATTCGGGCATAAAGTCGAATTAATTATAGAACTAGATAATAAGTGAAATTGCGGCTAAGGAATTACTCGGTGGTGTTGAATATCCTACAGACTGGTTTCAACTTTAATTAAGTCTCATCAGCGATATATATAACGATTTTCGCCTCCAAACAGAAATCGAAACCGGGGACTATCCGCGAGGGTAAGTCATAAATGTATATATTATAATGGCGATCACTTCCGTTTTTGTCTTTAACAAGAAACTAAGTCCACATACCAAAATCGTAAGCATAGGATAAATACACTGAATTTGAGCGCATGAACATTAGACAGTCCTCATTGTTTTTTTACACAAGCTTTTAATAAATATATGACTGGGGTATTATTATATCTATATATAGTTGTTTATTTTAATACATATTTTAGAGTTACATTTCAATTTTTATCTTTAATGAATTTGATGATTTACTTACTTAGGGTACAAACTACCGACATTTGAATTTTAACTCCAAACCTCTCAGGCAATATGTTTTCAAAATCCTATTTACATCGCCCGGCGTTTTTTTTATTTTTGCTAGTGTATATATATAATTTTTTTTTTTTTTTCTTTCACACATGTCTGTGTTTTGCTCTAAATGCGTTGATTGATATTTTTCGAAAACAATGTAATCAAACATAGAAACTTTGCTCTGTCACCTTTTCTCAATATCTTTAAAAACTAAAATATATCCATGTCACAAGGCAATATTTGAATGTCCAGATGGAAGAATTATATATATATATATATATAGAGGTTTCATAATTTGCTTGAAGCATTGTGTATGTATTGGTTAGGAGGTTGATTCTTAGAAGGCCAGTCACAATGCCAGTTGTGGAATAAATAAATAATGAATACGGTAACAATCGTGTGGTGTGTGTTGATCTGTATTTTTTTTTATTATTTCTTGAATTTTCGAAGGTAATACCTCTTTATGCAAAGATTGACTGCAGCAGTACGAGCTTGGGCATTTCTTCCTAAATGAATTTTTTTTTTATTTTTTTTTTTAATTCATTTATGGAAAATGCCATACTGTAACTGCTTCAGTCAATTCTTTTGATAAAGAGATTACCTCGGAAAATTCAGAAATAATAAAAAATACAGGTCACACACACCAACAATTGTTACCGTATTATTATTTTTATTTATTCCATAACTCTGCATTGTGATGGCCTTCTAAATCAGCCTCCTAACCAATATATAGTATATAGTTAATATTATATATATATATACTATATATTATATAATTATATAGTATATACCTAGCAGTGCTACCTGGCGTCAACTGGTGGAGGGGGATTTTTTAAAAGTTTGGTCCTGCAGATCCATTATACTGAATTGTGAGTTAAATCCTTGTGGATGCTTCCATTTAAATCCCAATGAAAAAAAAAACCTTGCATTGATCCAGCTACTCTGAAAGAAATGTTAATTGTCTACTATCTACAATATTAATTGGAAAAAATCCTGCTGTTATCAATTTAAATTTTATCTTTATTATTCGTCTCACCGAATTATAGATCAAATCTCTATTATCTTTGCGCCAAAACCTAAGCCCTGGTATATTTGATGTGTATATATATTTTAGTTTGTCATTAATTGTTTTATTTTTGAAGTTTTAGCCCCGGACTATCACAGATTCACACAACGTGCCTTGTATTTGTAATAATAATAGGTAATACAGAGATGCTGTATATAACATCCTGTTGTCACTGATGCAGTAAAAAATCTAAAAGGACACAGAAAAATCGTATCCGTGTGTTCCGTTTTGTTTTTCTCCCCATCCCCCCACCGCGCACTTTACCGCTACATGTCAATTACTTTCAATTTTTTTCTTGGAAAGAATTACAGACTATATGGGGTACAAGGTTAGATGACTTTAGTTATTCATAATAAACCTACATTTTATTAATAGGTTTAGGTTGGGTAACTCATCAGATTTTACCTTTTGACTCCTTCAACATGCAAGTCCATGCAGGTCAATGGATGCACTTGAATTTCAAAAAAAAAAACTATCGCATCACTGGTTCTGGGTCACCACAATACAGTCTTTGTTTCGATCAATATCTCTCAGTAGGCTTGACCTTAGTAAGCTTTTGAAGCTGGGTCATAGAACTCAACCGATTTTTATCAGTCAGAGCCTGA